>JAZHEH010001634.1:1200000-1851959 GCA_036589455.1 Ateles fusciceps
TGAGTTCTATGAAAGGAAATGGCAATCTTTTTCTTCTTCCATGAACTCAGTGATCAGGGTTCTCCTTTTAGGCTACATCTACCTTCACATGTGGCTTGTTTTGTTTTGTTTTGAGATGGAGTCTGGCTCTGTCGCCCAGGCTGGAATACAGTGGCGCGATCTCGGCTCATTGCAACCTCCGCCTCCCACGTGCAAGCAGTTTTCCCGCATCAGCCTCCCGAGTAGCTGGGATTACAGGTGCGCACCACCACGCTTGGCTAATTTTTGTATTTTTAGTAGAGACAGGGTTTCACCATGTTGGCCAGGCTGGCCTCGAACTCCTGACCTCATGATCTGCCTGCCTCAGCCTCCCAAAGTGCTGGGATTACAGGCATGAGTCACCACACCCGGCAAGACTCATGGTTTTAACATCTGGACTACCTCTTTGCCAACTGTTCTAACCCACAAGGTTGTTGATCCCACTGACAGGATAGGCCTTCAAATCTAAACTGTGTGAAGTTTACAGGATTTTATGTCTCAGGAAGTGTCAACAAACCAGTGGGATATAACAAAGTTGCTGAGAAGGGAACCATATTATACCATCTTCCCTGAATTCTAGATGGTGCCCTGAAATCAATTCACACTTAGCCAGCTTCACTATGGTTAGTACAACATGTAAACCATCCTCAGTGACTCTCAGCTTACCCAACTATAAAAACAGGCATCTCCCTCTCCACCTGCCATACTTCACTGGAGTTCGATAATCAAATAAATTTCCACCTAGGGCTCTAACGAGAAACAATCACCTTCCCTTTGGGCCTCTCCCTTAATTTATTACATTAATTACTGTAACAAAGGAACTGTGTCATCTCCAATGGAGATTAGATAAAGAACAGACTAACAGTACCAATTTGAGAAGACAGATCCAATTCAATAGGGTTTATCTGACCATGTGTCACCTAAGGACAGGAGAGCAAAACAGCAGCATCTTTTAGTCCCTGAGTCTTTCTATGCTGTGACTCATCAATAGTTTTATAGTCCTTACAGGCTGCTATTCTCCAACAAAGATTACAAGGCTTGAACTGTTTCATTTCACATAGCAACTGACTCTTCCACCAGGACATAGCAATTCAACTGGGCTCAGGTTTAGATCCTTGGTGTTTGTCAATACTGCTCTGTGCCAGCATACATTCCACAATAGGCTAAATGGTATACTGAGTGTGTAAATAATTCAGTCCTGACCCTTACAGAAAATCATTTGGTGAAAGTAAGCCACACAGAAAACCCTTACCAAAGCCTGTGTATAGGTAGGCCAAAAAGCAGAGGCAGATTATCTAAGGCAAACAATTTAACTATCGGCCAGGTGTAGTGGCTCATGCCTTTGTAATTCCAGCACTTTGGGAGACTGAGGCGGGAGGATCACTTGAGCCCAGGAGTTTGAGACCAGCCTGGGCAACATAATGGGACCCTGTCTCTACAAAAATAAAAATAAAAAAATTAGCCAGATGCGGTGGCACATGCCTGTAGTCTCAGCTACTTGGTAGGCTGAGACGGGATTATCAGTTGAGCCCAGGATGTCAAGGTTGGAGTAAGCCATGATCATGCCACTGCACTCCAGCCTGGGTGACAGAGCGAGACGCCATCTCAAAATAAACAAGTAAATAAAAATTTAAAAATAAACTCTGCCATGACTCTTACCCTCATAATTAGATGGCTATGTAGCCCTTTAGAAGTTCTTATCCCCAGAGCTAAATTTTTTGCCCTAAGGAGAAAGTGACATCAGATTGTTAGGGAAAAAGTGGCTGGCCACAGTCGCTAAAACCTGTAATCCCAGCACTTTAGGAGGCTGAGGCAGGCAGATTACCTAAGGTCAAAAGTTTGAGACCAGCCTGGCCAACATGGCAAAACCTCATCTCTACTAAAAATATAAAAATTAGCTGGGTGCGGTGGCTATCCCAGCTACTTGGGAGGCTGAGGCAGGAGAATCGCTTGAACCCGGGAGACAGAGGTTGCAGTGAGTTGAGATTACGCCTCCAGCCTGGCCGACAGAGCGAGACTCCATCTCAAAAAAAAAAAAAAAAAAAAGTGAATAGTGGAGATGGCTAGCATTCAAAACATCTAAAAAACTAGGCTTGCACACAGAACTGCTGTGTCTAATTTTCCTTTTTTTTTTTTTTTTGAGACAGGGTCTCAGTCTGCCACATAGGCTGGAATACAGTGGTGCAAACAAACACAAGCTCACTGCAGTCTCGATCTCCTGGGTTCAAGGTTTGTTTCTCAGAGTGGTCTCAAACTCCTGGGTTCAAGAGATCCTCTCACCTTGGCCTCCCAAAGTGTTGGGATTACATCACACCTGGTTCCTCATCTCTAAACATGGTCAAATTCACAGTTTCAGGGAAAGGAAAAACACTTAGCATTATTCTGAACATACAAGGAATTGCCTTCATTTTTTATATTTTAGACCTTATCTCCCTTCCCAAATCTATTCTACAAAAAGCACTAGAGTAAATCTGAGGGGACAAAGAAAACTTCTTTTATCAAAAGAGGATATCAATAATGCTAGAGTAGCCATAAAAAAGAGTGGAATCCACATAAATATCCTTAGATACCTAACACTACTTCTCTAGCCTTGTAGTATGGTCACACTGCCACCATTTTGCTTCAAATCTGTCACATTTGTTTCCTTTACTACACTGCAAACACCCTGAGGGCAGAGAATGTCTCTCTTTTGCTCACCAATAAAGAACCAGTGTTTGTTTATAGTCCACCTTCATTAAATATTTGGGTCAACAAATTAGTGAATGAACTAATACTGTTTTCCTCAAGGAGCAGAGACACATCAATGCCCCGCTGGCATTTCTCCTCTCCACTCTTACTTCACCTTGATTTGTCACTAGTTACAAACTCTCTCAATTAGCAGTCAGCCTTCAAATCTACTAGATCAGAATATGGATTTCTTTCTCCAGGATAAAGATGCAGATTCATTAAGAGTCTAAGGAAAAGGTTAGAAAACAAAGCAGCTTTCATTTCTTAAAATGCCTAACCATTTTTTAGTATTATCGTAGCCTTTCAGCAGTCTCATTCATGCATAATCACTTCTCAAAAAAGGACCAGTCCATAAACTCCTGAGAGCCCCCAGACATATATTTAAATGTATAATACATGTAAAAGTTCTATCACACTGAAACCATCCATGTGTCACACTTTAAACACCTATGAATCAAAGGTGACAAAAGTAGTCATGAAAAGTGGACATGCTTGGGGAGAGGGATACCAACTAGGAAGAAACATAAGGGAATCTTGCAGGGTACTGGAAATGTTCTTGTATCTTGAACTGGATAGTGGTTATATGGCTGAACACATATGGAAAAACTGAGTTGTTTATAAGATTCATGCACTTACTGCACTTTACTACATACAAACTACACTTTTTAAAAAAGTAAAAGAGGCCGGGCGTGGTGGCTCACGCCTGTAATCCCAAGCACTTTGGAGGCCAAGGCGGGCGGATCACCTGAGGTCGGGAGTTCAAGACCAGCCTAACCAACATGGTGAAACCCCATCTTTAAAAAAAAAATAAAAATTAAAAAAAATAAAAAAGTAAAAGAATAACTACCTATGAACAAGAGAACTGTCTTACTATTAACATAGTCCTGGTGCTAAAGTGGCACTAGATGTAAAAGAAATCATACCATTTATCTTCACAGGTAAGGCTATTTAGAGAGATAACAGGAAAGGAGGGATTGAGGGAGACAGTAAGAAGCTAACTTACAGATTACCTGATGTTTGACTATACTATGAGATTTACAGATCTGTTGGAGAATCTGAAAAAAATAATCAGAAATAGGGATATAACAAACAAACAAAGAAGTAATGATATTAAATCCTGGGGGAAATAAATTGCTCCAAAAATGTAATAGTATATCAAATGGCTCAATAATAAACATTATTTACTCAGCACAATAAATAATGAATACTGACCTAACCAAAAATTGTGACATAATGATATTGGGATGATTCAATAGGAAGAGAAGGGCAGTAAGAGAACACATGATTATTTAGAAAAATGGGAGTAAAGGCTAGGCACGGTGACTCACACCTGTAATCCCAGCACTTTGGAAGGTCAAGGGGAATAAACTACTTGAGGTCAGGAGTTCGAGACCAGGCTGGCCAACAGCAGAACCTGCCTCTACTAAAAATATAAAAAATTAGCAGTGCATGGTGGCACATGCCTATCGTCCCAGCTACTTAGGAGGCTGAAGTATGAGAATCGCTTGAACCTGGGAGGTAGAGGCTGCACTGAGCCAAGATCACGACACTGAGCTTGGGTGATAGAGTAAGATTGCCTCAAAAAAAAAGATGTCATACTATTTGACCTTTAATACAAAGTTCATAGGAAAACAAAAATAATTTATCTATTACTTGGAAAGATAAATTTTTTTTTTTGAGATGGAGTCTCACTCTGTCACCCAGGCTGGATGGAGTGCAGTGGAACTATCTCGGCTCACTGCAACCTCCGCCTCCCCTGGTTCAAACAATTCTCCTGCCTCAGCCTCCCAAGTAGCTGGGATTACAGGCACCTGCCACTATGCACAGCTAATTTTTGCATTTTTAGTAGAGATGGGATTTCAACACATTGGCCAGGCTGGTCTGGAACTCCTGACCTAGTAATCCACCCACCTCAGCCTCCCAGAGTGCTGGGATGACAGGCATAAACCACTGCGCCCGGTTCTCCCTCATTTTAAGTGCAATTCTTATCCGCACTGAAGCTCATTTACTTTTCATCTCAGTCAAGATACTCCTGAAGCACAATCTTAACAATTTGGGGACCTAACTACCTGGAAGAGTTTAATGCCACAGGAAAATCTGAATATTTCACTTATGTGAAACATGTATTAAAATGTCAAATAAGATGAATGTCACTACTTAAACTCTTCCACATAGAACTTATCATCAAGATGGTCTTTGAAGGCAATGTCACAAGGACAAAAAAAAGAAGAAACTGAAACAGCACCCTCTAATCAAACTTATTAATACATTAATGAGGAAGCAGCACAGTGCAATGGAGAAAAAAAAACACAAAACCAAGTAAACGGGCAGGAAAACTCAATTCTACTATTTACTCTCCCTAGATGTGTAACAACCTTGGGAAGACACTACACCTATTTGAGCCTCAGTTATTTCATCTGTAAGAAGCTGAAATAGCCAGGTGTGATGATGTATGCTTATAGTCCTAGCTATTCTGGAAGCTGAGGCAAGAGGATCACTTTTGAGCCCAGCAGTTCCAGGCCAGCTCAGATAATTAATGCACCTTATAAGTATAGTGTAATGCTATCAGTAGACACTGAAACAGTGCTGGACATGGTGGCTCACACCTGCAATCTCAGCACTTTGGGAGGCCAAGGTGGGAGGATCTTTGATCCCAGGAGTTTGAGACCAGCCTGGGCAACATAGCGAGATCTCATCTCTCCTAAAATAAGAAATGTAGCCAGACACAGTGGTGTGCATCTGTAGTCCCAGCTACTCAGAAGACTGAGATAGGATGATGACTGGAGCCCAGGAGGTCAATGCAGCAGTGAGCCATGATTGGGCCACTGCACTCCAGCCTGGGCAAGATGTTAACATTTAACATAAAGGGTAAGAACTTGTCTCAAAAAAAAAAAACAAAACAAAACTGAAACAGCACCCTGTAATCAAACTCGTTAATATTCCTCCAGCAATATGAATATTTACTGTAAGCAAAAGACTATAAATAGCCTATTAGTCGAAGTCAGATTTGTGCGTATCTTCCCAAAAAGCTTTCAGTTTTCAGAGCTTTTGGAGGTTTTAGAACTGAAGAAAAGGGGGCTGGGTGCAGTGGCTCATGCCTGTAATCGCAGCACTTTGGGAGGCCAAGGTGGGCAGATCACGAGGTCAGGAGATCGAGACCAACCTGGCTAACACGGTAAAACCCTGTCCCTACTAAAAATACAAAAATCAGCCAGGCATGGTGGCACGCACCTGTAGTCCCAGCTACTTGGGAAGCTGAGGCAGGAGAATCACTTGAACCCAGGAGGCATTAGTTGCCCTAAACCAAGATCGGGCACACCAGCCTGGGCAACAGAGCGAGACTCCATCTCAAAAGAAGAAAGAAATGAAGAAAGGGACTGGAGACCTATGGAAGTATTTACTGTCAGAAAATCAGGTTGCTGATTCACAACAAAACAATTTTCCACCACTCCATGACTAAAGTTTTCAAACAGTCTTTGACTTGACTTACCAAAAGTCTTTTCAAACTAAACAATGTCCACTGGTAACAACTGTGTTCACATAAAAGTATTAATGATTTGTCTTATGTGACTTTTTCTTACGTAAACTAACCCACAGCCTTGACTCCAATAAAAATGCATGGCGCCAAGTCATCTCAATCTCTAAACCACATTTACCAACTTTCTAATATGGTATAGATTTTAGTCCCTTCACTCTGAACCCTTCTTATGAACAGAACCACATCTGAAATCTACCCCAGTTCATTATATAGTGACCATGCCACTTACAACTTAAGGTGATATACTTTCACTAAGCATTCCACAGGTTATCTCTGAATACTTCCTAAATTCTTGGGTAGATAAATTTGAGCTCATCAAGTTTATTAATTTAATCAAGCCGGGCGCGGTGGCTCACGCCTGTAATCCTAGCACTTTGGGAAGCCGAGGTGGGTGGATCACCTGAGGTCAGGAGTTCAAGACCAGCCTGGTCATCATGGTGAAACCCCATCTTTAAAAAATAAATAAATAAATAAATAAATAAATTTCATCAAGAAAAGCCTAGGCAGCTAGACAAAAAAATGTGTAGGAAATATTAAAGAAACGTTTAACATTTCTGGGATAATTCCTGGGACTTCTATATACTTTTCTGTACTTTCCCAGCTACTCAGGAGGCTGAGGCAGGAGAATCGCTTGAACCTGGGAGGCAGAGATTTCGGTGAGCCAAAATCACACCACTGCATTCCACCGTGGCAACAGAGGGAGACTCCATCTCAAAAAAAAAAAAAAAAAAAGGTTAAGCATCTATCATCATTTGTACTAGTAACTATAATCTGGTTAGAAAGAAACAGTGGAAATTATCTAGTGTTTTCATCCTTAAATGGATCTTTCACACCATGATCAAGTAGTCTTACCAATTCTCTAGCTGCCCTTTTCATTATAACGTATTTTTTTAAAAACAAAAACAAGGCCTGGTGCAGTGGCTCATGCCTGTAATTCCCAGTACTTTAAGAGGCCAAGGAGGGCGGATCACGAGGTCAGGAGTTCGAGACCAGCCTGACCAACATGGTGAAAACCCGTCTCTACTAAAAATACAAAAATCAGCCAGGCATGGTGGCATGCACCTGTAATCCCAGCTACTTAAGAGGCTAAGGCAGGAGAATCGTTTGAACCTGGGAGGCGGAAGTTGCACTGAGCTGAGATTACACCACTGCATTCCAGCCTGGACAACAGAGCGAGACTCCATCTAAAACGAAAAAAAAAACAAAAAACATACAAATAAAATCTCTTAGCATGACTTTTGCACAGCGGCTTACTGAATTCCTCTTTATTCCTAATTTCCAGGCTGCTCCTAATCACTCTGTGGGCTTCTCTGGCCTGGACTGAAAACATTTCTAATATTTTAGAGATACCTTCTTTTTTTTTTTTTGAGACAGAGTCCCACTCTGTTGCCCAGGCTAGAGAGTAATGGCACGATCTCGGCTCACTGCAACCTCTGCCTTCCAGGTTCAGCAATTCTCCTGTCTCAGCCTCCCAAGTAGCTGGGACTTACAGGCATCTGCCACCATGCCCGGCTAATTTTTGTATTTTTAGTAGCAATGGGGTTTCACCATGTTGGCCATCTTGTTCTTGATCTCTTGACCTCGTAATCCACCTGCCTCAGCCTCCCAAAGTGCTGGGATTACAGGCGTGAGCCACCACACCCAGCCAAGATATCTTCTTCTTAGAAAGATATCTTTCTTCTCTTCACAGCCTCTAGACCCAGGCAAATAACCATCTGTTTTATATGGTCTTTTGATCTCTTGTATTCTTTTAACATGTACTTCAAATATGACTTTTAAGACTTTAAAACTTTCCAGTAGGTTTCTTTTAAAAATCTTTCTTTCCACTCACCCTAATATATACATATCACAGCTCAATTTTCTAAAACTGAATCCTCACATGATAGATTTTGTTCTCCTTTCTGAAGAAAGCTAAACTTAATCATGGTAATATTATTAGGAAAAAATGCCTGATCTACAGAAACCTGAAGCAATTCTTATTTGTTCCTCCAGGTAAAATTCAGGTTGTTTCTTTGCTTTATAGGTTCTAAAACTGCCAATTGTGGGGGAGCAGCTTATCTTAGTCAAAACCACGTTTGCTCTCAATGAAGCATTTAACCAACCTATGTAAAAATAAACCTTGTATACTATCTGACCTAATTTTGCAGCTTCTCCAACTCCTTTATCATTTCAAGTTCAGTCACATTATTCTGATTAAGGCTGACATTTTTATTTAAGCAAGAATTTAAAC
This sequence comes from Ateles fusciceps, assembly GCA_036589455.1. Taxonomy (NCBI): domain Eukaryota; kingdom Metazoa; phylum Chordata; class Mammalia; order Primates; family Atelidae; genus Ateles; species Ateles fusciceps. The sequence continues at coordinate 1,208,514 of JAZHEH010001634.1, forward strand.
CTTTAAAGGTTCCATGCTACTTCCCTTGTTAAAGGAAAAAAATTAACATTTTTGTTATTCCTTATAATAGATATAATCACTTGCTGCTTCTATCATTTCTATGAATGGTAATTCCTACCATTCCTCTATCATTCCTATAAAGCCCAGGAGCACTACACCTCAATAGTTAGCCTCCTTCCATTAAGTATATGAGATGAGAATTAAATTATTGGTAATCCTTTTTTTTTTTTTTGGAGACAGAGTCTTGCTCTGTTTCCCAGGCTGAAGTACAGCGGCATGATCGGCTCACTGCAACCCCTGCCTCCCAGGTTCAAGCTCTTCTTCTGCCTCAGTCCCCTGAGGAGTAGGGATTACAGGGGCCCACCACCATGCCAGGCTAATTTTTCCTATTTTTAGTAGAGACGGGGTTTTGCCATGTTGGCCAGGCTGGTTTCGAACTTCTGACTTCAGGGTGATCCAACCACCTCAGCCTCCCAAAGTGCTGGGATTACAAGTGTGAGCCACCGTGCACAGCCGGTAACACTTTTGTTTTTAATTTTATTTTTTACTTTTTAAAATTTGAGACAGTCTCAGTCTGTCACCCAGGCTGGAGTACAGTGGTGCAATCTCGGCTCACTACAACCTCGGACTCTCAGGTTCAATTCATTCTCCTGCCTCAGCCTCCTTAGTAGCTGGGATTATAGGAAAATACCACCACGCCCAGCTAATGTTTCTATTTTTAGTAGAGACGGTGTTTCACTATGTTGGCCAGGCTGGTCTCCAACTCCTCACGTGAGGTGATCTGCCCACCTTGGCCTCCCAAAGTGCTGGGATTACAGGTGTGAGCCACCACACCCAGGCCTGGTAACACTTTTAAAGAAATCAAATGCTTAAGATCACACACTCAGGTACAATATATAGATTTGTTATTGGTAGATAATGTCATTTTACCATTATGTCACCTACCCAAATATGACCTTGTTAAAACTGAATTTCTTTCTTACAGAAAATCTCCATAAGAAAAATATTGCCAGATACTTCCTTGCACTTCCCACTCTGTCAGATAGTGTTAAGAATCTCATCTGAAATCCACATTGCCTAGATTTCTAGCTCTGCAACTGAAAGGGCCTACTAACACAAACCACAGAAACATTATTAAGTAAACAATAGCAAACAAGCTATGTTCAAGTTCTCTACTAACAAAAGCAATACAATTTGGTCAGTTAAACTAATATCCTTTCAATCACTAAAAAAAACAACAATATACACTTGAATTAACAGCTGCTGGCTTTAAAATTCACAATATCAGTAATCTGTTATGGTACTACTTAAACGTAGTTAGTGAGAATACATGACTTCAAGTCCGATATATAGCAAACCCTCCCAGAGAAAGCTTACATAAAATCTGCCTAGAAGACCACCCAGTATTAGAACTCTGCTTAAAAGTAACAGATTTTTCCTTAGTATGGATCTGAGTTCACTAAAAAATTCATTTATTCTGGCCATGAGGTGGCTCACACTTGTAATCTCAGCACTTTGGGTGGTCGGGGAGGTGGGGATCACTTGAGGTCAGGAGTTTGATTGAGTCCCACCTGGCCAACATGGTGAAATCCTGTCTCTACTAAAAACTAAAAATACAAAAATTAGCTGGGTGTGGTGGCAGGCACCTGTAATCCCAGTTACTTGAGAGCCTGAGGCAGGAGACTCACTTGAACCCAGGAGTCAGAGGTTACAGTGAGTCATGATCATACCAGTGCACTCCAGCCTGGACAACAGAGCAAGACTCCGTCTCAAAAAATATATATGAAAAAGAAGTTCATTTATTCTGCCAGGTGCAGTGCCATGTGCCTATAGTCCCAGCTATTTGGGAGGCTGAGGTAGGAAGACAGTTCAAGCCTATGAGGCCTGTTTGAGGCCATAGCACACTTATGATCGCACCTGTGAATAACCACTCTCCTCAAGGCTGGGCAACACAGCAAGACCCCACCTCTTTAAACACACACACACACACACACACACACACACACACACCTTTATTCTAAAATTATATATGAAAAAGACCACATTTTTACAAAATGGCAAACAGGTCTTCTTGGATAATACCACTACACAAGCTGGTGGTATAAATAACCAAAAACAGAGTGAACAGGTCCCAATATATCCTCAGCTACCTCAAATGGCATACAGTGTAACAGGCTGAAAGCTTGATGTTCACAAGCTGCACCCAATATAACATGGGGACAGAAATAAGACGTTGAGCCGGGCACAGTGACTCACATCTGTAATCCCAGCACTTTGGGAGGCCGAGGTGGGTGGATCACCTGAGGTCAGGAGTTCCGAAACCAGCCTAGCCAACACAGTAAAACTTTTTTTTTTTTTTAAATTAATTTAATATCAATTTTCCTGGCAACTTTCATTTAATAAAACCCCATTTCTACTAAAAAAACACAAATATTAGCTGGGCATGGTGGCATACGCCTGTAATCCCAGCTACTTGAGAAGCTGAGGGGGACAAATTGCTTGAACCTGGGAGGTAGAGGCTGCAGTGAGTCAAGACTGTGCCACTGCACTCCAGCCTGGACAACAGAGCGAGACTTGGTCTCAAAAAAAAAAAAAAAAAAGACATTCCATTCCATCTCTTGCATATTAGGTATAAATTTTAGCTTCTAGCCAATTACCTAAACAGCTATCTGGCTTAAGGGACTGTTTCCTATCAGCTTCATGAAAGGAAAAAAGGGAAGTAACAAGAAAAATAATGAAGTAGAAGGGTTAGAAAAGGGCAAGCAAGGAAATAAATAAATTTACAATCCGCAATTCAAACAAGAGAGCATCTAGACACAAGACAACTTCATCTTTAGGCTGCTGAGTTAGGTACTGAAACATCCAAAACATAGCTAATGCGTTGAGAGGAGGTCAAAGCACCAAAAACCTGAAAATTCATCTTTTAAGCCGGGAGCATAGTACACACTCTTTGGAAGTTTATTTTTAAAGAGCTACCTGAAATAAAGTTGCTGAGGCCTAAGAAGAGAGAAGGTTATAACACTGGGCTTCTCCCTTTGAGGAAAAAAAAGTCAGAAACCTAACTCACCCATCACTCTGAGCAACCAAGGATCAGTCAGCAGAAGGGTAAATCCCACCCCCTCAGGGAACTGGTTATAAGACCTCCAGTTCCATTCCTGGTGTCTTCCAGACATGACTGACAGCAATTTTCACCTCAATTAACTTCTAGTGATGCCAGCCAGAGGAGCAGCCAGAGAAAAGAACATAAGGAGTAGCTATTTCTCCTCAGTGTCAGCTGGACCATGGAACAACTGTAGAAATTGCCCCTTTCTCTCTGCTGGGCAGATGTGAATTCACTAATCTCAGGGAAGTGCCTAACAACCCAGTAACAACATTTCTCAAAGATCTCTACTTTGACCATCTTATTTAGGGTTGTAACCTCTCCCATCTCTCCTACCAAACCCTCTTCCATTCCCAATTCTTTATCCTGTTGTACTTTTCCCCATATCATTTATTACCTTCCTAATTTTATTTTATTTATTTGAGACGGAGTTTCACTCTTGTTGCCCAGGCTGGAGAGTAATGGTGCGATATTGGCTCAATGCAACCCCCGCCTCCGAGGTTCAAGCAATTCTCCTGCCTTAGCCTCCTAAGTGGGACTACAGGCATGTGCCACCACACCAGGCTAATTTTCTTTTTTCCTTTTAGTAGAGAGGGGGTTTCTCCATGTTGGTTGGCCTGGTCTCAAACTCTTGACCTCAGGCGATCTGCCCGCCTCAGCCTCCCAAAGTGCTGGGATTACAGGCATGAGCTACCACACCTGGCCTACTTTCCTAATGGTATACATTATTATGTTTATTTCTATCTCTTTCTATTCAAAGATAAAATCCATGAGGTTGGGTTTTTGTTTTGTCTATTTTGTTCACTGATAGATCTTAAACAACTAAACAGGGCCTCGCATATAGTGGGCATCCAATAAATATTTATGTAATGAAGTAAGAAAAACTAAAAAGACCTCCCAGAGGTCAACCACACCCAGATGGCCCAACAATGCCTGTACTTCTCTAACAGAACCAATTTGGTTCCTGTGACTAATTTATCTTGCCTTCACCTGCCATGTACCACCACCTGACCCCTCCTTCAAATTTACTATCAGCTCAGATGTATGGAACCACAGTACAGTCATAAGCAGTAAAGGCAACAAATGCTTGTCCTTGAATCTGAACAGTTTCTCAAGGCTTTCACAGTCTGCCTTGTTCCTAGTTTATTCAACATGGGATAAAACGTGTTGAATGGAAGTTACTTTTGCATAAAATGAAGTCTAAAAAATATAATTTTTTCTTTTTTCTTTTTATTTTTTAAAGATGGGGTTTCACCATGATGGCCAGGCTGGTCCTGAACTCCTGACCTCAGGTGATCCACCCACCTCGGCCTCCCAAAGTGCTAGGATTACAGGCTTGAGCCACCGCGCCTGGCCAATAATTTCTTTTTTCAAGAATCAAGTTCTAATTCAATTCATTAAGCATTAGTTAAGCATAAAGTTACATTTAAAGAAGCACTGGGCTAGAAATTTGGGGAATAGAGGAGACAGAGGTATCTTAGGAACTTAAAATGAGGTATGAAGAAAATACATTCACAAATAATTACAATTAAAGACAACATGTGATAAAGTACTGTAACACAGATCCTAGCAAAAAGTTAGATACAAAGGAAGATGAAATCAATTCTGGAGATAAGTGGGTAGGAAGAAGTGGGACAAGAAAGGCTTTAGGAAGGAAATTTTTTGCTAGATTGAAGGAACAATTAGATTTGGGAGTTAAGTGTCCTGGGAACAAGGTATTGCATTCCAACAGAAGAGGAGATAAAGAAAAAAACCTAAGATATGGAGACCGAAAAATACAGGGTAACGTGAAGGAATACCTGTCAAAAAAAAAAAAAAAAAAAAAGGATAAGCTGGGTATGCTAGCGCAGGCCTGTAATCTCAGCTACTTGGGAGGCTGAGGCAGGAGGTCACTTGAGCCGAAGAGTTTGAAGTTAGCTTGGGAAACAGTAAGAGCCCACATCTTAAAAATAAACAACAACAAAAAAGATATAGGTAAAGTGAAAACTATGAAATAAGGCTGAGGAAGGCCAGGTTTGGTCAAATCATAAAGAACTTTGAATACTGACCTATACAGGCAATGGGAACCATCAAAGATTTTACAGAAAGAAGCAAAATGATCGGAATTCTCATTTTAAAAGTCAATGATGGCATTCTTTGCTACACACTCTTCCAGAGCAAAATTCTTATCTTCCAGAGCACTTTAGTTCATAATCATAAATTCACTGTCTCTCCCACTAGACTATAAGTCCTAACAAGACAAGACCATGTGTGGCCTGGCATGTAAGTACACAATAAATATTACCTAAATGAGTAAATAAAAATTATACTACAGCAGCTATATGTAATATGCAATACAGAAAGAGGCAGTAACCTTGAGATTATTGCAATAATATATATAAGACCTAGACTAGGTCAGACTAAAAAGTGAGGCTAAGCTGGGCGTGGTAGCTCATACCTGTAATCCCAGCACTTTGGAAGGCCAAGGCGGGAAGATCACCTGAGGTCAGGAGTTCAAGACTAGCCTGGTCAACATGGTGAAACTCCGTCTCTACAAAAAATACAAAAAAGTAGCCAGGCATGGTGATGCACACCTGAAATCTCAGTTCCTTGGGAGGCTGAGACAGGAGAATCACTAGAACCCAGGAGGCGGAGGTTGCAGTGAGCCAATATTGCACCACTGCACTCCAGCCTGGGTGACAGAACAAGACTCTATCTCAAAAAAAAAAAAAGAAAAAGTGAGGCTAAATGGCAAGCTATCCAACTAGTGAATGCTTAGATACTTAATTTGGTGAATGATTTAGATGATGTGGTGAGGACAAAAAAAAAGAACCAAATGAGTCAAAAGTCTTAAGCCAAAACAACTGAAAGAACAGTGATGCTTAGAGAAGAAAAGTGTAGGCAGGTTTCAAACTATGAACTGGAAGTACATTTGAAAGCGGATGTCAAATAGAAACAAATTTCTTCCCTTCCCTATATACCTTTCAGATATATATCTCGTAAGCTTCACAACTCCATGTCTTTTCTTAGTTTCATTTCTGATACCATTCTTTAGGACACTGCTCTAGAGACATCCGTTACAAAACAAAGATAAATGCTGAGTTTTACACCAAATTTCAGAATTTGTAACTGAAATTTACAAGGTACATTCTTTTTTTTTTTTATTTTATTTTTTATTTTTGAGACAGGGTCTCCCTCTTTTGCCCAGGCTGGAGTGCAGTGGCATGATCACAGCTCACTGCAGCCTCAACCTCCCAAGTTCAAGTGATCCACTTCTCATGTAGCTGGAACTACAGGAGTGTGCCACCATGCCAGGTTTTAAAATTTTTTGTAGAGATGGGGTCTCACCATGTTGTCCAGATTGGCCTCGAACTCCTGAACTCACATGACCCTCCAGTCTCAGCCTCCCAAAGTGTTGGGATTACAGGCAAGTGCCACTACACCCATCTTATCTTCATGAATATTCACTTCTGTTCATATGAATGAAAGTTCATCTCAAACCAGACACAACGTGCCCACCTAGGAATGTTGCTAGGTACACTGCTGACAATATCCCAAAAGCCCACTAGCTATCCTTTGTACAGAGGATAAAGTGGACACCGTCTCTTCTCCACAAATACTGAACTTCAGTCTAAGAAACTTTAGGTACCAGCATGAAATGCAGCCACCAACATGCAATGTGGCCTAACTGCCTAATCTGCATTTCATGCTGTGGTCTGATAGCCAAAGGTTTCGTGGTACCTACTTTGGCTACTTTGCAATCCAACCCCCATACTCCACCTCACACTTTTTTAAACCATCTATAAAAACTACTTATAGGCCGAGCGTAGTGGCTCATGCCAGTAATCCCAGCACTTTGGGAGGCTGAGGCAGGTGATCACCTGAAGTCAAGAATTAGAGACCAGCCTGACTAACATGGTGAAGCCCCATCTCTACTAAAAAATACAAAAATTAGCCAGGTGCAGTGGCGGGTACCTGTAATCCCAGCTATTCAAGAGGCAGAGGCAAGAGAATCACTTGAATCCAGGAGGCAGAGGTTGCAGTGAGCCAAGACCGCGCCACTGCACTCCAGCCTGGGCAACAAAGCAAGATTCCGTCTCAAAAACAAACAAACCAAAAAACTACTTATATTGGCCAGGCATGGTGGCTCAGGCCTGTAATCCCAGCACTTTGGGAGGACAAGGCAGGCTGATCATCTGAGGTCGGAAGTTTGAGACTGGCTTGGGCAACATGGAGAAACCCCATCTCTACTAAAAATACAAAATTAGCCGGGCGTGGTGGTGCATGCCTGTAATCGCAGTTACTTGGGAAGCTAAAGCAGGAGAATCGCTTGAACCTGGGAGGCAGAGGTTACGGTGAGCCAAGATCGCGCCATTGCACTCCAGCCTGGGCAACCAAAGCCAAACTCCAACTCAAAAAAAAAAAAAAAAACCCTACCTATATTTCTAACATAAATCATTCTAAAATCTCACATTCAAGTGGAACACTTCCCAAAATAACCTTTAGATTACCTAAAAATTAGTGATGTGCTACAGATGGCTGGGAATAAAGCAAGACACTCTCAGGACTTTTTTTTTTTTTTTTTTTTAAAGACGGGGTTTCACCCTGTTGGTCAGGCTGGTCTTGAACTCCCGACCTCAGGTGATCTGCCTGCTTTGGCCTCCAAAGTGCTTGGATTACAGGCGTGAGCCACCGCGCCCAGCCTCTCAGGACTTTTTAATGATACAAAACAAACAACAGCTCTGCCTACCAAACTTTTCTACTCTAGACCAACAGACTTTTTTTTTTCTTTAATAATTCAGTCTCCGTAGAGACTCAAAAATTGCCAATGCCAACTATATTTCAAGTCGTCATGGCAGGGTATTGGGAAAAGTTTTCAATTAGCAATAATCACGCCGCGGATAAACGTCATTGGCTACGATACTGCCACTGTGCAAAGCTGACTTTTTTTTTTTTAAGTTACAGTCTTGCTCTGTCACCCAGACTAGAGTGCAGTGATGCACTCTCAGCTCACTGCAACCTCTGCTTCCCAGGTTCAAATGATTCTAATGCCTCAGCCTTCTGAGTAGCTGGGATTACAGGCCATGTGCCACCACTCCTGGCTAATTTTTTTGTTTTCTTAGTAGAGATGGAGTTTCACCATGTTCACTGGGCTGGTCTCTTCTTGGCCTCAAGTGATCCGCCTGCTTGGCCTCTCAAAGTGCTGGGATGACAGGTGTGAGCCACCACACCCAGACTAACAGATGTTTTAAGTACAAATTTGAAAACAGTGAACATTATTTCCAATGTTCAAAGGTAGATTAAACCTGTGACCAGCATCCTCTTACTATTCAATAAGCATTAATAGCTACTATTGGAAGTCCCATATCAAAGAATTAACTGGTTAATTAATGATGAAAATCTGGGTTTTATGACTCTCAATTCTAAGATTTTTCCCCCTCTATTCTTTGAAAAGCTATCCTAGCTGGGCACAGTGGCTCATGCCTATAGTCCCAGAACTTTGGGAAGCCACGGCAGGAGGACTGCTTGAGTCCAGGAGTTCGAGACCAGCCTGGGCAACCAGGCTGAGAGTGCAGTGGCGCACACATAGACTCTATCTCTACAGAAACAATTTAAAAATTGGGCTAGTCACAGTGGCTCATGCCTATAATCCCAGCACTTTGGGAGGCCAAGGTGAGAGGATAGCTTCAACCCAGGAGTTTGAGACAAGCCTGGGCAACACAGCAAAACAAAAAATACAAAAAGTTAGCCAGGTGTGGTAGCATCGAGGCTGCAGTGAGCTGTGATTGTGCCACTGCACTCCAGCCTAGGTGACAGAGTGAGACCCTTTCTCAAGAAAGAAAAGAAAAGAAAAAAAGAAAGAGAGAAAGAAGGGAGGGGGGAGAAGGGAGAGAAAGAGAGAAAAGAAAGAAAGAAAAGGGAGAAAGAAAAGAGGGGAAGGGAGGAAGGGAGGGAGGTGGAAGGAGAGAAGGAAGAAAGGAAGGAAAAAAGAAAGGAAAGGAAAAGAAGGAAGGAAAACAAAAAATTAGGTGGGTGTGGTAGTGCCTGACTGCACTCCCAACTACTTGGGAGGCTGAGGTAGGAGGACTGCTTGAGCTCAGGAGGTTGAGCCTGCAACGAGCTGTGATTGTGATTGTGCCACTATGCTCCAGCCTGGTGACAGAGCAAGGCCCTGTCTCAAAAAAAAAAGAAAACAAAACAAAACAAAAAAAGGTATACTAGTAAAACAAAACATAACACTCTTAGACAGTATCTTAACTGTAACAAAGTCACATAAACTGTTACAAATGAAGTATCCGCCAAATCAATATTTGTTCATATAGTGCAGGGGTTACTTAAGGCACATTCTTCTAAAGTATTTTATTAATTACCACCTGCTAGAATTTATGTCCTGTGTTTCCATCAAATGTACCCCCTGAAAAGCAGGCCACAATGACACTCGTGGCAAAGGTCAGAAAAGTGATACTTCCAGTATAGGTAACTGATGGTACAAAAGGAATCCACAAATGTGATGCCAACAATCAAGAAGAAATGACTGAAGGGGTAGAGATATTGCTGAGAGCAAGTAATCCTGAAAATGCAATCAGAAAAAAAAAACCCAAAGAAGTTGGCCAGACACTAATGACCATAGAACACAATAAAAAGAAGGCAGTTTCAGAGCTTGTCTGGCATCAGACAGCTCTCACCTGCAAAAGAAAGACGGAAAAATTTCTCACAGAGACAAGAGAAAAATCCTAGGTTTGCCCCTGAGTGATGGACTAGATATGACCTAATAGGTATTTGCCATCTCTTATGTCTGGGACTCTGATCCAAGAACAAACAGCAAGAGAACCATGAAAAATTAGCCCTGTTGGATCTGGAGTTCTGCCTTGACAAGATATAAAGCTCATTCATAGATCTGACTGTGCTCATGAGACTGCAGTTCAACTCCTGCTGCTACAGCAAGAGGAGGGGGAAAAAAAGATAGAAAGAGGTGAGAGGGAAGGAGGTGGAGGATCTGGGTTGTGACTATAATAGCTACAGTAATTAGAGTGTTTCCAAGCTGGGGGGGAGGGGGGAAAAAAAAAGAGTGTTTCCAAGCTGCTAGAGAAGTCTTCAGGGTAGAGAAGTGGGATAAGAGATGGGGGTGGGGGAGAGGTAAAAGGAAGCAAACTACTGAGAGTGCTAGGAAAGAATAAGTGGTTTGTGAACAGTTTTAATAAAACAAACACAAAAACTGCCATAGCTTCATATGAGGAAATCAAGAACTTGACAGTCTTTCCTAGAAGTGAATACTAAACAATTAACTGCTGTCGCTAGGCTTCCACTTAAAGCTAGGTTACAAACTAGGTTTAGGGTAGATTACCACAAATGTCTCCACGTATGCAATGGTCCATAGGCCCTGACCTGAGTCATAGTTTTGCCTCAATTTCCCTCAAAGAGCCTTCACTCCACTTGGGCTGTGGGAAAGAGATTTCTGAACTTTCAAACAGTTCATATGGCTCATTTCTCTTCAATCATCCATTAATTAGTACCCTGTGAATTCCATTAGATCGTGTGTGTATGAGTTTCAAGAGAAGGAGCACACAACCTGTTGGCCTAATACAGAAAATGAATGGAAGGCACTAAAAAGGTCAGAAAATAAACACAAAGTTACCTGCTTATAAATTTTAGGCTCTTTGGCTTTGCCTATTATGGTGGCACGAACATATGAAAGAGAAAATCATATTAACAGAGATGATAATCTATTTAAAAATCTTAATTTTCAGAAAACCTCCAAATAGTCTTTTCCCAACTTATAGAAAATGCTATCCCCCACCCCCTTTTTATTTTTTTGAGACAGAGTTTTGCTCTTGTTGCCCAGGCTGGAGTGCAATGGCTCAATCCCAACTCACTGCAACCTCCGCCTCCCAGGTTCAAGCTATTCTCAAGCTTCAGCCTCTCAAGTAGCTGGGATTACAGGTGTACACCACCAAGCCCAGATAATTTTTGTATTATTAGTAGAGACTGGGTTTCACCTGTTGGCCAGACTGGTCTCAAACTCCTGACCTTAGGTGATCTGCCCACCTCGGCCTCCCAAAGTGCCGGGATTACAGGTGTAAGCCATTGCACCCAGCCTATACCTGTTTTTAACATAAATATTTAGTGGAGATGTTCCTTAACATCATTTGGTCTTCCAGTGATGACATGGTTCTAACAAGTGATGTTAATGTCAATGTCAGGGAAAGACTTGCAAAGGTGCTGGGAGAAACTAAAAATTGAAAAAAAAAACAAAAAACCGAAGAGATGCAAACTTCATGTGGGGAAATATATTCATAATATAAAAACATGCAAATGTCTTGAATAAAGCATGTCAGGTAGACACAAAAATCAATTACACATTTGCTTAAAACCTGTTAGGTATCCACCCAGTAGGCTAAATCTTTTTCACCACACAGAAAGCAAAGAATTTTCTCCTTCTAATTTCCCTTTAATAAACAAGTACTAGAAACACTGAATTACCACTATTTCCCTCCCATTCACAGAGCACAAAGCCAGAACTCCCATAAATACAATGGAGTGGTGCAGGGCCACGTCTAGGACATGCTACTCAGTAATCTTAAAAAAAAAAAAAAAACAGATACAGAAGAATCTCTTTTCTCTATTCTATCCCCATCATACTAACAAATCAACAAGAATTTAGAAACATGAAACAAACTGCAGTTTCACTCATACAAACTGAACCTAAACCACACAAGACCAAGTATTTTCTTGTCACTGTGGCATGTGATTCTTCAACCACCTGCTCAGTAATCCCTCTTCAGCTGCACAGCTGCTGCCAATTCCACATGCCCAGCTAGGCAGGTGCTTCGGTGAATTACCTGTTCCCTAGTGAAGAGTCCTTCACTGACACTTAGTGGACCCAGAACCTGCCAATCAACATCACCTATCTCCATTTTGTCTGTCACAGACAAAGGGAGGTTATCATGAAGGCATATTTAATATATTATGAGATTTTGCATTTTGTGGGTTTGTTTTTTAAAGGAAATTTATTTTGAAAAATCAAGAGGAAGAGAGAATTAAGTGGCTGAAAATTTCCCACACAATATAAGGCTGCTTTATCTCAGACTAGTCCCATCTGCCTGGCAGTATTCCCACCCATGACCAATTCTACATGAGGGAAATAACAATTGCTTAGCTACCTTCCGAGTAGGAGAAAAGGGCAGTACAAGTACTAAGATACCTGGGAAAGTAACTAGAAAGAGAAAGCAGAGTGGGAACTTCTGGAGAACACATATCATTGCTGTACTTAGGCTCCATGGCTAAGCTCAGGCAAGTGTTCTGAGTCAAATAAATAAGGAGTGGCACTTCCACTTGACAGAGCAATCAGTAAACCCCTCAACAAATTATCCTGTTCCAGTCATTTAGTTGCTATATGCTAATTGCTACATAATTGCTACCAGGAGCCAAAATTATGCTTCCATATCCTCACAAAATAAGCACTAATCTGTCCAACTTTCTAGACCTCTATCACAAGGAAATTTTTTTTCTAACAAGAAGGTGGGAGGGGGTGGGGGGAATCCAAAGCACTCTTTGAATGATGGTCACAATCAGAAGACTCACATGAGATTCCTTGTGGCAAGAGCCCAACTCTGAAGCCACTAAATCTAATCAGGACAAATTTAATCTGAGGCTTCTCCCTTCACTGTCACCTGACAGCATTCAGATATAATAAATGCCAAAAGCCCAAGAGCAAAAAGCTCTGGACTCAGTTTAGCTGAGGCTTCACTCAAATATACCTAGGACATAGAGTTGGAAAAAGTCTAAAGACAGACATCTCCAGTAAGGCCTTGAGACAGTTCTGTCATCAAAAAAATATAGAGGTCAGAACAACCTGTTCTCTCCTATCAAAAGCCCAACACCTAAGTGGCAGGCCATCATTTAAAGAAACTCACTGAAATAAAGGGATAAGGGAGGCACCACAGACTCACTGCCTCAGAAAGACCTTAACCAAAACCAAAGGCTAAAGTTCTTATTCAACAATATCCTATGGGAAATAGTTGGCTATTGTGTATGCAGTATATTACATACAATTCCCCATTCACAATGAGTTTTACTTCTAATCCCTTTTTTCTTTTTTTCTTTTTTTTTTAAAGACTGGGTTTCACCATATTGGTCAGGCTGGTCTCGAACTCCTGTCCTCAGGTGATCCACCCGCCTTAGCCTCCCAAAGTGCTGGGATTACAGGTGTGAGCCACCGCGCCCGGCTCACTTCTAATCCCTTTTTAAAGAAAAGTTTTATTTAATGTCCTAAATGGAAAACTCTTTTCTAGCCCCAAATAATTTTTTCTTTTTTTTTTTTTTTTTTTTTTTGAGACAAAGTCCTGCTCTATCACCCAGGCTGGAGTACAGCGGTGAAATTACAGCTCACTGCAGCCTCAACCTCCTGAACTCAATTAGATCTTTCCACCTCGGCCTTCCAAGTAGCTGGGACCACAGACAAATGCCACCACACCCGGCTAATATTTTTTATATTTTTTGTTGAGATGAGGCTTTGCCATGTTGCCCAAGCTGGTCTCTGACTCCTGGACTCAAGTGATCCTCCTGCCTCAGTCTCCTGAGTGGCGGGGACCACTGGCATAAGCCACTACACCCAGCTAGCTTCATTTTTTAAATTTTTGTAGAAATAGGTTCTCACTATGTTGCCCAGGCCATTCTCAAACTCCTAGGCTCAAGTGATCCTCCTGCCTCGGCTTCCCAAAATGCTGGGATTACAGGTGTGAGTACCATGCCTGGTCCCAAATAATTTTTTACACAACTAATAGTACCTAAATATTATTTGGGCACTTCTATCAGATATGTACAATAGGACTCCTTCTAGTTTGTTCTCATCTTTCTCTCATTAATAATCCCTAAGACCTACACAATTTTTCAAAAATGTTTATTTCTTTGGCAAATTTCTTCCTAATACAGAAGCAAATGCAGAATTTTGCACAATGAGCAAGTCATGCCCTTTCATTAAAGTAAAAATAAATATTAAAAGGTTTGTTCCACAGCCCTTGCCCAGATAGGCAAATTCTGTGGCTTTTTTGTTGTGCTATTATTATTGACCAGGAAGTAAGCGTTAAAAAGGTACTTGCTTTGCGACTTTTTTTTTTAAGAAACAGGTCTTGCTTTGTTGCCCAGGCTGGTCTCAAACTCCTAAGCTCAAGTCATCCTCTTGCTTCATTCTCCCAAAGTGCTGAGATTACAAGCATGAGCCACCACACCTGGCCTTGACTATCTTAACCCTGCACAGGTTATTAGTGGTATTCCTAAATCAACAAAATTCACTGCATGAGTGTTCAATTTACATAAAAGAATTAAACATGATGATTCAAGTAAGAGCAGAACCTTGCCTTGGAGTCTTCTTCCTTAAGAGTCTGAAACAAACATCATAGTTGAGTCTACCAGACACTATTCCTTCACAACTTAGTAAAGGCTAGCCAAAGAGGCAGGCACAACATGGCTGGCATCCCCTTTTCTTCTGAAAAATGTGTGCCAATGAGCTCTGCATTGTTCCTCACTCAAAAAGAAGAGCCTTTCTGTCTGGCTTCCTCCAATGGCAAGCCCCAGTCTGGAAAAGGAAGAAAATGGCACAGGAGGAGCCTGGGAGATGGAGCATATCCAAAGCTCTCAGACAAGACTTGAACCTATGACCTTCACTGTGTACACAATAGGTGGGTGAGAGGGACCGGTTTATCTCTGCTGCAGCAGTTCTCAGCCCTGGGGTAGCACTCCCGATAAAATGACACGACTATTGTGTGTGGCAGGAGAACAGTCATCTCCTCACAACAGCCTAAACCAGCACTCCCTCCCCCAAGACAAAGCAGCAGGGGTGAAATTAACTCAAGGCTGCAGAGCAAAGCCTAATACAGAAAAGGGAGGCCTATAGGGGCCTGGGGACTCTCCTCAACCCCTGGGGCTCTGGACACATGGCTGGAAACAGACAGGCTTTCTTCCCCCATCTTTCCCACTCTCATTTAGGTAGGGAGCTGTTTCTCAGAGAATTTAATTATCTGTGATTTGTTCAGAAATATTCCCCCTGAAGGGCTCTGATCTCTCCACCCTGTGTGAGCCTAATTCCTAGAAGCTGAAATGACTGTTTGCTGCTGCCTGTTTCACAAACACACATTAATTGGTCAGATGTGTCTCCTCCTCCTCAACCCCAAAGGGAGGAAGGAGAATCTGAGCAAAGCACAGAGATGATCCAACCGTAATTACACATAAAGGGAAAAGAGGGCACATGGGTTTTCCAAACAGGATAGGGTCACAAACCCTCCCGAGGGTACAAGGATAGCAGTTAAGCTCCAGGCCCAGGGATCCCTCCATCTTGAAGAAAAGGACAGGAGTAAATGTGACCTGAAGACTGTTAGGGGCACACAACCACAACCTACTTACTGCAGGATCCCAGCCACCTTGCTCCCCCTTTCCTGGGTCACGCACACGTCCGGCTTCCAACCCTTTGCTCTGAACCCGCCCCCCCCACCTCCGCGCTTCCAACTCCCTGACTGGCCCCAGTCGCCCTCAGCGCCCTCAACGTTCCCAGACTCTCCTCAGAAACTCTCCGGCCTGCTCCCCACAACCTAGCCAGATCCTAAGCCCCCTCCCGGGCACCCCTACCCTCAGCCTGAACCGGCCCTGGCCACGCTTTGAACTTCACCCCGCGCCCCTCGACGCCCCCTCCCCCACCCACGCAACGACACCCCCCCACACACCTTCCCCCTCGCTCCGCCCCGGCCCCCCAACCCCCACTTCCTCCGTCAGGCAGCGCCGCCGCCCCCGGCCCCCAGCAGCTCCCTCAGCCCCGCGCCCCATCGGTGCCGCCGCCTCTTTCCTCCCCCAGTCCCGGCTCCACACAAAGCTCCGGACTCACCGCGCGGCCGGTCCCGGGAGCCGCCACCTCCGCCCGCCCGGGGCCCCGGCCGTAGAGCCGACGCTGCTACCGGGCCCAGGCCGCCATCCGTTCCCGCGGCCCCTCCCCCCACCCCACCCCGGCTCGGCTCTCCGCCCTCTCCCCGCGCCGCTCCGCCCTGCCCGGCCGGTGCCGCTGTGTCCGGGGCCGCGGGTCCCTCAGCCGCCGCCGCCACCGCCGCCGCCGCCGCCGCCGCGATCCGGGACAACCAGAGTCACCTGGAAGACCCGGACGCTAGACTACCAGGCCCTCGGATCCGGATTCCGTGCTGGTGTGCAGTCTGGAGCGGGTGAGCGCGGGGAAACCCGGAACCTGGATGAAGGAGAGAAATCCTGGGTCTCGGCATACGCGCTCGCCCGGAGCCCAGATTAGAGAGTCGTAGCTCGAGGAATACTGGAAAACCCGGCGAGCCGGTTAAAACCAAGATAAACTCGAAGAAATCTGGATTGGAGAGCTCGAACCTAACGCTGTCCCCTCATGGGCAGTAGAACTCTTGCTGGATCAAACTTCCTCACAGAGAGGTCTCTGGGGGATATTGGACCTTTTAATACAGAAGACACCTCTTCTGTAGTTGTCCTTCAACCATAGAGAGGAAAGGGCCGTAGGGGGTCTGAACATGGGCATCCGCAAAGAACAGAAGAGCCATCACAGCTCCTGATGGTTTCATCCATTTTACCCCTTAGTTCAGCAAAGTACCGACCTCCTAATTTTTTATCCTGTGTTCTCCAGCTTTTTCTTTTAGGATTACCACTTGCTTTTCTCCCCAAAGCACCCATTTCTAAACCCTCTATAGATCCCTTTTCCCCTCACCATCCAAATCACTAAATCTTGTTGCCTTTTATTATCTAAAAGTCTTATTCTGTCCTTCTCCAACCCACCATTCTAAGGATTGTCGTCGCTTTTTTCTTTCCTTACCTGCCATTCATCTCTGATTGCCCAGCACACTCTCTAGTGCACAGTAGGCATTCAGTCCATGTTTAGGTGAACTCTCCCACTCACCTCTCACTTGTGAAACATCTGTTCATGACGACCTCCTAAGACTTCCACCTCATTCCACAGTAAACAAATTTGCCTTAATTCTCAAGGCCTCCCACATCTTAGCCCCTATTATGTCCTTCCTCTGCCCTTGACCATTTTATTTGGCTTTGCATTTATCTTACTTTTTTCCCCTTATCCTGAGGCATCCTTCAACAGTGCCACTCAAGATAGCATGTGACTTGGAGACAAGTGAGATCATAAAATCCCTTTACTCCTCATTTCCATTCCACTAAAAAAAGAAAGAGGGGGAGGGGTTGATAGCTAAAGATAAAAACTAAGCCTGTCTGTCCAGGAACAATAATCTCTCTTGGTCCACCAATAGTCACGTTGTTAGACAGTACAGGGGCAGAACTGATCCCAGGTGACAGCGAATTTCCAATGTATACTAGACAAAGTTACCAGTAAGGATTCAGCTACTTAGTAGGTGGAGGCAGAAAAGGGTTTAGTGTTTTAGACTTAGGCGTGATTTCATTAAAGATTAAACATTCCAGTTGTCATCTCCCACTGAAAGAGCATGACTGCCATTGGAGAGAACTAGACTGCAAAAATAGGGAACAAAGGAAGGTAAACATTCCTGCAGTGAACCCCAAGTTTCAGCCAGAGAAAGTTCTCAAACCTGGAAGAACCACTAAAAATTTTCAAGTGCTCAGATGTCTTATGTAGTAAACAAATCTTAAGTTTTGACTCACTGTTCTTCTAGACCAAGGGTTGGCAAACTGCATTTCACAGGTCAAATCAGGCTCACCACCTGTTTTACTGTGTACCATGAGCAAAAATGATTTTTACATTTTTAAACAGTTAATCAAAAGACTATTTCGTGATGTGAAAATGACATGAAATTCAAATTTCAGTGTCTGTAAATAGTTTTATTGGCACTAGCCAAGCTCATTCATTTACATTATCATCTATAGATGCATTTTTACTACAACAGCAGAGTTGAACAGTTGAAACAAGGACTGACTGCATGGCCTGTGTAAAGCCTAAATATTTGCTAACTGGCCCTTTACAGAAAAAGTTTGCCAGCCCTTGCTCCAGACAAACACTATCCAATATAACTTTTTGCAGCAATGGAAATGTTCCATATCTGCGCTATCCAGTGCAGAAGTTGCTAGCCACATATAGCTATCTGAGCACTTGAAATATGGTCAACAATGACTGAATAACCGAATCCTTAATTTCATTTAATTGAAATTTACGTAACCACAAGTGGCTAGTGGCTACCATAATAGACAGTACAGCTCTAGACTCTCAAATCCGTACCGACATTTTCTTTTCTCCTTATGCCACGTTCTTACTCCCTACCTGTGACATACCTCTATGGGTTCTCAGGAACTCCCACCCCCCTGCTCCACAGTCCCACTCACCATAAACACATCAATGTTTCTGACCTCAAGCTAGGGTACAGTTACTAGGTTGTCTCTCTGGACTCTCCATTGTCACAAATGAACTCCGAAAATGGATGTTATCAGTTGTCACCCTATGAATTAAGCCACATTATGTAAATACACATAAATAGACATTTACACAAGTTTGTGTCAGAGGATGGCACTGAGGCTGTATTCTTTCCTCTCTGCATGAGAGAAGTAGAAAAGCCCTCCACATGCTGGATCCCTTGTTGCTGCTGGAGCCTGTGGTATGGATCACCTTCCTCCAAACACATTCACAGAAGCTCAGAGCGGCAGATGTATACTTGCCATTCGAATCTCTAGGAAAAAAAATTCCTTCATCATTGGACTTTCTTTCCTTCCCCAGGCCTAACAAGCTGAAATTCACTGATTTCTTTAGTTTAATAGATACTTGCTTTTTACTAGTTTTTTTAAGCTGGCTTTTTGAGAATAACCCCCATACTGTCTTGATCTTCGCTAGGAGCATTTTTTAAATTTACTAAATTAAATGAAATCCACATAAATGGACTTTAGTAGAGACAGTAAAGTGGTAAGAGATTATAAGTTATAATTCAAAAAAGCCATAACTTTGTAAATATTTGTAAAAATAATTTTGAAGTCTAAATTTTTCACACTTCCTAGGAAAAAATGAATTTATGTAAACTTCCGACTTAAAAGAAGGGATACCTAGTTTTCTTTTTCCAGATTGGCTATAGCAAGAAACAAACAAAAATCCTTACTCTAGTGCAGACATCTAACTGCAAAGCTAAGGCTTCCTAAACCCTGTCAGAGAGTCTCCAGTTTCATATATCCCCTACTGTGACCTTTTATAAATGAGACTGAGTCCTGCCTGGAAAAATGAAAACAAAAAAACCAAAAAGCTGAATCCTTTAGGTACTATATGAGTTGACAGCAATTGAACCTAACTATCCAAATGGGGGTACAGATATTTAGACTGCAACAAAAAACCAGCTCAGAAATGTGAAACTTCCCTTAGGCCATGCTGTCCCAGAGTTACAGGGTCAGAGTAAAGTGTTTAAGTACTAAAAGGCTATTCCTGGGCAAGTTTGCACTCAGGCTGCTAAGAATTTCCACTAGGCTTTAAATTATGCTATTCATCACTGTGCAAGTGAAGGCCATCTACCCCCCAAGTTTCTCCCACACTTCCTCCCTGGTGTCTCCACAAATAAAAGAGAGACCTTATATCACCACCATATGAACTAAAGACAGACTTTCACAGTCTAACCATGAAAAGAAGTTTCCATGTTATTCTGCCATTTACTAATGAGGCTCTGGTTGCGTATTTTGGATGCTGAGGTGGGTTCTTGTAAACTTGTAAAGTTCTTGTAAACTGTCTTATCTGAGCACACAAAATGGTTGCATAACCTGATCTGTTGCAGCTCCTGATGTTTTTTCTTTCAGCATACACACAGTCCATCCAGGTGAAAAAATCAATCCAGACACCTCTATGCTCAGGCTGTTGTTCAAACAGACTTTTTTCCCCCCTCCCTAGGCTCTTCACCTCCTGCCTTCTAGTTTTATTTTGGTATTAAGAGAGGCAGGCGACTCCACAGAATTCAAGGTGCTACTCCTTGGTAAACTATTAGCTGCATAGTGAACCCAGTATGGCTTCATTAATAGTAGAGTCTGCAGCAGGTCAGAAAGAGACTACCCCTGCCTCCCTCCCCCCAACCCAAAGAAGTGGACATTAGCAGTCTTTTCCCCTTTCTCCAGAGGTTGAACAGAAAAAAGAGAATACTACATGTTTGCATCACCGGAACAAGAACTGGGTGGATTTTCCCTGGGAATCCAGAGTGATCAGGCCCTGCAAAACCAATGCCTAGAGCTATGCAACAAGCAGGGTTCACAGTTGAGTGAACATCAATGCATAATGAGTGGAGGCATTTCAATGCAAATAAACGCTGAATATGAAGGATTAAAGAAAGGGGAAATTAATCTTTTTCATAACACAGGGCACATTTTTTTCTCTCCCTTGCTCTCTCTTCTTTAAGTCATACACACAACTGCTGGAGGGAGTCCAACTTCCCCAGTGTGGTAGTGTTGCTTTATAAAAAGCAGAACATACACATTTAAGACCATGAATTTCCTCAGGATGCCAGCAACTGAGA
This sequence comes from Ateles fusciceps, assembly GCA_036589455.1. Lineage (NCBI taxonomy): Eukaryota > Metazoa > Chordata > Mammalia > Primates > Atelidae > Ateles > Ateles fusciceps. Next base: position 1,229,058 of record JAZHEH010001634.1, read on the forward strand.
TTCTGACAGCTCTTCAGAACAGCCTCAGAAACAAAGTGTTTCACTAAGTATGGCCAGACTGACAAGCAAAAATCTCATTTCAAACCAACCTCTTCTTTTTCCAAAGCGCAGAGCTTTCTGGGATGTGAATGGTTTAAAAGGTTTGATTGCAGCATTTGGAGGGTATTTGGATGCGTTTACTGAGGCGATTTTATTTTTCAGTTTGTTTCTAATTGCCCCATCCAAGTGATGCTTTTGCAATACCAACAAAATAAATAGGGCAGCTTCATGCTGCTTTAGCAGGTGGCTCAATCTCCTCCCAGTCTGAACCATTCATATCCTGGCTTCTCAAACCCAAGAACAAAGTGGAAGCATTTCTTCAGGTTATTCCTTACAAAAAAAAAAATTTTTTTTTTGCCAATGAGGGTTACTCAGCTTTTCACGTTTCACTCAGACAGTTCCCTTCAAGAGACACTGGATTGGAGCAGAAAACTTGTTACAAACCTTTTTGTCCCATCACAGGTTTGTATTAAGCACAGGATTCCTCAAACATCTTATTACTCTACTGGATTATCCCTTTGAAAAGAAACTTTAAAATCTGAGAGGATCCCTCAAAAAAAATCATTAACCTAGGTTAAAAACTTTCTAACTGCAAATACAAGTCTCAGAAAGGAAAGACATTTCCACCTTGTTCCTATCTCTTTTGATACTATTCTGATAAAAATGTCAAAAGACTTAGAATTTTTAAAATAGGCTTTTATAAATAATGTATTCAAAGATTTTGACCTCTTACATAAAGTAGGAATCCCACTCCTTAAGAAAAATATACAGATTTTGGCAAGAGTTAAAGTTTGAGATATTCAAGCCTGATGCCAATCCTTTAGGTTTCTACTACTTCAATTCCAAAGGACCAGTTGATAGCAATTTTAGTACACAAAACTCCACTATGCTGTATAGTTCCTTTTCTCCTGGGTCAGACAGCTTTATTCTGCTTCATTAACCCCTTCTTTGCTCCTTGATGGATCTTGGAATCCAGTTTCCCTGTAAGGGAGAAAAAGAAGTCTCATTATTTATTTTTGTATTTGCAATGCAAATCTTTTGTAGCCTCCCAGGTCTTCTGGTTACTGTGTTCCTGTCACATTCAATTATCTTACTTCAGGACTCAGACACTTCCAAACTTCAGAGTTTCATTCTATAAGAATAAGGAAGCAGTGGGAACACTGTACAGGGATACCCACATACATACAATGAGTATCCTAAGAATCAAAGAAGTTAATTATTTCTAATTTTGTAGCCACTGAAAAGAAATACCACATTTTTAAGGGTGTTTGATGCTAAAGCAAATTTTTCTGTTGTTTTTTTTTTAAAGATGGGGTTTCACCATTGGTCAGGCTGGTCTTGAACTCCTGACCTCAGGTGATCCGCCCACCTCAGCCTCCCAAAGTGCTGGGATTACAGGCGTGAGCCACCGCAACCGGCAAGCAAAATTTTAAGAATATACACATGCAATCAAGGCAGGCATTTCACACAGTGGGAAACCCATTCCTCTGACCTGTTAACTGGCTGAGCATAATGCATGAACCTCCTTCAGTGAGAAAAGCAGTTCAACACCCCTTTGCTGCCTCAGCCTTAACAGGGGGGAGTGACCTGCAACAGTGGAATAGAATCCACATGAACGCTTTACTGACAAAGGGCCCCTATCACTAGCTAAGAAGGGTAAAGGTCATAGGCTATATGACTCTCTAAGTGTTAAACTTAGAAAACAAGCAACCTTCCTACCCCAGGTGACCCTAATGAAACGTATATTACTGATGTGGTCTCTAACCTCTTCTCAGATCTACCAGGAGAGAGTTTGGCTCAGTAGTAGCAGCCTTAGGAACCATCCATCTCATTAGGAGAATCTTAACAGAATTCCTGTCTGTTTGGCCTGAGAACAGCTTGGCAGTTTGTTTTCTCCCACAAAAAGTCTCATCTAAGCTCAAAAGTGATGCTTACAGTGAACATAGCAATACAATTCAGTTCAGTCTCAGCACCAAAAAAAATAAAAGAAAAAAAAGAAAAAACGAGTCTTCCCCTTCAAAGGCAGCTGAGTAGCCAGGCACGGTGGCTCACACCTGTAATACCAGCACTTTGGGAGGCTGAGGTGGGCAGATCATGAGGTCAGGAGTCCGAGACCATCCTGACCAACATGGTGAAACTCTGTCTCTGCTAAAAAAAAAAAAAAAAAAAAATACAAAGGCAGCTGAGTATACCACAGGCCCATGCCCACAACCACTACCTCTCATATGTTGTCATTTTCATTTGTTGCAGCAATCAGGCCTAACAGAAAGAGCACTGGACTAAAAGAAGACCCAGGTTCTAGTCCACCCTTCTCTGGTATTAACTAGCTGTATGACCTGGACAAGTCATTCAATCTCTCTGGACTTCGGTATTTTCACTTGTCCAATTAAGAATACATGTACTTACTGACTACTGCACAATAAGATTGTGAGAAAAATAGCTTCAACTTAACAAGTTTCCCTGTTTTCTTCAATCTCCTCCTGCCCAACATGATGTCTCTCTGTCTCTCTCTCCCTCTTTCAGGCTACACCTGCTTCTAGAAGAACATTAAATCCTTTTCTGGGTTTCCTCAGAAACCATCACTAAGTGATACCCTGAATATCATTTCACAAAAATCACAATGCTGTTGATTTTCATTTGGGCTTTAAAGTATAGGGCATTCCCAGGGGTTTAGGAGTTTTTTTTATCCCCTATGCTGCCTGGCTGAAAACCTGAACATGCGCCAGCTATCTGGCAAAGAGCCCTATTACAAGGCAAGTCAGCCTTTGTGTCCCTAACACTACCATAGTGACTGCCAAATGGTAGACGCTCAATAAATGCTCTCTCCAAGTGAATTAAACAAAGGTAGACACTACAAATTTCAAAACCTTTATATTATAGACAGTACTAAGTAACGACAAATAGCAGATATCAAATATATGTAAGAGTACAGATTGTAAAGGTGGTGGTACTCAGAGGTAAAAATATGAATTGAGTCTCAGCTTTTTAGGACAAGCTAGGACAGAATTTAGAATTCCATCTAGGACTCCAGACTTCCAGTTGTCTGTACTGAATATGTTGAAAGACTCACTTTGATTTATTGATTGATTGATTGATTGATTGAGACAGGGTCTTACTCTGTTGCCCAGGGTGGAGCGCGATGGCATGATCTCGGCTCACTGCAACCCCCACCACCCAGGTTCAAGGAATTCTGCTGCCTCAGCCTCCCCAGTAGCTGGGACTACAGGTGTGTGCCATCACGCTTGGCTAATTTTTTTGTTCTTTGGTAGAGATAGTGTTTCACAATGTTGGCCAGGCTGGTCTTGAACTCCTGTCCTCAAGCAATCCCCCCGCTGCCCTGCCTGCACTGCCCTGGCCTCCCAAAGTGCTGGGATTACAGGCATGAGCCACCACACTGGCCAAAAAACTCAATTTTAATCCTGAGACTTCCTAGTTGTATAACCTTGAGTATGTTACCTAGTCACTCTTATCCTCAATTTTATCAACTCTGAAAGGAAACTGGCCTATACAATACTGAAGCTTCCTTTCAACTCTATGATATTGTGCCCTAGAAATGAAATGTAAATTGGAATAATTTATTCCTGAGACAATCTGATATAGTGAAAAAAAAGAGGAAACCTTCAGCCAGAAAGACTTGAGTAAAACAACTTCTATAAACCTGTAAAATGAAAGGAGGAAAAAGCCCTTACTACCTTACAGAGTTATTGAGAAGATTATAGCTAACACGAAGTGCTTTCTATAGACCAGGCACTGAGCTACATATATTACACATACACTAAGTCCTTTAATCAAATAACTACAGGTTCAGTATCCCTTATCCAAAATGCTTGGGACTAGAAGTGTTTTGAATTTCAGATTATTTTGGATTTTAGAATATTTGTGTTTTATATACTTAATGGTTAAGTATCCCAAATCCAGAAATCCAAAATCCCAAATGCCCCAATGAGCATATCCTTTGAGCATTATGTTGAAGCTCAGAAGGGTTTAGATTTTGCATTTCAGATTTTCAGATTTGGGCTATGGCATGGTGACTCATGCCTGTAATCCCAGTACTTTGGGAGGCCAAGGCAGGCAGATCGCTTGAGCCCAGGAGTTCCAGACTAGATTGGCCAACGTGGTGAAACCCTGTTTCTACAAAACAAAAAAAACAAAAAACCCAAAATAAAAATTTTCTGGGTATGGTTGTGCAAGCTTGGAGTCCCAGCTACTCGGGAGGCTGAAACAGGAGGATGACTTGAGCCCAGGAGGTGGAGGTTGCAATGAGCCAAGATCTCGTGCCATTGCACTCCAGCATGGGCAACAGAGTGAGATCTTGTCTAAAAAGAATTTTTTTTTGGCTGAGCGTGGTGGCTCACACCTGTAATCCCTGCACTTTGGGAGGCCAAGGCAGGCAGATCACTTGAAGTCAGAAGTTCAAGACCAGCCTGGTCAAAGTGGTGAAACCCCGTCTCTGCTAAAAATACAAAAATTAGCCAGGTGTGGTAGAGGGCACCTGTAATCCCAGCTACTCCGGAGGCTGAGACAGGAGAATCGCTTGAACCCGGGAGATGGAGGTTCCAGTAAGCTGAGATTGCACCATTGCCCTCCAGCTTGGGGAACAAGAGTGAAACTTTAAAAAAAAAAAAAAAAAAAAAAAAAAATTAAATAAAAACAAAAACAATAAAAAAAAAAAATTAGCCAAGTATGGTGGTGTATGCCTATAGCCCCAGCTACTTGGGAGGCTGAGGTGGGAGAATAGCTTGAGCCAGGGAGGCAGACGTTGCAGTGAGCTGAGTTCACACCACTGCACTCCAGCCTGGGTGACAGAGTGAGACCTAGTGTCAAAAAAAAATTCCAAATTTGGGATGCTCAGCCTATAATTGAAATAGTATATATTAAAGTGCTTCAGGTTGGACGTGGCTCATTCCTGTAATCCCAGCACTTTGGAAGGCCAAGGCAAGCAGATCACTTGAGATCAGGAGTTCAAGATCAGCCTGGCCGATATGGCAAAACCCTGTCTCTACTAAAAATACAAAAACTAGTTGGGCATAGTGGCACTCACTTGTAATCCCAGCTACTCAGGAGGCTGAGGCAGGAGAATCCCTTGAACCCAGGAGGTAGAGTTTGCAGGGAGCCGAGATCTCGCCAGTGCACTCCAGCCTGGGCAACAGAGTAAGACTCAGTCTCAAAAAATAAAGGAGCGGGGGGATTCATCAATTCAAAGTCTCCTGAAGAAGTAAGGATGGTTATATTATTTATGTTGAGGCTTGGGAGTTGGGTTTCTTAGTTATGGTTTCAATTTCACCTTTCATTTACCATATAACCCCAGGCAAGTCTTTTAATTATTATTTACTTCAGATTCCTCATAAGAAAAAAAGTTGTATCACTTTCTTCACATTCTTAAAGTTTTACTGAATAAGAACATTCCTATTTTAAGTTTCAGGAAACTCCAGTGTGATTATGAAAGGCCTCATGTGAAACCAGCTCAGGTAAGATCAACCCATCAGAATAAAACACTCATTGGTAGGCAGACTAATCTCTGGCTTCAGTGATGATGTCTAAAATGGAAAGCTAAAAGGAGAAACAAGAGAGGACAAAGATTTTCAGGATATTCCCAGGAATTCAGAAGTTCTTTCATCCCTTAGGCTGCCTAAAAAAAATCAGACATTTGCCAAGAATCTGTGAACTCCTTATAATCATCGACATTTTATATCCCTAACGTCTAACAGAGTGCTTGCCAATAGTGGTAACTCTTGGGCCAGCTGTGGGCAATGATGGTAAGGGACTGGGGCTTCTTATGGAAAGCAGCAGTCATCATGACTGTCCTTGGATTGCAGGAACTGTAAGCTCTGAGTTCTAGTTCAGCCTGGGCTTCCAAGATCAGGATCTGGATAGTGAAACCTACCATCCTCTTCATGGTAGGGTGTAACACTTAGTTTCTGTATTTCCCCAATATTTTTTTTTTTTTTTTTTTTTTGAGACAGAGTCTCACTCAGTCACCAGGCGCCAGGCTGGAGTACAGTGGCGCGACCTTGGCTCACTGCAACCTCCGCCTGCCCGGGTTCAAGCATTCTCCTGCCTCAGCCTCCCGAGTAGCTCGGACTACAGGCGCGCGCCACCACGCCCAGCTAATTTTTTTGTATTTTTAGTAGAACGGGGTTTCACCATGTTGACCAGGACGGTCTCGATCTCTTGACCTCGTGATCCGCCCGCCTCGGCCTCCCAAAGTGCTGGGATTACAGGCGTGAGCCACCGCGCCCGGCCCTTCCCCAATATTTTTACATTTAGTACCGAAATCATTTCAGTGTTAAACCACATCCTCAATCATAATGCTTAAAAGAAAATGAAATGCATGAGCAGCAGATGGGCAAGAAGTTAAAAGGGGAAAAGTATTTGTCATCAATTGATATAACTCTCATAGGAATTTTCACATGCTTTGCAACATATATAGGGTGCATGAGTTTATAGAACATGTTAAAGTTAAAAATTTTCATCTCTTTGAGTATTCAACCTATATAAAACAGACACATAGACAAGTGATACCCTATTGAATATTATTGTTTTCTAAATATTTCAATTTCTCTCTTTTTTTTTTTTTTTTTTTTTTTTTTGAGACGGAGTCTCACTCCGTCACCCAGGCTGGAGTGCAATGGCATGGTCTCAGCTCACCGCAACCTCCGCCTCCCAGGTTCAAGTGATTCTCCTGCCTCAGCCTCCCAAGTAGCTAGGACTACAGGTGCATGCCACCACATCCAGCTAATTTTTGTATTTTTAGTAGAGATGGGGTTTCACTATACTACAGGTGCATGCCACCACATCCAGCTAATTTTTGTATTTTTAGTAGAGATGGGGTTTCACTATGTTGGCTAGGCTGGTCTTGAACTCCTGACCTCGTGATCTGCCCACTCGGCCTCCCAAAGTGCTGGGATTACAGGCGTGAGCCACCGTGCCCAGCCAATTATTTCAATTTCAGAAGACACAATTACCTTAAGGTCAAGCAAACTCAAATTTACACTTCCAAAAACAAAGTATACACCTTTAATTTCAAGCATTTATACATATATATATATATTTATATGATATAACAGGTAAATGTGTCATATTCTAAAAGTTTATTTGCAAGTCTTAAGTTTGGAACCTGAAGCTGGGCATAGTAGTGTATGTCTGTAGTTCCAGCTACTTGGGAGGCTCAGGCAGGATGATCTCTTGAGCTCAGAGTTCAAGGCAAGCCTAGGCAACATAGTGAGACCCCTGTCTCAAAACTAAAAGTTTGGAACTTTGAATATATTTGCCATAGAACTATCTGTAAAGGGTGGCTAGGTTCCTAAGCCATCCCACAAAAAAAAAAAAAAAAAAAAACATGTAAGCCATAGTGTTATAAGTAAAGCAGACTATTAATTATTTTATTTATTTATTTATTTATTTAGAGACAGGATCTCACTCTGACATCCAGGCTGGAGTGCAGTATTGCAAACATAGCCCATTGCAGCCTTGAACTCCTGGGCTCAAGCAATATTTCTGCCTCAGCCTCCCAAGTAGCTGACACTCTAGGCACTCGCCACCATACTGGGATTTTTTTTTTTTTTTTTTTTGTAGAGACAGAGTCTCTCTCTGTTACTCAGGCTGGTCTCAAACTTCTGGCTTCAAGTGATCCGCCTGCCTCATCTTCCCAAAGTGTTGAGATTACAGACATGAGCCACTGTGCCTGACCAAGTATTAATATTATTAATGCTATTAAACTTAATCACTTCATGTAATAATATATCTAGGGGAAAATGTGATAAGCATTCCAAATTAAGAGGCAAATATGTATTTTCCCCAATGTAACTGGGATTAAAGACTTTTCCAGCTTAAACTACTAGAGGTATGCCCTAGGACCTAAGGGAAAAGAGTTATGGCAGAGTAGAAGATTTTTAGAGAGACCAAGGTGGGTGGATCGCCTGAGCTCAGGAGTTCAAGACCAGCCTGGGCAACATGGCAAGACCCTGTCTCTACCAAAAATACAAGAAATTAGCCAAGCATGGTGGTATGCACCTGTTGTCCCAGCTACTTGGGAGGCTGAGATGGGAGGATCACCTGAGCCTGGGAGGTAGAGGTTGCAGTGAGCCGAGACTGTGCCACTGCACTCCAACCTGTATGAAAGAGTAGATCCCATCTAAAAAAAAAAATTTCCCAGCCTGACCAACATGGTGAAATCCCACCTCTACTAAAAAAAAATACAAAAATTAGTCAGACTTGGTGGCATGTGCCTGTAATCCCAGCTACGTGGTAGTCTGAGGCAGCAGATTTGCTTGAGGTGGAGGTTGCAGTGAGCCGAGATCGCACCACTGCACTCCAACCTGGGCAACAGACTGAGACTCTACCTCAAAAAAAAAAAAAAAAAAAAAAAAAATTTCACTTCCTTTTGCTTCTGACCAATGTTTAACCTTGTCTAGTCCACCATTAACTAACAGAAACAATAGGAAAAAGATAGGAAGTTATTAAAGCTTTCTCCTAAGAACATCACTCCCCTCCCCACCATGAAACCTTATGGAGAAAAATGAAGGCCCTATAGGTCCTGAAGGTGTAGAGAAATTACTAAAGTAAGACATTCCAGAAAAATATCTAAACTCTACACAGAACATTTTCTCACAGGAGTTTAAGCTGCAGATGAAAACCAAACTAGGGAAAGACGCTACAAAAAGGAAAGTAGGAATAAAGATCAAGTAAGAGTGGGTCTGAAAGAGAGGATCTACTACCACCTACTACCAATGTTGCCACCAGTGCCTAGAGTAAGGTGAGAATGAAATGAAGGAGGAAGGGGTAGACTGCCACAATCAAAACTGAGGGAGGGTAAAGGGGAGATCTAAATACTAAACAGGGCGAGGTGCCATGGCTCACACCTGTAATCCTAACACTTTGGGAGGCCAAGGCAGGAGGATCGCTTGAGACCAGGCTGGGCAACATAGTGAGACCTCATCTCTACCAAAAATTTAAGAATTAGCTGGGTGTGGTGGCACACACCTGTAGTCCCAGCTACTTGGGGGGCTAAGATGGGAGGATCACTTTACTCCAAGAGGTGGAGGCTGCAGTGAGCCATAATTGTACCACTGTATTCCAGGCTGGGTGACAGGCCAAGGCCCTATCTCATAAATAAATAAATCCTTAGTAGTGGAGAAAAGGATTTCCAAGGCCTCTGGGCCACCAATTGGAGTACCATCTGAAGTAAATAATTTGTGTCAGTTAAGGGCAACTTGGTTCAGATCTTCCAATGTGTAGGAATCTTAGGATTTTATCAATCAAGATGTTGCCTGAATTTTGCAGTAAATATACATTAATATAAATTCCTACTCCAAGCATTTCATTTTGTGATTGAAAGCAGTGTTATTTAAAGTGTAGCCAGCTGGCCAACAGCATCAGTATCACCTGAGAGCAGGATGGAGGCACCCGTGTTTTACAGCTTACTAGGTGATTTTTATTTACATTATAGTTTGAGAAGTACTTCTCTAGGGCATAGATTTACAAAATGGCTAGTTGGTCCCCCAAGGTTCTGGATGAGGTAGAGTTGTGCACAAGTGAGGACAATGCATGCCCTAGAATCACGCAATTCACACAATGGGAAAGCAGTGACACAGAGGCACAAAATGGTAACTGACATGAGCAAATGTGAGAGTTGTTGATGTTGCTTTTCTAAGGATATTGGGCAAGAAGGACACCACTATATGTGTTTTGAGATTGCTTTGAAATAGAAGAGGCTGCTCTAGGACAAAGGAAGAAAAGATGGGTCCCAGCTACTAGGGAGGCTGATGTGGGAGGATTAGACCTGGGAGGCTGAGGCTTCGATGAGCCATGATCATGCCACTGTTCCAGCCTGGGTGACAGAGAGAGACCCTGTCTCAATCAATTAACTAATAAAATTTTTAAAAAGAATAAAAAGCGAGAGAGCCACATCTGTACTCTAGGAACCAATAATGAAGGGAAATATGGGAAGTGGTACCTCTAAAATAGATGCTCAATAATAAATATTTAAAATGTTAAGTTTTATTTTATTTTATTTTTTAAAATAGAGTTTCACTCTTTTTGCCCAGGCTAGAGTGCAGTGGTGCAATCTTGGCTCACTGCAACCTCCGACTCCTGGGTTCAAGTGATTCTCCTGCCTCAGCCTCCTGAGTAGGTGGGATTACCGGTGCCCACCACCACATCTGGCTAATTTTTTGTTTTTTTTTTTTTTTTTAGTAGAGACAGGAGTTTCACCACGTTGGCCAGGCTGGTCTCAAACTCCTGACCTCAGATGATCACCCACCTTGGCCTCCCAAAATTATGGGATTACAGGGGTGAGCCACCATGCCCAGCCCTTATTCTTGAGATGAATACTAAACAATGGATAAACAAATAAATGACAATGTTGCCAGTGCACTGCCTTACTACTTCCTTTAATGAGCAGTACAGTGGGGCAAAACATACTCTCTTGGCTCACAAACAGCATTTTAATCTAATAGGGTCTGAAAAAGAATTTTAGAGTGACTTACTATGCCAATAACTGTGGATCAAGGTATACTTTGAAGAGGCTTTATTATAGTTAACCTAACATAAAGTTATTGATAAGTATAATTGTATTAAGCCTCCAACACTAGGGACACACAGAAAAAGTAAAAGAGAAGATTATAAAAATTTAGACAAGTGAGATGCAAGACAAAAAGAGAAAAGAAAATTAGACCATCAAAGATCGTGACTTACAGGCTGGTCCAAAGTGGGTTACCTCAATTGAATGTTCACAGTCAGTTACAAATCAAACTCCTTGTTCTACTTTCTTCCCCCCTTCTCACTACCACACTTGACTATCTTAAAGAAAAAAAAAATCATGACTTACAGATTTTTGGATTTCCTTTAATAGGAAACTTCACAACCATTTCCTGAGGATTTTTGCAGATGAAAACAAATGGAGAATCAGATTCTTGACTGATGTCTGGAAACTGTGAAATATAAAAATAAAAAGTTCAGGCTAGTTGGGAAAAATTTTGAATTTAAGGAGATGAGAGGATGCCCCAGATTTCACCTCAACATTCTAATGATAGTACTCTTCATTTCACAGGTAAAGAGGATCATGCTCAACAAGCAAGAACAAACCTTCATCTTTCTACAATCCTTAGTACAGCATTATACAGTCTATTGCCTGCCATCTCTGATTTCCTGTAGTGGGAACAACGTCATTAAAAAAAAAAAGGATACCTGAAATCCTCCCAGGAGAATCAGAACTGACTGCTCTTTTAACAGAAACAACCAAGAGTCAGGAGATTCAAAGATCTCCTTGGCGAACATCAGGTACCCCCTAGGTTCAACTCAAGTGAAGCACTGGAAGACTTAAGAAAAATAAAACATCTGTGGAAATTTGCCAGAAACAGTACACGTAGCCCTTCTTTCGCTAAAGGGAAGGAAGATGATTCATTCTGAAAGGTATGAACATGCAAAAGCTGTTTTGCTGGATGCTTTCCAGATCTACTTTGGGTGAAAAGGTAACTGGTAGAGCAATTCTGAAAATTATTTAGAAACCTTCTTTGGATTTTTTATCATAAAACAAATCTGTGACTAGTTAGGAGTTTTGTTTTTGTTTTTTTCTGTAAAAACAGACACAGAACCTAGAGTAAGACTATGATGGCTACATAATCACAGTTTAAGAAAAATTGAGGGCTAGTAATGGCTAACTGAGCTGGAATTTCATTATTTCCTATCTTACTATGTCCTATGTTTAGCATGTTCAACAAATATGACTCATAGGCTTCTGGGTCAAACTTCATTACCAGAGGAGCCTTTCTCCTAGTAACTACTATCAAAAGTATGAAATTACCTGTATTTTCAACCCTTGATTGCTAAGATATGCCTTCTAAAGTCTAAGCCACTGAAAGTTTTATTTTAAAAGGTAAGGAAATTCAAATTTCTCTGTAATTCGAAAAATGATTAAACTTCTTTATTGACCACTCTTATCCTACGTGATAAGTCATGCTGTGGGGGGAAAACAGAAGGGATTTTCAGCAGCTTCTCATCCTGCCCACACACTATGGTTTTCCCTGTGGAAGAGCTGTGACATGTACTTTGTTTTTGATTTGTTTTTTCAGAGATAGGGTCTTGCTATGTTGCCCAGGCTGGTCTCAAACTCCTGGACCCAAGTGATTCTCCTGCCTCAACTTCCCAAAGTTCTGGGATTTTAGGAGAAAGCCACCACACCCAGCCCATAAAACAAACTTAATAGTATCAGCCACAATCATAATAGGCAGGGTCAAAATGTTCATGGTAGAAAAGTAAGGTTAAGGATACAAGGGTAAAGCCTCTTTTTTCTTATCCCTTTTATCTTCAGAAGCCAAAGAAAAGCAGGGCCCAGCTGTTGTTGCTGGATATTAGAAGGAAATAAGCTCTGCACAAGATCCATGCTGAGGTGCTTAGGCACAAATAAAACCAGAGGCTGCCATCAATATATCTAAACCTAATTCTACACAGACCAGAGTAGCAACAGTTACAATTACCATCTCTTTAATTTTCCTATTTTTCCTTCTTTGTGGCCGAGAGACCCTTGAGACAAAGGACAATCACAACTCTGCTATTCTAACACCACAAACCATTTCAGCCATCTCTCCTCTTTCTTCCATATCAATAATTTTTGCCTCTCTACTGGATCAATCCTATTAACACACAACCATTCTGCAATGTCTGGCATGAAATAAAATCTCTTATCCAGATCCCACATCCTCCTCCAGCTACTAATCATTTCTCAGATTCCCATTACAACAAAATTCATCAAAAGATTATCTGTACTCCCTGCCTTTAATTCCTCTCCTACTTTTTTCTTGAATTCACTATCAATAGGCTTCCACTCTCATCATTCTATCAAAATTACTCTTGTAAAGGTCACTGTTAGCTTCCATGGTGCTAAATCAAATGGTCAATTCTCAGTTTTCATCTTAATTGATCGCTATCTGTAGCAGTACTTGATATAATTCTTATATATATTTTTTTTCTCTTCACTCTTGCCATCCAGAGATAGAATTCTTCTCTCTGGCTAGGCATGGTGGTTCACACTTCTAATTCCAGCACTTTGGGAGGCCCAGGCAGGAGGATTGCTTGAGCCCAGGAGTTTGGGATCTCCCTGGGCAACATGGCAAGACCCCATCTCTACAAAAAATAAAACATTAAAAAAATTAGCCAGCCGGGCGCAGTGGCTCACACTTGCAATCCCAGCACTTTGGGAGGCTGAGGCGGGCAGATTACCTGAGGTCAGGAGTTCAAGACCAGCCTGGCCAACATGGTAAAACCCTATCTCTACTAAAAATACAAAAATTAGCTGGGTGTGGTGGCAGATGTCTGTAATTCCAGCTACTTAGGAGGCTGAGGCAAGAGAATCGCTTGAACCCAGGAGGTGGAGGTTACAGTGAACAAGATCACACCATTGCACTCCATCCTGGGCAACAAGAGTGAAACTCTGTCTCAAAAAAAAAAAAGAAAAAGAAAAAAAATTAGCCAAGCATGGTGGCAGACACTCTAGCCTGGGCAACAGAGTGAGAACCTGTCTCAAAAAACACAAAAGTATATCCAATATCTCACCATTCTTAAGACTTCAATGGCTACTACCCTGGTCCAGGCCATCATAGTGTCTCCTGGGTTTCTGCAGTAACCTCCTACGTGGTCTGTTTCTGCCTTTAACTTCCCTCTTGGTCTATTCTCAACATAGCTGCCAGAACTATTTATATATATATATATATATCAGATTACGCTATTTTTCTGCTTAAAACTGTCCAATGGGTTTTCATCTCAATCAGAGTAAAAGTCTAAGGCCTTACTTACCATGACCTCCAAGTCCCTAGACAATCTGCCCACCACCCCACCCCACCCATTTCCTCTCTGATACCTACCTTCTCTTATTTCTCTCCTTCACTTTCACTCCACTCTTGCCACACTGGCTTCCTTGTTGTTCCTGCCTCAGGTTTTCTGTGCTTGACTTTTCCCCTCTTCCTGGAATGCTTTTCACTCTAGATATTTCCATGGCTTCCTTTCTCTCTTCCTTCAGAACTTTGTTCAAATGTCAACTTTTAGTGAATCTTCTCAATAACCCTATTTAAAATCAGAGCACCGAATTCCCCCACAAACGTGGCACTCTTAACCTACCTCTCCAACCTTATCTAACCATCATCTGATACAATATAATTTACTTATTTAAAATTTTTACTTGGTCTCACCTTACTAGGATGAAAGCTCCATGAGGACACGAATTTTTGTTTTGTTTACTCATCAGCATCTAGGACCATGCCTGGTTCACAGTAGGCAATCAATAAATACTTGTTGAATAAAAAAGCAATGAATTTACCAACTTGTACATTAAAGTTATTTTATTGATGCTGCATAAACACATGCTGGGAACTGGACACTCTTAGAACTGTAACTCTAAGTAAAAGTAGATATTACTCTTGGCTGGGCATGGTGGCTCATGCCTGTAATCATACCACTTTGGGAAGCCACAGTGGGCAGATCACCTGAGGTCAGGAGTTCAAGACCAGCCTGGCCAACATGGCAAAACCTCATCTCTACTAAAAATACAAAAATTAGCCGGGCATGGTGGCGCGCACCTGTATTCCCAGCTACTGGGGAGGCTGAGGCGGGAGAATCACTTGAACCCGATAGGTGGAGGCTACAGTAAGCCAAGATCATGCCACTGCACCACAGCCTGGGTGACAGAGCGAGACGCCATCTCAGAAAAAAAAAAAGTGTTATCCCTAAGCTTATGTCTTGGCAAGTGGTCAGTATGGCTCTATGTTTAAGAAAAACCACCCTGACATGTATTAACAGAGTAAGCAAATGTTAAATAGTGGGAAAAACTGGGAAAATGGTGTACAAATGAAATAACAATAGGTTCCTCGGACCCATCACGCCTCACAATAAAGACAGACATGAAAATCAAGTTTCCCAGCTGAATCTCAAATTAAAGTTTCAGGTGAATATCCCTTTTCCTACTACTAGCACTGAACTTCAGGGGGCTTACAAGAAACGGAGGTGAAAAGCAAAGTGGCCTACAAGGAATAAAGTAAAGCCTATGCATTGGAAAAAGAGATTATTTTTCATTAGCAAATGCATTAAAACAAAGTTAGCTTGGCAGAGCTTCAGCACCTACAAAAAACATAACCCCCACAACCAGGGTGTGGACACTAAAGATCATATTATATACTAACAAGCCACTGTATACTTACATTGTATCCTAACAAGTAAGGGATATTTGGTCTAAAAGTCAGAAAACTAAAATGCAGCTTACCCACAGAAAGAATAAGAGAAGGGAGATGAAGAATGTGGATAAGCTCTGGATGTCACATTTTATTTTATATTTATTATTAATTAATTATTATTACTATTATTGACATGGAGTCTTATTTTGTCACCCAGGCTGGAGTGCAATGGCACAATCTTGGCTCACTGCAACCTCTGCCTATTGGGTTCAAGTGATTCTTCTGCCTCAGTCTCCCAAGTAGCCGGGACTACAGCCACGCACCACTATGCCCAGGTAATTTTCATATTTTTAGTAGAGACGGGTTTCACCATTGGTCAGGCTGGTCTTGAACTCCTGACCTCATGATCCGCCCGCCTTGGCTTCCTAAAGTGCTGGGATTACAGACATGAGCTACCGTGCCTGACAATTAATTATTATTTTGAGATAGATTCTCACTCTGTTGTCCAGGCTAAAGTGCACTGGTGTGAGCACAGCTCACTATAGCCTGGACCTTCTGGGCTGAAGTGATCTTCCCAACTCAGCCTCCCAAGTAGCCGGACCTACAGATGTGCAACACCACACCCAACTAATTTTTTTTTAAGGCAAGGTCTCACTTTGTCACCCAGACTGGAGTGCAGTGATGTGTTCATAGCTCACTACAGCCTTGACCTGCAGGGCTCAAGCCACCCCCACCTCAGCCTCCTGAGTACTGGAGACCACAGGCGCACACCACCAGACCTGGCTAATTTTGTTTATTTTTTGTAGAGATGGGGTCTCACTATGTTGCCCAGGCTGGTTTTGAACTGCTGGGCTCAAGCAATCCTCTTGCCTTGGCCTCCCAAAGTGCTGGGATTACAGGTATAAGCCACCACCTTTGATTGCACATCCAGTTTAGAAATGATGCTAGATTAAGGGTTATTGACACAGCACAATAAACAGATTAGGGAATTTGGATTCTAAAATCAAGCATCTAACCAAACTTGGTAAAACACTCCAGAAAGTTGCTGTTATTCTTGCCAACGAACTCTCCTATTCACCAGGTTTCCAGCCTCAGAAGTAGGGGGAGGTGGGCCTGCTCTTCATGCTTCCTAAATTTCATAGCTGTCTAACATAACAGGTAATTAACTTCTAAACAGCTATTTTCTTCTCCTCTCCAGAGGGGAAATTGTTCACCAGTTACCTAAAACACATTTCTTTTAGGCCCGGTGCAGTGGCTCAGGCCTGTAATCCCAGCACTTTGGGAAGCTGAGGCAGGCAGAATGCTTGAACCAGGAATTCAAGACCAGCCTGGGCAACATGATGAGACCTCATCTCAATTAAAAAAAAGTTATAGGCTGGAAGCGGTGGCTCATATCTGTAATCACAGCACTTTGGGAGGCCAAGGCAGGTGGATCATGAGGTAAGGAGATCGAGACCATCCTGGCTAACATGGTGAAACCCCATCTCTACTAAAAATACAAAAAATTAGCCAGGTGTGGTGGCATGTGCCTGTAGTCCCAGTTACTTGGGAGGCTGAGGCAGGAGAATTGCTTGAACCCGGGAGGTGGAGGTTGCAGTGAGCTGAGATTGAGCCACTATACTCCAGCCTGGGTGACAGAGCCAGACTGCGTCTAAAAAAAAAAAAAAAATTGTGTGTATATGTGTGTGTGTGTGTGTGTGTGTGTGTGTGTGTGTATAAATAAAATTTATTTTGCCATTTTCATGAGACAAAAAATTGGTTAGCAGTTTTTGTCAACCACCACTGATTTAGTGGCAAATGGGCATTTTCACCAAATCTGCAAGCCTCCACTTCATTCTTATTCATTCTTGTTCTGAAATGATCAATAATTCCTAAACTATGTCACTCTTCACAACAAATTCCTAGATAATCAGTCAATCTTATACCTGTCTCCAGGTCTAAGATTTGTAAGTTGGTCAGGCGCAGTGGCTCACACCTATAATCTTAACACTTCGGGAGGCCAAGACAGGTGGAATGCTTGAGGCCAGGTGTTCAAAACCAGCCTTGCCAACATGGTGAAACCCCGTCTCTACTAATAATACAAAAAATTAGCCAGGCATGGTGGCGGGCACCTGTAATCTCAGCTACTTGGAAGGGTGAG
This sequence comes from Ateles fusciceps, assembly GCA_036589455.1. Lineage (NCBI taxonomy): Eukaryota > Metazoa > Chordata > Mammalia > Primates > Atelidae > Ateles > Ateles fusciceps. The sequence goes on from JAZHEH010001634.1 coordinate 1,246,398, forward strand.
GCAGGAGGATCCCTTGAACCCGGAGGTAGAGGTTGCAGTGAGCCGAGATCACATCACTGCACTCCAGCCTGGGTGACCGAGCAAGACGCCATCTCAAAAAAAAAAAAAAAAAGATTTATAAGTTGTTAGTTGGAGAACTAAAGCAAACAATAATAGGGGATCCATTAACAAAGAACATATATTTGCTGTAGGCTTTCTTGGTTTGAATTTTGAGGAACAGACAGAACATGAAATCAGGATCTGAAATCTCGTTAGCTGAAAACCAACTGTAAGAAGACTGAGGTGATAATATGCAGAAAGACAGAAGGAAATGAGTTTGATAAAGACATGCAAGAACAACAGACCCAAAGAAGAATATCTCGCAAGTAACTGTGCTCTCTGATAAACGTTCTCATTTATATTTTACTTCAAAGCAATTCAAGGTGCCACAGGATAACTAGCACCCCAGGCCCCCACTATACTAGAAGATAAAAGTTTTCTCACTTCAGGGTAACATACTGATCATAATTGACCAGATGACAACTGTATATTTGACAAGGGTTAAATAAAGATCATACCAGTTGGCCCAAAGTGGGAGAGTTGAACTCCCATATACCAGCAACCCAATTCTAGTCATATGCCTAGTATCTAAGACAGGGGCTTCCAGCTCAGTGCTACAGAGACAACCCATATATGCAACAGATGAAAGAAGTAAGTGATAAGACATATGCAAACTTACGGACCTTATAGCCAGCAGCCACACAGCACTGGTATCCTGGTCTCATTGTATCCACAGTAACATTTCCACTGTGGTTTTCTGTGCCCCATGGAATCATATGCTAGAACCTCCACACATAAAATAAGTCAAGCAAGTGTATTTTCTCTAAAATTAACCTCATAGCTTTTCTGGCCTGATTCTTCAAGACCTAACTGGGAAATCACCCACTCATGACAATAATTTCTGGTCTTAATTTTAATATACTAGATTTTCACTCCAACTTAAACTAGTGAAAACCAGAAGAAAATTGCTTTTAATTAAAGACAGTTTTGGGAGGCCGAGCAGATCACCTGAGGTCGGGAGTTCAAGACCAGCCTGACCAACATGGAGAAACCCCGTCTTTACTAAAAATACAAAATTAGCCAGGCGTGGTAGTCCCAGCTACTAGAGAGGCTGAGGCAGGAGAATTGCTTGAATCCGGGAGGTGGGCTGCGATGAGCCAAGATCACTCCATTGCACTCCAGCCTGGGCAACAAGAGCGAAACTCCGTCTCAAAAATAAAATTAAATTTAAAAAATAAACAAAAACAGTACATGATAAGGTCCTGAACCAACAAAGTCCACTCTAAGACTATTACATCAGAATGCTGAAGACCTCTTGAGTTAAGGGCTGTGCCAATTTTAGATTTTATTTTCCCAATGGCTAGTCTGACTCAACAGAAAACTTTTCTGAGGCAGAGCTCTGAGAGTTCTTGGACCTCACTTAACATATCAAGGTAAGGTCACTGTCAAGCAATCTGGTGTTATTAATGTCAAAAATACTCCTTTATTAAATAACATATCTTTTAGAACAAAAAGAAACCCAACATTATCCTAGACTTCGTTCTCTCACCCTTCATATCCAGTCAAATTACCAACTCCTATAAACTTTACTTCCTAAACATTCCAACCATCAGTTCCTTTCTCTTCAACTTAACTGCCACAGCATTGCTGCAGACCTTCATCATAGCTCACCTGGACAACCATGATAATTTCCTAAATCATCTCCCTGTTTTCAGGCTTGCCCCATCCAGTCCATCCTTCCTACAGCTGCCAGAACAATCCTTCTAAAACACGTCTTTGGCCGGGCGCGGTGGCTCACATCTGCAATCCCAGCGCTTAAGGAAGCTGAGCGAGGTGGGTGGATCACTCAAGGTCAGGAGTTCAAGACCAGCCTGGCCAAAATGATGAAACCCCATCTCTACTGAAATACAAAAATTAGCCAGGTGTGGTGACGTGAGCCTGTAATACCAGCTATTCAAGGCCAGGCGCAGTGGCTCACGCCTGTAATCGCAGCACTTTGGGAAGTCAAGGTGGGTGGATCACGAGGTCAGGAGTTCGAGACCATCCTGGCCAGCATGGTGAAACCCTGTCTCTACTAAAACTACAAAAATTAGCCGGGCATGGTGTCACATGCCTGTAGTCCCAGCTACTTGGGAGGCTGAGGCAAAAGAACCGCTTGAACCTGGGAGGCAGAGGTTGCAGTGAGCCGAGATCACCCCACTGCACTCCAGCCTGGTGACAGAGCAACACTCCATCTCAAAACAAAAAACAAACAAAAAAAACCCCAGCTACTCAGGAGGCTGAGGCAGGAAAATCGCTTGAACTTGAGAGGCAGTGGTTTCAGTGAGTCAAGATTGAGCCACTGCACTCCAGCCTGGGCGAAAGAGCAAGACTTTGTCTTAAAAAACAAAAACAAAAAAAACCCAACTTTATATGGGTATCTTCAGAACACAGTTCAAATCCTTTCATATGGCATTTAAGGGTTTTCATATACCTACCATTGTCTGCCTCTCAATTAATTGTCTTGACCACTTATTGTGTACCTACTATATACCAGGCTATATGTTAGGACATTGGAGATATAAAGGTGAATAAGACATAGATGGTCACCCAAAGAACTACATATTAACATATAAATAACAAGAAAAAAAACCAACAATAGAAGTATGAACACAGCCCAAAGAAACCTGTTAGAAAGGAAATGGGCTGGGGTCAGGGAAGACTTCAGAGAGTAACTGAAGAAGAGTAAGACTTCTGATACATATATATTTTTTTAGACAGAGTCTTGCTCTGTCGCCCAGGCTGGAGTGCAGTGGTGCGATCTCGGCTCACTTCAACCTCCACCTCCTGGGTTGAAGGGATCCTCCTGCCTCAGTGTCCCGGGTAGCTGGGATTACAGGCGACCGCCACCATGCCAAGCAATTTTTGTATTTTTAGTAGAGACGGGGTTTCATCATATTGGTCAGGTTGGTCTCAAACTCCTGACCTCAGGTGATCCACCCACCTCGGCCTCCCAAAGTGTTGGCATTACAGGCGTGAGCCATAGCGCCTGGCCTGAGTTGTTTTAAAGGATAAGCAGGAGCTGTCCTAGTGAACAAGGGCATGGTGACATGAGGTAGAATGGTTTACTGAACAAAATATCAATTTCACTTTCTTCAGGACTTGTCTTTTTTTTTTATTTTCAATCTACCATCAAGGCATTCCACGCAGCGTTGCTTCTACAGGATTTTTTTTTTTTTTTTAAGAAGCTTCTTTAACACTCCCTCCCATCCGACTTCCAGCCATGCAAAGTTAGGATTTAGGTCCCATTTTTGTTGCATTCCACTATTCACATAATAATTATTATGACTGGGTTTTCTTGTCTCAGTTTCATCTAGTATACTTAAAGATCTAGAGGGAATGGAATATTGTTAAAACTCTAGATTCTTAGTATTTAACACAGTGCCTGGCACATGACAGATAGTCAATAAATACTTAATGAATGCATGATTATATAATATTCTGAGCAATAATATCTTTTTTTATTTTGAGGTGGGGTCTTGCTCTGTCACTGAGGCTGGAGTGCAGTGGTGCAATCTGCTCACTGCAACCTCCCAGGCTCAAGGGGTCCTCCTACTTCAGCCTCCTAAGTAGCTGGGATTACAGGTGCATGCCACCACGCCCAGCTAATTTTTGTATTTTTTGTAGAAATGGGGTTCCACCATGTTGCTCAGGCTGGTCTCGAACTCCTGGGCTCAAGTGACCCGCCTACGTCAGCCTCCCAAAGTGCTGGGATTACAGGCATAAGCTACCATGCCTGGCCAATAATATCTTAAATTAGAAGCTGCCACTTGGTTTACATTGTAGACTAGATGACAAACCAAGAAGTGTTGAACAGATTCCAAGAAGACAGCAAGACTACAGCATATTCCTTCCAGATAAAATAGACCACTTTCTCTAAGCCTTGCTTTACTTAAAGGTAAAATGAAGGCATCACATCAAGTGATAGATTCTACTTACATAAAACCTCTTGCATTAGTTCCTGTCTTGCCTAATTCCACCGGCATTATCCTAGAACAGATTTTTCAAATATCTCTACCCTGGACTACAACTGTCTTCTCACTAGTCTTCCCATCTTCAGAATCTCTCATTTTGCCAAATTAGTTTTCCCTCAAGCAAGCCTCAGATCATGTTAATGCCTCAAAAAAACTTCAAAACACTTTTATCCCATCTCACAACTGAATATAGCCTATCGATCAAAACTATCTATCATGTGACCAAACGTACCTTTCTATTTTCCTTTTTTAAAAAATATTTTTTTATTGGGCAGCTCCCAGAACCAGATTAGGTTCAGAGGAACTACCCTTCTTTTCTTTTTCTTTTTTTTTTTTGAGACGGAGTCTCCCTCTGTCACCCAGGCTGGAGTGCAGTGGTACAATTTTGGCTCACTGCAGTCTCCACCTCTGGGTTCCAGAGATCCTCCTGCCTCAGCCTCCCAGGTAGCTGGGATTATAGGCTCGTGCCACCATGCCAAACTAATTTTGTATTTTTAGTAGAGACAAGGGTTTCACCATGTTGGTCAGGCTGGTCTCAAACTCCTGACCTCAGGTGATCTGCCTGCCTCAGCCTCCCAAAGTGCTGGGATTATAGGCATGAGCTACCATGCCCAGCTGGGACTCCCCCTTTTCATTCTCGTTTGCTGCTTGTTCCTCTACAACCAGGGGGTGTCCAATCTTTTGGCTTCCCTGGGCCATACTGGAAGAAGAATTGTCTTGGGACACACAAAAAATACACTAATGATAGCTGATGAGTTAAAAAAAAAAAATCACACAAAAAAATCTCATAATGTTTCAAGAAAGTTTATAATTTTGTCTTCGGTCTCATTCAAAGCCGTCCTGGACCACATGCGGCCCACGGACCATAGGTTGGACAAGCTTGCTCTACACTCACACTCTTCTTTCAACAAACTGGTTTGCCATTATTCTTCATACAGGCCCATAACTACATCTCTGAGCCTTTGCTCCCATTACTCCTCCACCTTGGAATATGCTTTTCTACCATCTCAGTAGGAAGACTTGAACAACAAAATCATAACTCTACCATTAATTGACATTACACAAGTTATTTATTTATTTAAAATTTTGAGACAGAGCCTCGCTTCTTTGTCCAGGCTGGAGTGCAATAACACCATCTCAGCTCACTGCAACCTCCACCTCCCTGGGTTCACGCAATTCTCCTGCCTCAGCCTCCCAAGTAGTTGGAATTACAGGCACACACCACCACATCCAGCTAATTTTTAGTATTTTTAATATAGATGGAGTTTCACTATGTAATCCAGGCTGGTCTTGAACTCCCGACCTTGGACATTACACAAATTATTTGAACACTCTGATACTTTAGGAATGTTATATCCCTAAAGGAGGGGGAAATGACACCTTGCTTGGAATTGTAAGAATTAGAAAACAGCATACATAATGAATGTGGCACATAATAACTGATCAAAAAATGATAGATTTCATTTACAAGAAAAAAACAAGCACATTCAAAAGTGGGCGAAGGATATGAACAGACACTTTACAAAGAAAACATACATGAAGCAAACAAACATATGAAAAAATGCTCATCATCACTGGTCATTAGAGAAATGCAAATCAAAACTACATTGAGATACCATCTCACGCCAGTTAGAATGGCGATCATTAAAAAATCAGGAGACAGGCTGGGCGTGGTGGCTTATGCCTGTAATCCAAGCACTTTGGAGGCCAAGGCAGGCGGATCACCTGAAGTCGGGAGTTCAAGACCAGCCTGACCAACATGGTGAAACCCCATCTGTAAAAAAAAGAAAAGAAAAGAAAAGAAAAAAAAATCGGGAGACAAAAGATGCTGGAGAAGATGTGGAGAAATAGGAACACTTTTACACTGTTGGTGGGAGTGTCAATTAGTTCAACCATTGTGGAAGACAGTGTGGCAATTCCCCCAAGGACCTAGAAATAGAAATTCCATTTGACCCAGCAATCCCATTACTGGGTATATATCCAAAGGATTATAAATCGTTCTACTATAAGGACACATGCACACAAATGTTCATTGCAGCACTGTTTACAATAGCAAAGACCTGGAAACAACTCAAATACCCATTGATGACAGACTGGACAGGGAAAATGTGGCACATATACACCATGGAATATTATGCAGCCATCAAAAACGATGAGTTCGTGTCCTTTGTAGGGACATGGATGAACCTGGAAACCATCATTCTCAGCAAACTGACACAAGAACAGAAAATCAAACACCGCATGTTCTCACTCATAGGCGGGTGTTGAACAATGAGAACACATGGATACAGGGAGGAGAGCATCACACACTGGGGTCTGTCGGGGGGGGGAAATGGGGAGGGACAGCAGTGGGTGGGGGAGTTGGGGGAGAGATAGCATGGGGAGAAATGCCAGATACAGGTGATGGGGAGGAAGGCAGCAAATCACACTGCCATGTGTGTACCTATGCAACAATCTTGCATGTTCTTCACATGTACCCCCAAACCTAAAATGCAATAAAAATTAAAAAATAAATAAAAATAAAATAAAATGATAGATTTCATTACTATCCTTCAAAGCTAATTCAAAACCATCTCTTAATAAAGTCTTTAAGGTGCCCGATGCCGAAAAAAAATTAATAAAGTCTTTTGGGATCCCTCTCAGCTAGAAGCAAGCTTTCCCTCCTTTATATTTCTCAGAGACAGTCTTTACTTCTTTTAAGACAATTAGCAGGGTGCCGTGGCTCACACCTGTAATCTCAGCACTTTGGGAGGCTGAGGTGGGCGGATCACCTGAGGTCAGGAGTTCAAGACCAGCCTGACCAACATGGAGAACCCCATCTCTAACAAAATTAGCTGGGCGTGGTGGCACATGCCTGTAATCCCAGCTACTCAGGAGGCTGAGGCAGGAGAACTGGTAGAACCCGGGAGGCGGAGGTTGCAGTGAGCCAAGATCATACCATTGCACACCAGACTGGGCAACAAGAGCAAAACTCTGTCTCAAAAAAAAAAAAAGACAATTAGCTTCACTTTTTATTTTGGTTTTTCATATTGTTTATATACATATGTACCTAGCGGTCTTTCAAACATCTGAGGACAGAATCCACAGCTGATTCATCCTTTTGTTTCCCTTAGTGTCTAGAACAGGGTCTGATTTATAATAGGTTCTCAAGTATTTTTTATTTTATTTATTTACTTCTTTTTTTTTTTCCAGACGGTCTTGCTCTGTCGCCCAGGCTAGAGGGTAGTGGCGCAATCTCAGCCCACTGCAAGCTCTACCTCCTGGGTTCAAGCAATTCTCCTGCCTCAGCCACCCAAGTAGCTGGGATTATAGGCATGCACCACCATACCCAGATCATTTTTGTATTTTCGGTAGAGACAGGGTTTCACCACATTGGCCAGGCTGGTCTCTAACACCTGACCTTAAGTGATACACCCACTTTGGGCTCCCAAAGTGCTGGGAGTACAGGCGTAAGCCACCATGCCTGGCTCAAGTATTTACTAATAAATAAATATATATGAAAATCTTAAGAATTTCATGTTCATTTTCAGATGAAAAACAAAACACTAAATACATGAAACAGGGGGAGGCCGAGGTGGGTGAATCACGAGGTCAGGAGTTCAAGACCAGCCTGGCCAAGATGGTGAAACCCTGTCTCACAAAAGAAAAAAAAAATCCTTCATTTTCTAATTTCTCACCTCTCAGACTCACAGACAATCCATTGATGATAGAAGCTGATTATTTCCACATACGAAGTGATACTTGGACTGTTCCTGAAGATCTATGTTGCTTGGACACTTTTTTTTTTTTACTTTTAAAAAAATTGTTTATTTTTCTTCTAGCAAATTCTCCTAGATCCTGAGGATACTCTTCTAGAAGAAGGAACAAGTAATATTCTCTTCCCTAGTGGAAGACAGCAAATCTACTGCTGATGTCAATTATTGGAAACAGGCACCCAGCAGTATAACTGCTTCAGCATAATTCCTGAAGATAGGGTCTTGGCTGTTATAAAAGCCGTAAGATCAAACACACTAAAGGGTCAGTAAGCTGGCAGGAAAGGAATGGATTCAGTTCACAAGAAATAGAATAATCAATGACCTTGGAGATTTCAGACAAATCAGATTTTCTATTGAAGGCAGGGCTATAAATAGCACACACAACACAGACTCCTAGAAACAAAAGCCACCAACTCAACTTCTTGTTTGAAAACTTGTTAGGTCTAGAGAACTGTTCAAACCACAGCTGCTAATGGTTATGGATTTGGCAATCAAAACGTCTTTGTTAAAAAAAAAAAAGTTTTAACTGCCTTACTATTGAGGTTACAAACCACAGCCTTGATGCATTGTTGCAGTCAACATCCTCCCTGCTGCTTTTGAGAGCTTACATCTGCTGCTGGCAGATAAAATGCTGGCAAACAGCAAGGGCTCCTTCCAGGGGGAATCACAGGAGAAGCTTTAATGAGATGGCTCTCATCTACCTTTTTACCCTGAGTTGAACCCATAGCCTTTTCTGTATCACTTCTACCTTCTCTAGGATGATCCTCTGTCATTACTCAGGAGGGCTGAAGGTCTAGAGGGATTTTTTTTTCTGGCATAAATTAGTCATGCTGGCCATACTAGTCTTAGAAGATAAAAGGAAGACTATAGTGTTCATGTGTCAGGGGAAAGCATGTATCTTTTTTTTTTTGGACTTTCCACCTGTAAGCATATATCTTTTAAAGCCACTTAACAGCATAGTGCACTTGATTTTAAAACAACCACTATAGGCCGGGCGTGGTGGCTCACGCCTGTAATCTCAGCACTTTGGGAGGCCGAGGCAGGTGGATCACCTGAGGTTAGGAGTTCAAGATCAGTCTGGCCAACATGGTGAAACCCTGTCTTTAAAAAAAAATAATAAATAAAATAAAATTTAAAAAAAACCAACTACTAACAAAACCTTTTCGGTTTTCTTTTCTTTTCTTTTTCTTTTTTTAAGATGGGGTTTCACCATATTGGTCAGGCTGGTCTCGAACTCCTGACCTCAGGTGATCCGCCCACCTCAGCCTCCCAAAGTGCTGGGATTACAGGCATGAGCCACCGTGCCCGGCTGCTCTCTCTTTTTTTTTAAGAGGACTAAATGATCACACTATGCCAAAAATAGTGAGGGCTTAGTGTATTTTAATTTATCAAAGAAAGGCCAAGAATGTGAGGTCAGAAGCAAATTACTGAGTTTTTTGGGAGGAAAGAAAAGGGAACAGTATAGAGAGGCAAAATGTGGTCCAAGTCACACAGGAAGTTAGTTTCAGTTGAAATAAAAACTACTAGATCCACATTAGCTTTCAAAGAAAATGTGATTCAGCTGGGTGATAAATGAATATGGAGATACTGAAGGAAGACACAAGTTAGGAAACTACTTCCTAGATTGTTCTTTCTCAGTGAGTTGACCTGTAAGAATAAGAAAAATCAAACACACAACACTCCTAAATTGTACATACCATGATACCAGTTCTGCAGTAGGTAAATAGGTAGCGAATGTGCAGGTGGGGGATTAATTTATGCTCAAAGTTTTGGGATGCATGTTATATCCACCTCTTAGAGAGTCATAATCTATACTAGCATATGAAGGGCTCTGAGATGTTCTATAGTAAACAGATCTGTTTAATCCAAAGATATTTCCCAAATTTGTGTTTCAGAGAACACCCATGCCATGGAATACTTTGGTAAATGCTAGTCAACTGGCATTATTCCTAAACTCTCAACTCATTCATTCAGAAACAAGAATGAGGCTGGTGTAACAGACTAGACAAGTACACTTTCTAAATCACAGAACTCTAGCTCCAACAGACACAGGTAAATTACAAAGAGTGGTCTTGATATTTTTTAAGAGGCAGCCAAATACCAAAGCTGCAACTTTTAAAAGTGATAAACTCTTTACTCAATAAATAAGACCAAAATAGGGCTAACATCAATTCTGAATAAATTCATATGCTACCCTCAAACACAGAAAAGAAACAGTAAAGGTGCGGTGGCTCACACTTGTAATCCCAGCACTTTGGGAGGCTGAGGCGGGTAAATCACCTGAGGTCAGAGTTCCAGACCAGTCTGACCAACACGGTAAAACCCCGTCTCTACTAAAAATATAAAAAAATTATCCAGGCATGGTGGCACACACCTGTAATCCCAGCTACTCAGGAAAGTAAGGCAGGAGAATCGCTTCAACCTGGTAGGCAGAGGCTGCAGTGAGCTGAGATCACACCACTGCACTCCAGCCTGGCAACAGAGAGAGATTCTGTCTCAAAACCAAAAAAACAAAACAAACAAACAAAAAAAAACAGTGGAAAAAGCTACAGAAAAGCTGACCATAGGGAAAATGGGTAAAATGGGTATGGGATTTTCATGTCCGAAGAAGCCTCGTGGCTTCTGGCTTCTGGTATATTTTAATGTTACATATCAGAGACATTCAAAAAGAGAGTTGCCAGCACCTCCAGCTGGGAACATCTGGGAGGATTCCTTCACTTCTACATGTTGTCTGCAGCAACCTCAGGACAAGAGACAGAATATAAGCTCAAGGAGAAGTATCATGAAAAAGAGTTACCCTTCAGAAACCAACAAGACTTGTTTTAATTAGATTTCTAATTCCTGTAACCCTTATAATAGATCCGAATTATAGTTTCCTACCCTTCTCTACACAAATCTGTGGCACAAAGAAGACTGGCTGTCTAGAGATTGAAATCATTTGACCTTGTATCAGGTGGTGGTTTGCTTGATCAATAGATGAGAAAATAAAGCAAGGTCCCTTGCCAAAAACCATCATTCACACTGCCAGATGCTCCTGGGTTCTATTTTAGAACACAAATACATATCTCAGGAAGAAAACAGAATGCAGTATGTTACACTATGCTGTTAATGACTGTGAGTCTCTAAAACTGTAAAGCCTACACCAATGTAAGATATTTTTATAATATTACTTCTAGACTGGAAGATGGGGGGGGGGGAAAAAAGGGAGGAGGGAGGAAGAAAGCAGATATTGAAAAAAATTGGGCAAAGGCTCAGACGGATAGTCCAGCCTCCACGTGTCTATGGTGTTACCTGGATCTGGATCAGATACTAAGAGAAGAACAAAAGGCTAGAATTCAAAATTCACACCAAAATGTATGCATTGTACTCACATAATCAGAGGAGGTCGACAAGGTAACCCACAAGAAAATGAAAGACATAAATATAGAGGGATAACAAGTGTTAGCCAGGCACGGTGATATATGCCTGTAGTCCCAGCTACTGGGAGGCTAATGTGGGAGGATCACTTAAGCCCAGGAGGCAGAGGTTGCAGTGAGCCAAGATTGGCACTCCAAGATTGGCACTCCAGCCTGGGCGACAGAGTGAGACCCTGTCTCCAAAAAATAAATAGATAAAGAATAAAGAACAGAGAGGGTGAAATGGCTGGGAATAGTAAAGGAAAAAAGTAGACAGTAATGAGAGTAACAAAAGGTAAGAAAGTCTGAAAAACAGAATTTGCTGAGATAAATGAAACTGAAGCACTTTTCTTCAGCACAGTGGTGGAGGCCCTATTATGTAAAGTAACTGTTAAGAGAACAGGAAAACCATACTGTTAGGTAAGACTCTTCGTGCTTCAAGGAGGGACTTTTCTCATTTTGGATTTCTGCTAGTTCTGAGTCTAAACATAAAGGTCCTATATTTCAGGAATTTTCTAATTAAGTTAAAGTCTTTCAGCTCCCTCTGCTGTTCAAACATGTACTATAGTTATGTCAGTTCAATTTTTTGTTGTTGTTGTTTTTTTTTTTGAGATGGAGTCTCGCTCTGTTGCCTAGGCTGGAGTGCAGCGGTGTGATCTTGGCTCACTGCAACCTCTGCTACCAGGTTCAAGTGATTCTCCTGCCTCAGTGTCCCGAGTAGCCAGGATTACAGGTGCCCGCCACCACACCTGGCTAATTTTTTTTTTGTATTTTTAGTTGAGATGGAGTTTCACCGTGCTAATGGTCTCGATCCTCTGACCTCGTGACCCACCCACCTTGGCCTCCCAAAGTGCTGGGATTACAGGCGTGAGCCACAACGCTGGCCTTTTTCTTTTGAGACAGTTTCGCTCTGTTACCCAGGCTGGAGTGCAGTGGCACGATCTCAGCTCACTACAACCTCTACCTCCCGGGTTTGAGCCGTTCTGCCTCATGAGTAGCTGGGATTACAGGTGTGTGCCACCACACCTAGCTAATGTGTGTGTGTGTGTGTGTGTGTGTGTGTGTGTTATTTTTTTTTTTTGACACGGAGTTTCGCTCTCGTTGCCAGGCTGGAGTACAGTGGCGTGATCTTGGCTCAACGCAACCTCTGTCTCCTGGGTTCAAGTAATTCTCCTGTCTCAGCCTCCCAAGTAACTGGGATTACAGGCGCCCACCACCATGCCCAGCTAAGTTTTTGTATTTTTAGTAGAGACAGGGTTTCATCACGTTGGTCAGACTGGTCTCAAACTCCTGACCTCAGGTGATCCACCTGCCTCAGCCTCCCAAAGTGCTGGGATTACAGGTGTGAGCCACCACACTGGGCCAGTTTTTGTATTTTTAGTAGAGGCAGGGTTTCACCATGTTGGTCAGGCTGGTCTCAAACTCCTGACTTCAGGTGATCCACATGCCTTGGCCTCCCAAAGTGCGGGGATTACATGCATGAGCAACCATGCCTGGCCTGTCAGTTCAATCTTTGGTGACCCAAATAAAATGTATAAATACATACATATGTATATTCATACATAAATACATAAACCTCCTCCCAAATATGGCATAGTCCTGGCAATCAGAGTCAAATATATTTGCCTATCATGAGTTTAATAGCCTGGACCAAAAGCTCCAGAATTAGCAATAACAGATCCTACTATTCCCATCCCGCAATTAAAATAATTCAAGGGATAATCAAGGGTTTCTGCAAGGTTTTTGTAAGGGACGAAGACCCTATACTTGTTAACTGGAATATGGCAGTGGCTTTTTATACAGAAATTTATATGCACCAGGTTGGGCATGGTGGCTCACACCTATAATCCCAGCACTTTGAGAGGCCAAGGTGGGAGGACCACTTGAGGTTAGGAGTTTAAGACCAGCCTGGCCAACATGGCGAAATCCTGTCTCTACTTAAAGAAAAAAAGTATTCTTTACTCACCTGCTCCTTAAATTGCTTCTGAGACAAGCAGTCAATTAGGTCCACACAGCCCAGTAGACAACCTGACGGATAGTCATTAGGAAATTCCACATCTGAATCAGGAATAACAAAAGAATTGAATAAATTTCCTTCTTTGTGATCTTGGACCTCAGGAATCTGTTTTCAATTGTGAACAGATATTAATAACTTTTTCCATTATCTATTTGTAGACATAAGAAAAACAGAGAGATTTACTTGGCACAACTATTTGTATTTTAGCAAAAAAATCTAGTGAGTGGCTCGCTTAGGCCATTATCTACATGCTAAACTAGAAAAGTTTTCCTTTGCCCTCATACCATCAAAGTTCAAGGACCCCACAAAGTCATTCTAAACAAATCAATTCTACTATATGCAATTGTATCAGATTGGAGTTTGGTAGTGATGAGTTTTGGAAACAAAGAAAGGCAGTTACAGATGACAAGAAAAAAAAATTAAAATGTGGTTAAAACCATAAAAATAAATGTCTTTAAAACAAGCCAGTCGTATCAATCGAAACAGAAATGTGCTTTTAAACTGGGTGAGGTGGGTCACATCTGTAACCCCAGCACTTTGGGAGGCCAAAGCAGGCGGATCACTTGAGGTCAGAGTTCAAGACCAGCCTCAGCCAACATGGTGAAACCCTGTCTCTACTAAAAATACAAAAAATTAGCCAGGTGTGGTACCATGCGCCTGTAGTTCCTGCTACTCAGAAGGCTGAGAATCACTTGAACCTGGAAGGCAGAGGTTGCAGTGAGGAGCGATCACACCACTACACTTCAGACAGAAGGAGACTCTGTCTCAAAAAAAAAAAATAAATTTTTTTTTTTTGAGACAAAGTTTCGCTCTTGTTGCCCAGGCAATGGCATGATCTCAGCTCACCAAAACCTCTGCTTCCTGGGTTAAAGCAATTTTCCTGCCTCAGCCTCCTGAGTAGCTGGGATTACAAACATGTGCCACCACGCCCAGCTAATTTTGTATTTTTACTAGAGATGGGGTTTCTCCATGTTGGTCAGGCTGGTCTCAAACTCCCGATTTCAGGTGATCCACCCTCCTTGGCCTCCCAAAGTGCTAAGATTATAGGCATGAGCCACAGTACCCGGCCAAGAAAGGAAGCATGCACTTTTTATTCCTAGTGATTCTTTGAGGTTGTTTCTTCGAAATGTTTAAAGATGGTTGCATAGTTATCCTTTTATTCTACCTTCAAAACAACCGTATGAGCTGGATAAGAGGACGGAAAAACAGGATGCCCAAAAGTCAGAAGTCTTCTTAAGGATCCAAAGTTAGTATTCTTGGGGTGATTCCCAAAATAAGTTGCTTAAGTAAATCAACTTTGATGCCCAAATCCAGTAGTAGGTGTCTATTTAGGCCACTCTGAATAAAAATTCCTGTTTGGTTGTTTTCCCAATGTAAGGATCCCAGAGTTTACAGAAATCATTTTGCCTTCAAAATAAAGAAGATGTTGATTTTCTCAGATAAAAAAATTAACACTAGTTGGTTTCTTGTGTTGGAAATTGATATTTTTATTTGCACTGTTTGTCAGATTAATGCTTTCAACGCTGTCAATGATTTACCACCAAACAAACAAATACAAAGATTAAAAGTCCCTTTTAACGAAGAAAAAGCCAAAGGAAGAAGGAAGTGAAAGAAGACGAACGTCAATGACTTCTCTCCACAAAGTAAAATGGAAAGGAGAACATACAACTGTTACCTTTCCCTCGAAGAAGACGATATGTAGCCTGGAGTTCTGAGACTTCTTGAGGGGAGGGTTTTTTGGCTGTGGCTGCTATCCAAAGTCGTCCTCTGTGGGGAGTGTACCAGGATCTGCCCTCTACCCTTAAATAAACACAAATTAGTGGGAGTGATCTAAATTCTAGTTTCCTGGAAGATCCCATGATATATAACAAATCCTATAGCAAATAATCCAGTTGAACCAAGAGGTCTATAGATGATGCCTTACCAAGAAGGATATTTTTTGTCAAAAACACTTTTCTCTCGCAATACCTTTCACTTGAAGATGAACTCTGTCCACTAATTTCTCCTACATCAGAATAACGATAAGTCATCTCTCTCAACTCCTGCCTGCTTTTCACCTGATCCTTACAACTCAGACTTGGAGCCTTCACCAGTCTTGGTGCTTCCACAATACAAATCCTATATTCTCTCTCTTTCTCTCTCTCTCTCACCCCCCCTTCCTCCCTCTCTCCCTTCCTTCTTCTTCCTTCCTTTTCTTTATTCCTTCCTTCTTTTCTATCTATCTGTCTGTCTGTCTATCTATCTATCTATCTAATTTGACACAGAGTTTCAGTTTTCTTGCCCAGGCTGGAGTGCAATGGTGTTATCCTGGCTCACTGCAACCTCCACCTCTGGGGTTCAAGCAATTCTCCTGCCTCAGCCTCCCAAGTAGCTGAGATTACAGGCATGCACCACCACAACTTGCTAATTTTGTAGTTTTAGTAGAGATGGGGTTTCTCGATGTTGGTCAGGCTGGTCTCAAACTCCCGATCTCTGGTGATCCGCCCAACTCAGCTTCCCAAAGTGCTGGGATTACAGGCATGAGCCACCACGCCCAGCACAAATCCTATAATTTCAAGGCATATAAGTCAACCCAGAGATACGGAAATCCTTGCCCTTGAGTCAAAGGCTAAACTTTTCCTGGAACATTAGTTGATTTGTTCTCCAATCTGACAGAAAAGTCCTCACCTACACATAACTCCCAAGAATGTTACTTTTTATTATTTACAATAATTTAAGTAAATAAAAATATTTTAACTCTTTCAATTAGAACCATATCCATTTACATTTTTGAATTGTATTCAGGGTTTTCTTTTTTTTTTTTTTTTTTGAGACGGGGTTTCACAGTGTTGGCCAGGATGGTCTCGAACTCTTGACCTCGTGATCCGCCTGCCTCGGCCTCCCAAAGTGCTGGGATTACAGGCGTGAGCCACCACGCCCGGCCCGTATTCAGGGTTTTCTATGTGGATTATTAAACAACTTGTGGACTAGTTTGAAAGAACCTTTAAGGAGAATAACAGCATGCATTCAGAATTTAATTGCTACTTTCCAAGGGTTATAAAAAGATGTTTCTTATTCCCTCCCACCAAATTAAATAAGGTACCTTGATAATATAACCCTCTCATCCCATTCTTATAGTGGAAAATGGGGTTATTAATTTTTCATATCCTTGGTTTTCCAACACAGATATATTGGAAGAGTGCCAGGCATATAGTAGGTGCACGATATGGGGAATGAACCAACGTATTATCTTCCCTCTACACCAAATGATCTGAAGAATTACTGGGAAAATGATCCCACAAATGTGGCAAAACCACCTGCTTTATTTCTGTGGGATTAAAATAAAGTGACTATGCACTAGATGCTGCTCACGCTGTTCACTTCTGTGAGAAAATTTGAATACCAGATCCAAAATAGGATGAGAGAAATGTAAATACTCTGATTCCCTTAGCAGAAGGCAAGTTGTTTAGTTTTCTACTTTGGAAAAGGAAGACACTTAAATTGCAGAAAACTCAGTGAGAACAGACATCTAAGGGTTTGATCACCATGGAGCAGAAGCGGATTTCCATGCACTTTTCTAATGGCACTTACAGACATGAACTATGAAATAATTAGGAGCCAAAGCAAGAACTGACCTTCAAGATGGGAGAAAGGTGTAGTGCACCTTAACAAAGTAGAGAAATGGCAGCTAATAGTGAAACTACCAAAGTAGAAATGATTATGCCTAAATGCTGGTAATCGTTTGTCTTTAAGTAATGTCTGAAGCGTGAACAGTAGAGAGGAAAGAGCATTTTGAAAACCTGAACTCTACTTCCATCTCTGTCACTAACTAGCTTCATATTTTACCTTTGCCTGCTTCAGTATCCTCATTTGCCAAAGACTGTAATAATACTGGCCTAATCTACAGTCACATCTTGCTTAACAATGGGGATATGTTCTGAAAAATGTGCCTTTAGGCAATCTCAGATGGTATAACCTACTACGAACCTAGGCTACGGTATAGCCCCTTTTATTTTTTTTTTCTGAGATGGAGTTGTATTCTTGTTGCCGAAGCTGGAATACAATGGTGCGATCTCGGCTCACTGCAACCTCCACCTCCCAGGTTTAAGCGATTCTCCTGCCTCAGCCTCCCAGGTAGTCGGGATTAGAGGCATGCACCACCATGCCCAGCTAATTTTTTATTTTTTGTATTTTTACTAGAGATAGTGTTTCGCCATGTTGGCTAGACTGGTCTCAAACTCCTGACCTCAGGTGATCTACCCACCTTGGCCTCCCAAAGTGCTGGGATTATAGGCATGAGGCACTGTGCCTGGCAGCCTTTTGTTCTTAAGTTACAAACTTGTACAGCATGTTACTGTACAGAATAATGTAGGCAATTGGAACACAGTGATAACTATTTGTATATCTAAATATATCTAAACATAGAAAAGGTACAATAAAGGATGGGCACAATGGCTCACGCCTATAATCCCAACACTTTGAGAGGTGGAGGCTGGTAGATCACCTGAGGTCAGGAGTTTGAGACCAGTCTGGCCAACAGGGCAAAACTCTATCTCTACTAAAAATAAAAAAAATAGCTGGGCGTGGTGCCACACATCTGTAATCCCAGCTACTCAGGAGGTTGAGGCAGGAGAATTGCTTGAACCTGGCAGGTGGAGGTTGCAGCAAGCCAAGATCATGCCATTGCACTCCATCCTGGGCAACAGAGTGAGACTCTGTCTCAAAAAAAAAAAAAAAGAAAGAAAGAAAAGGTACAGCAAAAAAAGATATAATCTTTTTTTCCTTTTTTCTTTTTTTTGAGAGAGAGTCTCGCTCTGTTGTACAGGCTAGAACGCAGTGGCGTAACCTCTGCTCACTGCAACCTCCACCTCCGGGTTCAAGCAATTCTCCTGCCTCAGCCTTCTGAGTAGCTGGGACTGTAGGCAAGTGCCATCACGACTGGCTAAATTTTTTGTATTTTTAGTAGAGACGGGGTTTCACCATGTTAGCCAGGATGGTCTCGATCTCCTGACCTCATGATCTGCCCAACTCAGCCCAAAATGCTGGGATTACAGGCGTCAGCCACACTGCACCTGGGTGCCTGGCCAATTTTTTGTATTTTAAGTAGAGACAGGGTTTCATCATGTTGGTCAGGTTGGTCTTGAACTCCTGACCACAATTATCCACCTGCCTCAGCCTCCCAATGTGCTGGGATTACAGGTATGAGCCACTGAGCCCGGCCTAATTTCTCTACACCCTCAGCAAGTTTATTGATTGATTGAGTTTCACTCTCATTGCCCAGGCTGGAGTGCAATGGTGGGAGCTCAGCTCACTGCAACCTCCACTTCCCATGTTCAATCGATTCTCCTTTCTCAGCCTTTTGAGTAGCTGGGATTACAGGTGCCCACAACCACACCCGGCTAATTTTTTGCATTTTTAGGAGAGGTGGGGTTTCACTATGTTGGCCAGGCTGGTCTCGAACTCCTGACCTCAGATGATCCACCTGCCTTGGCCACAGGTGTGAGCCATAGCCTTATTTATTTATTTTTTTGCGATAAGTTTCCCTCTCTGCAGCCCAGGCTGGAGTGAGGTGGCGTGATCTGAGATCACTGCAGCTTCTGCCTCCCAGGCTCAAGTGATTCTCCCACCTCAGCCTCCTAAGTAGCTGGGACAACAGACACGCACCACCACACCTGGCTGATTTTTTGTATTTTTGGCAGAGATGGGGCTTCACCATGTTGCCTAGGCTGGTCTTGAACTCCGTGGCTCAAGTGATTTGCTCTCCTCAGCCTCCCAAAGTACTGGGATTACAGGTGTGAGCCACTACACCTTATTTTTATTTTTTGAGATGGAGTCTCCCTCTGTCGCCAGGCTAGAGTGCAGTGGTGTGATCTCAGCTCATTGCAACCTCCACCTCCCAGGTTCAAGTAATTCTGCCTCAGCCTCCTCAGTAGCTAGGACTACAGGTGCACGCCACCATGCCCAGCTAATGTTTGTATTTTTAGTAGAGATGGGATTTCACCATGTTAGCCAGGATGGTCTCAATCTCTTGACCTTGTGATCTGCCTGCCATGGCTTCCCAAAGTGTTGGGATTACAGGCGTGAGCCACCGCACTGGCCTATTTTTATTTTTAATTATAGCCAATCTACTGGGTGTGAAGTGGTGTCTCATGGTCATTTTGATTGACATTTCCCTAATTACCAAAGATGTTAGTATTGTTTCTTGCGCTTATTGGCCACTTATATTTATTTATTTATTGGTAAAAAATCTATTCAAGTTCTTTGCCAGTTATCCAGCACACGACTGTAGTTCATAGAGCTACTGCTTTGAAAACTGAAATTCTTTTAAGTATAAGGTATTTTTACTGTTATGAGTTGGGATATTGACAGACGTACAAAATTCTAATAGAAAAAAATAAGAAGGAAAATGAAATATGTTGTAATGATAAATGAAAGAAGAAAAACACAAACACATATATCATGCTCTCACCCTATAACAATTTACACAAGGAAAGTAGAAATGGCCAGGTGGGTAGTGGCTCACGCCTGTACTCCCAGCACTTTGGGAAGCCCAGGTGGAGTGGATCACCTGAGGTCGGGAGTTAGAGACCAGTCTGACAAACATGGAGAAATCCCATCTCCACTAAAAATACAAAATTAGCCAGGTGTGGTGGCACATGCCTGTAATCCCAGCTACTCAGGAGGCTGAGGCAGCAGAATAACCTGAATCAGGGAGGCAGAGGTTGCAGTGAACTGAGATTGCACCATTGTACTCCAGCCTGGGCAACAAGAGCGGAACTCAGTCTCAAAAGAAAAATAGAAACACTCCAAAATGCTAATAATAGCTGTTTCTTATATATCCAAAGGATTATAAATCGTTCTACTATAAGGACACATGCACACAAATGTTCACTGCAGCACAGTTTACAATAGCAAAGACCTGGAAACAACCCAAATGCCCATCGATGATAGACTGGACAGGGAAAATGTGGCACATATACACCATGCAATATTATACAGCCGTCAAAAACGATGAGTTCGTGTCCTTTGTAGGGACATGGATGAACCTGGAAACCATCATTCTCAGCAAACTGGCACAAGAACAGAAAATCAAACACCGCATGTTCTCACTCATAGGCGGGTGTTGAACAAGGAGAACACATGGAAACAGGGAGGGCAGCATCACACACTGGGGCCTGTCAGAGGGAAATAGGGGAGGGACAGCGGTGGGTGGGGAGTTGGGGGGAGAGATAGCATGGGGGAGAAATGCCAGATATAGGTGATGGGGAGGAAGGCAGCAAATCACACTGCCATGTGTGTACCTATGCAACAATCTTGCATGTTCTTCACATGTACCCCAAAACCTAAAATGCGGTAAAAAAAAAAATTAAATAAAAAAAAAATAGCTGCTTCTTGGTGTGGGATTATAGGTAATCTTTCTAGTTACTTTTCTGTACTTTATAGTTTTCTATTTACATATGTAAGAAAAGCAAAGGAAAACCGTATCTTTAAAAACTGAATTAAGAAAAGACACAAGAAACCATGGAATAGTGAGCTATTAAATATTATCATTAACAGGTGTAACTCAGCTCTATAATACCTCTACTTACCTCAGTTTCCCCCTACTTCCGTAGGAAAGGATTTTGTGATAGTTTCTCAATATTATTAGCCAGATTAATAGATATATGGATAGAAAAACAAAATCAAGTATGCTGGTATCTTAATAAGTAAATAGGCATCAAAACTATATTTCAAATAGGATCAAATTATTAAGGTTGCTGAGTAGCATATTACAAGGACAAGGCCAAGATAAGTTTTTTTTTTTTTTTTTTTTTTTGAGACGGAATCTTGCTCTGTCGCCAGGCTGGAGTGCAGTGTCGCAATCTCAGCTCACTGCAACTTCCGCTTCCTGGGTTCAAGCAATTCTTCCGCCTCAGCCTCCCAAAGTAGCTGGGACCACAGGTGCATGCCACCACACACGGCTAATTTCTGTATTTTTAGTAGAGACGGGGGTTTCACCATGTTGGCTGGGATGGTCTCGATCTCTTGATCTGATGATCCGCCCGCTTCGGCCTCCGAAAGTGTTGGGATTACAGGCGTGAGCCACGGCATCCGGCCCTTTTTTTTTTTTTTAAGATGGGGTTTCACCATGTTGGTCAGGCTGGTCTTGAACTCCCAACCTCAGGTGATCCTCCCGCCTTGGCCTCCAAAGTGCTTGGATTACAGAAGTTAGCCACCACGCTTGGCAAGGTAAGTTTTTCCAACAGATTTGCTTCCAAAGATGAAAAAATTGGTCTTCTATATTTGTTATGACTTGGTTCATTAGCCTGTTTAAGCTCAGTTTGTTTTTTAAGCTATTCAGTACAAAAACTACTACTACTATATTTGTCAATTTAAATGTTTTAAAATTAATTTTAAAATATACTACTATCAAGTCAGTAACATGAATATGCTGTTTAAAGTTCTATTTATTGGCCAGGTGCAGTGGCTCAAGCCTATAATCCCAGCACTTTGGGAAGCCAGTGCAGGTGGATCATGAGGTCAGGAGTTCAAGACCAGCCAGGCCAACATGGTGAAACTAAAAATACAAAAAATTAGCCAGGCGTGGTAGCGCACGCCTGTAATCCCAGTTACTCTGGAGGCTGAGGCAGGACAATCGCCTGAACCCAGAAGGCAGAGATTGTGGTGAGCAGAGATCATGCCATTGTACTCCAGCCTGGGTGACAGAGCAAGACTCCATCACAAAAAAATAAATAAATAAAAGTTCTATTTATTGAAGAGTATTATAAATCACCACTTTTTGAGGAAAACCAATTCCAATCCATATTTCTAAATTAAATTTGTCACTCTAAGATCTTCCATTGCCCAGATTCATTTTTATTCTTACCTTTTAATCCCTCTGACAAGCAGAGAAGCCCAGGGCTGATGTATAGAGAGGCACCAGCCACCATCAAAGCCTTCCTGAAATTCTTGATCCTGGATTCGCAATTGGTGCTGATATGAATTACACTCCAGTCCCAATCCTGATGAACGGAAAGCCTTCTTCTGTGAGGCTGTACCTGTGTGGTCAACCCACTACACAGAAAAACAAACATCCAGTTCTGTCTTTTAAGGGAAGAATCTGGGGTAGGTGGACAAAATGACACAAATGCTAATAATGAGGAAATCATACCAGGAACTTTTCTTAGCAAAATATATCCCAGTCTGGGCATGATGGTTCATGCCTGTAATCCCAGCACTTTGGGAGGCAAGGCGGGTGGATCACTTGAGGTCAGGAGTCTGGCCAACATGGTGAAACTCTCTGTACTAAAAATACAAAAATTAGCCAGGCATGGTGGTGGGTGCCCATAATCCCAGCTACTTGAGAGGCTGAGACAGGAGAATCGTTTGAACTCAGGAGGTGGAGGTATGCAGTGAGCCGAGATCATGCCACTGCACTCCAGCCTGGGCAAGAGAGCGAGACTCTGTCTCAAAACAACATCAACAAACAAAAAATACATTCCATCTTTTTCTGAAATAAGGCCAAAAGGGTAGAAATAGTATAAATTCAGTAGAAGTCCCAGGTATGATAACAAGGTCCCATCTTAAAGGATAATTAGAATGTTAAAACCTCCATACAATGCTTCCTAATTCCAGCAACAGCACAACTATCAGACCAAAAGAGCTATAATTATTTCCACTTTATATGTAATGATCCATACTTGGTTCTGGATAATTTTTCAATAGGATTCCGTAAGCTAAATGAAGGTTTAACATTTTGTTCCACAATTCTGTATGTGCTTAGGGGCAGTGTCACATGCCAATACCATGACAAAGCCAAACAGATGCTGTCGGAGGCAGCAGTTCTGACTACTGGATGCATAAAAGTGTCTTACCCTGAAATGAACAACTTGCTGCCTGAAAGAGGGGATGGAGGACTGCTAAAACAGGGTTCCCACCAGGTAAAAAGAATAGAGAATTATAAGGTACAGGTAATTACATGGGAGTGAAGAGTCCTGGCAACAGTTCAGACAGAGAATGACAAAGGTTAATGTTTCTTCCAGACCAACAAGACCATGTGATCCAAAATTAAAGTTTAAAATTAAAGGCAATTAGCATGATGATGTTTGGGGTTGTCTTAATTTTTAAAAATTTAATATTTATAAAGCTGGACACAGTGATGCATGCCTGTAGCTTCACTAACTACTTAGGAGGTGAGGCAAGAGGATCACTGGAGCCCACAAGTTCAAGGCCAGCCTGGGCAACATGGTAAGATCTTGTGTCTTTAAAAATAATAATAAAGGTTTTCCTCAGCTGCTGCCACGGTGCTCGGTCCTTCCAAGCTAAGGCCGAGTTGGGGTGAGGCCCTCACTTCATCCAGCGACCAGTACCACGTCCGGCAGCGCTAGCCCCACACTCGCCCGCACCATGGCCTCCTCTACTATCAATCTCGCCTGCATCTACTTGGCCCTTATTCTGCACGACTATAAGGTGACCGTCCTCTTAAGGAGGATAAGATCAATGCCCTCATTAAAGCAGCCGGGGTAAATGTTGAACCTTTTGGCTTGGCTTGTTTGCAAAAGCCTTTTGTGCGGGCTGCAATCTGCAATGTGGGGGCTGGTGGACCTGCTCCAGCAGCTGGTGCTGCACCAGCAGGAGGTCTTGCCCCCTCCACTGCTGCTGCTCCAGCTGAGGAGAAGAAAGTGGAAGCAAAGAGAGAAGAATCTGAGGAGTCTGATGATGACATGGGCTTTGGTCTTTTTGACTAAACCTCTTTTATAATGTGTTCAATAAAAAGCTGAACTTTAAAAATAATAATTTATAATTATTAAAAATAATTATTTATGATTATTAAAAATAAGTATAATTAATAATTATTATTTATAATAATAATAATAAGGACCAGGCATGATGGACAATGTCTGTAATCCCAGCACTTGGGGAGGCCAAGGCAGAAGGATCGCTTGAGCCCAGGAGTTGACCAACCTGGGCAACGTGGTGAAATTCCTTCTCTACAAAAAATACACAAATTAGCAAGGTATGATGGCACGTGACTACTTTAGTCTGAGCCACCTGAGGTTGAGGCTGCAGTAAGCTGTGATCGTACCACTGCACTCTAGCCTGGATGACAGAGCAAGATCCTGTTTCAAATATAAATAAATAAAAATGAAAATATAATAACTTACAGAAAAAAATTTTGAGTGGTAGTCAAAACCGTAGACAATCATTTAACCCCTAAAGATTTCAGTTTTTCCAACTAGAAAAGGATGAAGTTGGACTAAATGAATTTCTAAGGATTTTTCTGCAATACAATTTTATGATTCTTGTCAATTGTGGCATATCTTAAAAATACACATTTTTACAAATTAAATAAACATTTATTGAGTACTTAACTGTGAAAAGCACATTAACTAGGGAGACATAAAATATGAAAAAGATATGGTTCTTGCTTGCAAGGAACTTACAATCCTAGTGGAAGATAGATACATATATAACTATTCAAAATAAAAGGCAGAATTGAGTACATACTAAATAGGAGACAGAAGTTCTTACAGTGGACCACAGAGAAAAAAGAATTGATCCATTTTAGGGGAAATAAATAATTTCTTGAAAAAAAAAATTTTTTTTTGAGACAGCATCTTGCTCTGCTGCCCAGGCTGGTCTTGACCTCCTGGCTTCAAGTGATCCTCCTGCCTTGGCCTCCCAAAGTGCTAGGATTACAGGTGTAAGCCACCACACCTAGCTGGAAATAAATAATTTCATAAAACGTTGGTATGTAAACAATCTCGAGGCCCAAATTTTTTTTCTATTTCTGCTATAGCTGTTGCCTCTAATTACACAGCCACTTTCCTAAATTAATTCCTCATTATCTTTCAATAATACTATTAAAGAATCTGTCAGCAGGTCTCTTCATCTACAGTTTTAGTCTTTTTTTTTTTTGAGACGGAGTTTTGCTCTCGTCGCCCAGGCTGGAGTGCAATGGCGCAATCTCGGCTCATTATAACCTCCACCTCCCGAGTTCAAGCGATTCTCATGCCTCAGCCTCCCTAGTAGCTGTGATTACAAGCGTGCACCACCATTCCCGACCAATCTTGTGTTTTTAATAGAGATGGGGTTTCTCCATGTTGGTAAAGCTGGTCTTGAACTCCCCACGTAGGTGATCCGCCTGCCTCAGCCTCCCAAAGTGATGGGATTACAGGCGCGAGCCACCACACCCAGCCCAGTTTTAGCCTTTTTTATGATGATAATTAGTTTTCTTTTTAGAGATGGGGTCTTACTGTGTCATCCAGGCTGGAGTGTGGTAGCTTGATCACAGCTCACTACAGCCTCCAACTCCTGGGCTCAAGTGATCCTCCCGCCTCAGCTTCCCAAGTAGCTGGGACTATAGATGTGTACCACTACACTTCAGGCCCAGCTCTCACTTTTGGTCTTTAAATAACTCTCTACAGCTCCACTAGTACTACAATACTAATTTGGGCTTGCATCATCTTTCCATGATGCTATTGCAAGGACTTCCTTGGCAATTTCTCAGCTTCTAATCTTACCCTTCCCCTCCAATCCATTCTCTGTATAGGCATAGAAGTCATGCCAATCTTCTGTTAAAACTCTTCCAGAACGCTTCTTTGCCTACTTTAGGACAAAACCTAAACTCATTAGCATAAGACAAAAAAATCTTTCATGATCAGGTGTTGCTTACTGTACTGGGTTCAGTCGTATCCCCCCATAATCAATGTCCACCTAGACAGCATCTGTGAATACAATCCTATTTGGAAATAGTCTTTACAGATGTAATCTGTTTTAGATGAGATTATATTGGATTATAGTGGGCACTAAATCCAATGACTTGTATCCTTGTAAGAGGAGAGGGCACAGAGTGATAAACAGACACACAGGGAAGAAGTCTATGTGAAGACAGAGGCAGAGATTAGAGTGATGAGCTACAAGGGAAGGGACACATAGAGCCACAAGAAGCTTAAAGAGGTAAGGAAACATTCTCCTGTAAAGCTTTTGGAGAGAATGTAGTCTTTCCAACACCTTGATTTTGGGCTTTTAGCCTCCAGCTGTGGGAGAATTAATTTCTGCTGTCTTAGGTCACCTGGTTTGTGGTACTTTGTTACAGCAGCCCTAGGAAACTAATACATTTACCAGTCCATAACAATGGTTAATTACTTGTGATTCCCCAAAACTGCAATGCTGCTGAGCCTTTGGACATGTTGTACCTTCTGCCTGGAATTCTCTCTTCAGATTCGTGTGCTTGGAAATTCCTATATTTATATCTCATGTTTTTATGTACACATGCCTTTGTTCCTACAATTCATTCTGCCTGAAATTTTTTTTCTCCATGATTCCCAAACATACATTTTTCTCAAATATTTACTTTTTTTTTTTTTTTTGAGATAGAGTCTTGCTCTGTCGCTGGAGTGCAGTGGCATGATTATAGCTCACTGCAATCTCTGCATCCGGGGCTCAGGTGATTCTCCCTCTCAGCCTCCTAAGTAGCTGGGACTACAGGCACAATGCCACCATGACCAGCTAATTTTTGTATTTTTAGTAGAGACAGGGTTTTGCCATGTTGCTCAGGCTAGTCTAGAACTCCTGGGCTCAAGCAGTCTGCCCACCTCAGCCTCCCAAAGTGCTAGGATTACAGGCATAAGCCACTGCACCCGGTGAATATTTACTTTTAATGAATGTCAGCTTCCCTATAATACCTATTGACTGCCCTCAGCTAGAAGCAGTCTCTCACTCCTCTAGAATTCCACAGAACTTAATACTTATATTCTATTAGTATTTATTAGAGCTGCTAGGCCGGGTATGGTGGCTCACACCTGTAATCCCAGCACTTTGGGAGGCCAAGGTGGGTGGATCACTGAGGTTAGGAGTTCCAGACCAGCCTAACATGGTGAGACCCCTTCTCTACTAAAAATACAAAAATTAGCCAGGCCTGGTGGTGTGTGCCTGTAATCCCAGCTACTTGGGATGCTGAGGCAGGAGAATAGCTTGAACCTGGGAAGCAGAGGTTCCACTGAGCTGAGATTGATCCACTACACTCCAGCCTGGGGGACACAGTAAAACCCTGTCTCAAAACAAAAACAAACAGCTGCTTACATAGATCTTTACCCCTACTACTTTGTGAGTTCTTTGAGGATAGAATTAATGTCTGCTTGATCAGTTTTTATTGTGCTTATCCATAGTAGAGTCTCAATATACTGGATGGTAAAATAAAGGATGATGATAAATGAGTGAATTCATAAATTAATTTAAAACATCACTCTATGGGCTTACCCATATTCTATAAAAGATAGAGAAAGAACATTAACGAAAGGACCATGGAATTTTTGTCTAAATTTCTGTAGTGCTTAACAAAACCCTTTCTTGGAAAATATTAGAAGATAACACAAGTCAATTTGTCAGAAGTACTGCAGTAAAAATGGAAAAAATGTGAGCTAGAGAATAAGGTTGGCAGGTGTGTTGAGAGAGCTGATTGGTATCTAAAGCCTATGAAATAGACACATTTAAAAGAAGGCAAATTTGGAGCCAAATTTCTCTTATCAACACTTAGAGCAAGGGTCCACTAACCTGGGGAGGAGACTGGTACATGTTGGGATTTACCAGAACTCCCAAAGGCTCTTCAGAAGATCTATCCAATTTGGTCAGTGGCTGATTCAAGGTTCCACTGGCAATGGCCTGTATTGTCTCATCTAGTCTGTGATAATAAACCAAAAGGATGCAACAATTGGTAATGTTCTATGCTCAGAATTTCCTTACCACCAACATAAAATGCTTTAATAGTAATAAAATTTGGAATATAAAGAGGAGTCTATGGATGACCTTCCCTACTCCCTACTCCAGCTTCCTACTCCTCACACCAAAAACCCTAAGGAATATGAGTTAATAAATATTCCAGAATACGAAGAAAATACACAGGGCACACTACAGTCATTTACCTGCGCAACAAGATCATTAAACATGCCAAGACCACAAAAGCTGCCTAGAGGCCATGAGTGGTGGCTGTAATTCCAACACTATGGTAGGCCAAAGAGGGAGGATTGCTTGAGGCCGGAGTTCAAGACCAGCCTGGGCAACATAGAGAGACCCTGGTTCTACAAAAAATAAATGATCTGGGCGTGCTGGCTCACACCTGTAGTCCTAGCTACTTAGGAGGATGAAATAGGAGGATAGTTGGAGCCCAGAAATTCAAGATGCCACTGCCCTCCAGCTTGGGCAACAGTCAATAAGCCTCTGTCACAAAAAGGAAAAAACAAAAAACTTGCCTAGAAATGCCCTGACCCACAGAAGAGTATTCTATGTCCTCAATGCAACCTATACAGTTATTCCTCTGCCTACTCAGCAGTCCCTTCACTCCTTCTTGCTGGTCTTCATTCTATCTTTGCTTGAAGGCTCATAAGTAATAAAGAGGTACCCTACTAGCCCAGCACAAAAATGATTACTCCTTTCTCTAAGGTCTTATAGTATCTACCATCTAAACAATCATTGGATACATTCCATGTTATCATGTGCCTATGGTGTTGGCATTGGATACCTGCCTCTAAACCTATAAAAAAATGTAATGATTTTCATTTAAAGATTGTGGAAACCTACTGGTTAGTTGGTAAGAGATCATAAACCCTGCAGGAACCCTATCTTATTTCATTCTATAGTTTTATAGTACTTGCTGCTGTATTCAATGCCCCTGTTGGATGCTTGACAAATGTTTGTGGATAGCAATAATAATTCTGATGCACAACATAATGAAAAGCTTCAACTAACAGGAAAGGCTAAACCTGACCTTCAATTCAATTCAAGATATGTTTGTTAGGAATCTCTTATATGTAAGATAGCTTAAGAGGTGTGGAGGACATTGTTTTTGCCCTCAAGAGGCTGTGAATTTAAATGGCAGATTTAAGACAGCCATACAGATGATGAATCATATATAAAGGGATGTAATAATTACTATGAGACAGGCACAATCCGTTTGGTGGTTATTATCCCATCATCCAACATGTTGTAACAAGTAGGTTCAAGGGAAAGGTAAGTATGGGAAAGGCAAAGATTGGGGGAGGAATTTCCAAACCAAGGAAAAATCAGAAACAAAGGCATGAAGCTTTTAAAAAGTACAAGAATTTGTAGGATGAGGTGAGTCTAAAATAGGGTGGGGACAGTGAGGTCTGAAAGAGAGAAACAGATTTGACACAGTATAGTGATAAGCATATTCAGAACTCTAGAATCTACAAAAGAAAAATTTTAAAAAGCGAATGACTACATTTTTAGAACACTCAAACTTACTAGCATACAACTAAAGCAAAGGAATGTGAATAAAAATTAGAAATAAAATACCATTTTTCATGTGTCAGAATGGCAAATATCTTGTAAAAATATTTGACAAGGGAAAATTGTTATCTTGATAGCTGGTGTGTAGCTGACAAGTCAAAAGAATGCACTATTTAAATGTTCTCTTCTAAAAAAATTGCACCTTTTTAGTTTATATATTTATGTTAATAGACTTTTTTTTTTCTCAGGGTGGGGTCTCGGTATGTTGCCCAGGCTGGTCTTGAATTCCTGGCCTCAAGTGATCCTCCCATCTTGGCCTCCCAAAGTGCTGGGATTACAGGTGTGAGTCAATGTGCCTAGGCTTAGGCTTTATTTTTTAAAGCAGTTTTAGGTTCAGAGCAAAATTGAGAGGAATGCACAGAGGTTACCCACATCCCCCAAGACCTCCCAAATACACAGCCTCCCCCATTATTAGCATCCCTCACCAGAGTGGTACATTTGTAACAACTGATCAACCTACATTGACAAATCATTATCACCCAAAAGCCAAAGTTTACATCAGGGTTCACTCTTGGTATTGTATAATTTATGGGTTTGGACAAATTTATAATGACATGTATTTACCATTATAATTACGTAGAGAGCAGTTTCACTGCCTTAAAAATCTTCTCTGTGCTCCCTTTATTTATTCCTCCTTCTCTTCTAATCCCTGGAAACTACTAAATAGTTGGAATCATATAGTATGTAGGCTGCACCACTTTAATACTCCAATTCACAGTAAGAGAATATCCCCATTTTCCTATATCTACACAATATGCAATATCACATTTTTTAAAAATTTAAGCCAAATTTGATGAGCCAAAAAAATTTGATATATTATGTTTCTAAATCTGTATTTCCTGATTGCTAGTTGAACATCTTTTCAAATGTTATTGGCTATTTGTATTTCCCCACTTGTGTATTGTCTATTCTTACTTTTTGTCCAAAAACTCTCCTGGAGTTTTTGGTCTTTTTCTTTTAATTTGCAAGAGTTCTTACTTATATAGTACCAATATTGTTTCTTTGACTGTTTAACCACTTAAAATATTTTCTTCCAACTTAGTACTGTCTTTTTACTTTATTTAAAATATCTTATATCTTCATGACTTCAAGATTTTGTATCTTGGTTAGGAATAGCTTTATCACACCAAGACTATAACTATATTCTCCTATAATTCTGTATTTCTTTCTGATCCCTTTATATTGTTTATATTTAACTTTTTAGTGAAACTTATTACAGCATCATAGAATGGTTTGAGGTAGAGATAGATATAGCCTAGATTTTTTTCTAAACAGGCAATTATCCCAAAATAACATATTTCTTTCTTTAGTAATTAAAAATGTTAGCTTTATTGATTATTAAACTCACATACATATATATATACACACTCATGCACACATACACATGCAATTTAAACATACCAATCTCTTTCTGGATTCCGTTTCATTGATCTATTCCTGTGCCCAAACTATATGTCATTGTTTTAAAAACGGGTTTTTTTTTTGCACTTTGGAACTTTGGAAGGCTGAGGCAGGCAGACCACTTGAGGTCAGGAGTTTGAGACCAGCTTGGCCAACATGGTGAAAACCTGTCTCTACTAAAAATACAAAAATCAGCCAGGCATGGTGGTGGGTGCCTGTAATCCCAGCTACTCAGGATGCTGAGGCAGGAGAATCGCTTGAACCTGAGAGGCGGAGCTTGCAGTGAGCCAAGATCATGCCACTGCACTCCAGCCTGGGCAAAGAGCGAGACTCCATCTCAAAAAACAAAATGAACAAACAAAAAAATCCAGTAATTATCTAGTAGGAGTGTTCATTTAAAATTTTTTCTTAGCTATTCTTATATGTTTTCTATTCTAAATAAACACATTTTTAAAATCAACAAAAATAACAGATCCACTAGAAAGGGAAAATCCTTTATGGTCAACCTATTCCTTCTTTAAGACCCTTTCTAGTGCTGCTCACTTACCTGCTATGATACTCTGCTAGCGAATTTTCTTCTTCCAGGATCTTCCTTCCTGCAAAGTCAATGGTGACCTTCTTAGAAAGTCGAGAGGCGTGTCGAAGTTCTCTTAGCTCCTCCTCTCGCTTCTGCAAGGTTTCCCGCTCAAGTTTGGACAACCACTGGTTAGAATCACTGGCAAAGTAATCTGATTCATCGTCAATGACTTGAGTCCTTCGAATACTGAGAAAAAAGGAACACATAGGAATTAGGTCATCTGTTGACAAATAAGGACCAATTACTAGAAAATTGTTTCAAGGTAGCTTACTATCTCAAATACAGATGCCTAAAAATATTCCAAAAGCAGGTCAAGTTCTGCATATGTTTTAACTCCAGTGTAGGCTCAGCTCCTAGAACTTATCTCAACTTCAGGCAAGAAAAAAACAGCACCATTATCCATTGTCCTTCTGTTTCTTATTAGTCCAGCCTCTACCTTCTGATAACTGGGCGTCAGCCTCGTTTTGCTGCATCTGAGTTCGTGTTTGACAGCTTACTAAGTATCCTAGTTCTTCAGCAATTGGGATCCAGTCTATTCTTGCTAGGCTTATTTGCTTACTGGAGTTCTACGCTCAAGTCTCTGTTCCGTAGCTGAATTATTTACTTTTTTTTTTTTTTTAGACAGAGTTTTGTTCTTGTTGCTGAGACTGGAGTGCAATGGTGTGATCTTGGCTCACTGAAACCTCTGCTTCCCGGGTTTAAGCGATTCTCCTGCCTCAGCCTCCCAAGTAGCTGGTATCACAGGCATGAGCCACCATGCCTAGCCAACTATTTACTCTTAAGACATTCTATTACCCTGCTACTATATGTCATTACCTATACCCCACTTTCCAGGCTCTCACTAACGCATTGTGGCCAAGTTTCAAGATATGACAATCAGGCCTATCTCTAAGATCATACTGACAGAGAAACTAAAAACTGGAAGGAATCTTGATGGTCTAACTCTCTCATTCTACATATAATGAACCTGGGGCTCACAGAAGTTGGGGTAATTACTCCAATGTCATAAATCCAGTTAAGATTAAGTTTCCAGGCCGGGCACGGTGGCTCACGCCTGTAATCCCAGCACTCTGGGATGCCGAGGCAGGTGGATGACAAGGTCAAGAGATTGAGACCATCCTGGCCAACATGGTGAAACTCCATCTCTAGTAAAAATACAAAAAATTAGTTGGGTGTGGTGGCACGTGCCTGTAGTCCCAGCTACTCGGGAGGCTGAGGCAGATGAATTGCTTGAACCTGGGAGGCAGAGTTTGCAATAAGCCAAGATCGCACCGCTGCACTCCAGCCTGGTGCCTGGTGACAGAGCGAGACTCTGTCTCAAAAAAAAAAAAAAAAAAAAATTAAGTTTCCCCATAATTACAAATAGTGATATAAATAGACCTAAGGGAAATACTGAAGTTAGATTCATATACTGACTTCAAATTTTCATACTCAGCTAGAATTATAAAAAGATTTTGTCTTAGGCCAGGTGCGGTGGCTCATGCCTGTAATTCCAGCACTTTGGGAGGCCAACGCTGGCAGATCACAAAAAAATAAAATTAAAATAAAGCAGACTTAGAGTAGAAAGTTTTTTAACAGCACTCTGGAGGAAATTGGTCTTTTTTTTTTTTTAAAGACAATCTGGCTGTGGCACCCAGGTTTGAGTGCAGTGGATTGATCTCGGGTCACTGTAACCTCTGCCTCCCTGTCTCAATCGATTCTTCCCCTCAGCCTCCCAAGTAGCTGAGGTTACAGGCATGTGACACTATGCCTGGCTAATTTTCGTATTTTTTTTTTGTATAGACGGGGTTTTGCTATGTTGCCAAGGCTGCTCTCAAACTTCCAGACTCAAGCAATCTGCAAGGCTTGGCCTCCCAAAGTGCTAGGACTACAGGCATGAGCCACTGTGCCCAGTGGAAACTGGTCTTATACAAAAACCTAAATAATGAAACTGGTACCCATGAACACACCAGCAAAGCAGCAACAACAATAGGGAGAGATCCTTTTCCAGTTTATATTTATCAAGAAGTAAGTGCACTCTATTTCTATTTCTAATAATAGGTTGTACTGAGTAGGGTGAAATGTGATACAGAAAGGATGAAGAGTGAATATGAGTTACATACCTTGTGATGGGTTTATTTAAGGAATAATTTTCTAAATCTTATCTCATGTATTCACAGCAAACGGTTTGGAAGTAGCAGGAATGTCTCATCAAAAGATTACAATGCCAGGAATAGACTCTCAGGTTACAAGAGATTCAGGGTCTTTCTGAGGACCCTCACAGAGTCATTAAGAAGGGAGCATATAAATCCTATCCAAACATTTTTTTAACCACTAACTGGTTTTCAACAAATATTTTGTTCAAAAGGAAAAAAAGTGTAAGAGGAAGAAATAAAAAACAGAACTATCATAAATCTATCTCCTAAAGAGAAGTCAGTGGGTTAACAATAATAATGCAGAAGAATAAAGCCAATTTAGTTGTATTTTAAAATTAAAATTTATAATTTATAATTATTAAATAATAATTTAATATTATTAAATTATTAAATAATAATTTAATATTATTAAATTATTACTAACAATATTATCAACCCTAAAATTATAATTATAAATTATTGTTGTTGATAATTAATAATTAAAATATTAATTATTAATAATTTATAATTATTAAAAGAATCAGTATTTTAATATACTGATTATTGAATCAAAAACAAACATAGTCAAAGGAAAGGAGAAAGGTAAATCATGCCTTCCTATGACAGGGCATAACCTATGCTCTCCCAGAGGCAATTCCTTA
Organism: Ateles fusciceps; assembly: GCA_036589455.1. Lineage (NCBI taxonomy): Eukaryota > Metazoa > Chordata > Mammalia > Primates > Atelidae > Ateles > Ateles fusciceps. Next base: position 1,280,637 of record JAZHEH010001634.1, read on the forward strand.
CAGAGTCTCCAGAGCCCAGCTAACAGTCTGCATATAATAGGTACTCTAATACAGGTGACTGAATGAATGTCTACAAGTAAAACAAGTGGTGAATTCTGTCAACCCACATCAACTGTACAGGGGATAAACTAACATTTGCCAGGAATCAAAAAATACTACAGGATAGGATTCTTTTGGTGGGAGCCTATATTATTCAAACATGGATTAAAAAACAAGATGTAGGTCTCCTATGTAGGGGATCCAGCTCTTCTTTTGCTATAAACTCTTTCACACTCCAATTTGAGAAGGTATCAAGTACCAAAATAATGACCAGAATCTGTGGACTAGTTTATTTCTCAGCATTTGTTATTCTAACCCTTTCATACCTAGTTCTGTCAAACTCTAACAGTTTATCTTTATGCTTGATAGCCTTCTCCAGACCAGACTTAATTCGCAATTCTTGATGAGGAAGAAGGTCCTTGGTAGAGATGTCCATCTTTCCAGAATTCTCCACCCCTGAAATTCAATAAGGAAGTCAAATGGTGTGCCTCTAATACAAATTAGTTGTATCTGTGCAGCAAAGAATAAAACATCAGAAGATCTGGTTCCAGCCTGATGGCCTGGAGCCTTCATTTCAATGGAAAACAAGTACACAAGCCAGGCCTTACTTGTACAGCATTAAGCAGTGCTTGACACATGACAGGTTTTCAATAAATGCTAGGGATCTTTTCTTACTTCATAAAAATTTGGCTAAGGGTATCAAAGTACTTAAGAATATAACATAAAAATGCCTTATCGGTGAAAAAGTTTACTGAGTAGGTCTGAATATTACCTTTAAACATACAGTTTTTCAAGACAGGATCTAATGCTGTTGCCCAGTCTAGAGTGCAGTAGTATGATCATAGCTCACTGTAGCCTTGAACTCTTAGACTCAATCGCTCCTCCCACCTCAGCCCCTCGAGTAGTTGGGACAATAGGCGTATGTCATTGTGTCTGGCTGATTTTTAAATTTTTGTAGAGAGGGGGTCTCACTATGTTGCCCAGCCTGGTCTCAAAGTCCTGGCTTCAATCAATCTTCTCACCTCAGCCTCCCAAAGTACTGGGATTCCAGACATGATCCACCATAAGAGCCTAAATATACTTTTATATATCAAAACTAAACACTAAATAATGAAAGAAAAAAGAGAAAAATTTCACAAAAGGGGCAGAAATGAGCACGTTCAGTTTAATGAGAACCTACTAAATGCTTAGGCACTTAATATACATGTTATTTAATTTTCACAATAACCCTGTAAGACAGTTTGTATTATCTTTGTTTTACAGATAAAGAAAGTGAAGTTCACAGATGACAATACATTTACTGAGTTCATACAGTTAGAAATTAGACCATAGAAACAAAATTTGAGCTGGGTGCAGTGGCTCACGCCTGTAATCCCAGTACTTTGGGAGCCCAGTGAAGGTGGATCATGAGGTCAGGAGTTCGAGACCAGCCTGGCCAAGATGGTGAAACCCCATCTCTACTAAAAATTAAAAAATTAGCTGGGCGCGGTAGTATGCGCCTGTAATTCCAGCTACTCAGGAGGCTGAGGCAGGACAATCGCTTGAACCCAGGAGGCAGAGGTTGCAGTGAGCCGAGATCACGCCATTGCACTCCAGCCTGGGTGACAGAGTGAGACTCCGTCACAAAGAAAAAAAGAAAAGAAAATCTGAGCTCAAGTCTAACTCCACAGCTGACATTGATTCTATGGTTGTTATCTTCTTTGACAGCATGTTATAAATTTATATAGATCAGAAAAGAGAGCCATAGATTATGACACACCCAAGATCCAAAATGGGTTAGGTGGCTGGGTGCAGTGGATCACTCCTGTAATTGTGGCACTTTGGGAGGCTGATGTGGGAGGATCACTTGAGCCTAGGAATTCAAGACTAGCCTGGGCAACATGGTGAGAACCCATGTGTACAAACAATTTAAAAATTAGCCAGACAAGGTGGTACGTGTCTGTAGACTCAGCTACTTGAGAGGCTGAAACAAGAGAATAGCTGCAGTAAAATGTGTTCATACCAATGCCCTCTAGCCTGACAGAGTGAGACCCTGTCTACAAACAAACAAGGAAAGCACTTAGAACTATTTTTTCTCAGAATAATTACCTTAAAACCTAATTGAAAAAAACATAGTTGTATGTGCAACCTCATTAATAATAAAATTACAGGCCGAGCACAGAGGCTCACATCTGTAATCCCAGCACTTTGGGAGGTTAAGGTGGGTGGATCACCTGAGGTCAGGAGTTTGAGACCAGCATGGCCAACATGTTGAAACCCCGTCTCCACTAAAAATGCAAAAATTAGCTGGGTGTGGTGGCACGTGCCTGTAGTCCCAGCTACTCAGGAGGCTGAGGCAGGAGAAGCACTTGAACCTGGGAGGCAGAGGTTGCAGTGAGCCAAGATCATGCTACTGCACTCCAGCCTGGGCAACAGAGTGAGACTCCATCTCAAAAAAAAGAAAAAAAAAGAATAGTTGTCCTCTCTCCATTTTATTAATTTATTCAGTCATTTATACAAGTACTGTCTCATGGATATTAATTTTATTCTTTAGATTATAATGTAATGCTATTATTTATTTTGCTGTTCAATGTTATGTAGTCTTAATAATTTTTTTTTAAAATAGATGCTTATAGAATGAGTGAATAGGCCAGGCGGCTGGGCATGGTGGCTCACACCTATAATCCCAACACTTTGGGAGGCCAAGGCTGGTGGATCACAAGGTAAGCAGTTGGAGACCAGCCTGACCAACATGGTGAAACCCCATCTCTACAAAAATTAGCCTGTACATGCCTGTAGTCCCAGCTACTCAGGAGGGTGAGGCAGGAAAATTGCTTGAACCCAGGAAGAGGAGGTTGCAATGAGCCGAGATCGAGCCACTGTACTCCAGCCTGGGTGACAGATCGAGACTCTGTCTCAAAAGGCCAAAAAAAAAAAAAAAAAAAAGGGCCAGGCATGGTGGCTCACACCTGTAATCCCAGCACTTTGGGAGGCTGAGGCAGGCGGATCACTTGAGGTCAAGACATCAAGACCAGCCTGGTCAACATGGCAAAACCTCATCTCTACTAAAAAAATATAAAAATTAGCCAGGTGTGGTTGCGCATGCCTGTAATCCCAGTTTCTTGGGAGTCTGGGGCAGAAGAGTCATTTGAACCCAGGAGGTAGAGGTTGCAGTGAGCCAAGATTGCACCAGACTCCATCACAGAACAACAACAACAACAACAAAACAGAGAATGAGTGAATAAACTGCATCTAGCACTCCAGGATACAGGAAAGAGAGAAAAGAGAAACAACTAAAGACACAGGTACCCATTATCACAGTGATCCAATGAGAAGACTGCTGTTTACCTGACATGAGCTTCTTTAGCAGTCTCTGGCTCTTGTTTGAGTCACGCTGTAAAATATCTTGTTCCTCATGAGTACATACCTATAAAATAATAAGAGTAAGACATGTGATCCAATAGTTAAATTATATTGTTTTCTTGATATACCTAAAAGTAACCTCAAATTATACATTAGATGATGGCAAAATGAGACTACTGGTTGTTTTTTTTTTTTGGAGAGAGAGAGAGTCTCTCTCTGTAGCCCAGGCTGGAGTGCAGTAGCGAGATCTTGGCTCATGCAACCTCCGCCTCCTGGGGTCCCAGTTCAAGCAATTCTCCCACCTCAGCCTCCTAAGTAGCTGGGATTACAGGCACGAGCCACCATGCCCAACTAATTTTTGTATGTTTTAGTAGAGACAGGGTTTCACCATGTTGGCCAGTCTGGTCTTGAACTCCTGACCTTGTGAACTGCCTGCCTTGGCCTTCCAAAGTTCTGCGATTACAGGCATGAGCCACCATGCCCGGCCACTATTTATGTTTTTAATCCAAACACACCAATACTAAAATGCAAATGAGTTTTTATCCAGATTTCTTTCCATTTCTTTCTTTTTTATGAGCCAAACAATAAACTTATATCAGCCGGTGCAGTGGCTCACGCCTGTAATCCCAGCACTTTGGGAGGCTGAGGTAGGTGGATCACGAGGTCAGGAGTTCAAGACCAGCCTGACCAACATGGTGAAACCCTGTGTCTACTTAAAAATACAAAAATTAGCCAGCTGTGGTGGCACACAGCTGTAATCCCAGCTACCTGGGAGGCTGAGGCAAGAGAATTGCTTGAACCCAGGAGGCGGAGGTTGCGGTGAGCCGGGAGCACACCATTGCACTCCAGCCTGGGTGACAGAGTGAGACTTGGTCTCAAAAGAAAAAAAAAAAAAAAAACTTGTATCACTGCACATGTCCCTGAATAACTTAATGGTTTAGGAAAAAAAAAAAAGGCTGGGGGCAGGACTGTAATCCTGGCACTTTGGGAGGCTGAGGTGGGCAGATTGCTTGAGCACAGCAATTCAAGACCAGCCTGGGCAACATGCCCAAACCCCATCTCAACAACAACAACAAAATACAAAAATGAGCCTGGCATGATCATGTGTGCCGGTAGATACAGGGTTTTGCCATGTTGACCAGGCTGGTCTTGAACTGTTGGGCTCAGGCAGTCCTCCCTCCTCAGTCTCCAAAAGTGCTGGGATTATAGGCATGAGCCACTGTAACTGGCTTTTGGTTCTTTCTAATAAGACATCTTCTTATAATTAATTTCTCTTGTCAGATTTGGGCTTCATGATTAGAAATGGGTTGCTTTCTTTTCTTTCTTTCTTTTTTTTTTGTTTTTGTGATGGAGTTTTGCTCTTGTTGCCCAGGCTGGAGTGCAATGGCACAATCTCGGCTCACTACAAACTTCTGCCTTCCGGTTTCAAGCAATTCTCCTGCCTCAGCCTCCCAAGTAGCTGGGATTACAGGCGTGTGCCACCATACTTGGCTAATTTTTGTATTTTTAGTAGAGATGGCATTTTACCAAGCTGGCCAGGCTAGTCTCAAACTTGTGACCTGGTGATTCACCCGCCTCGGCCTCCCAAAGTGTTGGGATTACAGGCAATGGCCACCGTGCCAGGCCCTGGGTTGCTTTTTTTGGTAAAGTCTCATATGTTTTATCCAGTGTTCTCAACAGTGGGAAATATTTATCCTTTGAAAGTAAGTTATTTTTCTTTCTTCATCCTTTTTTTTTAGAGACAGGGTCTGGCTCTGCCACCCAGACTGGAGTACAGTGGCACCATCTCAGCTCAGTGCAACCTCCACCACCCGGGCTCAAGTCATCCTCCCAAATTGGCCTCCCAAAGTGCTGGGATTATAGAAATGAGCCATCATGCCTGGCCTGAGACTCTGTCTAAAAAACAAACAAGGGTCAGGCACAGTGGCTCATACCTGTAATCTCAGCACTTTGGGAGGCCGAGGTGGGTGGATCACCTGAGATCAGAAGTTTAAGACCAGCCTGGCCAACATGCAGAAACACTGTCTCTATTAAAAATACAATAATGAACTGGGCATGGTAGCAGGAAGCTGTAATCCCAGCTACTCAAGAGTCTGAGGCACAAGAATAATTTGAATCTGGGAGGCAGAGGTTTCAGTGAGCTCAGATCGCACCACTGCACTCCAGCCTGGGCAAGACAGCGAGACTCCGTCTCAAAATAAAATAAAACAAAACAACAACAACAAAAAACTTCAAGGCCAATCTGCTTTATATTACTTTGTTTTTGTTTGTTGAACTGAATGATCTAAGGGACCTAGGAGAAAACACTGTATAGTACTTCCTAGCAGTTGCCTCAATGACACACAGAGTTCCTGTAAGCAGCTGTAAGAGCTTGCTCTAAAGAGAAAGCTCCAAATGGGAGGAGATTTACTTTAACAGACATTTTTACTGGTAGACACTACATTTTTCAGATCATCCATTGTCTATCAGCTTATTCTGAGCGTATGAAAAAATTAGGTGTCCCACTGGGCACGGTGGCTCACGCCTGTAATCCCAGCACTTTGCGAGGCTGAGGTGGGTGGATCACCTGAGGTCAGGGGTTCAAGACCAGCCTGACCAATATGGTGAAAACCTGTCTCTAATAAAAATACAAAAAAGTTAGCTGGGTATGGTGGTGTGTGCCTGTAGTCCCAGCTACTAGGGAGGCTGGGACAGGAGAATTGCTTGAACCTGGGAGGCGGAGGTTGCGGTGAGCCGAGATTGTGCCACTGCACTCTAGCCTGCGCAACAAAGTGAGACTTTCTTTTTCTCAAAGAAAAAATTAAGGGCCCAATCAGAAAAGAGAAGAAAATGAAGTAATATGAAATGGATGCCTTTACCAACACCGAATGTCATTCCTTCTGCCAGCCAGCTCAACTTGGGAGAAGCAGCTTTCTAGATAGCTCATTAAGGGTTTTTGTGAGTCATTATCACTACATTCTTGAGGTCATTCTCTCAGACAAAGCAGAGCTATGACAAGGTGGTATCCTAGAAATAGAAGCTATAATGACCTGAGGATTATGTCACAGAGCCTCTGTTCTCCTAGGGCTAGGAGCCACATCAGAACTGAAGCCTTTGACAACAATTTTTGACATTTCAGGCCCTATAGTTTTCTTAAAGTTAAACTGACACATGAAGACTAGGATCTCTCAACAATGCATGTTCTCAAAACCCTTCTCTCTAACCGCCTCAGTACTAGGATATAACCTGGGGTTTCTTTCTTTCTACTTTTTTTGAGAAAAGGACTTGTTCTCTCACTGCAGCCTGGGCCTCCTGGGATCAACTGAAGCTCCTACTTCAACCCCTCATGTAACTGCTACCACAGGTGCACACCACCACACCCAGCTAATTAAAAAAATTTTTTTTTGTAGAGACAGGGTCTTCCTACATTGCCCAGGCTGGTCTCAAACTCTTGGGCTCAAGTGATCCTCTCAACTCAGACTCCCAAAACCTGTCTTGGCCTCCCAAAGTGTTGGGACTACAGGTGTGAGCCACTGTGCCTGGCCTAACCTTGGGTTTCTAACTAATCATATCCCTGCTACTAGAGTTCACTGGATATCTTAGGGAAGAAATTTACTAAGAAACAGAGAAATTACTTGAAATCTGAGTGGCCCTGCATGTTAACACAAAGCACAGTAAAAGAAAATAGAAAAGAAATAATTTACCAGAGTGCCACAGAATAAGCAAGGGCCAGAGCCCTCTTGTTCACAGACAATGCGCCCACAGATGAGACAGTTATTGATGAGCTTGTGCTTCTGGCCCAGGCAATCACAAGGGTGGCGACCAGGGAGCAGGACTGCAAGTCTGTCCTGTCCCTCTCTTGTGTATAAATTGACAAACTTTGTCTTCTTCTTTACAGAGTTGCTGTTGTCTTGTGCCTAATTGTACAAAGACATCAGAATAACATCAAATAATTAATGACAACGTAAAGAGTCAAGGGAGAAAATGCTCAGTTCTGTTCAACAACAACTTACATACTATCCAAGGACCAAGAAAGAAGGCAGGGAAAGGAAGAAATACAAATCAGTTATAATCAGGGGTCTGAGAAAAGGTTATACTCTAGAAAAACTAGCTAATAATTACCTTGCCTTTTCTGCTAGTAGCTTTCAGCCCATTACTATGGCTAGTGGAAGTAAATGTAGATCTTAATTGGTGATCTTACGATTTCCAATAAGCCACCATGCCCAGCTAATAACTTCCTAAAACACTTTTCTCTATCTCCCTTTGCACCTATTATTCCCTCTATCACAAGTGTTCCTAGCTCATCTCTTTACATATTGGCTTCTTTTCAATGTTCGAATCTTAGTTACAACTTCTCCCCCTTGGAGACGGTTTCCAAAACATTCTACCTAAACTCTGTCCACCAATTACTGTCTATCAAACCGTCCTTTTTATTTCTTTCATGGCAATTTTCACATTCTATAACTGTTTAAACAATTTTTTTCTCTGCTTTTTTCTGAGCCACAAAAATGTAAACTCTAAGAAAGCAAGAAAACCTAGTATGTCTTATTTACTGATATATCTCTAATGTCTATATCAGCGCTTCACACACAGTAGAAACCCAACAAGTTTCTGAATAACCACATAAACTGCCTATGGAAATTCAAACCCTGGGCAACATGGCAATACCCTGACTCTACAAAAAACACAAAAATTAGCCAGGCATGGTGGTGCATGCTGGTAGCCTAGGTACTCAGAAGGGTGAGGTGGGAGGATCTCTTGAGCCCAGGAGGCAGAGACTAGAGTGAGCTGAGATTGAGCCACTGCATTCCAGCCTGGGCAACAGAGTGAGACCTTCTCTCAAAAACAAAAACCAAAACAAACAAAAAAATTCAAGACAGATTTTTCTTACATGTCCAAAAATGAAACTCTAAGTATAGTTGATTCTCATTACTTGTAGATCCAGATCAGGGATTCAGCCTACTTACTAAAATTTATCTGTAACTTAAAAATCAATATTCCGGCCCAGCACGGTGGCTCATGCCTGTAATCCCAGCACTTTGGGAGGCCGAGGCAGGCGGATCATGAGGTCAAGAGATTGAGACCATCCTGGTCAACATGGTGAAACCCCATCTCTACTAAAAAAATACAAAAATTAGCTGGGCGTGGTGGCGTGCACCTGTAGTCCCAGCTACTTGGGAGGCTGAGGCAGGAGCACTGCTTGAACCCGGGAGGCGGAGGTTGCAGTGAGCCGAGGTGGTGCCACTGCACTCCAGCCTGGCGCCTGGCGACAGAGTAAGACTCTGTCTCCAAAAAAAAAAAATCAATATTCCAAGTGCTATCAGTTTCATTTCTGGACACGTACAGAGTGTTGAAAATTTGAGTTGTCAAATGTGCACCTTCTCAGCTAAGGTCAAACAAGGTAATGATCTACTTTTATTCAGCTCTCATACTATAAATAAGCATCTTTTTTGTGGCCTATTTAGTGCTACGTTTTTATTATCTTATTGCTTTTTGTTAGTAATGTCACCATTTAAAATGGCCCCTATGTATAGTGCTGTAGTGCTATCTAGCATTCCTAAGTACAAGAAGGCTGTGCCTTATGGAGAAAACACGTATGTCAGAAAAGCTTCATTCTGGCATAAGTTATGGTGCTGCTCACTGTGAATTCAATGTTAATGAATCAACAGTATATATTAAATAAGATGTCTTTAAACAGAAACATACATAAAATAAGGTTATGTATTGACCAACTGATGGAAATGTTGTGACCAGAGGCTCACAGTAATCAAACCATGTATCTCCCCTGGGAGCAATGGTTCAATATTCACTAAAGCAGTACACGTGGTAACTTTACAGAACATAACTACCATTAAAAATAAGAAATGAAAGGCCAGGCACAGTGGCTCACGCCTGTCATCCCAGCACTTTGGGAGGCCAAGGCGGGTGGATCACAAGGTCAGGAGATAGAGACTATCCTGGCTAACACGGTGAAACCCCGTCTCTACTAAAAATACAAAAAAAAATTAGCCAGGCATGGTAGCAGGCGCCTGTAGTCCTAGCTTCTCAGGAGGCTGAGGCAGGAGAATTGCTTGAACCCAGGAGGTGGAGATAGCAGTGAGCTGAGATCACACCACTGTACTCCAGTCTGGGCAACAGAGTGAGACTCCATCTCAAAAAAAAAGAAATGAAAGCTGGGCATGGTGGCTCATGCCCGTGATCCTAACACTCTGGGAGGCCGAAGCAGGTGGATAACTTGAGGTCAGGAGTTCAAAACCAGTCTGGCCAACATGATGAAACCCTGTCTCTACTAAAAATACAAAAAAATTAGCTGGGCATGGTGGCAGGTGCCTGTAATCCCAGCTACTCGAGAGACTGAGGCATAAGAAACACTTAAACCTGGGGGTAGAGGTTGCAGGGAGCCGAGATCACGCCACTGCACTCCAGCCTGGCAACAGAGCGAGACTCCATCTCAAAAAAGAACAAAAAGAAATTACTGTCTTGATAGGAGATGAACCACTTTTTCTGATTTATTCTAATTATCTTCCAGATTTGCTTTTTTTTTTGAGACGGAGCCTCGCTCTTGTTGCCCAGGTTGGAGAGCAATGGTGTGATCTTGGCTCACTACAACCTCTGTCTCCCGGGTTCAAGCAATTCTCCTGCTTCAGCCTCCCAAGTAGCTGAAATTACAGGCCACCATGCCCGACTAATTTTATACTTTTAGTAGAGATGGGGTTTCACCATGTTGGTCAGGCTGGTCTTGAACTCCAGACCTCAGGTGATCAACCCGCCGTGGCCTCCCAAAGTGCTGGGATTACAGGCCTGAGCCACCACGTCCAGCCCCAAATTTGCTTTTAATGAGTGCAAAACACTCAAGGACAAAATAGACTGAAAAATAGGTTTTAGGCCAAGTATGGTGGCTAACGTCTGTAATTCCAGCACTTTGGAAGGCTAAAGCAGTTGGATTACTTGATCCCAGGAGTTCAAGACCAACCTACACAATATAGTGAGCCTCTGCCTCTACAAAAAGCAGAAAAAAATTAGCTGGGCATGGTGGTACACCCCTGTAGTCTCAGCTACTTGGGATGCTGAGGTGAGAGGATCACCTGAGCCTGGGGTAGTCAAGGCTGCACTGAGTCATGATCATGTCAATGCACTCCAGCCTGTGAGATAGGGAAAGACCCTGTCTCAAAAAAAAAAAAAAAGAAGAAGAAGAAAGAAAGAAAAGGCTCTGAAAGTTGAATGACGGTGTTATGATGGTGGCAGAGGAGGCTAGCTAAAAATGGGAACATCATTAATAACAGCTACAATTGTGCATTCTTTTAGTACAAACCCACAAAAATGTTCAAGTTAAAGCACGGGTGCTTGCTCCAACAGCATATATACTAAAATTAGAACAATACAGAGAAGATAGGCACAGCCCCTGCACAAGGATGATAAACAAATTCATGGCCGGGCGCAGTGGCTCACACCTGTAATCCTCGTACTCTGGGAGGCCAAGGAGGGCGGATCACGAGGTCAAAAGATCAAGACCATCCTGGCCAACGTGGTGAAACCCTGGCTCTACTAAAAATACAAAAATTAGCTGGGCATGGTGGTGCGCACCTGTAGTCCCAGCTACTCAGGAGGCTGAAGCAGGAGAATCACCTGAACCTGGGAGGTGGAGGTTGCAGTAAGCCGAGATCGCACTACTGCACTCCAGCCTCACAACAGAGCAAGAGCAAGACTCCATCTCAAAAAAAAAAAAAAAAAAAAACCAAAAACACACACAAATTCATGAAGCATTCCATATTAAAAAAAAAAAAAGCAGCAGCAGCATGGGACACATTAAATATTTTCCAACTTATATTTATCTGCCTCAGTCTCATCTCAAAGATGTCAATTAGCTGTAGTGCTATCTAGCATTCCTAAGTACAAGAAGGCATGGTGATATGCACCTGTAATCCCAGCTACTCAGGAGGCTGAGGCAGGAGAACTGCTTGAACCCAAAAGGCTGAGGTTGCAGTGAGCTGAGATGGTGCCACTGTACCCCAGCATGGGTGACAGAGCAAGACTTGGTCTTGGAAAAAAAATTTAAAAAAGCAAACATGTCCTTATAATACTAATCAGGTTGCCAAAAAAAAAAAAATCTACCATATAGAAAGGAGTATATATCACGTTTTCTCCCTAAAATTCATGCATTTGTTGAAAATTGCCATTCTAGACCAATTTGTATATTTTGCTCCCTGAAATGTATTATTTACTTCCTCTTCTCCCAATAGTCAGAAAAAGCTTCAATCTATAAGCACTCACCTTGGCCAAATCAAAAGGTGTTTTGACCTCTGCAGCTGTGTCAAGTTCAGTAAATGCAGGAACTTCCTGTCTGTTTCTCCCTTTCTTCCTCGCCCGCTTTAGATGGTCTCCTGATTTCTGCCCATCTAAAATTTCTTTAAAGATAGAAAAAAAAAAAATACATACACACACAGACTGATAATAAGAGGATTCCTGGTAAACTTCTATAGCTAATAAACTAAGGTGATGCTTAATAGAGTCAAGATATCAGCCAGGCGCGGTGGCTCACGCCTGTAATCCCAGCACTTTGGGAAGCTGAGGCGGGCAGATCACGAGGTCAGGGGTTAGCGACCAGCCTGACCAAAATGATGAAACCCCGTCTCTACTTAAAAATACAAAAATTAGCTGGGCATGGTGGCGCACATCTGTAATCCCAGCTACTTGGGAGGCCAAGGCGGGAGAATTGTTTGAACCCGGGAGGTGGAGATTGCAGTGAGCTGAGAGCACGCCACTGTACTCCAGCCTGGGCGACAGAGAGACTCCATTTAAAAAAAAAAAAAAAAATTAGAGTCAAGATATTGTCAGGAAGATTTTTAATTATCTTTTTCTGTCAAACCAGAATTAAATTTAAATCATCATTTTTTGGCTGGGTGCAGTGACACACACCTGTAATCCCAGCACTCTGGGAGGCCATGGCAGGTGGATCATGAGGTCAGGAGTTCAAGACCAGCCTGGCCAACACGGTGAAACCCCAACTCTACAAAAAATAAATAAATAAAATAAAAATTTAAAATAACTAAATAAAAATCATCATTTTCAAGAGTGCAGTCAATGAAAAGAACTCAAACAAGTGGCTGAGATTAAGAAGTTAAATTAAAATCTAATATTCTAAAATCAGGCTCAGTGGCTCACATGTATAATCCCAGCACTTTGAGAGGCCAAGGCAGGTGGATCGTTTGAACCAAGGAGTTTGAGAGCACCCTGGGCAACAGAGTGAGACCCTATCTCTAGAAAAAAATACAAAAATTAGCCAGGTGTGGTAGCACAGGCCTGTAGTCCCAGCTACTCAGGAGGCTGAGGTGGGAGAATCACCTAGCCCAGCGCGGTGAGCTGTGATCAAGCCACTCCACTCCAGCCTGGGCAATGAAAGTGAGATCATGTCTCAAAACAAAAAACCTGATATTGTAGATTGTATAATAACTTAGATTATTTAGTTTCATGCTTATCTTTTGTACTGTTTGAATAGTTATCTCTAAATGGTATTCATACTACAATCAATCAACGCTTTACTTACATCCAGGTATGCACATGACTGAAAAATGTTTCTTTATGTATAAATTTTTCAAATTATTCTGACGCCAAATTTCTGTCTGTAAACAGGCATTTTTGTGTGTGTGATATTTTCTAAGTTGAAAAAGACCTAGAGCAATATTCATTACGACCTAAGTAGAACCAAACAAAAAATATGTATAGTGTGTGTGTGTGTGTGTGTGTGTGTGTATATATATATATACACATATATATATGTGTATATATATATATATATATATATATATATGATTCTGTTTAACTCAGCTGTGAAGAAATGCAAGATGGCAACAAAAAATAAATAAATTTCTTTAAGCCTGACATTTGCCAATATTTCAACATTTACTTAATTACATTAACTTACCATCTTTTTTGAAACACTGCTGCAAAGGATCAGAAATCAACTCCTGATCATTCTTTTGCCATTTGGTTATAAGTTCTTCTATGAATTGACCTTTTTTGCCTTCATTTCCCTGGAGGAGATCAGTAACATATTCTCGTATCTCTTCAGCACTCTCAATTGACAAAACATACCTCAGGAGGCAAAGATATAAATTGTTGAAACAAGACTAACTTACACTGTTTCTCAGTAATTTTAATGGAGAGCTAGGTAGTAAAACCATTACATTAATCTATTAGAGTCTTTACTTTGAGCCAACTACTATGCTAGCTGCTAGAAATACAATATGACCCTAACTGCTATAAAAGGAATGTATACATACATACACTTATGTGTAGAAAAAAACAAAGTTATACACCAAAATGATTACTATTGAGTGACAGGAATAAAGGTAGTTTTAATTTATTTTTATTCTCTTTTTTCCTATAATAAATATGTTTTTTAAATGTATTACATCATAACATATGTGGGAAAAAACACTAAGAGAGAAAAAGTGGTTATTTCTTGGCTGTAGTATTATGGTAATTTTGGTTTCTTCTTTACCCTTTTCTGATTTTTTTAGTTTTCTACAGTGAGTGTCTTACCATTACAGGAGAAAGAAGTGATAAAAATTACTTATAAATTAACATATAAGACACTGAAAACATTGTAGGATCTGAAGAAACTGTAATTCAAACACAATGGTATGGAATGCAAGAAAAATTATTATAATAGTGGTATATCCTTTAAATTTTACCAAGTTATGAAATTGTCCCACGACTGGTAGCATATGTACTACATTCTTTTCCTAGTGTAGTGGTAGAATTGGAGAATCATGCTGTAGAGGTGAACAAATCTGTGCCTTTGGGCCTACTTAAGAGCATCTTCTGGCTGGGTGTGCTAGCTCATGCCTGTAATCTCAGCAATTTGGGAGGCTGAGATTGGAGGATCACTGGAGCCCAGGAGTTTGAGACCAGCCTGGGCAACACAGGGAGATCCTGTCTCTAGAAGAAAAATTAAAATTAGCCAGGCATGGAGGCACACGCCTGTAGTCCTAGCTACTTGGGAGGCTGAGGTGGAAGGATCCTTTGAGTCTCGGAGGTGAAGGCTGTAGAGCCATGCATGATTGTGCCACTACATTCCAGCCTGAGACTCTGTCTCAAAAAAACAAAAATGGCCAGGTGTGGTGGCTCATGCCTGTAATCCCAGCACTTTGGGAGGGCAAGGCGGGTGGACCACCTGAGATCAGGAGTTAGTCACCCGGCCAATATGGTGAAACCCCAGTCTCTACTAAAAATACAAAAAAACCCAAACAAACAAAAAACAAAACCACACACACACACACACACACCAAAAACAGGCATCTTCTAATTACTATGGATTATAAAAGACAATGGCTTTTCAGGAATTATACATTTTAATCACCTTGATCCCCAAACTAACCAGCCCCCATCAAAAGATCAACTGCTATCAGACTTGTAGAACTGTAAGGAATCCCAAGGGATCATTTAACTCTGGAGTTTTGTTTCTTTGTTTTTTGAGACACAATCAGAAGAAGAGGAGGAGAAATAAAAATAAAAAAAAAAAGAAAGAAAAAAGAGAGACGCAGTCTCGCTCAGTCCACCAGGCTGGAGTGCACCTCCCAGGTTCAAGTGATTCTCCTATCTCAGCCTCCTGAGTAGCTGGGATTACAGACACATGACACCAAGCCTGGATAATTTCTGTATTGTTATTATTATTATTTTTAGTAGAGACGGGGGTGTCACTATGTTGGTCAGACTGGTCTCAAAGTCGTGACCTCAAGTGATCCGCCCACGTCAGCCTCCCAAAGTGTTGGGGTTACAGGCTGAACCACCACACCCCGCTTTTTTTTTTTTTTTTTTTTGAGACAGTCTTACTCTGTCGCCCAGGCTGGAGTACAGTGGCATGATCTTGGCTCATTGCAACCTCTGCCTCCCAGGTTTAAGAAATTCTCCTGCCTCAGCCTCCCAAGTAGCTGGGATGAGAGGCACCTGCCACCACGCCTGGCTAATTTTTTGTATTTTTAGTGGAGACGGTTTCACCATCTTGGCCAGGTTGGTCTTGAACTCCTGACCTCGTGATCCACTTGCCTCAGCCTCCCAAAGTGTTGGCATTACAGGCATGAGCCACTGAGCCCGGCCATACATTCTTTTTGAAGTATCATAGCATAGGTAGCTTCAGTGCTTAAGTTCTGAACACTTCTTGTTTAACTTATATTTATGATTTTTAAAATGCAAGCATTTAGTCACAATGCTTCAACTTTAAAAGAGAAAAGTTCTTATCACTCCATTTTCAAAGGTGTACATTTAACTGAGGAAAACCTGAGTGCAAAATGAGCTGCTAAACTACTATCTATGAGAAGCAATTTCTTTGTTTGTTTTTTGAGATGGAGTGTCACTCTGTCACCCAGGCTGGAGTGCAATGGTACAATCTTGGTTCACTGCAACCTCACCTCCCAGGTTCAAGCGATTCTCCTGCCTAAGCCTCCAGAGTTGCTAGAATTATAGGCTCATGCCACAATGCCTGGCTAAGTTTTGTATTTTTAGTAGAGACCAGGTTTCACCATGTTGGCCAGGCTGATTTCGAACTCCTGACCTCAGGTGATCTGCCCGCCTTGGCCTCCCCAAGTGCTAGGATTACAGGTGTGAGCTACCGCGTCTAGCGTGAGAATGAATTTTCTTGATACTGTGTAATCCAAACAAAATACAACTAGATTCTAGACTGAGAAGACTATATCTATCATTCTTACCCTATTTCAAATTACTGATTTATCAAAAATCCTCAATATTTTTTTCCTTTTTTTTTTTTTTTTGAGACAGAGTGTCACTCTGTCATCCAGGATGGAGTACAGTGGCATGGTACTGGCATGAAATCTCCGCCCTCCCCCAGGTTCAAGGGATTCTCTTGCCTCAGCCTCCTGTGTAGCTGCGACTACCTGCACGGACCACCACACCCAGCTAAGTTTTGTATTTTTAGTAGAGTCGGGGTTTGGCCATGTTGGCCAGGCTGGTCTTGAACTCCTGACCTTGTGATCCTCCCGCCTTAGCCTCCCAAAGTGCTGGGATTACAGGCATGAGCCACCATGCCCGGGCAAACTTTTTTTTTTTTTTAAATACTGAGTAACTTTATAATAAATATGCAAAAATTGTGCCAGGCAGAGTGGCTCACACATGTAATCCCAGCATTTTGGGAGGCCGAGGCAGGTGGATCATCTGAGGTCAGGAGTTTGAGACCAGCCTGGACAACATGGTGAAACCCTGTCTCTAGTAAAAATATAAAAATTAGCTGGGCATGATGGCGCAAGTCTGTAATCCCGGCTACTCAGGAGGCTGAGGCAGGAGAATCCCTTAAATCCGGGAGGTGGAGGTTGCAGTGAGCTGAGATCTCACCACTGCACTCCAGCCTGGGTGACAGAAGCCGGGCATGGTAGCTCATACCTGTAATCCCAGCACTTTGGGAGGCCAGGGTGGACGGATCACAAGGTCAAAAGTTTGAGACCAGCCTGGCCAACATGGTGAATCCCCACCTCTACTAAAAATACAAAAAAATTAGCCAAGCGTGGTGGCAGGTGCCTGTCATCCCAGCTACTCCGAAGGCTGAGGCAGGAGAATCACTTAAACCCGGGAGGTGGAGGTTGCAGTGAGCCGAGATCGGGCCACTGCACTCCAGCCTGGGCAACAAGGAAACTCCATTTCAAAAAAAAAAAAAAAGTGAAAAATTTGAACTTATATTCGTAAAAAACACTTTTCTGTTTTATATATTGCAAAGTTTCATTATTTTGATAGCATACCACTGCTTTTAAAAAAAGAAAACTATTAAATACTTAATCTGACTGCCTTCAAACAAGGGAAAAGCTAAACCATAAGATTTTGCTGTTTTTTTGTTTCCTTTTTTTTGGTAATCTAGTGTTCAAAAAAAAAAAAATTCTCTATCTTGTTTATTTATTTTATTTCTGTAGAGACAGGGTCTTACTATGTTGCCCAGGCTGGAATCCCACTCCCAGGCTCAAGCGATCCTCCCACCTCCACTTCCCAAAGTGCTGGGGATTACAGGGTTCAGGCATCTTGTTGGGCCTCAAAAAATCCTTTAAAATAGCCTACTTTAACTCTCTCCTTGCCAAAAGCCTATTTTCTCCCAAACTCAGAAACTCATCATACTTCCTACAAAAGCCCTAGAACTGCAATTTAAGTTTCAGCATCAGTGACCAAGGAATCAAGTTAAAGAACTCTATCAGTTATTTGATCAAGTCCAATTTTTGTAGTTTTCTCCCCCTGCCTGAACACTTTGCACCTCCACCTCTGTCTATTCCTTAGTTCTCAGGTGAAAGCCATCCTTTCCAGTAAACCTTTTGAGTTTTTCAAATCTTAATAAGGATCCTTTATTTTGTGCTCCAACAAGCCCCTTCACTTCCCCCAACCTCAGTACTCAACGAAGGGCAACTCAACTGTCTTGTCTTTGTTACCCCAGCACCTGTCATGTTTAACAGTAGTACAACAAATGTTCTTTAATCAGTTGAAAGCAGATATTAAATCATGTTCATCTCCATTTCATAGGAGTCATAAAACATGACAAGCTCTTCTAATACTTCATCTTAGAGATGAAGAAACCAAGGTACAGAGAGAAAAATTAAGTTGTGCTGGGTTCTAAAACAGGTAAGCGACAACAGACTATAGAACTTTCGACTCCTGAGTCAGAAGCTATTTGTACTCTACCACGCTGGTCCCAATTAAATTCTAGGTCCTATTGACACAGCAATTCACAGCTGACCCTGTTGGCCCTACTGACACAACTCAAACTGGGCCAACTAAAATGTTCAGAGTATATCCGGGTGCGTTGGCTCACGCCTGTAATCCCAGATCGAGGCGGGCAGACCACTTAAGGTTAGGAGTTGGAGATCAGCCTGGCCAACATGGTGAAACCCCGTCTCTACTAAAAAATAAATAAATATATATATATATTAGCCGGGTGTGGTGATGCATGCCTGTAATACCAGCTACTCAAGAGGCTGAGGCAGGGGAATCGCCTGAACCCAGGAGGTGGAGGTTGCAGTGAGCCGAGATCGCGCGACTGTTCTCCAGCCCGGGCGACAGAGCGAGACTCCGTCTCAAAAGTAGTAATAAATAAAAGAGTAAGGAGTTCAGAGTTAGGAAATTCAATCTGACTTGCCCCTCCTCTCCAGAATTTATAAGGAAACTCGTTTCTGGGACAGTCTTGAGGTCTTATTATTAAAGCTTCGGCGTTTTCCCAGGAAAGAAGCCGGATCGGCAGATCGTGGAGCCGGACACCCTATTCCAGAAACAAAACTATAAAGGTGGAGGCCAAAATTCCACGCCTACAGACTACAAACTGCAGCCCATTTATCACATTTCTCTCTCAACTTTTCAGTCCTCCCCGCTTCCCGGTTCGCTCAGCCAGTGCACATCCCAGAGCTCCTTCCCCACTTGGCCCCGAGCTGTTCTCACTGCATGATCTCCTCGCTGACATCCAGGCCGAAAGTTCTCCGTAACTGCTGGGTGCACCAGTGCACCAGCTGCTCCCCCGGACACCGCCCCAGCCACCGCCATCTTCCCCAGCCGGAACCAGCTGAGCTGCAAAAGTTCCACGTCCTGCGCCGGACTAGTTCCCTTCGCAACACCAACCTCGCTCACGCGGGTTCCGCCAACCTGCACCGCCTTCAGTGCAGATCCCGCCCACCCGTGCACCTCCTACTTCTTCCTGCTTCCTTGTCTACTTCCTTGTACCATCCGAGTCGAGCTCCGTCAGTGCGTGATTCTTGCCAATCGTTAAGTGTAGGTCTCGAGGAAGGCCATAGGCAATTCTGCTGAGAAGCCAATGCAAGTGCCTATAAAAACGACAGTTTAGGGGAAAACAAACCAATACCCGGAAAGCTGAGAGACCAGCTTTTTAGTCGTCATGGTTTTATGTAAAATAAAACAGCACGTGGAAGGTATTGTAAGCACTGTAAGTTTTTGCTCTGGTGGTGGTGTTTATTTTTAATACCCGCTGTAGTCGACTACTAGATTCACACCGCTAAAATTTCTATTTATGTTTTGAGCAAAGTCTTTTCCAGGAGGGCAAAGACAACTCAGCAAGCTCGAGGGGGAAAAAAATAGTAAAACAGGAATTGGGATTTGGCTTTGAGGACTTTCCACATGAGTTCTCAACCAAACATGGCCATATTTAAGGGCCGTCTGCACTTCCCTACTCCGTTAAGTCGGGCTGGGGAAAATTTAGCCACACTTTTCTGGAGAGCATAATGTCCCATTCATTTTTGGCTTTTTGTTGCATTTACAGGTTAAAAATTCTTCATTCCTACTAGGCTGTTTAGACTAAGTGATCACATTAAATTGGCAGTTGTTTTACCTTTTTGCTAGTGTTTTCATTGGTGTAAATATTATAATTAAAATCATAAGTGTATTGGCCAGGCGCAGTGGCTCATGCCTGTAATCTCAGCGCTTTGGGAGGCCGAGGCGGAGGATCACTTGAGCCCAGGAATTCCGGACCAGCCTGAGCAACATAAGGAAAATCCCAGTCTCTACAAAAATGAAAAAAATTAGCCAGGCGTGGTGGCACATGCCTGTGGTTTCAGCTACTTGAAAGGCTGAGGTGGAAGGATCACTTGGGCCAGAAGATCAAGCTTGCAGTGAGCCCTGTCGCACCACTGTACTCCAGCCTGGGCAACAGAGCAAGACTTTGTTACAAAAACAAAACAAAGCAAACCTCATAAGTGTATTGATTTACGTTGCATTTAGATTGTCATTGATGTCATTAATTTGGAAAGTGTATGATTTTCCAGGGTTTTTTTTTTTTAAAGAAAAAGACAAAATACTCTGTCAATGTTTATTAATTGTGGGTATAAGTTTTGTTTCTTTGTAAAACTCCACTACATTTAATAGTAATTATAAGGTATCCAAGTCATTTACCTGTTTGTTTATTCAGTCTCTGTATTAGGGTTTTCCAGAGAGACAGAACCAATAGGATAAATAAACAGATAGATATAGATACAGATCTATGAAGAAACTTATTAGGGAATTGACTCAGGAAATTATGGAGACTAAGAAGTCCCGTAACAGGCTGTCTGCAAGCTGGAGACTCTGGAATGCTGGTAGCTGGCTCAGTCCAAGTGGTGTAATCCTCAAGTCTCAAGGCTGGAGAGCCTGGAGTTCTGATGTCTGAGAGCAGGAGAAAAGTGTCTCAGCTCCTGAAGGGGGAGAAATATTTTTTCTCACCTTTTTTGTTCTGGGTCCTCAGTCAATTGGCTGGTTCCCACTTACACTGTGAGCAGATCTACCCCCACTCAGTCCACTGACTCACATGTCAGTCTCCTTTGGAAATACCCTCAAAGATACCTAGAAATAATGCTTTACAAGTTCTCTAGGTCTTTCTTTTTTCTTTTTTTTAATTTGAGACAGAGTTTTGCTCTTATTGCCCAGACTGGAGTACAATGGTGGGATCTCAGCTCACCACAACGTCTGCCTCCCAGGTTCAAGCGATTTTCCAGCCTCAGTCTCTCAAGTAGCTGGGATTACAGACATGCACCACCACGCCTGGCTAATTTTGTGTTTTTAGTAGAGATGGGGATTCTCCATGTTGTCCAGGCTTGTCTGGAACTCCTGACCTCAAGTGATCCTCCCACCTTGACCTCCCAAAATGCTGGGATTACAGGCCCTCTAGGTATTTCTTAATCTGGTCAAGTTGACACCTAAAATTAACCGTAACAGTCTCCATAACTAAAACATTAAGTGCTTTAAGGCAGAAACTATGACTTAAATTTTTTTTGGATAATAGAATTTAGTATGTCATACATGTTATGATGAGTACATCCTCCACAATACCATAGGTGGCTGTGTACCATGGTCCACACCTGTAATCTCAGCATTTTAGGAAGCTGAGGTGGGAGGATTGCTTGAGCTCAGGAGTTTGAGACCAGCCTGGGCAACACTGGGAGACCCCATCTCTACAAAAAATGTAAAAATTGGCTAGGTGTGGTGGCAAGCACCTGTGGCAACTTACTTGGCAGGTGGGTAAGGAGAAAAGATAACAGATTCTCTCTGCAGGAATCTGGAATATGAGTTCAAATTAAGTAATTCAGACCCACGTAGAAGCCGCTTAAACTGAAAAGGAAAGAATTGCATTTAAATATCACTGTGCTGGCTAGGTACGGTGGCTAACACCTGTAATCCCAGCACTTTGGGAGGCCGAGACGGGTGGATCACCTGAGGTCAAGAGTTGGAGACCAGCCTGGCCAACATGGTGAAACCCCATCTCTACTAAAAATACAAAACAGCCAGGCGTGCCGGCACCTGCCTGTAATCCCAGCTACTTGGGATGCTGAAGCAGGAGAATTGCTTGAACCTGGGAGGTGGAGGTTGCAGTGAGCCGAGATCGCACCATTGCACTCCAGTCTGGGCAAAGAAGCCTGAGACTCTGTCCCAAAACAAAAACAAAACCAAAAAACCCACTGTGTAATGAGATGGGGCATGAGGACAAAAACAAAGGAATACCCTGGGGCTTGTGGATTTTTCTGGTTGATTTGGCTGTAATCTTAGACTCCAGGGTTAAGACAAAACTACAGGTAATTGCCAATACATTTTCTATTATTGTGTTAATTTAACTTGTTGCCTAGATTCTTTAAGCCTTTGTTATAGGATGTAGTTGTTGATTCCGTTAAAGTACTGAGTAGCCTAATTTTGTTTTAAGTTCAAGCAATTCATAGGTGAGAATTAATGCTGTGATTACACTTCTAGGGTAGCCTTTCAAGTGACTATTTAACAGAATACATCCCAAGGCAAGTTCATCTGATCCTGTTTTATGTATGGTATTTAGAGAGTGAAAATTACTCCCCCAGGGTATTGTAATTAGAAGGTAGCATAAGGATAGAAAAAAATTACAACCCTTTATTCTAGAGTTATGCTGTGTGCCAGGGATGTGCTCTTACCACATTTGGCAGGGTTTTTTTCTTTTCTTTTCTCCTTCCTTCCTTCCTTCCTTCCTTCCTTCCTTCCTTCCTTCCTTCCTTCCTTCCTTCCTTCCTTCCCCTCCCTCCTTCCTTCCTTCTCTCTCTCTCTCTCTTTTTCTTTCTTTCTTTCTTTTTTTTTTTTTTTTGAGACAGGATCTCACTCTGTCACCCAGGCTGGAGTGCAGTGGGGTGATTATAGCTCACTGCAACCTCTGCCTTCCAGGCACAAGCAATCTCCCGCATCCTGGACTCAAGCTATCCTCCCACGCCAGTCTCCCGAGTAGCTGGAATTACAAAAACAAGCCACTGCCCTCGGCTAATTTTTGTATGTTTTTTTTTTTTGTAGAGATGAGTTTCACCATGTTGGCCAGGCTGGTCTCTAACTCCTGGAATCAAGCTATCTTTCCACCTCCCACCTTCCAAAGTTCTGGAATTACAGGCATGAGTCCCTGCGCCTGGCAGATTTGGCAGATTATTTAGGAGCTCTGAGACCACTCAGTTCTCAGAAAGACATTTTACTAGTTTCTTTATGTGTATATATATATATATATATATATATATATATATACAATCTACCCAGTTTTTTTAGTCTCACACCATCCTAAAGATATAAAAAAAGTTTTGTAAATAAGTTGTATTAGCTTCCTTTTCCCCACTCCATAGAATTGTTTTAGTATTGATGCTGTACAAAGAGTTCATGCCTGGGGTACTAAAGGAAAGTTCTCAAGTTCTTTCTATTTTGATTTGCATCAAAAAGTCCACTTAATTTCAGGTTTCACCTCTAGGAGTCAATCATTATGGACTTAAGCCTGTGGTAACATTTGAAGATAGGCTGTAATTCGCTGTCTTTGCTGGGTTTTCTTTTCTAAGCAGGCTCATTTCTCTAGTTCAGAAACTTAGCACCCACTTACCGGGTACCCCTGGAGAGTCCTGGTACGCCCACCTGGGGCGCCTACGAATCCTGGGCCTTTGAGTGTTGATGGATAGATCTGCGCTGCAAGAAGCCTTGCTGCTGTCACCGTTGGGCATTGGCAATTGGTTCAGGGGGAACGGCACGGGACCAATGGGAGCGGTGGCTCAGGAGAGTCCTTGTAGCGCGCGGGAAAGAGACCGATATAAACTGTGGCGGGAGATTAGCTTTCGGGTCCTTGTCCAGTGAAACATCCTCGGCAGGGAAGTTAGTTGGTTCTCTCCTCTCTCATCTTGTTTGAACATGGTGCGGACTAAAGCAGACACTGTTCCAGGCACCTATAGAAAAGGTGAGGCGATCGAGTGTGGTACTGGAGGGCGGCGGTGGGGGCGAGGTGGGGGGGGGTCCTCCTGGCAGCCCGGCCACGGGCGACAGACGCCAGAGGTCCCCCCTGGGCCCGGTTCGCCAAACTCATCCAGCTAGCCACGGAGCGGCTGCCCGGCCCATTTACCTTCAAGAGGAAGTCGCGGGGGCAGGGTAAGGTTATCCTGCTGTTCTGGATCGCCAGGTTCTCTCCAAGCTGCTGGGTCCAGGAGTCGGTGTCCGAATCCTCCTACCCCTTCTGATCGCCCTCTTTTGCCTCTCTTCACAGTGGTGGCTGCTCGAGCTCCCAGGAAGGTGCTTGGTTCTTCCACTTCTGCCACTAATTCGACATCACTTTCATCGAGGAAAGGTAAGAAGAGCCCTCCTAAAATTAGGGGATCAGGGTTGGCACCTGCAAGACCCTGACTTGCATGAATTTCTCTTTCCTGAGGTCCTCACACCCGAATTTCTTCCTTGCGCTGTGATATAATGAGGGAGTCTGGACCTTTTGGCATGCATGGGTAGTGGTGGTGGGGTATCATGGAAGAGAATCTCAAGCCTTAAAGTTAAGGACCGACACAATTTATCTTCAGGCCTATTTTTCTTTTTTTAGACAGGGTCTCACTTTGTCGCTCAGGTTGGAGTGCAGTGGTGCAATCCAACTGTAGCCTCCACTTTAGGGTCTTAAGCAATCCTCCCACCTCAGCTCCCAAGTAGCTGAGACTACAGGTGCCACCACGCCGGGCTATTTGTCTATGTTTTGTAGAGATTGGGGTCTCACTCTGCTGCCTAAGCTGGTCTCAAACTCCTGGGCTCAAATGATCCTTTCACTGTGATTACAGGCGTGAGCCACTGCACCCAGCCTATCTGTTTTTCTTTTTTGGTTTAGTTTTTTTATTTTTAGTTTTTGAGACGGCATCTCCCACTGTTGCCCAGGCTGGAGTGCAATGGCACGATCTCGGTTCACTGCAACCTCCGCCTCCCGGGTTTACATGATTCTCCTGCCTCAGCCTCCCCAGTAGCTGGGATTACAGGTACACACCACCACACACGGCTAATTTTTTGTAATTTTAGTAGAGATGGGGTTTCACTATGTTGACCAGACTGGTCTGTAACTCCTGACCCGGTGATCTGCCTGCCTCTGCTCAGGCGTGACCCACCGCGCCCAACCATTATTTTTCTTAATATTGACAGAGGCTAAACATTGTTAGAGGCTATTTAAAAGTCCCCTCACTAGATTAAGAGTTTGAACAATCGTTTACAGTGCTGAGTGCTCATC
Source organism: Ateles fusciceps (assembly GCA_036589455.1). Taxonomy (NCBI): domain Eukaryota; kingdom Metazoa; phylum Chordata; class Mammalia; order Primates; family Atelidae; genus Ateles; species Ateles fusciceps. The sequence continues at coordinate 1,305,466 of JAZHEH010001634.1, forward strand.
GCAATGTCTACTAAACTTTAACGAAAATGTTTGTTTGCTTGTTTTTCCTTTCTTCCTTATTCCTTTTTTTTTTTTTTGAGTGTGATGTCTGTGTGTTTTCTCCAACTTTGCAGCTCCTGATACTGGCTTTGGGAGAGTAGGAGTGAAACGCGGCAAGGGAAATAGCTTCACACTGCTCCTTCTGTGTGTGGAGAGGATGGGAAAATGCCCTGCCATCTGGTGCCTCATTCCTTTCAGTAGAAGTCTGGCAGACAGGGAGATTAACACTACAAGATTTAGTTAAGAACGTAAAAGGGAACACTGTTTAGGACTTCATGAGTTTTTAAGTCAGTTCAAATTTCTCTCTGTTCGAAACATTTCATTAGAAAATATTTACTATTTCTATCTCTTCAAATAAAAGGAAATAGAAGCTGATGAATTCTTTGAGAGTAACTTATGCCCTGTACTACTAGACTAAATTTTTCTTTCTTTTCTTTTCTTTTTTTTTTTTTGGCAACAGGGTCTCTCACCCTGTTGCCCAAGCTTGAATACAGTGGTGCAATCACAGCTTACTGTAGCTTTGACCTCAGGGCTGAAATGATCCTCCCGCCTCAGGTTCCTCCCAAGTAGCTGGGACTGCAAGCACATGCCACCACATACCCTGCTAATTTTTGTATTTTTTTGTAGTGACGAGGTTTCACCATGTTGCCCAGGCGGGTCTCAAATTCCTGGGCTGAAGCAATCCTCCTGCCTCAGCCTCCCAAAGTGCTAGTATTACAGGTATAAGCCACCATGCCTGGCCTAACTGAATTTCATTAGAGCCACATCCCATTGTTTGGTCTACTGTTGAATTACCAGAGCCAACTGAATCGGTCTCTACCGAACATACATTGAATAAATACATCCTTTAAGGCATTTAACAGATGTCTATTTTTAATCCCAGTAATTGAATGTATGAAATTGGTAATATCCCTATTTTAAAGATAAGAAAATTTAGTCTGTGGTTATATAGCTTGATAAAGGCGACACAACTAAATCAGCAGAGTTTTCTAGTAGTAAAAGCATTCCTGTAAGGTAACTTTGGGAAAATTGTGAACCAAAAGATCACTATTTTTATAGGCCATTTGTACTTTTTTAAAAGTACAAGCTGGGCATGGTGGCTCATGTTTGTAATCCCAGCACTTTGGGAGGCCGAGGCAGGAGGGTTGCCTGAGCCCCAGAGTTCAAGAACAGCCTGGGTAACATGGCAAAACCTCATTGCTATTTTCATTAGTATAAATAAATAAATAACTACAAACATTATAACTTTCAGAGTCTATATAGAAACAACTTTTGTAAGCTTTCTTTAACAACTAGAGTTGTTAAAGCAAATGTTTTAGCTTAAAGCAAAAGATAGGTAGTAACTGAATAATTTGCTCCTGGCCATTATTTTATAAAGAGGTAAGAATTTTTCATCAATTTCTCCTTATATTACTGTTCAAAAATAACCAGGAATTGGCCAGAAACGGTGGCTCATGCTTGATATCCCAGCACTTTTGGAGGCCGAGGCGGGCAGATCATGAGGTCAGGAGTTTGAGACCAGCCTGGCCAACACAGTGAAACCCCATTTCTACTAAAAATACAAACATTAGCTGGGTGTGGTGGTGGGCACCTGTAATCCCAGCTACCCAGGAGGCTGAGGCAGGAGAATTGCTTGAACCCAGGTGAGCTGAGTGCAGTGAGCTGAGATCATGTCACTGCACTCCAGCCTGGGTGACAGAGCTAGACTCCATCTCAAAAACCAACCAAACAAAAACAAAACAAAATAAAACATAACAAAAGTCAGGAATTGGATTTCTCTTATGAACTGAAAAGCAGCCAAGTGCTTTGAAAAATGGAATCTACTTTTGTAGAGACTTTCACATTGCCTCTTATATGTGCTTTAACTAAATGACCTTAGTAAGTAAAATGTTGGCACTTTATACTATATCGTGCTATCTTATATTAGGAAAAAGTGTGTCAAGCTTTAATATGTCAGTACATACAAGAATATTTGAATAGTTCTACTTGTGAACAAAATATAAAAATATTTTCAGTTGTAAAAATTCTGTTACTGCTATTTTTGCTAAGATAACCATCAAACTGAGTTTATTGTTTGAATGCAGCTTTTGTGTCACATTTTCTAATTCTTTAAAAGTTGTATATCTTAAATAAAGATTATTTAATACCTTTGAGAATTTGATGTTAAAGAAGGAATTAAGTTGTTTAAGGAATGGCGATTGTATTCTTAGTTCTTATTTAGTTCCATCTGTTTATATTTTACAGCTGAAAATAAATATGCAGGAGGGAATCCCGTTTGTGTGCGCCCAACTCCCAAGTGGCAGAAAGGAATTGGAGAATTCTTTAGGATGTCCTCTAAAGATTCTGAAAAGAGAATCGTATTCCCGAAGAGGCAGGAAGCAGTGGCTTAGGAAAAGCAAAGAGAAAGTAAGTTTTTATATTCTGGAATATAAAGAAAATATTTATCTCACGCCTGTAATCCCAGCACTTTGGGAAGCCAAAACAGGGGAATCACTTGAGGCCAGGAGTTCAAGACCAGCCTAGCCAACGTGGTGAAACCCTGTCTCTACTAAAAATACAAAATTAGCTGGGCACAGTGGTGCACAGCTGTGTTCTCAGCTACTCAGGAGGCTGAGACAAAAGAATTACTTGGTGCAGCAAACCACCATGCACACATATACCAATGTAACCAACCTGCATGTTCTGCACATGTATCCCATTTTTTTAGAAGAAAAAAATTAAAAAATAATAATTTCCATGAAAAGAAAGCAAAAAAACCCAAAAAGAATCACTTGAACCTGGGAGGCAGAGGTTGCAGTCAGCCGAGATTGAGCCACTGCACTCCAGCCTGGGAGACAGAGTGAGACTCCACCTCAAAAAAAAAAAAAAAAAAATTAATAATTTAAATTAATAAAGAAAATATTTGTCTTGTTGAAAATAAAGGTCAAATAAGATATTGAGTTGTTTCTCTTCAAACTGATAAGAAAATGCAAAAAACATTTTTTTTAACTCCTACTAATTTCTTATTATAACTCACTCCAAAATTCTTTTTTTTTTTCCTAAGATGGAGTCTTGATCTGTTGCCCAGGCTGGAGTGTAGTGGCACGATCTTGGCTCACTGCAACCTCTGCCTCCTGGGTTCAAGCAATTCTCCTGCCTTAGCCTCCTGAGTAGCTGGGATTACAGGCATGTGCCACCACGCCCAGCTAAGTTTGTATTTTTAGTAGCAACAGGGTTTCACCATGTTGGCCAGGCTGGTCTCGAACTCTTGACCTTGTGATCACCCACCTCGGCCTCCCAAAGTGCTAGGATTACAGGCATGACCGTGCCCAGCCACTAAATTTCAAACATTAGTAAAAAGTATTATTTTTACTCATTCCAATCTCTCGAAGAGGATCAGTTTCCATTCACATAAGTGACACATCATTAACTTAGTGTACTGAGGCTTTAATTTTTACTGTCTTTTTCCTTTAGTCTTTTCTTACAAGGCAATTTCCGTGTTGGTTTATCTAGCTTGAATTCCATTAATCTTGCCCCTTAAAAAACTACCAGTTCAACTTCCACTAGAAATATATAACCAGGCCAGATACAGTGGCTCATTCCTGTAATCCTAGCACTTTGGGAGGCTACAGTGGGAGAATCACTGGAGTTGAGGAGTTCCAGACCAGCCTGGGCAACATGGTGAAACCCTGTCTCCACCAAGAGGATGGTGACAGCGCTTATAATCCCAGCCACTCGGGAGGCTGAGGTGGGAGAATCTCGCTTGAGCCTGGGAGGCGAAGGTTGCAGTGAGCAGAGATTGAGCCACTGCACTCTAGCATAGGTGGCAGAGTGTCTCAAAAATAAAAATAAAAAATATGACCAATGTGGAAAAGTTGGAAAATATAGAAATCCCTACCACCTAGAAACAAGCAAGACTAAGACCATGTTATATTGTCTTTACAGCTTCTCTAGAAGTATATAAAAATAGTAAAAAACAAAAAGTAGGGATAAAACACACACAGAGCTCAGTGTACAAACTTAAAAAAAAAGTTTCCGCATTTCATCCATTTTATTTCATGAATATCTCATTCCTTTTATTCTTTCTTTCTTTATTCTTTTTTTTTATATATATATGGGGATGTTTTAATCTGTAACCCAGGCTGTAATGCAGTGGCCCAATTTTGGCTCACTGCAACCTCTGCCTCCTGGGTTCAAGTGATTCTCCCACCTCAGCCTCCCGAGTAGCTGGGATTACAGGCATGTGCCATGGTACCCAGCTAATTTTTTGTATTTTTGGTAGAGACAAGGTTTCACCATGTTGCCTAGGCTGGTTTCGAACTCCTGAGCTCAAGTAATTCGCTTGCTTTGGCCTCCCACTCTGCTGGGATTACAGGCATAAGCTGCCACACTCTGCCAGTGACCAAACTTAAGAATCTACTTAAATCATACCTTTTAAACTTTTAGTAACAGGAAAATGCTCACAATAAATGTTAACCCAAAATTCTGGATACAAAAATACAATCTTTACTATGTAAATACATGTATATGTACTATATGAAAATATACCAAATATCAACAATGCTTATCTCTGGGTAAAAACCTATTCTCATGCTCTGTGCTACCAACTTTTAACAACAAACATGCATCACTTTTAAGAATCAAGAAAAATTCCTGGCTGGACGCAGTCTGTAATCCCAGGTCTTTGGGAGGCCAAGGCAGGCAGATCACCTGAGGTCAGGAGTTCAAGACAAGCCTGACCAACATGATGAAACCCCATCTCTACTGAAAATACAAAAATTAGCCGGCTGTGGTGGCATGCACCTGTAATCCCAGCTACCCAGGAGGCTGAGGCAGAAGAATCACTGGAACCTGGGAGGCAGAGGCTGCAGTGAGCTGAGATTATGCCACTGCACTCCAGCCTGGGCAACAGAGCAAGACTCTCTCAAAAAAGGAAAGAAAAAGAAAAAAGAAAAATTCCTGAAGGTCATATGGGACAGAAAAAAATCATGCCACTTGGGAAGAAAAGATTCAAAACCTGCCTTTTTATAGATTTGTAAGTAATAAGGTCCAGGCTTTCTAAACAACTTTTAAATGTTTTGTTTCAAAACAAAGTATTTTCCTGGATGTAGGAGGAAAGGGAGTGATGTCACTGTCGTTATGATGCCCCTTGAATATAAGACCCTACTTGCTACCTCTCCTGCACCAGCCAGGAGCCACTCATCCTCCAGCACAGTGAGCAGCAAGCTGGACACATGACACAGTGACCCACATGGATAAGGGGATGGTGGTCATGCTTAGTCTCGGGTTGCTACTTCTGGTGCTGCTCCATTTTGTTCCTTTAAACAGCATGATGGAAGCTACTGCAGCTGAGACCACAAAGCCCTCCAACAGTGCCCTACAGCATATAGCCAGTCTCCTTATGGTCTTGTTTGCCCTTCTGCATCTCTACCATTAAGAGACAGGTCAAGAAATAGGTACAGTTCTCCAACTCAGTCTAAAGCCCAATTCGAATGGTGCCTAGAAGTTCAGTATGGCAAGGAAAAAAACCAGGTCTTCATCAAATCTACTAATTTCACTCCTTATCTTATTAACAGAGAAACGCTTGAGAGTTTCAAACTGGACTGGTTTAAAGAATATTTGAAGGATTTGACTAGATGATAAATGCCAATATTAAATCTGTGGGAGTTTTATATATAAGACAGAGGAGAAAGACTACATCAAAAATTAGTTAACGAGTTCATTAAATGTGGCTTAAGAAATATGGACACTTATAAAACCATCACATCTCGTGAAAAGAAAAAGAAAAAAGAGAAATACAGACACTTAAAACTATCCGAAAAATCCCCACTTTTTTGATAATAATAATTTCTCTTCATCTAGAGAAAAAGGATGAGCTGTGGAATGGAGACTCAGTATTCATTTTAGTTTGTTAAATTTACAAGGCTGTAAAATGATCAGGTAATATAGAAAGCTTCCATGATTCTATTGATTATATATGTGCATTGGAAGAAACTACCAGATGTTACTGTAAATATTCTATGTATTGTTTCAGCCATCCTAATTTAATGCCGATATGCTTTAGATTTACATTGCTAAGCTTTTACTCTTCTTTTGGGCACTTAACTCTTTAGGGCTTTGGATTTGCCATTGCATTTGACTTTCTATGTGGTAATTGAAATGTGCCAGAGCAGTGATAGACTGGAATCTACTCCAAATCCAAGCATGACTAATTCTTACATATACACTAAAAAGTGAAATAGTAGGCATTTCCTATCACCCATTCCAATTCAACAAGAATGCCAGATTTATTTAGTTACTGTACTTACCTTGATTCCAAATATTAGAAGTGCATTGACTTCAACTAATCTTAAAATACTGCCTTTTTATATTAGTATATATAGAATAATTTTCACAACTTAAAAATTGATTTTTTTTTGTACAGGAGGTAGGTTAAAAAATTGATCTCTTTTGAAGGCATATTTGATTAATCTTGAAATTAAAAGGTGACTTTGTACATGTTGAATAATTTTTACAACTTAAAAATTAATCTTTTTTTTATGCAGGAGGTAGGTTAAAAAACTTGATCTGGGCCAGGGGCATTGGCTCATGCCTGTAATCCCCGCACTTTGGGAGGCTGAGTTAGGCGGATCACTTTGAGGCCAGGAGTTCGAGACCTCCCTGGGCAATATGGCGAAACTCTGTCTCTACTAAAAATACGAAAATTAGCTGGGTGTGGTGGCACACACCTGTAATCCCAGCTACTCAAGAGGTTGAGGCATGAGAATCACTTGAACCTGGGAGGTGGAGGTTGTAGTAAGCCAAGATTGCGCCCCTGCACTCTAGCCTGGGTGACAGAGCAAGACTCTGTCTCAAAAAAAATTGATCTGTTTTGAAGGCATGTTTGATTAATCTTGAAATTAAAAGGTGGGCCGGGCACGGTGGCTCATGCCTGTAATCCCAGCACCTTGGGAGGCCGAGGCAGGCGGATCACCTGAGGTCAGGAGTTCGAGACCAGCCTGGCCAACATGGTGAAACCCCATCTCTACTAAAAATACAAAAATTAGCTGGGCGTGGTTGCGTGTACCTGTAATCCCAGCTAATCGGCAGGCTGAGGCAGGAGAATCACTTGAATTCAGCAGGCAGAGGTTGTAATGAGCCGAGATCCCACCACTGCACTCTAGCCTGGGCAACAGAGTGAGATTTCATCTCAACAACAACAAAAACAAAAAATGATATAAGCAAAATAACAAATCTGGTTCTGTATTTGCAACGTGAAGACCAGAAATTTGTCTGCATTAAATTCTCAATGCTTTTGTGCTCTTTTTGTAAATACTTAAAAAAAAACAACTTTATGAGTCTGATTGGCTATAATTGGGATACTTTCTATATTAGTCAATCTTTTTAGATAGAGCCTGGACCTAACTGTAAGTGGACATAATTCTGATAAGTAAAACTTTTACAACTGCCTTGATATATAGAAGCCTTTTTGAAATAGACACTCCAGACTGGGCGCAGTGACTTATGCCTGTAATCTCAGCACTTTGGCAGGCCAAGGCGGGCGGATCACCTGAGGTCGGGAGTTCAAGACCAGCCTGGCCAACATGGCAAAACCTGTCTCTACTAAGAATAAAAAAGTTAGCCGGGCGTGGTGGTGGGCACTTGTAATCCCAGCTACTCCAGAGGCTTGAAGCTGGGAGGCAGAGATTGTAGTGAGCTCAGATTCTTCCATTGCACTCCAGCCTGGGAAACAGAGCAAGAATCCATCTCCAGAAAAAAAGAAAGAAAGAAATAGACATGGTGGCTCACGCCAGTAATCCCAACACTTTGGGAGGCTGAAGAGGGAGGATTGCTTGAGCCCAGGAGGTCGAGACTAGCTTGGGCAATATATAAGACCATGTCTCTACCAAAAAAAAATTAGCTGGCCATGGTGGTGTACACATGTAGTCCTGACTACTCTGAAGGCTAAGATGGGAGGATCGCTTGAGCCCAGGCATTTGAGGCTGCAGTGAGCTATTATTGTGCCACTGAACTCCAGCCCGGGTGACAGAGCCAGACTGTGTTTCTATTTAAAAAAAAAAAAAAAAAAAGGACACTCCATGAAATCTTTGGTTCACATCGTCGCACACTGATGCTTAGTTGTTCCTGTATCCCATATGGCCATAGTAGCTTTAATAAGTCTTAAGCCGATATTTGCCATCTTTAGAAACTTATATGAGAACAAGAATATCTAACAGATCTTGACCTATGGTTTGTGTGACTGAACAGTCCCTTTTGCTTATTTGTACACTCTGTATCTGCTACATCTATTTTGGATTATATGTTGTGTTTCGAATGCATTTGCATTGGACACAAACTAGATAAAAATAAATGGCTGAAAGAGTAATTAAAACAAAGTAATTGACATATGAAAGCATATAAAATATTAACAATTATTCATTACAAAAATTAGCCGGGTATGGTGGCACACGCCTGTGATCTTAGCTACTGAGGAGGCTGAGGCAGGAGAATCGTTTGAACCCGGGAGGCAGAGGTTGCAGTGAGCCAGGATGGCGCAACTGCCCTCCAGCCTGGCGAGAGAGTGAGACTCTATCACACACACACACAAAAGTGTCATGAATACAAAATGACTTTTTTGGGGGGATAATGTAAATTATTTTTCAAAAGCTACAACTATTCTACGCTAACAAACAATTTTGGGGGTTTTCCTTTTTCTTCTTCTTCTTTTTTTTTTTTTTTCTGATGCAGAGTCTTCCTCTGTTTCCCAGGCTGGAGTACAGTGGCACGATCTATCATGACTCACTGCCATTTTGACCTACTGGGCTCAATGATCCTTCTGCCTCAGCCTCCTGAGTAGCTGGAACTATAGGCATGTGCCACCATGACCAGCTAATTTTTTTTTTTGAGACAGGATCTCTGTTGCCTAGGCTGGAGTGCAATGGTGCAGTCTCAGCTCATTGCAACCTCCACCTCCCAGGCTCAAGTGATTCTCCTGCCTCCCAAGTAGCTGGGATTACAGGCACACACCACTACCACTTGGCTAATTTTTGTATTTTTAGTAGAGATGGGATTTCTTTTTTTATTTTTGTTTTTTGTTTGTTTTTTCTTTCAACAACTCTGGGCATGGATAGAGATGGGATTTCACAATGTTGGCTAGGCTGGTCTCAAACTCCTGACCTCAAATGTTCCATCTAGCTTGTCCTCCCAAAGTGCTGGGATGACAGGTGTGAGCCACTGACTCTGGCCTGATTTTTTATTTTTTTGTAGAGATAGGGGTGTCACTATGTTGCCCAGGTTGGTCTCCAACTCTTGAGCTCAAATAATCCTCCTGTCTCATCCTCCCAAATGCTGGAATTACAGGTGTAAGCCACTGTGCCTTGCCAATTTTCGGGTTTTTCCTAATTAGTTAATGTAATCATATGGTTCAAAAGAGTTACATATAGTCAAATGACAACTTGCTATATGTTTTCTCTGCTAAAGTGGATTGGTTAATTTTTTTTTTTTTTTTTTGAGATGGCTTTTCCCTCTTGTTAGCCAGGCTGGAGTGCAGTGGCTCGATCTTGGCTCACTGCAACCTCCGCCTCGCCTCCCGGGTTCAAGCAATTCTCCTGCCTCAGTCTCCCAAATAGCTCTGACTACAGGTGCTAATTTTTGTATTTTTTTTTTAGTAGTGACGGGGTTTCACGTTGTCCAGGATGGTCTTGATCTCTTGACCTCGTAATCCGCCCACCTCAGCCTCTCAAAGTGCTGGGATTACAGGCGTGAGCCACCGTGTCTGGTCTGGATTGGTTAATTTTTTTTTTTACTTTTTGTTACCACGAAGTTCTTGCTGAAGGATTATATTGTTTATCAATCCATTTAATAACATATTGAAAGAATATGCTATATAAATGAATTAATTACCTTTTTAACAAAAATGACAACATAGTCTAAAGGAGAAACACTGATTCTGCAAATTAACAGGCAAATAAATTGTTAAAAATTTTGTTGCATTAATACTTGAAATTTGTGTTTGTTAATGAAGTTTAATTTTCTTTCATTTCTAGTCATTTGACCAAATCTACTGCACTGTTAATGTTCCTGATTTATATAGGTTTGTAACTATTTTTTTCCAACAGTTGATACTTGGATGGCTATTGATATTCTCTCTTCTTTTCACAGAGCATGTCCTTTGCAACCTGATCACACAGATGATGAAAAAGAATAGAACTTTCTCATTCATCTTTGAATAACATCTCCTTGTTTACTCTGGTATTCTAGAATGTAAATTTACATAAATTTGTTTGCTCCAATTAGCTTTGTTGAACAGGCATTTAATTTAAAAATTTAGGTTTAAATTTAGATTTTCAAAAGTAGTGAAATTGGAGAATTTGTAAGACTAATTATGGTAGCTTACTATTCAATATAATGCATTATTTGGTTTCTTTTACCAAATTAAGTGTCTTGTTGCTAAAATCAAATCATTGCATTGTGTTCTAATTACAAGTATGCTATATTTGAGATTTGCTTAGATTGTTGTACTGCTGCCATTTTTATTGGTGTTCGATTATTGGAATGATGCCATATTGTGACTCCTTCTATTTGCTTTAAAAAGCAGAGTTAGATTTTTGCATATTAAAAAAATTCAGTATTAATTAAACATTACTTACTCTACCCTTTTTCGGCAAGGAGGACAAAGATGCAATGTTGAAAAACCTTGGATGGATATCTTCTCTTTAAAAAAATTTGAAGACAGTTTGGTCTTGAGGGTTTAAACGGTTGATAATGCCTCTACAACAACAATAACAAAAAAGATAAAATACTAGGATAGAATCATGGTGAGCACAGTGGCTTCTCAGGAGGCTGAGGAGGGGAGCTCTGCTTGAGTCCAGGAGTTGTAGACCAGCCCAGGCAACATAGTGAAACCCCGAATCTAAACAAAAGGAAAAATATGTATATGAACAATAATAATAAATTAGCCCAGCATGGTGGCACACACAGTGGAACCAGATTCCATCTCTTAAAAAAAAGAAATTTTCCTAGGATATGCATTTGATTCGTGATCATAAAATATAATTTTAAAGTTGGAAGTCATGTTATAGCAACAGAAAAAAATATAAAAAGAAAAAAAAGAAAGTTGGAAGTCAATATAATATGAAAGGCAAATCATGCCATAAATCCATAGGCATGTCAAAAGTCCTCAGAACCACTATGACATTTTTCAGCATAACCAGAGGTATAATTGAAGAAGTAGGTATAATATTCCTCATCACACTTTTTCCAGTAGCCTGTTGTCAAAATTAATCATGTTTTAGTTGGCATATTTTTCTGAAATATGTTTGTAATAAATGCATACTTATTTTTATAATATACTATCCATTTGTGTTCTTCCTAAAGTTATATCCTATTTAATTCCTTCCAAATACAAATCAGTGCATTGACCTGATTTTAACACCTTCCAGACTGGGCGCAATGGCTCACACCTGTAATCTCAGCACTTTGGGAGGCCAAGGTGGGCAGATCACGAGGTGAAGAGTTTAAGACCAGCCTGGTCAATATGGCAAAACCCCTCTCTACTAAAAATACAAAAATTAGCCAGGCATGGTGGCACGCACCTATAATTCTAGCTACTCAGGAGGCTGAGGCAGGAGAATCGCCTGAACCTGGGAGGCAGAGGTTGCAGTGAGCTGAGACTGTGCCATTGCCATTGCATTCCAGCCTGGGTCCTGGGTGATGAGAGCAAGACTCCCTCAAAAAAAAAAAAAAAAAAAAAAAGGAAAATTACCTTCCAAACGGTTTGAGTGCTGATGACTGTAGATTATATTTTTTGTTTTGTCTTTTAGAGGTGGATATTATTAAACAGAATGTTACTGAATTGGGAGCTGAGTTTTAAAATCCCCAAGTACTTATCTGGTAATCATGTTTATTTTTAAGGAGTAGTTTAAACAAAGTCTACTAAAGTCAAGTTATAATGGGTCTGATACTTGATTTACTATTTGTCTTTTTTCTTTTCTTTTCCTTTTTTGAGAGTTAGTCTCACTCTGTCACCCAGGCTGGAGTGCAGTAGCACGATCTTGGCTCACTACAACCTCCGCCTCCTAGGTTCAGGCGATTGTCCTGCCTCAGCCTCCTGAGTAGCTGGGACTACAGGTACCCACCACCACGCCCAGCTAATTTTTGCATTTTTAGTAGAGGTGGGTTTCATCATGTTGGCCAGGCTGGTCTTGAACTCCTGACCTCAACTTTGGGATTACAGGCATGAGCCACTGCACCTGCCCAAACATTCAAATTTTTTTAGAAACAATTACATGCCTAAATTCAACTTCAAGCCAGGAGTGGTGGCTCATGAGTGATGGCTCTGAGATCAGCCTGGCCAGTGTGGTGAAACCCTGCCTCTACTAAAAATGAAAAAAAAAAAAAGGCAGGGCGTGGTGGCTCACGCCTGTAATCCTAGCACTTTGGGAGGCCGAGGCAGGTGGATCACTTGAGGTCGGGAGTTCAAGACCAGCCTGACCAACATGGAGAAACCCTGTTCCTACTAATAATACAAAAATCAGCCAGGTGTGGTGGTGCGTGCCAATAATACCAGCTACTCGGGAGGCTGAGGCAGGAGAATCACTTGAAACCAGGAGGTGGAGGTTGAAGTGAGTCAAGATTGTGCCACTGCACTCCAGGGTGGGCAACAGAGTGAGACTCCATTTCAAATAATAATAATACAAACATTAGCCAGCACGGTGGTGGGTGCCTATAGTCCCAGCTACTGAGGAGGCTGAGGCAGGAGAATGACTTGTACATGAGAGGCAGAGGTTGTAGTGAGCTGAGATCGTGCCACTGCACTCCAGCCTGGAAAACAGACGAGACTCCATCTTAAAAAAAAAAAAAATTGAATCTTAAAGAACCTACAATCTTTTCAAGTATATATTTGATGATGTCTCACTTTTATTAGGCATAGTTCCAAATAATATTTTCTTTTAAAGCATTTTCAAAATGTAGCATGGCAACTTAGCTTCTCTAAACTTACGGAAGTATATACCCCTTGTTTTCACTGAAACTGAATTAAAAAGTAAAATCTACCCATTAAGAAGATAGTTAAACTAAGATTGATTGATTTTGAGGTAGGGTCTTACTTTATTGCCCAGGCTGGAGTGCAGTGGTGTGATCTCAGCTCACTGCAGCCTCAACCTCCCTGGCTCAAATTATCCTCCTACCTTAGCCTCCTGCGTAGCTGGGACTAGAGGCATGCGCCACCATGCCCAGCTAATTTTTAATTTTTTTTTAAGATACGAGGTCTTGCTCTGTCACAAGCTGGTCTTGAACTCCTGGCTCAAGCAATCCTCCTGCCTCAGCCTCAAAACTGCTGGGGTTAAAGGTGTGAGTCACCATGCCCACCTAAAACCAAGGTTTTAATTTTGTGCCCTTCTTCACAAAGTTAGTCTGTTTTTATTTCTTTTAATGCATTATTCAAGTTATTAATGCTAGTGTTACTCCTGACCAAATAATGATTAAAACTACTCTGAAACTTTTTAATTCTAGAGTATTGTGAGTATCATATATATTTTGTGTTTCCATAGTTTTATAAAGGAAGAGCAAATACTCAAGAGAAAATTATAAAGAGAGCTCAAAGACTTATGAAAAAGATGTCAAATGCTTATTATTTTTGTCCTCTTATCTCCCTCATGCGATTCTTAAGAAAGCAGAATTTTTGCCTGGGTGCAGTGACTCACACCTGTACTCCCAGCACTTTTGGAGGCTGAGGCTGGAGGATTGCTTGAGCCCAGGAGTTTGAGATCAGCCTGGGCAACATAGACCTCATCTCTACAAATAATAAAAAATTAGCCGGGCATGGTGACACGCATCTGTGGTCCCAGCTACTTGGTAGGCTGAGGTGGGAGAATTGCTTGAGTCCAGGAGGCTGAGACTGCAGTGAGTCATGATCACATCACTACACTCTAACCTGGGCAACAGAGGGAGACCCTGTCTCAAAAAACAGACAAAAAAGTGGAATGTAAAGCCTAGACTAACTGCACTTTTCTCAGGTGTATATTGCTTACAAATTCTACTGTACTTAGAATCTTCAAGCTAACTCACTTTCAGAAAAAAAATGTTCAACTGAGGCTTGGTTCAACCAACATTATTATAATGGTTTCTTTTACCTTTGAGAATAGCATATGGAAATAGGAGAGATTACAGGTGTGAGCCACTGTGCCCGGCCACAACCTTCAATTATTTAGGTAGTTGTTATATCCATAGCCTTCCTAAGGCTGCTATATCTTTAAGTTTTCTAAGCCTTAACATTCAATGGTTTATGTCGTGTGTATCCTAAGTGAGTTTCTCTGAGTCCCTTGTGCAAGGGACTATGTCTTTTGTAGTGTAAATTGCTTAGGCATGTAAATGGTAAGTTTGGCTAAATTTCTTCTCATTGACTCCACACGTTCATTAATTGCTACACTCTAGTTTTGGTATTTTATTTTTTGCGACAGAGTCTAGCTCTCTTGCCCAGGCTGGAGTTCAGTGGTGTGATCTCAGCTCACTGCAACCTTCACCTCCCAGGATCTCCAGCCTCAGCCTCCCAAGTAGCTGGTATTAACAGGTGCCCACCACACCCAGCTAATTTTTTTTTTTTTGGTAGTGATAGGGTTTCACCATGTTGGCCAGGCTGGTCTTAAACTCTTGACCTCAAGTGATCCACCTACCTTGGCCTCCCAAAGTGCTGGGATTCAACAGGCTTGAGCCACCATGCCTGGCCTAGTTCTGGTATTCTATGTTTGAAGATGCCAATGTAACTCTAACAATATTTAAATATTAATTCCTGTAGTAATATTTAAATATTAATAATTGAGTCACAGCATATTGGGTTTCCCAAAAATATACATTAGATATGTTAAGTTTTTAAATGATTACAAAGGGCAATTAAAAAAATGAAGACAGCTTTCAAGAGAGTGGGAGAAAAGGTTGGAAGTTCCATACTAATCTGTAGGGTGAAGGTACTGTACTGATTAAATGGGGCTATTTGAGATCCAGCCTAGATCTGAGAGCACTATCTTATAGTTCATATTAAGAATATGGATTCCTGGCCGGGTATGGTGGTTCATGCCTATAATCTCAGTACTTTGGGAGGCTGAGGTCTCAGGAGTTCAAGACCAACCTGGGCAACATAGTAAGACTCCGTCTTTACCAAAAATATAAAAATTAGCTAGGCGTGGTGGTTCACACCTATAATCCCAGCACTTTGGGAGGCTGAGGCGAGCGGATTGCTTGAGCTCAGGAGTTCAAGACCAGCCTGGGCTTTCTAAGTGAGATCCTGTCTCTACAAAACATACAAAAATTACTGGGCATGGTGGTGCAATGCACACCTGTAGTCCCAGCTATTTGGGAGGCTGAGGTAGAAGGATCACTTGAGCCTAGGAGGTAGAGGCTGCAGTGAGCCGAGTTTGTGCCACTGCACTCCACCCTGGTTGACAGAGTGAGACCCTTCTAAAAAGAAAAAAGAAAAGAGAATATGGATTCCTCACAAAAATCACAAAAATGTAGTTAAACTCACATACATAATTTTAGGTGGGGTTTGTACTATCCATCTTTAGAGATCTCAAAGCAATGAGTATGTTGAAAGTAATAGAATTATAGAGGACATGATGAATTAGGAGTCAAGCCAGTTATTTATACACCTATACAAAAGTGCCTGTAGTTTTAAAAAGGCTATAGGAAGAGATGATGTAAACAAATGCTGCTTATAATTCATTTTTCTTCAGGCAGTGGGTAAAATGAGTGATGCATAGGAATTTGCATTTCTACATTGGCTTACGCTATCACATTTAATCATAGCTATTGATTTTCTCAATAAAACATTTCTTTCTATAGAACATTTATTTACCATAATCATGTTTTAATTTTTTGAGACATTATAGTCTATCATAGTTTGAGAAATGTTGTTGCTCATTGAGCTCATTTATTTACTTTACTAATTCAAAGTTTTATGATATTTAAACCTGTTTGGCACTTGAAATACCAAGCTCTATTTTGTCAGGGTAACATGATTACCATTTGTCATTTTCAGCCAGGTTTTTAGAGGAACAATTAGTAGATGAGCTCAAATTCCATTTGAATTGTGCATGTGTATATACTCCCACATGTATTCATGTCAATGGCAGAAGTGGAAATGTATTAAACAACGTATTGACTCATTTGAGCTTGAAGTGATTTCCTAAAGGTTTTGCTGAAGTGATTGCCTATGGTGAATCAATTTAACCCTGTTTCATTAATATAGGAAACCAATACACTTGGTGTTTCTTTTAAGTGACCAAAGCTTATTTTCTCTCTGCCCCAGTTAAGGTGGACAACAGTTCAATTTTGGTGACCATAAAGAGGTTATGATGACCAATAAAATTAGATCCTGCAGTGGCAAGTATATTCACTGCCATGAAATAGAAAAATTTAGGAGCTACTGTCAAGCATTCTCCTTGCAAGCAGACCTATTTAAGACAGGAAAACCAAATGAAGATTTTTACTCATTTTGTCTGAATGCCCAATTGCATTTCTCTGAATATTTACCTGCCATAACGATAGGGTTCTTTTTCTTTCTTTCTTCTTCTTTTTTTTTTTTTTTTTTTTTTGAGATGGAGTCTTGCTCTGTCACCCAGGCTGGAGTGCAAATGGTGCAATTTCAGCTCACTGCAAGCACTCCACTTCCTGGGTTAAAGCGATTCTTCTGCTTCTGCCTCAGCCTCACGAGTAGCTGGGACTACAGGTGTGCGCCACCACGCCCAGATAATTTTTGTATTTTTAGTAGAGACGGGGTTTCACCATATTGGCCAGGCTGGTCTCGAACTCATGATCCTCCCGCCTAGGCCTCCCAGTGTGCTGGGATTACAGGCCTCAGTCACCGCGCCTGGCCTGACACTTTTCTTATCCACAGTGTTGGTATGAAAATTAATTAATTTTTTATTTTAAAATAAATTAATTTTATTTTAAATTTGAGACGGAGTCTCGCTCTGTCTCCCAGGCTGGAGTGCAGTGGCATGATCTCGTCTCACTGCAACCTCCGCCTCCCGGGTTAAAGCCATTCTCCTGCCTCAGCCTCCCGAGTAGCTGGAATCACAGGCAAGTGCCACCACGCCCAACTAATTTTTGTATTTTTAGTAGAGACGGGGTTTCACCATGTTGGCCAGGATGGTCTCGATCTCCTAACCTCGTGATCCGCCCACCTCGGCCTCCCAAAGTGCTGGGATTACAGGCTTGAGCCACCGTGCCCGGCCCGAAAATTTATTTTTGAGTTTTGAGTGGAGGATTGGACAGTCTTCTTTCCCAAACTTGATTATGGGCTTCCTTTAACTTTTTTGCTTTCTGTCTTTTTCTTTTCCGTGGCGCAGTCTCAAGAGGTCCCGAGAACATGTGCCCTGCTCTCTGTTTTAAGGATTGAAATAACTCTTGTCGACTTACATTGAATCTTTTTTGCCTCTTCCATTTGGCTATGTTAATTCCAGATCTTACACAAACATCTGCAGCTCTTACAAAATTTTTCTATCCATTCGGGTTCATGGGCTGTCACAGGAGAACGAAGTGCATGGAAAAGCTTTCACAACATTGAAGGAAATTTTAAAAATCTGGTTGAAACACAATTAAAAATCCACAAGAGGGAGATGCTTGCTAAACCGCCAGAAAATAATTCCTTTGAAGGACCTGAGAGAGGAGCCTTAGGAGCAGCCACTGGGTTAGCCACGGGATTGAGGGCGGAGGGAGCAGGTGTATACAGAGGTGGGGGGGCTTGGTGGAGGAGTACAGTTGAAGGGAAGCGGAATGGGTTTAGTGCCTCTGGCAGCGAAGCGTGTACTCGGTCTAAGATCTTGAGCAGAAGGTAAGAGTGCTGCCAAAGGAGAGCTCAGTGCTCCCAATATATCTCCTCGTAGTCCCAGAAGAAACGGGGGTGGGTGGCTTTGAAGGCACTTCCCTTAGCAACCCCACGCGGTTGCTAAGGAGGGGCAGCCGTGGGGGATAACCCGGAAGTGGTGGTGTCAGTTTCTCGCTGCCAGCTCTAGGTTTGTCCTATAAGGCGCGCGAGGGTACACTGCGGCTCCGGGATGAGGGCGGGGCCACGCTAGTGGTTCCGGTTCGGCTCCAGCCGCCCCCTCAGCTCCTCGCCTTCCCCCCCCTCCCCCTCCGCCTTCTCTCCTCCCTCCCGCTCCTGGGAAGAGAGAAACCACCGCTGCGGGTGGGTAGAGAAGCACTCGGCGCCTCGGGGAGGGGACCGCGCCCGCCTCTTTGCGCCTTGCAGCACTGCTGGACCAGGTACCTGCGCCGGCTTCGACGGGCTGAAGTCTGAGGATGTGTGTGTGTGTGTGTGTCTGTGTGTAGGCTGAAGTCTGAGGGGTGTGTGTGTGTGTGTCTGAGGGGGTTGGTGGGGGGGCCATTCCCTGGATGTGGGTGGGGGACGCCGGGATCCCGGGTGGGGGCGCAGGGTGGCGTTTGTGTCTGTGGAGGTTTGCGGGGCGGAATGGAGGGACTGAGGGACACAGCGGGTGGCGAGTTTCGTTTGGCGGGGTAGAGGCAGGCGGAGGAGGCGCCCCTTCCGAGAAAGCCGACTTCGGCCGGTGTGGACCGGGAGTTTGCCACCTGGAGGGCTTGCTCCGAAAGGCGGAGCATCCTCCGGGGGCCTAAAGGAGGGCACAGATCTCGGCAGGGTGGCTGGGACAATCCCATGTTTCCATTGCCCTGTTTCCCTATCCACCCCGCTGGGACAGAGCTGGACTTCGAGGGTTGTGGGGGTTCTGAGTCGGCTGGGCACCGCGGGGAGCCGCCCTTGTCAGAGCTAGGGCAGAAGAGTGGGTAATGAGACCCTCCCTCCACCCAACTTCCGTGCGCTCCCCCACTTCTTCCTTTACTGTTCCCTCGCCCCCACGTCCTATAGAAGCAATGTCCCCCAAGTGGGCAGGCACCACAGTGTAAAAAGAGGATGGAACTAGATTTGTTGCTCCTAAATGATACTTCAGATGTTTGGAAAGTGTTTGAATGACATATTCAACCAAGTCTCCCAGCTCGATATTAAATCCGGTATAAATTATCTTAGAAAAGTGGGATTCTGAAAAGCCTTTAACAACAGACTAGTCCAGGTGTAGCCTTGTGTAGTAGTTGTACGTGTTTATTTTTTAAAAATGCACTGGGGAAACCATATAGATGTATTAGAGGTCTAGGCAAGACATGTTGAGGCAAGACTTTTCCAACCTCTTTCTTACCTGCCAGTAATTGCCCTAGTTTAAATGAAGTAGAAAGATCTTCTTCGCTTATGTTTCAATCAGTGACTGAATACTCGGTGCTGTGCAGTGATGTCTCAGAATAGATAGGTGAATTTTGAGAGAGAGAACGAACTCTGCTGTGGAGGCTTAATCTTTTAAGGAGATAATTGTGGTCAAGAGGAAGTATTGGCTTTCAGACAGATAAATCTTGGGTTGGACCTAAACTATGCTAGTTGCTAGTTATTGACCTTGGGCAAGTCATGGAACCTACCAGAGCTTCTGTTTTTTCCTAAGTAATATCAGTTAAAATTCTTATCTGTATTATAAGTAACAGCCCATTTTTAAACGGAACCACCTTTGAATTACAAGGTAAATTATTATCATTAATCATACACAGTCAAGGTAGCCCAGTTTTGTGAAACGAGGTTTGAGATGGGAAGGCAACTGGATAATATTTTTAAAAATATGTATACAACAGGACTTTCAGTGTCTTCTTGAAATTGATCATAAGTAGCAGGAAAGTCAATTATCAGTAGTTTCATAAAATTCAAAATAATAAAGTAGAATATGACCAAAATATATTTTATAGGTTTTTCTCAGATACATCATATTGGTGTTTATAATATGGATTAACATGAAATACATTTAAAAAGTAATGTATGTAAATCTTAACATCACATGTCTCTTTAAAGATAATTAAAATTGGGATATAAAATAGAAAGTACTTGTAATTTTAAGATAAAAATCAGCATCTCTGGTTTCTCTTCATAACGAATAAATCTTTCACCTTTTACTAAAGATTTCCGTGGAGAGGAACAATTATGAGTTTTTAACTGAATTTTTTGATGTCCTGCTTAGTCAGGGCTCATTAAAAAAATAAAAGAGCCGGTCGCGGTGGCTCACACTTGTAATCCCAGCACTTTGGGAGGCCGAAGCGGGCGGATCACGAGGTCAAGAGATCGAGACCATCCTGGCCAACATGGTGAAACCCCGTCTCTACTTAAATACAAAAAAATTAGCTGGGCATGGTGGCGCGCACCTGTAGTCCCAGCTACCCGGGAGGCTGAGGCAGGAGAATTGCTTGAACGGGGGAGGTGGAGGTTGCAGTGAGCTGAGATCACGTCATTGCACTCCAGCCTGTTGCCTGGCAACAGAGGGAGACTCTGTCTCAAAAAATCATAATAATAAAATTAAATCAAAAATAAAATAATAAAAATAAATCAGTATCAACAGCACCTCTCGTCTCAATTTGATTTATACTACTAGGTAAACTTATATAATATTCAGAAAATAAATGAAAATATAATCCATTTCTGACTTGAAATCATTCCTTATTAGAATATAGAAATTCAAGACAACATGAAGGCTGTTTTTTTATTTTTTATTAATTTTTAGCAACAGGTCTTTCTCTGTCACTTGGGCCAAAATAGTACACTGAGGCAGTATACTCACTGCAGCCTCAAACTCCTGGGCTCAAACAATACTGCATCAACCTCTCAGTGTTGAGATTACAGCTGTGAGCCACCTCACCCAGCCCATGAAGTCTTTATGTTCATTCGTTTTGTGGATTTAATATGATATAGTTATGTGTCATCTATTATATGTCAGATTTTCATCGAACATAGTTTGCTTTTTGAGGTTACTTGTATTAGTAATTTTCAAATGTAATTGATGTTCAGAGGACAAAAATCGAATAACTTGCTTTAATAATAGATGTTTATGAGAATACAAAGTTTGTAATTCAGTGTGACCTTTTTTGAGGAGTTTATAAGTTTTGCGTAAAGAAATTTCCTTTCTTTCTTTTTTTTTTTTTTTTAAGATAGATTCTTGCTCTGTCACCCAGGCTGGAGTGCAGTGGCACGATCTCTGCTCACTGCAACCTCCGCCCCCTAAGTTCAAACAATTCTCCCACCTCAGCCTCCCGAGTAGCTGGGACTACAGAGGTGCGCCACCACGTCTGGCTAATTTTTGTATTTTTAGTAGAGAAGGAGTTTCACCATGTTGGCCAGGCAGGCCTGACCTCAAGTGATCCACCCTGCTTGGCCTCTCAAAGTGCTGCGATTACAGTCGTGAGCCCCCACACCTGGCCCTGAGAAATTTTCAAATATATTTTTTCCCCATGTCTCTTTTATAAAGAGTTGAAATTATGTTTTGTGACAGTTACAGATTTTTGGTAAGGTTATTCAGCTTTCTAAATGGCTCTTCTGAGAGTGTAAGGTCTGTATATATCTAAGCTTTTTGCTGTGCTTTCTTTTTATCTATTTTTATTTTTGAAATGGAGTCTTGCTCTGTTACCCAGCCTCAAACAGTAGCACGATCTTGGCTCACTGCAACCTCCACCTCCTGGGTTCAAGCGATTCTCTTGCCTCAGCCTCCTGAATAGCTGGGACTGCAGGCATGTGCCACCACTACCGGCTGATTTTTGTATTTTTAGTAGAGATGGGGTTCACCATGTTGGCCAGGCTGCTCTTGAACTTGTGACCTCAGGTGATCCACCCACCTTGACCTCTCAAAGTGCTGGAATTACAGCTGTGAGCCACCGTGTTTTCTTGTATCATTTTTCATCATCCTTCAAATCTTAAAGTTGAGATTATATTGTCTTGCTCTGGTAAAGCTATCAGAAACTCCCACTTCCCCCCCCCAATCTTCTTATCAACTTTTAATAACCTATTAATATTTTAAAAAATCTTTTTTATTTTTGAGATGGAGTCTCACTCTGTTGCCCAGGCTGGAGTGCAGTGGTGCGATACCAGCATACTGCAACCTCCGCCTCTCAGCTTCAATTGATCTTCCCACCTCAGTCTCCTGATTAGTTGGGATTACGGGTGTGCGCCACCATACCCAGCTAATTTTTATATTCTTAGTGGAGACAGGGTTTTGCCATGTTGGCCACACTGGTCTCGAACTCCTGGCCTCAAGTGATGCGCCCACCTTAGCCTCCCAAAGTACTGGGACTACAAGCATGAGCCACCATACCCGGACCAATAGTGTATTAATTTTGATATAAGAGATGGGATACTAGCTGCTAGAGTAAAAAATTCTAGTTGTGTGCAGTGAATAGAGGCTTCTAGAGATTTCTCAATGACTGCTTCCTCTCAAAGTCTGTGGCCATTCCAAACATCTTTGCAGTTGTCAATTATGGAATTTGTCAGGAAATCTAAAAATGACCACACCTTTGTTTAATATCTCTCTTGGATGACCTCAGAAAGTGTTAGGACAGACTGGGAAGGTTTATATATGTACCATATACTGAATTAAATAATGAACAAAATACAGTTAAATTTATTGGTGCCATAAAATCAGGAGTGAGTTACTGTGAAAATGTTTTTAAAAAGTCCAGGCAGTGCTTTCTTTTTATTCAAACCAAATGAGTATTCTTCCAGAGCTTGTTTTTATTTTAAGGAATATTTCTTTTATGGAGCTGTGATTTAGTCTCTAATAAAGCTAAATGATCATTATATGAAGAAGAAGGCTGGTGTCATAGATTTTAATACTACATATTGATAGAAACTGCTTCAGTGGTTTTAGATAAGTATATTTTCCTGAAAGAACTTCTGAATTTGTGGAATGGTAGTTTTTCTGTTTTTAACAGCTAACTTGTCTCTACTCATTTCTGCCTAATATAGAAGCTCTGAGAAGCTGGGAGGAAAAAAAAAGAATGAATTTACTTCAGAATTACCATTTTAAGTTTTGGAGATTCCTAATTTGGAGAGCAAAATTGGATTTTGACATTATTGGGATTGTGTTCAAGATGGACTCAGGAAAAAAATTTAGATGCCATCTGTTTCAAATTCCTTTTCTCCCAACCCCTTCTATGTTTTATGGCTTTGAGTTCATCAGATTATTTTGTCAAAATAAAAATCCTCAGTAGATTTAGGTTATATAATATCAGCTCTATCAGTGAACATGTAACCAAAGATCTTACATGTTTATATTGAGTTAAACAGGATATTGACAGATACTGTTTAAAGTTAATTGTTATTACAAACTGTCTGAATGTTTGGTAGCTGTATGTATTTTTAATTCTAACTGTTCACTTGATAAACCATTTTTGTAAGTAGTATTTAACATAGTCCACTTGTTGATGGAAATTGCTGTAAAAATTGATAAAAAAGATATATTAGATTAAATCTTTATTCACTTAATGCCTAAAAACCGGAAGAGAAGTTTCTGCTGAAGATTTTTAACTTAAAATAAGCTTACTTGAATTTACTCTTTCAGTAGTGGATTTTATCTTACCTCCGTGCCAGTTGCTTACTTTTCATCGAAATGTGTACACATAGTTGGCACTTTTCTTTTGGGATTTCTTTTTCCAAGACAAGTCTTGCTGTGTCACCCAGGCTGTAGTGCAGTGGTGCGACCTTGGCTCACTGCAACCTCTTCCTCCTGGGTTCAAGCAATTCTCCTGCCTCAGCCTCTACAGTAGCTGGGATTACAGGCACCCACCACCACACTCGGCTAATTTTTGTATTTTTAGTATAGACAGGGTTTTACCATATTGGCCAGGCTGGTCTTGAACTCCTGACCTTGTGATCCACACGCCTTGGCCTCCCAAAGTGCTGGGATTACAGGCATGAGCCACAGCATCTGGCCATCATTTGGGATTTAAAATTTTTCATTTTTTTAAATTTTTTATTTTTAGGGATGGTGGTCTCACTGTGTTGCTCAGGCTGGTCTTGAGCTCCTGAGCTCAAGTGATCCTTCCGCCTCAGCCTCTTGAGTAGCTGGGATTATAGGTACTAACCACCATGCCAGGTTCATTTTGGATCTTAATAAATCCTGAGGGCAGGCTTTGGGTTACTAAACTGTAAAAGACCATAACTTGCAGAGGTTATAACCTTAACTTAGCAGACCAGAAAGACTCAGTCATTTCTGAGAAACTGTAAAGTAGCACTAGTGTGGTATCCCAGAAATGGCCTAAAGAGAGAGCCATCTGGCCACAAGAGATGCCATGCTTTGTCTGCAGCAGGAATGTTCTCATGAGGTAGAAAGACAGATGGACCATCCCCACACTACTGTAGTCAGTCTCTCACTCAGAAGTTCCAAGTGGGCAGTGTAGTTATAGTGGGGGTTGGGGTGCTAGGGATGGGAATTGTTCTTTAATAATCTCTCACCCATCACATTACAGGTGTGGATATACTGGGAAAAGGGATATTCTCTTAGTTTTTGCCTTGCCCAGATATGTCAGGTGAACAGGTAGCCATTGCCCTTGCCACTACAGGGGGAGAAGGCTGGGTATTGAGTAAGTCTGTCAGAGTGCTGCAGTTTGTGTTTCTGTCAAAATGCTGCATAAATTTGCCAGGGAACAATAGCATTGGATTCTCGTAGATTTCTGCTGCTTATACATTGTAACTCCTTAGCCTAGAAAAAGGGCCATTGAGGACTTTCTGAATAAAAGTTATACATTTACTTCTCTTGATAAATTGTTATTGTTGTTTTTTTTCTTTTTCTTTTCTTTTCTTTTTTTTTTTTTTGAGACGGAGTCTTGCTCTGTTGCCAAGCTGGAGTGCAGTGGTGTGATCTCGGCTCAACGGTTTTAAGCGATTCTAGTAGCTGGGACTACAGGCTTGCACTACCATGCTTGGCTAATTTTTTTTGTATTTTAGTAGAGACAGGGTTTCACCATGTTAGCCAGGATGGTCTCGATCTCCTGATCTTGAGATCCGCCCACCTCGGCCTTCCAAAGTGCTATGATTACAGGCGTAAGCCACCGTGGCTAGCCTGTTGTTGTTTTTTCTTTTTGAGCCAGAATTTCGCTCTTACTGCCCAGGCTAAAGCCCAGTGGCTTGATCTCGGCTCACTGCAACCTCCACATCATAGGTTCAAGCGATTCTCCTGTCTCAGCCTCCCGGGTAGCTGGGATTAAAGGCACCTGCTACCATGCCCACTAATCTTTTGTATTTTTAGTAGACACGGGGTTTCACCATATTGGCCAGGCTGGTCTTGAACCCCTGACCTCAGGTGATCCGCCTGTCTTGGCCTCCCAAAGTGCTGGGATTACAGGCATGAGCCACCGCACCTGGCCAATAAGTCTTAAAATACACTTTTATTTCTTTCTTGGCCATATGAATGATGTGAATTTTTTTTCTTTCTTTTTCTTTTTTTTTTTTTGGTGTTTGAGTGTCCATGATGATCACCAGATCTCATTTTAGCTTTAGGATAAATTGCTATCCACAGCTGTGATCAAGCCACTTCCCAGCTGGGAGTTCTTTTCCATTTCCTAGAGGTCGCTCTCTGATGTGGGTGCCGACGAGCAGAGGAAAAGGCAAGGGGATTAAAATCTCTTAATTTTGTTTTCACTTTGCTAGAATTCCTGTAGTCTACAGTAGCAATACCTACTCTTTGAGATCCTGTATGCCCTATTGTGTTTTTTTCATTAAATATTTTTTAGAATACGTTTAGATTCTGGAATAATAGAGTAGATAGTACATAGAGTTCAGTGTGCTTCTCTCCTCCAACCCCTAGTGTCCCCTATTAGTGTGGTACATTTGTTACAATTAATGAAAGAATATTGATATATTATTGTTAACTATAGTACCTGGTTTACATTAGGGTTCACTCTTTGCATTGTACATTCTGTGGGTTTTGACAAATGCATAATGACATGTATCCACCATTACAGTTTCCTACAGATAGTTTCACCACCCTAAAAATCTGGTGTGCTTTACCTATTCATCCCTCCTCTCCTCCCTGAATCACTGGCAGACACTGACCATTTTACTGTCTCTATAGTTTTGCCTTTTCCAAAATGTCATATAGTTAGAGTCATATAACATATAGCTTTTTAAGATTTTTTTTTCACTTAGCAATGTGCATTGAATGTTCTTCATGTCTTTTTGTGCCTTGATAGCTTCTTTTTTATTGCAGAATAATTTTTCTTTTTCTTTTTTTTTTTTAAGACGGGCTGTTGCTATGTTGACCAGGCTGGCCTTGAATTCCTGGGCTCAAGAAATCCTCCTGCTTCAGCCTCCTGAGTAGCTGGGACTATAGGTGCAAGCCACCATGTCCAGTTGGTATTGCTGAATAATTTTCTATTATATAGATGTACCACAATTTGTTGATCCCTTCACTATTTGAAGGATATCTAGGTTGCTTCCAGTTTTTGATAATTATGAATAAAGCTGGTATAAACATACATGTGTAGGTTTTTCTATCATTAAAAGTTTTCAGCTCTTTTGGGAAAATACCTAGCAGTGTGATTGCTGGATCATGTGGTAAGACTGTTTAATTTGGTTAGAAACTGTGAAACTATTTCCCAAAGTGGCTATACCATTTTGCATTCTTACCAGTAGTGAATAAGAGTTCCTGTTGTTTCACACCATCACCAGCATTTGGTATTGTCATTTTTTTGTGTTTTACTCATTATCTAATAGATATGTAGTAGTGTCTCATTGTTTTAATTTGCAGTTCCCTATGATGTTGGGCATCTTTTTATGTTTATTTGATATTTCTGTGTCTTCTTGGATGAAGTGTCTGTTCAGATCTTTTGCCCGTTTTAAAATTGGGTTGTTTGCTTCTTGTTGAGTTTTAAGTGGTCATTGTATATTTTGGATACAAATCATTTGTGAGATATATTTTTTGCAAATGTTTTTTCCAGTCTATGGCTTGTCTTTTTAGTCTCTTAATAGTCCCTTTCATAGTGCAAAAGTCTTTAATAAAGTCCAAGTTAACATCGTCTCTTTCATGGATAGTGGTTTTAGTGTTATATCTAAAAACTCATTTCTGGTCAGGTGTGGGTGGCTCACGCCTGTAATCTCAACACTTTATGGGCCTGAGGCGGGCAGATCACCTGAGGTTAGGGCTTCAAGACCAGTGTGGCCAACATGGTGAAACCCCGTCTCTACTAAAAATACAAAAATTAGCCAGGAATGGTGGTGTGCGCCTGTAGTCCAGCTACTCAGGAGGCTGAGGCAGGAGAATCGCTTGAAGCTGGGAGTCGGAGTTTGCAGCTGAGATTGCATCATTGCGCTCTAATCTGGGTAACAAGAGCCAAAAATATGTCTCAAAATAAATAAATAAATAAAATAACTTGTTTCCAAACCCAAGGTCACTTATGTTTTCTCCTGTTTATTTTCAAGATTTTTTTATAGTTTTGCATTTTACATTTAGTTGTAAGATCTATTTTGAGTTAGTTTTTTTTTGAAAGGTATAAGGAATATGTGTATATGAATGTTTTTGCACATGGGTGACCTATTTTTTTTTTTTTTTTGAGATGGTGTTTCACTCTTGTTGCCCAGACTGGAGTACAATGGCGTGATCTTGGCTCACTGCAACCTCTGCCTCCTAGGTTCAAGTGATTCTCCTGCCTCAGCCTCCCTGGTTGCTGGGATTATAGGCGCACGCCACCATCCTCAGCTAATTTTGTATTTTTAGTAGAGTTGGGGTTTCTCCATGTTGGACAGGCTAGTCTCGAACTCCTGACCTCAGGTGATCTGTCTGCCTTGGCCTCCCAAAGTGCTGGTATTACAGGCATGAGCCACCATGCCCAGCCCAATATTTTTTTTAATTAACTTTTTAATTAAAAAAAAACAAACAGAGGCCAGGTACAGTGGCTCACACCTGTAATCCCAGCACTTGGGGCAGGCGGATCATGAGGTCAAGAGATTGAGACCATCGTGGCCAACATGGTGAAACCCCATCTGTACTAAAAAATACAAAAAATTAGCTGGGCGTGGTGGTGTGCGCCTGTAATCACAGCTGCTCGGGAGGCTGAGGCAGGAGAATCGCTTGAACCCAGGAGGCAGAGGTTGCAGTGAGCCGAGATTGTGCCACTGCACTCCAGCCTGGTGCCTGGCGACAGAGAGAGACTGTCTCAAAAAAAAAAAATAAAAAGAAAAAATAAACAGATGAGGTCTCACTATGTTTCCCAGGCTGGTCTTGAATTCCTGGACTCAAGTGATCTGCCCACCTTGACCTCCCAAAGTGCTGGGATTATACGTATGAGCCACTGCATACAGCCATGACCAATAGGTTTATAAAATTTTCTTTGACTGAGCATGGTGGCTCATGTCTGTAGTCCCAGTACTTTGGGAGGCTGAGGCAGGAAGATTATGAGGTCAAGAGATCGAGACCATTCTGGCCAACATGGTGAAATCCCGTCTCTATTAAAAATACAAAAATTAGCTGGGCGTGTTGGCACATTCCTGTAATCCCAGCTACTAGGGAGGCTGAGGCAGGAGACTCACTTGAACCAGGGAGTCGGAGGTTGCAGTGACCTGAGATTGCCAGCCTGGCAGCAGAGTGAGACTCCATCTCAAAAAAAGAATTTTTTTTTTCTACAAACGTTAATAAGGATGTCCTTAAAGAAACTAAAACAAATGAAATAATTTGTGGCAGTTGTTTTTAAATGAGTTTCCTAATGTTCTCAAATGGTATTAGAAGCATTGTTCGCAGTGTGGTTTTCCCTTTCAAAAAGATTGGTTTTAGGTCCTTAGGCCTTAATTGACAAGTGCTTAATTATTTCATAACATTAGTATTAGACTATTAGGAAATATGAGCTAAATATGGTACAGTCATGTGGCAGTTTCAGGTTGTAAAGGGGCTTGATGGGAGATTTAAATGCAGAAGTTTTCAACTGTCACTAAGGATAAGAGCCTTTGCCACTTGGGTTTTATTGTTGCATAGGGTTTCAGCTATACAGATTTTTGACCACCCTCTCCAGTATTTGCTGCTGCCTGTTACACTTGTTGAAGACTATCCAGAAGCTTGAGCTGGCAAAAACTGAGTAGGAAGCCCTTCCACGGGTACTGCTGTAGTTTCCTGATTATTTTCAATTCTGACTCAGGCTGAGAATCTTGCTTCTAAAAGTAATAGAATGCTGTTCTGAGACGTTTTTAAGCTACAATTAGTAGCTTAAGTACTAATTGTTAGCTAGAATCCTCTTTCATTTGGCTTTATAACTGTCCTGTCCTGTACTTCTAGAACAGCTTCTATTTTCTAAAACATTTTAACCTTAATTGGTATCATGACATCTAAATATTCTGGTCATCTAGGATATGATGCATGAATTGTATAACTCTGTGTTTGGTGAGTTTTGTTTGCTTTTTCACCTAGTTAAATAGGTCAACTCAAGGAACTATCTGTGTGAAAGCACTTAGATTCTCCAGAGATACATTATCTCCAAATCAATCAATATGAAAGCTCACTTGTTCTTTAATGGGATCCATCTGGTTAATGCTTGTATTTCTTGAGTTTCGTAGATTATGAAATCCTAAAGCTAAAAGAAAACGTGGAGATGGTCTGGTTAGACCCTTTCATTTTACAGCTGAGACTACTTAAGTGCAGAGAGGCTAAGTGACTTGCTCAAGATTGTACAGCTAATTAATTAGTCACACTGGAATTCAGGCCTCCTGACTCCCAGTGCAGTCTTATTTCTGATATAACTGTGCTAATTTTTTCATTGTAGTTAGTGAAGAAATTATGGATTTATAAGAAGTAAATTCTCCAGTAGATTTAAGTGGACTTAAGTATTTCTTGTAACTTAAGTGGGTGTATTTCTTCCAGGTACCAGGGGTCACTGGATTTTTGTGAGCAAATGTGTTATGTTTCACATTCTAGATGGAAATCAGCCAATTAACAAATAATGGTGAAGTTATTATAGCCTATTTTAGTGAGCACACATTTGGCTGCATTAAAATGAATCTTAATGTATTTTTTGCACAGTAAAGATAATCTGTTAATATTTAATGCCATAAAGCAACAGTGGAATTCTGTTTTCATGTGGTGGTGGTGTATTTATAAAACTAGAGTGTTATGTAAAAACTAAAGTACAGATTAATTTAATATGCATCTGGTGAATTCAGGACTTGAAGGATGCACATCTGTTGAGAAAACAAATCATAGAACTATTCAGAGCTTCAGAATCTTTAAATATGTGTGCTTTGATTCTGTTCTTACTGTTTTGAAATGGTTTTTAATGGATTTAGAAAAGGCCATTTGCTCTAAGGAAGCAACTGTGAAGCCACTTACAATGCTATTATTCATTTTATTATTTTTAAAAGCATTTTTATACATTACTGTTTTTTCTTTCCAATTTATTTATTAGGAAATGAAGGGGCTAAATTGCACACCATAATAAAATGAGTGTTGCAGAACCATATTTAAAAGGAAAGGAGGTCAGGCACAGTGACTCACACCTGTAATCCCAGCACTTTGGGAGGCCGAGGTGGGCGGATCACGAGGTCAAGAGATCGAGACCATCCTGGCCAACCTGGTGAAATCCCGTCTCTTCTAAAAAAAAATACAAAAATTAGCTGGGCGTGGTGGCGAACGCCTGTAGTCCCAGCTACTCAGGAGGCTGAGGTAGGAGAACTGCTTGAACCTGGAAGGCGGAGGTTGCAGTGAGCCGAGATCGTGCCACTGCACTCCAGCCTGGCGACAGAGCAAGACTCTGTCTCAAAAAAAAAAAAAAAAAAAAAAGAAAGGAATATAATTTGTTGAATTCGATAGATTAGAAATATTTTAAGCCTTTGTCAAAATAACATGTCAAAAATATTTTAGGGCTCTGAATTCTAATTTGAACTCACAATCAGTGAAGAAATGATCAGTTTCTACTGTGTATTCATCACCGTACTAGAGCTTTAGTAATATAGAAATCTGTATGTTCAATTTCAAGTTGAAAGAAACAAGACTTAAAATGAAAGGTAGAGAATAACACAGTCAGATATGTAATGAACAGAAAACTTGATATAATCTGTCAACATTACCGTAGTTTAGAGGGCAGAAAATCCAGTGAGTAATCATAATTCTGACAGGAAGGTGATTGATTAAAGTTAAAGTAGTGGATCGCAACTCTGACTGCTCATTAGAATCACTTGGGAAAACTTAACCCAAAATCAGATGAATCAGAATCTTGGGCTAGGTGCATCTGCAGGTTTTAAAAGGTTTCCCAGATGTTTGTAATGTGCAGGCAGTGTTAGGAATCACACACTTAAACGCTGGGTTTGATTTGGAAAAGCAAGAAAGTGGCCAGCACAGGTAAGAAGGACGTGGGAGAATTGGCCACAGCCTATGAAAAGATCAGTCCAGTCAAAGCAGTGTGTGCTAGGTGGGGAGGAAGGAGAAATAGGTCTTGGAGGCAGAATGGGGTTTATTTTAGAAGAGTACTTTTCAAAATGTGGTTTCTTCACCACCAGCAGCAGCAGCACCTGGAAATTTATTATAAATGCAGTTTTTAAGGCCCTATTCCCATACCTAGTGAATTGGAAACTCTGGACTGGAGTCCAGCAATTAGTTTTTAACAAGTATGCTAGATGATTCTGATGGACACTAAAAGTTTGATAACTGCTGTTAAGAGAGGATAATGAAAGTTAGCAGAGGAAATTAGATTTGATGTGGTAATAAGTGAGGATCCATAGAAAATTTTTTATTTTTATTTTTTAATCATTTACTTATTTTCCATATATCCAAGGCACAAACCAGCCATGGGCACAGATCAAGAGCCAAGCTGGGACGAACAAGGGTTGGCTTTATCCCTGGCTGACATAAGATGGACATCACCACATTAAAGGTTTTTTAAGCTAGAGAGTAACAGGAAGTATTTGTATGTATTCAAGGTAAATCTGATGGTGATCTGCACAATACTTTGGATTACTAAAAGGCAGGAATGAAGTAGGCTGGTTGAGGAAATGCAGACATAGTCTAGTGGATGTAATCTAGTCATAGTAAAGGCCTGTTCT
The DNA here is from genome assembly GCA_036589455.1 of Ateles fusciceps. Taxonomy (NCBI): domain Eukaryota; kingdom Metazoa; phylum Chordata; class Mammalia; order Primates; family Atelidae; genus Ateles; species Ateles fusciceps. The sequence continues at coordinate 1,337,345 of JAZHEH010001634.1, forward strand.
AGAGAAGTATTAGAAAATGTAATACTAATAATAGTGATGGCAATTTATTGAGAGTTTACATAACAAGTGGTATGCTAAAAGCATTTTATTCTCACAGCAAGTCACTGAGGTGTGGCTATTCCAGTTTTATAGATCAGCAAATGAGGCAGAGAAAGGAAGGTTACTTCTGAAGTTCGTACCGCTGTTATGTGGTAGAGCCAGGATGTCAGGCTCAAGAATCTCTGCCTCTAAAGCCTCTTGAAGAAACAGCTAATAATACCTGGAGAGCCATGAGAAAAAGGAAAAGACTTGAGTCTGAAAAGTTTTAATCCTAGTTGACAGAGAGCAAGGGGATGTCACTGTCAGAAGGGAAATAGTGCATACAATGGGTAACAAGGCAAGTCATTTAGCCAGTTGGGAACAAACCATCTTGTAAAAGTGACCATGAGGAATAACTGAGGAAATTTTTATATAGTGCTTTTTAAGTATAAAGTTCCAAGTAACTTTGAATAGTTGAGCTTATAGGTTTTGTTTGTTCTTGCTTATGCTGACTAAATTAGAAGAGTTACCTCATCCCACTTTTAAAAAGTGTCTTTTCGATTTTAGAGTAAATAGTCTGTGACTAAATCATGCCCAAGAAGCTTACCGTAATACCACTTTCCCCCTCTAAGCATCTTAGTCTTAGTCTTAAGACAGTTTAAGCTGGGTGTGGTGGCTATGGAGGATGACTTGAGGCCAGGAGTTCAAGACCTGCTTGGGCAACATAGCAAGACTCTGTCTCTATAAAATAAAATTAAAAAATTAGCTGGGTGTCATGGCACGAGCTAGTAGTCTTAGCTACTCAAGAGGCTGAGTCAAGAGGATTGTTTGAGCCCAGGAGTTTGAGGCTGCAGTGAGATCTTGATCACGCCACTGCACTCCAGCCTGGGTGACAGAGCAAGACCCTGTCTCTAAAACCAACCAACCAACAAAATAAATAAAAGACAGTTTAAGAAATATTTCAGTGTTATTTTGTTTTAATTGGGAGGTAATAAGTAGTAAAATACTTCATGTTTGGGTAATTGCTTTCATAAGATGCTATCAGAGCATCCTTTAATTTATTGAGGTAAAATTTATATAACACAAAATTAACTAAAGTGCATGATTCAGTGGCATTTGGTACATTTACAATGTTGTACAACTATAACCTTTCTAGTTCCAAAATATTTTCACACAAAAGGAAACTTCATACCTTTTTTTTTTTTTTAATGAGATGGAGTCTCTGCTCTGTCATCCAGGCTGGAGTGCAGTTGCACAATCAGGGCTCACTGCAACTTCTGCCTCCCAGCTTCAAGCAATTCTCATGCCTCAGCCTCCCAAGTTGCTGGGATTACAGGTGCCTGCCACCTAACCTGGCTAAGTTTTGTATTTTTAGTAGAGATGGGGTTTCACCTTATTGGCCAGGCTGGTCTTGAACTCCTGACCTAAGGTAATCTGCCCACCTTGGCCTCTTAGATTATTGGGATTACAGGTGTGAACCACTGCGCTTGGCCCAAATTTCATACCTATTAAACTCTCTGTTCCTCCCTTCCTGGAACTCCTGCAAAACACTAATCTATGAATCTTTGTATTTCATAGAAGTAGAGTCATATAATATGTGACTTTTTATATCTATTTCTTTAACTTAGCCTAAGTTTTCTGTGTTCATCTATGTTGTAGCCTGTATAAGTACTTCATTTTTTAAAATTTCCTCTGGGACAAGTAATCCCAAAAGTACGTATTTATTTATTTATTTTTTGAGACAGAGTCTCACACTGTGGCCTGGATTTTTTGTATTTTTAATGCAGTATTTCTCTATGTTGGCCAGGCTTGTGTCAAACTCCTGACCTCGTGATCTGCCCTCCTTGGCCTCTCACAGTGCTGGGATTACAGGCATAACACTGAGCCCAGCCCGTACTTCATTTTTTAATGGCTGAATAGTATTTCATTTTATGCTATATTTGTTTATTATTGGACATTTTGTTTTTTCTACCTTTTGGCATTGTGATTAGTGCTGTTATGAAGACTGATGTACAAGTTTTTGTTTGAATACCATTTTTTAGTTTTTTTGGGTATGTACCTGGGTCATACGGTAATTCTTTTACCTTTTATTTTTGAAGGAACTGCCAAATTGTTTTCAACCCTGGCTATACCATATTACACTCCCACCAGCAGTGCAGAGGGTTCTAATTTCATCTTTTTCTTTTTTCTTCTGAGAGTCTCATTCTGTAGCCCAGGCTGGAGTGCGGTGGCGCGATCTCTGCTCACTGCAGCCTCCGCCTCCCAGGTTTAAGCAATTCCCCTGCCTCAGCGTCCCCAGTAGCTGGGACTACAGGTGCATGTCACCACGCCAGGCTAATTTTTGTATTTTTGGTAGCAATGGGTTTCTTCCTTGTTTTTTTTTGAGATGGAGTTTTACTCTTGTTGCTCAGGTTGGAGTGCAGTGGTACAAGGCAAGAGCTGAGAGGCTCACCACAAACTCTACCTCCCGAGTTCAAGCAATTCTCCTGCCTCTGCCTCTCGAGTTGCTGGGATTAATTACAGGCACGCACCACCATGCCTGACTAATTTTTTATTTTTAGTAGAGATGGGGTTTCTTCATGTTGGTCCTGCTGGTCTCGAACTCCCAACCTTAGGTGATCCGCCCTCCTTGGCCTCCCAAAGTGCTTGGGATTGTAGGTGTGAGCTACTTTGCCTGGATGCCTGGCTAATTTTCTGTATATATATATACATTGTTTTGGGAGACGGAGTCTCACTCTGTCACCAGGCTGGAGTGCAGTGGCACAATCTCGGCTCACTGCAACCTCCAACTCCCTGGTTCAAGAGATTCTCCTGCCTCAGCCTCCCAAGTAGCCGAGATTACAGGCTCGTGCCACCATACCTGGCTAATTTTTTGTATTTTTAGTACAGATGGGGTTTCATTGTGTTAGCCAGGATGGTCTCAGTCTCCTGACCTTGTGATCTGCCTGCCTCAGCCTCCCAAAGTGCTGGGATTACAGGCGTGAGCCACCGTGCCCGGCCTAATTTTTTGTATTTTAAGTAGAGATAGGGTTTCACCATGTTGGTCAGGCTGGTCTTGAACTCCTTACCTCAACTTATCCACCTGCCTCGGCCTCCCCATGTGCTGGGATTACAAGTGTGAGCCACTGCGCCTGGCCTAATTTCTGTACATCCTGAGCAACATTATTTATTTAGAGATGGAGTTTCACTCTTATTGCCCAGGCTGGAGTGCACTGGCGCGACCCACCTCGCGGGTTCAGGTGATTCACCTGTCTCAGTCTTTTGAGTAGCTGGGATTACAAGTGCCTGCAACCAGGCTCGGATAATTTTTTGTATTTTTAGTAGAGATGGGGTTTCACTATGTTGGCCAGGCTGGTCTCAAACTCCTGACCTCAGGTGATCCACCTGCCTTGGCCTCCCAAAGTGCTGGAGTTACAGGTGTGAGCCACCTCCTTATTTGTTTATTTTTTTGAGATAGGGTCTCTCTCTGTAGCCCAGGCTGGCATGCGGTGGTGTGATCTCAGATCACTGCAGCTTCTGCCTCCCAGGCTCAAGCAATTCTCCCATCTCAGCCTTCTGAGTAGCTGGGACTACAGACATGTGCCACCACACCTGGCTGATTTTTTGTATTTTTGGCAGAGATGGGGTTTCACCATATTGCCTAGGCTGGTCTTGAACTCCTGGGCTCAAGTGATCTGTCCTTCTCAGCCTCCCAAAGTACTGGGATTGCAGGTGTGAGCCACTACACCCAGCCTTATTTTTATTTTTATTTTTTGAGACAAAGTCTCTGTCACCCAGGCTGGAGTGCAGTGGCACTATCTCAGCTCACTGTAACCTCTGCTGCCTGGGGTCAAGCGATTCTCCTGGCTCAGCCTCCTGAGTAGCTGGGATTACAGGCACCTGCTACCACACTCAGCTAATTTTTGTAGTTTTTAGTAGAGACACAGTTTCACCATCTTGGCCAGGCTGGTCTCGAACTCCTGACTTCGTGATCCACCTGCCTCAGCCTCCCCAAAGTGCTGGGATTACATGTGTGAGTCATTGTGCCCAGCCAATTTCCGTATTTTCTAAGTGATTGCTGCACAGATTCACAGAACAGTTCCTTCTTTTTCTGTGTTTGCTTTAAAAAAATTGTAGTAAGCTATAAATAACATAAAATTTACCATTTTAATCATTTTTAATACCACAGATCTGTACAGTTAAATACGTTCACATTGTGTAGCCATCACTGTCATTTATCTCCAGAATGTATTCATCTCCCCCCAACCGCAACTCTGTTGAACATGAGTGTAGAAATAACTTTTTGAGCCCCCTCCTTTCACTTCTTTTGAGTATATGCCCAGAAGTGGAATTGATGGATCGTATGGTAAATTTATGTTTAATTTTTTGAGTAATCATCATACCATTTCTTTTTTTATAAGCATATATTGCATTATGTTTACCTAATGTATTATTTTTCTTTCTTTCTTTTTTTTTTTTTTTTGAGATAGTCTTGCTCTGTCATCCAAGCTGGAGTGCAGTACAGTGGCACGATCTCGGCTCACTGCAACCTTTGTCTCCTGGGTTCAAGTGATCTCCTGCCTCAGCCCCCAAGTATCTGGGACTACAGGCATGCGGCACCACACCCAGCTAATTTTTTTTTTTTTTTGTATTTTTAGTAAAGACAGGGTTTCACTGTGTTGGTCAGGCTGGTGTTGAACTCCTGACATCAAATGATCCACCCGCTTGGCCTCCCAAAGTGCTGGGATTACAGGCATGAGCCACTGCACCCAGCCATATTATTATTTTTCTGTAGTTTACTTACATTATTTATACAAACTGTGATATTAGAGAAAGCTATTTATTTAAAGTTATTTCCCTGTTAACTATTTGTATAGACTGTGAATATCTGGTGTTTACTTAGGTAAGAACTTTAAGGTTGGGGGCTCCAGGTCTCGGGAGCTCTGGGGCTTGGGTACTTGAAAAAAAAGAAAAACTTTAAGGTTAAATAATTTTTTTTTTTGCCTGATAACTCAGAATTTAGCTGTTTTCATAAAATCAACAATATTACATGCCTTAGTTATCAAAAATTACACAAATAGCCAGGTGAAGTGACTTATGTCTGCAGTCCCAGCACTTTGGGAGACAAAAGCAGGAGGATTGCTTGAGCCCAGGATTTCGGGGTCAATCTGGGTAACATAGTTAGGCCTCATCTCTACAAAAAAAATTAAAAAAATTAGGCTGGGTGCAGTGGCTCACACCTGTAATCCCAGCCCTTTGGGAGTCTGAGGTGGGTAGATCACATGAGGCCAGCCTGGGTAACATGGTGAAATCTCGTCTCTACTAAAAATACAAAAATTAACCAAGCGTGTTGATGCACTTGTGTAATCCCAGCTACTCAGGAGGCTGAGGCATGAGAATCACTTGAACCTGGAGGCAGAGGTTGGAGTGAGCTGAGATCACACACTGCACTCCAGCCTGGGTGACAGAGCGAGACTATGTCTCAAAAAAAAAAAAAGAAAAAAAAATTAAAATATTAGCCTGGAATGGTGGCACATGCCTGTAGTCCTAGGTACTCAGGAGGCTGAGGCGAGAGGATTGCTTGAGCCTAGGAGGTCAAGGCTATGGTGAGCCATGATCATGCCACTGCACTGCAGCCTGAGTGACAGAATGAGATCCTGTTTCAAAAGCAAAATAATAATAATACTACCCAAAGATTATTCAGTTTGGGGCTGGGTGTATAGTTTTATAGTCTTCGTGCCAAACCTTGACATCATAAAATGTCTAGCAGAGATAAATTTAAAGTCGCTTGATCAATAAATTCAGACAGAAATGTATGCTGACAATTCTGAAGACATTTTAAATTTTATTTAATAATTGTAAAGTCAGTGTATTTGTTAAAAATTTACTTATGTCTTGTGAACTTGAAAAAAATTTGAGCTTATTTACTTAATTTACAAGTACTCCTTTATTGGTAAGACAGTTTGGTACCTTGTGGCCACAACACATAACAACATACATGTACATATACACACATATACACATACAAAGTTACTATAGCTTTTGTTTCAGAACTCTATCCTGAGATATAAATACAAACTTGCCAGCTTACAAAAAAATGTTGGATCCAAACAGTGGTTTTTATCTCAACATCAGTGGAAAAACAGCAGCAGACTGAAAGCAGGCAGTAAAGAAAATAGAAAAAATAGGCTGAGGTGGCTCATGCCTATAATCACAGCACTTTGGGAGGCTTAGGTGGGCGGGTCCTTTGAGCCCAGCCTTGGCAACATGGTGAAACCCCGCCACTACAAAAAAACACAAAAATTAGCCATATGTGGTAGTGCATGCTTATCTACTTTGGAAGCTGAGGTGGGAGCATCCCCAGAGCCTGGAAAATGGAAGTTGTGGTGAGCCAAGATGGCACCACTGCACTGCAGCCTGGGTGACAGATTGAGACCCTGTTTCCAAAAAAAAAGAAAACTTAGGAGCTCTGTAGTTGCAAGTTGACCTTTGGGTTCTGAGTTTTTCTTTTCTTTTTTTTTTTGAGTTGGAGTCTCACTCTGTCTCCCAGGCTGAAGTGCAGTGGCACAATCCTGGCTCACTGCAACCTCCGCTTCCCGGGTTCAAGTGATTCTCCAGCCTCAGCCTCCTGAGTAACTGGAACTACAGGGACGTGCCACTGTGCCCAGCTAGTTTTTTTGTATTTTTAGTAGAGAGGGGTTTCAAAATGTTGTCCAGGCTAGTCTTGAACTTCTGACCTCAAGTGATCCACCCACCTCGGCCTCCAAAAGTGTTTAGATTACAGGCGTAAGCCACTGTACCTGGCCTGAGTTTTTCTTGATGTAATTTTCCCATCAGTTTAAAATGCGTGCAGAAACAGATCATAATATATAACCAGCTGGAATACTAGAAAACCTGGCATGCTCTTGAACTTTCTCCATGTACTCAAACACCTGCAAGTAAAGGCGCCATAGAACCAGAGAGCCCCAGAGGGGTTCATTGTCATTGTGTTTTTTCATTCTTAGATGATTTGTTTCCCACCTTTTTTCTCTATCTTAAAAGGAGGAACTAGAGCGGGCACCTATAATCCCAGCACTTTGGGAAGCTGAGGCGTGTCGATCATGAGATCAAGAGGTTGAGAGCATCCTGGCCAACATGGTGAAACCCTGTCTGTATTAAAAATACAAAAATTAGCTGTGCATGGTGGTGCATACCTGTAGTCCCAGCTATAGGAGGAACTAAAGAAAACAAAAAGGAACTAAACTGTGGTGTAGGGTTTAGCGTGGTGGATGGAAGTGTGCTGATATGGGTGGAACTCTACAGTGTTTCACCACTGAGTCATTTCTCCCCCTCTCTACGTGTCTGTTTCTCTTTCCAGAGGTCTGTCACCTCTGAGAGGGTTAACAACACTGAGTTATCAGCTCTTATATGCGTTTCCTGGATGAGCCTTTTAAAATTAATTTTACTGGGGGGTTCCCTGTAGGGCTACTGCACATTGCAATGAGTCAACCCCCAGACACTCCCACTCAGTGCCCAGTCACCCAGGGGTACGTTTTGACTGGGAAGAGCAAAATGCCCTTATTCTTTGGAACTAAGGAGTTCATTTTCTGATTTATCTACAAAAATGACAGTTCAGATCCCAGTACTTTGGCAAGGCCAGGGAGGGAGGATTGCTTGAACTCAGGAGTTCAAGACCAGCCTGAGTAACATAGCATGACGTTGCCTCTACTAAAAATAAAAAATAAAAAAAAAAAATAGCTCCTTGTGGTGGCACATGCCTGTAGTCCCAGCTGCTTAGGAGGCTGAGAAGGGAGGATCACTTGAGCACAGGAGTTCTAGGGTGTAGTGAGCTTGATCACCATGCCACTGGACTCCAGCCTGGTGACAGAGGGACACTCTGTCTCAGGAAAAAAGTAAAGAAAAAAATGACAGTTCAGTTCCTCATACAAATGTACAGAAAAGCCATTTGGCATTAATTTGGGAAGAAAAAGGCAGTGGAGAGGACTCTTTCAAATGCACCTACCAATCAGGATTAGGATCCTAAACAACTTTCTAGGGAAAGAACCAGCTCAGAATAAACCAATGGACCATCAACCAAGTGGGGAGGTTGGGGCTCAGGAGTAACTACCAGTTACACCTGAGAGAAGCTTGCCGTTGGGGCCTTTCAATGGGCCTTTCCTTGGAGGGTAGAGGGGTCCTGAGTTTCTCTGAGGTCTTGCATTGGGTGTCAGTTTCTGATGATGAAAGGAGTCCAACTCTGTAAAATATTTAAAGATGTTTATTCTGACCCAAATATGAGTGATGAAGACCTGAGGCACAGTCTCAAGAGGTCCTCAGTACATTTGCCCACATGCCATTTTCCACAGTGTCTGTAACATTTTACGTTTCTATCAGCAGTGCACAAGGGTTCCAATTTCTTCATATCCTTGCCAACGATTGTTTTCCGGTGTGTGTGTGTGTGTGTGTGTGTGTGTGTGTGTGTTTGAGTTGGAGTCTTTGTTATCCAGTGGAGTGCAGTGGTGCAATCTTGGCTCACTGCAACCTCCACCTCCTGGGTTCAAGCAATTCTGTCTCAGCCTCCTGAGTAGCTGGGATTACAGGTTCGTGCCACCATGCCCAGCTAATTTTTATATTTCTAGTACAGACAGGGTTTCACCATGTTGGTCAGGCTGGTCTTGAACTCCTGACCTCAAGTGATCTGCCTGCCTTGGCCTCCCAAAGTGCTGGGATTATAGGCATGAACCACCGTGCCTGGCCTGGTGTTTTAATTATAGCCTTTCTAGTAGGTTCAAAGTGGTATCTGTGTTTTTGGTTTGTATTTCCCTTATCACTAGTGATGTTGAGCATCCTTTTGTTTGCTTATTGGCCACCTGTATATCCTCTGTAGGATTTATAGTTTTAGTTACTCCTTACCTTTAGGCCTTTGATCCATATTGATTTTGACGTAATTTTTGTATACAGTGAAGATAAAGGTCCAAGGTCAGGCTTGGTGACTCATGCCTGTAATTGTAGCACTTTGGGAGGCCAAGGTGGGCAGATACTTGAGGTCAGGAGTTCGAGACCAAGGTGGGCAATATGGCGAAACTCTGTCTCTACTAAAAATACAAAACAGCTGGACATGGTGGTGTTCACCTGTAATCCTAGCTACTCAGGAGGCTGAGGCACGAAAATCACTTGAACCCAGAAGATGGGGGTTATAGTAAGCCAAGATTGCGCCACTGCACTCCAACCTGGGCAACAGAAAAAATAAAGTCCAATTTTTTTTCATATAGCTTTCCATTTGTTGAAGAGATCATTCTTGTCCTACTGAATGCTCTTGACACCCTTGTTGAAAACCATTTGATCATAGATGTATGGGTTTCCTTCTGGACTCTCAGTTCTGTTTCATTGATCTGTATGTCTGTCTTTATGTCAGCACCAAACAATTACAATTATTATAGCTTTGTATAAATTTTGAAATCAGGAAGTAAATCTTCCAACTTTATTTTTCTTTTTGAAGATTCTTTTGGCTATCTGATATTCTTTGCAATTTCATACAAATTTTTAAAATTTTATGGTGATTGCTGTGTGGTTTGCAGCATTCATTGACAAGGAATTTGTGTACATTTTCAAATAACACTGTACTTTATGGTTTGTGTGGGTACCCTTTAACAGTATACCCAGTGTCTTCCTCCTGTTGATTATGACATCTTTGTGATTCATTTCACTTACTCAGAACCTATAATCACCCAATACATTGCTGCTATTACTTTGAAGAAATTGTTACCTAATAGATCAGTTTAGAGTAAGAAAATTAAGATTTCATTTTACCTTCATTTCTTCTTTCTATAAAATTCCTTGTTTATGTAGATTCAAATTTTTTATTTATACCTTCTCTATGAAGAGCTTCTTTGACATTTCTCGTAAGGCAGGTCTACTGGCAACAAATTCTCACAGTTCTTGTTTATCTGAGAAGGTGTTTATTTCTTCTTCACTTTTGAAGGATAGTGCCATTGGATACCAAATTCTAGTTTGGTGGGTTTTTTTTCTTTCTTTCAACACTTTATTTATCTTATTTTTTTGAGACAGAATCTCACTCTGTCCCCCATGCATGAGTGCAGTGCCGCAATCTTGGCATGCTGCAACCTCCGCCTCCCAGGTTCAAGCAGTTTTCCTGCCTCAGCCTCCTGAGTAGCTGGGATTACAGGCACCCGCCACCATGCCTGGCTAATTTTTGTATTTTTAGTAGAGATGGGGTTTCTCCATGTTGATCGGGCTGGTCTCAAACTCCTGGACTCAAGCGATCCACTTGTCTTGGCCTCCCAAAGTGCTGGGATTACAGGCATGAGCCACCACGCCTGGCCATCTTTCGTAAGTTTAAATAGTTAATTACACTCTCTTCTTGCTTGTAGGGTTTGTGAAAATAAGTAACATCTCTAGCCATAGGGTTTTGCTCCTGGACTTTTTTTTTCTAGAAAGTTGTGATTTTTGTATCTGCTTCTCTCTCTAGTTTATAGGGCAGTAGTTTGCCCTGTGACCTAAGTTCTCTGATGAATCTAAAAAGGGTTCTTGTTTTTTAGCTTTTTCATTTTCATTTTCTCTTGTAAGGATGGTATTCACAGCTTCCAGGCCCTTTACATCTTGGAGCAGAGAGTCTCCATATGAATTTTAGGAAAAGCTTTTCCATGTCTACAACAAAGACCTTTGAGGTTTTGAAAGGGAGGCATCGAATCTGTGGATGAGTTTGGGTGATACTGCCTTAACAATACTGATTCTCTCAATCCATGAACATGGGTGTCTTTTAATTTCGATTTTGTTTAATTTCTTTGACCAATGTTTGCTAGTTTTCAATGTACAACTCTTATTCCTCCTTGGATACATTTATTCTTAAGTATGTGGGCTGGATATGGTGCCTCATACCTCTAATATTACTCTTTTTGATGGTATTGTAAATGGAATTGTTTTAGTTTCATTTTCAGATTGTGCATTACTAGTATATATGAAGATATACAGAGACATAACACTGATTATGTACTGAATTTATATATTAGGTCTAATAGCTTGTTTGTGTGTATTCTTTAGGTTTTCTATATATAGGATGAAGTCATCTGCAAATAGAGAATTTACTGTTTCCTTTCTAATTTGGATGGCTGTTACATCTTTTTCTTCCCTAATTGCTCTGGCTAGAACTTGCATTACAGTGTTGAATAGAAATGGCAAAAGAAGGCATCCTTGTCGTGTTCTTCATCTTATGAGGAAAGCTTTCAGGCTTTCAGGATTAAACGTAATGTTAACTGTGTTTTTTATAAAATCTTTTTGTCACATTGAGGAAGTTTCCTTCTATGTATAGTTGGAGTGATTTTATCAGGAAAGGGTATTGGATTTTGTCAAATGCTTTTTTCTTTTTGCATCACTTGAGATGACCATATGATTATGATTTTTCTCCTTCATTCAATTAGTGCAGTAGACCAGGTGCACTGGCTCACACTTGTAATTCTGGAACTTTGGTAGGTCAAGGCAGGAGAATCACTTGAGTCCAGGAGTTTGAGACCAGCTTGGGCAACAAGGTGAGACCCCATCTCACTAAAAAACAGAAACAAAACAAAACCAGTATTGCTTGATTTTTATAAAGTGAGTCACCCTGGCATCTCTGGGATAAATCCCAGTTTGTTGTAACATGTAATCCTCTTAATAGATGTTTGGATTAGATTTGCTAGTAGTTTGTTTAGGATCTTTTGCATTTGTATTTGTAAGGCATATTCTGTCTAAAATTTTCTTGTGATGTGAAGACAGAAGGTATCCTGTCTTCATATAATGAATTAGTATTCTCCCCCTCTTGTTTTTTTTGAAAGAGTTTGAAAAGGATTGGTGTTAATTATTCTTTAAATGTTTGTAAAGGCTAGGTGTGGTGGCTCACTCCTGCAATTTCAGCACAGAGGCAGAGGCAGGAGGATCACTTGGAGCTAGGAGTTTGAGACTAGCCTGTGCAACATAATGAGATCTTATTTCTACTAAAGAATTTTTTTTTTTTTTAATTAACTGGACCTGGCAGCAGCATCTGTAGTTCCAACTACTCGGGAGGCTGAGGCGGGAGGATTTCTTGAGCCAGTAGGTTCAAGGTTTCAGTGATCTATAATGGTGCCACTGTACTGTGGCCTGGGTTACAGAGTGAAACCCCGTCTTAAAATAAAATGTGGAACGCTTCACAAGTTTACATGTCATCCTTGCACAGAGGCCATGCTAATCTCTGTGTTGTTCCAATTTTAATATATGTGCTGCCGAAGTGAGCATGGGCTTTTCTTTTTGAGGTTTTTGACTATTGATTCAATCTAAGATTCATTTAGATATTCTGTCTTCTTGAATCTGTTTTGGTACTTTGTGCATTTCTAGGACTTTGTGTCACCTAGATTATCTAATCTGTTGGTGTACAAATTGTTCATAGTATTCTAATATTTTTCATTTTTAAGATCTGAAGAATTGTCTCTACTTTCCTTTTTGAAGTTAGTAATTTGAGTCCTTTTTTAAAATCTTGGTCAGTCTAGCTAAATGTTTATCAATTTTGTTGATCTTTTCAAAAAACCAGCTTTTGGTTTGTCTGATATTTTTTTCTATTTTTCTCTTCTGTGTCTTGTTCATCTCTTCTCTGATCTTTCCTTCTGCTAGCTTTGAATTTAGCTTGCTCTTCTTTTTCTGCTTGCTTAAGGTATTGATCTGGGATCTTTCTCATTTTTCATTCATTCATTCATTCATTCACTCATTCATTTATATATTTATAGAGACGAGATCTTGCTATGTTGCCTAGGCTAAAGTGCAGTGGCATGACCATAACTCACTACAGCCTCAAACTCCTGGGCTAAAGTGTTATCCTCCTGTCTCAGCCTCTGTGTGCACTTAAAAAAAGTGTATTCTGCTTTTGTGGGTTGGAGTATTCATATTTGTTTAACTCTAATTGTTTTATGGTATTATGTAAGTACGCTGTTTCTTTATTGATCTTATGTCCACTTTTTTCTGTTATTCAAAGTGGATTGTTAAAGTCTCTAACTATTGTAGACCTGTCAGTTTCTCCCTTCAATTCTGTCAGTTTTTAGCCTTATACATTTTGGTATGCTCTTGTTAGGTTTGTTTATATTATTGTCTTCTTGATTAATGGCCTTCTTTGTCTCATAACTATTTTTTTATTAAAAGGCTTTTTTTTTTTTTAAAGAAATGGGGTGTCTAGCTCTGTTGCTGAGGCTGGAGTGCAGTAGTGTGATCACTGCTCATATTAATCTTTAACTCTCGGGCTTAAGCAGTCTGCCTGTCTCAGCCTCCTCTCATAACAACTTTTATCTTAAATTTCATTTTGTCTGGTACAGGTTGAGTATCCTGTATCTGAAATGCTTAGGACCAGAATTGTTTCAGATTTTGGAATTTTTGGAATTTGGAATATTGCTAATATATAATAAGGTATCTTATGAATGAAAAATTCATTTCTGTTTTGTATATACCTTATGCATATAACCTGAAGATAATTTTATAGCATATTTTTAGTGATTTTGTGTGTGAGACAAAGTTTATGTTGAGCCATCTGAAAGCAAAAATGTCACTTTGTTTTTTTCTGGGCACTTTTTTTTTGAAAAGGCTGGATGTGGTGGTGGCACATACCTGTAATCTCAGCACTTTGGGAGGTTGCGGCAGGAGGATCGCTTGAGACCAGGAGTTTGAGATCAGCCTAGAGAACATATTAAGACTTCATCTCTACAACAAAAATTTTTTTTTAATTAGCTAGGTGTGATGAAGTACACCTATAGTCCCGGCTACACAGGAGGCTGAGGTGGGATCATCACTTGAGGGCAGGACTTGGAGGCTGCAGTGAGCTATGATCATGCCACTGCACTCTACCCTGTCTCAAAAAAAGGAAAGAAGGAAAGAAAGTAAAGGTGTCACTATCTCTGCCACCCATGTGGACAATCAGTGGTTGCTTGACATCACCATCATTCCTGACTATGAATTTAAATGCTACCAATAAGCTTTCATTTTTGCCCAGATAGTCCTATAGCATTTCCCTAATGTTTTCTTCTGTAGTTTCATAGTTTTGGGTCTTATATTTAAGCCTTTAATCCATTTCAAGTTGACTTTTGCATACAGTGAAAAATGAGTATGTAATTTCTTTCTTCTGCATATGGATATCCAGTTTTCCCAACACCATTTGTTTTATATTGATTGATTGATTGGTTTTTTGAGATGGGGGTCTCACTCCGTTGCTCAGGCTGGAGTGCAGAGGTGTGATCATAGCTCACTGCAGCCTCGACCTCCTAGGGTCAAGCAAACCTCCTGCCTCAGACAAAGTGCTGGTATTATAGATGTCAGCCACCATGCCTAGTCTGTATTTCTTTCATTCTTTTTTTTTTTTTTTGATTTTGACACAGAGTCTCACTCATTGCCAGGCTGGAATGCAGTGGCATGATCTCAGCTGACTGAAACCTGTGCCTCCTGGGTTCAAGTGATTATTCTGCCTCAACCTCCTGAGTAGCTGCGACTACAGGCATGTGCCACCACACCCAGCTAATTTTTGTATTTTTAGTAGAGATTGGGTTTCACTATGTTGGCCAGGATGGTCTCAATCCCTTGACCTCATGATCCACCTGCTTTGGTCTCCCAAAGTGCTGGGATTACAGGCACGAGCCACCGTGCCCAGCTGAGTCATGTTTTGCATATGGTGATCGGTATGGGTCCAGTTTTATTCTTCTGCATATGGGTACCTGATTTTCCCAGTACCATTTATTGAATAGGATGTTATTTTTCCAGTGTGTATTTTGTTGACTTTGCTGAAGATCAGTTGGATCTAGGTATGTGGCTTTATTTCTGGATTCTCTATTCCGTTTCTTTGAACTATATGTTTATTTTTATGCCAGTACCATGCTGTTTTGGTTACTATAGCCATGAAGTATAATTTGAAGTCAGATAGTGAGATGCCTCCCAGCTTTGTTCTTTTTGCTTAGGATTGCTTTAGTTATTTGGGCTGTTTTTTAGTTTCATGTGAATTGTAGGATATTTTTTCTAATTCTGTAAAAAATGATGTTGGTAATTTGATAGGGATTGTGTTGAATCTGTTAATTGCTTTGGGAAGTGTGGTCATTTTAATGATATGAGTCTTCCAGTCTATGAGCATAGGATGTATTTCCATTTGTTTGTGTCATCTATGATTTTTTGAGTGTTTTCTAGTTGTTCTTACAGACATTTTCACCTCCTTGGTTAAATGTATTCCTAGGTGTTTTATTGTTTTTGTGGCTTTTGTAAATGGGATTGCCTTCTTGATTTTGTCTTCCACTAGATTGTTTTTGGTGTATAGAAATGCTACTGATTTCTGTACGTTAAATTTGTATCCTGAAACTTTACCAAATTTATTCATCAAATCTAAGAGTTTTTTTTTCTGGAGTCTTTAGAGTTTTCTAGATACTAGATTACATCAGTGAACAGGGACAACTTGATTTCCTCTTTTCCAATTTTGATGCCTTTTTTTTCCTTGCCTGATTGCTCTGGCAAGGACCTCCACTACTGTGATGAATAGAAGTGGTGAAGATGGGCATCCTTGTCTTGTTCCAGTTCATAGAGGAAGTGCTTTCAACTTTTCCCCATTAAATATGTTGGCTGTGGGTTTGTCGTATATGGACTTTATTATGTTGAGGTATGTTTTTTTATGCCTAGTTTGTTGACTTTCATCATGAAGGGATGCTTAATTTTACCAAATGATTTTCTGTATCTCATGAGATGATCAGATAATTTTTGTCCTTCATTTTGTTTATGTGATGTATCACATTTTATTGATGCATCCTTCCAGCACTCTTAAAAAAAAAAAAGGATGGGTTATCACTTTGTTGCTCAGGCTGGAATGCAGTGGCATGATCATAGCTCTCTGCAGCCTCTAACTCCTAGGCTGAAAGGATCCTCTTTCTTCAGCCTCCAGTGTAGCCAAGGCTACAGGGAATAGTCATATTACCCATGCCCAGCTAATTTTTTACTTTTTATTTTTTGAGACTTGAGTTTCGCTCTTGTTGCCCAGGCTGGAGTTTAGTGGCGCAGTCTTCACTCACTGCAACTTCCGCCTCTCAGGTTGAAGTGATTCTCCTGCCTCAGCCTTCCAAGTAGCTGGGATTACAGGTGCACGCAACCACACCCAGCTAATTTTTTGTATTTATGCCCACCTAATGTAAAAAACTTTTTATAGAGATGAGGATCACACTGTGTTACTCAGGCTGCTCTCCAACACTTATATATATATATATATTATTTTTTTTTCACTCTAGGTTCTGGGGTATTGTGCAGATCATGCAGGATTGTTGCATAGGTACCTACATGGCAATGTGGTTTGCTGCCTCCATCCCCCCGTCACCTATATCTGGCATTTCTTCCCATGTTATCCCTCCCCAACTTCCCTACCCTCTGCTGTCCCTCCTCTGTCTCCCCCCCCAACAGACCCCAGTGTGTGATGCTCCCCTTCCTGTGTCCATGTGTTCTCATTGTTCAACACCCACCTGTAAATGAGAACTTGCGGTGTTTGATTTTTCTGTTCTTGTGTCAGTTTGCTGAGAATGATGGTTTCCAGATTCATCCATGTCCCTACAAAGGACACAAACTCATTGTTTTTTATGGCTGCATAGTATTCCATGATGTATATGTGCCACATTTTCCTTGTCTAGTCTATCATTGATGGGCATTTGGGTTGGTTCCAGGTCTTTGCTACTCAAACTCTTGACCTCAAGCAGTCCTCCTTGGCCTTCCAAATATTGGTATTACAGGTGTGAGCCGCTGCAGCTGGCCCTGGCATCATTCTTTTTTTTTTTGACGGAGTTTTGCTCGTCGCCCCGGGCTAGAGTGCAGTGGTGCAGTCTCTGCTCAGTGTAACCCTCACCCCCCCCGGGAGAATTCAAGCAATTCTCATGCCTCAGCCTCCTGAGTAGCTGGGATTACAGGCCTGCGCCACCAGGCCCGGGTAATTTTTTTATTTTTTGGGGAGACGGGGTTTTGCCATGCTGATCAGGCTGGTCTCAAACTCTTGGCCTGAAGTGATCTGCTCACCTCTGCCTCCCAAAGTGCTAGGATTACAAGCGTGAGCCACTGCACCCAACCTCTGGCATCATTTGTTAAAGAGACCATCCTTTCCCCAGTGTATGTTCTTCTTGGTGCCTTTGTCAAAAATGACTTGGCTGTAAATACATGGATTTATTTCTGGGTTCTCTATTCTGTTCTATTAGTCTATATGTCTGTTTTTGTTTTTAAAACATTTTTATGTATTTATTTATTTTGAGACTGGATTGTGAGACTGGCTAAGTTTGGTATTTTTGGTAGAGACAGGATATTGCCATGTTGCCCATGCTGGTCTCAAACTCCTGGGCTCAAGTGATCCACCCACCTCAGCCTCCCAAAATGCTGGGATTACAGGCATGAGCCACCCGTGCCCAGCCCGTGTGTCTGTTTTTATGCCAGTACCATGCTGTTTTGGTTGCTATAGCTTTGTAGTATAATTTGAAATCAGGTAATGGTGATGCCTCCAGCTTTGGTCTTTTTTCTTTTTTTTGTTCTTTTTTCTTATGATTGCTTTAGCTATCAGGTCTTTGTAGTTCCATGAATTTTAGGATTGTTTTTCTATTTCTGTGAAGAATGTCATTGGTATTTTGATATGAATTGCATTGAATCTGTAGATTGCTTTGAGTAGTATAGATATTTAACAATATTAATTCTTCTAATCCAGGATAATGATATCTTTCCATTTTTTGTGTCCTCTTCAATTTCTTTCATCAGTGTTTTATAGGGTGTTTTTGTAGCGATCTTTCACTTCTTTGGTTAAATTTGTTTTTAGGTATTTTATGTTTTTGTTCTGTAGCTTTTTAAATTGGAATTATTTTCTTGATTTCTTTTTTAGATCATTATGGTGTATAGAAATGCTACTGGGTTTTTGGTGGTTGTTGTTGGGGAGACAGAGTCTTGCTTTGCCACCCAGGCGGGAGTGTAGTGGTCTGATCTCGGCTCACTGCAACCTCGCCTCCCAGGCTCAAGCAAGCCTCGTGCCTCAGCCTCCCTAATAGCTGGGATTGCAGGTATATGCCACCACATCTGGCTAATTTTTGTATTTTTAGTAGAGACAGGGTTTTGCCATGTTTCCCAGGCTGATCTTGAACTCCTGGCCTCAAGTGATCCAGCCACCTCAGCCTCTCAAAGTGTGGGGATTACAGGCATTAACCACTGTGTTCAGCTGCTGCTGGTTTTTATGTTAATTTCATTGTGGTTTTGGTATGTTGACTTTACTATATTTATTAGTTTTAATAGTTTTTTTTTTGTCTGGAGTCTTTAGTTTTTTCTAAATATAAGATCATGTCATCTGCAAACAAGGATAATTTTGCTTCTTCTCTTCCAGATTGTATGTGCTTTATATCTTTCTCTTATCTAATTCCTCTGGCTTGGAATTCCAGAATGTTGAATAAAAGTGGCAAAACTGAGCATCTTTGTTGTTTTCCAGATCTTGGATCTTTTATTTTTCCCTGTTCGATCTGATAATAGCTCTGAGTTTGTCTATATTGCCTTTATTGTGTTGAGGTATTTCTTTTTTTTTTTTTTTGAGACAGGGTCTCGCTCGTGTGCCTGGAGGAGTGCAGTGGCACAATCTCGGCTCACGGCAACCTCCACCTCCCTGGTTCAAGCGATTCTCCTGCCCTTAGCCTCCCCAGTAGCTGGGATAACAGTCATGCACCACCACGCCCAGCTAATTTTTGTATTTTTAGTAGAGAGAGCATTTCACCTTGTTGACCAGGCTGGTCTTTAACTCCTGACCTCAAGTGATCCATCCCCCCTGCCTCGGCCTCCCAAAGTGCTGGGATTACAGGTATGAACCACTGTGCCCGGCCAAGGTATTTCATTTCTATACCTAATTTGTTGAGAGTTTTTATCATGAAGGAATGTTTTGAACTTTATTGAACACATTTTCAGCATCTATTAAATGATTATATGAATTTTGTTCTTCTGTTCATGTGATATATCACATTTATTGATTTGCATATGGTAAATCCTCCTTGCATACCACTTAATCATAATGGTCTTTTTATTTTTAATTTTATTTATTTATTTTTTGAAGCAGGTTCTTACTCTCTTGCTCAGGCTGGAATATAGTGGCATGATCTTGGCTCGCTGCCGCCTCAACATCCAGGGCTCAAGCAGTCCTTCTATCTCAGCCTCTTGAGTAGCTGACCACGATATATATATATTTTTTTTTGTAGAAGTGGGGTTTCATTATTTTGCTCTTAGTTTTATTATTTATTCATTTTTAGAGACAGGGTCTCGCTGTGTTGCACAGGCTAGAGTGCACTGGTG
This sequence comes from Ateles fusciceps, assembly GCA_036589455.1. NCBI lineage: Eukaryota > Metazoa > Chordata > Mammalia > Primates > Atelidae > Ateles > Ateles fusciceps. The sequence continues at coordinate 1,356,644 of JAZHEH010001634.1, forward strand.
CTGTCATAGCTGACTGCATCCTCAAACTCCTATGCTCAAGCTTTCCTCCCACCTAAGCCTCTTGAGTAGGTATGACTACAGTACCATGCCCAGCTAATTTTTTAAGTTTTTTTGTGGATATAGGGTCTTGCTGTGTTGCCCAGGCTCATCTCAAAACTCCTGGCCTCAAGCAGTCCTCCCACCTTGGCTTCTCAAATTGTTAGGATTATAGCTTGAGCCACTGCTCCTGGCCTGCATCTTTTCAAGGCATTCAGCCTAATTTTTACAATATTTTTCAAGAACTACAGCATACAGATAAAGAGTAGTTTAAAGATCAAAAGTGAACATTGTGTACCCGTCTTTCAAAGAAGCAGAACATGACCAGTGTCTGAGAAGGCCCTATGTGTCCCTACCTTTTTACTGGCCTACTAGCAGACTCCACTATATTTTGTGTTAGCTAGATATGCATATAAGTAGGAAAACTTCACCCAGAAAAATCTGGTTCACTAGAAGAAAATCAGTCAGCAGAAACAGCGGTAAAAAATGTTGAGATTAGGCTGGGTGCAGTAGCTCCTGCCTGGCCTGTAATGCCTGCACTTTGGGATGCCGAGGTGGGCGGATCACTTGAACTCGTGAGTTTGAGACCAGTCTGGGCAACATGGTGAAACGCTGTCTCTACAGAAAATACAAAAATTAGCCAGGCGTGGTGATGTGCACTCATAGTCCCAGCTACTGAGGAGGCTGAGGTGGGAGGATGGCTTGAGCCCAGGAGGTGGAGGTAGCAGTGAGCCGAGATCGTACCAGTGCACTCCAGCCTGGGCGATAGAGCCAGACCTTGTCTCAAAAAAAAAAGAAAAAAAAAAATGTTGAGATGATGGAATTAGTACACAAGGAATTGAAAACAATAAAAGTTAATTTTAATAATTTTGTTTTTTTCTGAGACAGAGTCTTGCTGTATCGCCCAGGCTGAAGTGCACTGGTACGATCTCAGCTCATTGCAACTCTGCCTTCTGGGTTCAAGTAATTCTCTTGCCTCAGCTGGGATTACAGGTGTGTGCCACTACGTTCGGCTAATTTTTGTATTTTTTGTGGAGATGGGGTTTCACCATATTAGCCAGGCTGGTCTCGAACTCTTGACCTCAAGTGATCTGCCTGCCTCAGCCTCCCAAAGTGCTGGGATTACAGGCGTGAACCACTGTGCCCAGCAGTAAGTTTAAGAATTTAAAGCAAACATGAAAATACTGAAGAAAGAAATGGAAGCTATAAGAACCAACTAAAACTTGTAGTGCTGAAAAATACCTGAATTGTTGTTGCTTTTAATTAAGCAGTTTTCAATTTTTTTTTTTTTTTTGTTTGAGATGGAGTCTTGCTCTGTCACTCAGGCTGGAGTGCAGTGGCACAATCTCAGCTCACTTCAACCTTCACCTCCCGGGATCAAGCGATTCTCCTGCCTTAGCCTCCCAAGTAGCTGAGGCTACAGGCACATGCCACCACACTTAGCTCATTTTTGTATTTTTAGTGGAGACAGGGTTTCACCATGCTGGCCAGTGTGGTCTCGAATTCCTGACCTCGTGATCTGCCGGCCTCAGCTTCCCAAAGTGTGAGCCACCACGCCCAGCCATAATTTTCAACTTTTAATTGTCAGTTATTTGGGTAACTGGCCATATTTCCAGAAATGAAAGCCTAGATGCATTTTTTCCTCCTGTGTGTGTGTGTGTGTTTTCTTTTTTGGTGTAGTAAATCCCAAAGAGCCTTGCTCTTTTTCAGTTTCATTATTTTATTTTTCATGTCAGTAACTTCACCCAATGTGGTAGTTTTTAAAAGTTGGAAGTATAGTTTCAACTTAGCTTTAAGTTATCAAAGAAAGAATGTCAGTAATATTGCTTTGGTCAGATAATAAAAGATAAAAATTCTGTGATCCAAAAACAGTCATGTAAACAAGGTGAGTACTGAGTGTATGAAATAAGGACTAATATGATTAAAGTAGGAGCTGAGTATTTATTATAGGAATATTTGAAATGATTAAAATACAAATTGTGTTTCATGATGAACATCCACTTTTTAACTATATTTTTATATAATTAACCATTATCTTTTGAGCTTGAAGTATACACCTAATCATTTCATAGGCAAGAAAGACTGTGCCACATCCTTAAAATTTACCATCCTGTTGTTAGGACAGTACTGACAGCATAAACCTCTTTATGCACTCAGCTATGATTAAACTAAGGTTGCATCCTTGGTATAAACATACCACCTCCCAGTCACTAAACATACTTGAAAGCTTTCTAAGTTGCCACACTTAACCAGTACTGATTTCAGGGCCATTGGGATTTATCTATTCATGGACCAGGTTAGAATGATGAATTATTTTTTTAATTCAGATTTTTAAGTTTTAATTCATTTTTTTCAAACATTGTAACTTATATTTGAATATTTATACCAATTTATGGTTGAGAAAGTTAAGAGATACTGATGTGGATTACTTATCTATGTTTAGAATTCAGAATTTTTAGACTTTTGTTTAGTTTTTACATTCAGTCCCTCTATATGGGACATTTTTCTCTTTTCACCTTTGGGTTTCTTGTGTTAATTTTCTTTTGATACTAGAATATATAAAGATATTTAGTTGGTTATTCAGAATCATCAAGTATTTCTTATTTGAAAGGAACTAAACATTGACTCCACTTAATCATTAAGAGTAAAATTATTTTCATTCTGCAAGATGACCAATTACTAAGGAGTATTTAATTTTGTCTTTGACAAGAGTGACAAGAGGAGAGTTCAAACCTCTGTTTGACTTGAGAATAGTCTCTGGCATACTCAGTTAAGAAGTAACATGTTGTGTATAAAAGTTTTGGTTTTAAATAATAAATAACTTCTCCTAGAAGCATGCTACTATGGAATTTAATTTTTCAAGAAGTATAGCATGTATAACCATAGCATACATGATTGTTTTATAATATTCTGAATCCAGTGTTATTTAATTGCAATATCATAATAAGGCATAAAAGATAAAGTAGTATTAAGTTCGGCATAATGCATACTTCAAACCAGTAACTACTTGGTTTTTTTGGTGGTGGTTTTAGTTGAACTTTGGGCTGATGTGTCCCTGCCAATGTCATTTTTAATTTAAACATTATTGTTAGTAAGAGTTTCCACCATTGAGAGCTGCTTACAGAGGTAAAACATTCATTATAAAAAGTTAGAATGTTTTATACATTCATAACAAAGTATAAATGCTTGCAGATTTACCTCCAATGAGAAATTCACCAGTTTGGTGTGTATTTCTTTAAATTCGATTTTGTTATATTTATTATTTTCTTGTTTAAAAAAATCTTTTTCTTAACAGTACCTCAGTTTTTTTCGGTGTTTTGAAGATATAGACAAGATGTTTGGTTTGATTTCTTTTTAAAAATAGTTTATGTAATTACTTCACATATGATCATTGTAAAAATTTGAACAATATAAATAAGTTACAAAGAACAAAAGAAATCCATGTGTAATGCCTCCTAAAGAGTATTATTATTATTATATATTTTTTTGAGACGGAATTTTGCTCTATTGTCAGGCTGGAGTGCAGTGGCATGATCTCAACTCATTGCAATCTCTGCCTCTTGGGTTGAAGTGATTCTCCTGCCTCACCCTCCTGAGTAGCTGGGATTACAGATGCCCGCCACCACACCCAACTAATTTTTGTATTTTTAGTAGAGACAGGGTTTCACTATGTTGGCCAGGCTGGTCTCGAACTCCTGACCTCAGATGATCTGCCTGTCTCAGCCTCCCAAAGTGCTAGGATTACAGACATGAACCACTGTGCCTGGTTTGTACCTCATATATTTGAATATGACACAGTACTATATAACCTTTGGATATCACAGATTTTTGGTAAATAACTGGAAAATAAAAATGTGAAATTAAATTAGCTGGGCGTGGTGGCACATACCTGTAATCCCAGCTACTCAGAAGGCTGAGGCAGGAGAATCCCTTGAACCTGGGAGGGAGAAGTTGCAGTGAGCTGAGATTGCGCCACTGTACTCCAGCCTGTGCAACAGAGTGTGTGAGACTCTGTCTCAAAAAAAAAAAAAAACAAATTGAATACAATGTATGTAAAAATAAATTATTACCATTTGAGCCACATCATTATTGTATTAATTTCCAGAAATGTTATATAACATTGAAAGCTGCAAAGAACCTGCTTTTTTCTAGTTTATGTTGTCATATGTGTAAGATTTGATAGAGCCTGCTGATGAGACCATCTTGAGGTTTGAGGTGATGCCAACATGGCTCTGAAGGTAGACAGGTTATAGATACTGAGAATCATTTCCACCCATGGCTGAAAAACATCTATGGAAGATGGTTCACTAAGCAAATTATTGTTGGAATGAGAATCATAGAGGCAATGGCTAACCTAATAAAGAGGAGTTGCTTTAGAGGCATATATATTTGACATGTTAATTATAGACTCTTCCTATTTATTTGTGTTTAGAAATGTTCCCAGAGGACTCTTAGTTAGAAGTTATTGTTTTATTATCTTGTCATATTGGCTAATTGCCCATATTTGAATACATAAAACAGCATTTCTTATTTTCTTTAATTTTTTTTTGAGACAATCTCGTTCCCTCACCAGGTGCCAGGCTGGAGTGCAGTGGCGCGATCTCGGCTCACTGCAACCTCCGCCTCCTGGGTTCAAGCAATTCTCCTGCCTCAGCCTCCCGAGTAGCTGAGACTACAGGTGCGCGCCACAATGCCCAGCTAAATTTTTGTATTTTTAGTAGAGAAGGGGTTTCACCATGTTGGCCAGGATGGTCTCGATCTCTTGACCTTGTGATCCTCCTGCCTCAGCCTCCGAAAGTGATAGAATTATAGCCGTGAGCCACCATGCCCAGCCAAAAGCATGATCATCTTTGATACACAACTCACATCTTTATTGACTGCTCTGGACCTGCTCTACTTGAATTGATTGTGAAATGAAGTCACTTACCTTTATCCAACCATAGTTTTGCCACATATGAACTCTCATAGTTTTATTTCCCTAGAAACCTCTTATGTATGCATGGCTGAGAACTAGAGTGTGAGCTAGAAAGTTCGTATTGTAAAAGTCTGAGCTCTAAAACTCATGAACTTTTTTCAAGAGTATACTTTTAAAAAATGAAAATGAAATTGCTTTTAGCAACAGGATCTCTCTCTGTCACCCAGGCTGGAGTGCAGTAGTGTGATCAGAGCTCACTGCAGCCTTGACCCCTTGGGCTCCAGTGATCCTCCTGCCTCAACCTCCCAAGTAACTAAGACTATAGGTATGCACCATCACACCTGACTAATTTTTAAATGTGTTGTAGAGATGGGGTCGTGCTATGTTGACCAGGCTGATCTCAAACTCTTGGCCACAAGTGATCCTCCTGCTTCAGCTTTCCAAAGTGCCAAGATGACAGGTGCGCACCACTGCTTGTGGCCTCGAGGGTGTACTTCTGAAACTTCAAGGAGCCTTGTCACTTGACCTTTACCTAACTTTACCAACAGATTTGGTTATAGCATATTGTAAGTTAAAGGCAAAACATAACAAAACAGGAAAGGAAGGTGTACTAGAACCAAACACACCAATGATGGCAAAAAGTGACTTTTGATACAAAGGAAAGGAAACAAGTATCATCTTAAAATTTGGTAGGGGCCAGCACACCTGTAATCCCGGCACTTTGGGAGGCCAATGCAGGCGGATTGCTTGAGTCCAGGAGGTCAAGATCAGCCTGGCCAATACGGTGAAACCGTCTCTACTAAAAATATAAAAAGCGTGTGGGCATGGTGGCGCACACCTGTGATGTCAGCCACTTGGCAGACTGAGGCACAAGAATCACTTGAACCTGAGAGGCGGAAGTTGCAGTGAGCTGGGATCACACTAATGCACTCCAGCCTGGGCGACAGAGCAAGGCACTGTCTGAAAAACAAAGACAAAACAAAAAATTCAGTAGCAGAGGATTTTAGTATAGTAGCATTTGGCCTTACACACTTCATTAAGGCATAAGAACATCCTTCTTTTTTTTTTTTTTTTTTGAGACGAAGGTTTGCTCTTGTTGCCTGGGCTGGAGTGCAGTGGCGTGATCTCGGCTCACTGCAACCTCCGCCTCCTGGGTTCAAGCGATTGTTTTGCCTCAGCCTCCCGAGTAGCTGGGATTACAGGCATACGCCACCATGCTCAGCTAATTTTGTATTTTTAGTAGAGATGGATTTCTCCATGTTGGTCAGGCTGGTCTCAAACTCCTGACCTCAGGTGATCCGCCCACCTCAGCCTCCCAAAGTGCTGGGATTACAGACGTGAGCCACTTCCCCTGGCCCTTTTTTTTTCTTTTTAAATAGAACAAGACAGTGGTTTTCATCCCTTATCCAAAAAAGTTAAATTTATGTAATGTTGTATATTTGGCTGCATAAGAGTCCATGTGTGGGGAAAGCAATCTAAAATTCTATTTTTTTTTTTTTTTTTTGAGATGGAGTTTTCCTCTTGTTGCCCAGGCTGGAGTGCAATGGCGTGATCTCAGGTCACCACAACTTCTGCCTCCCGGGTTCAAGCAATTCTCCTGCCTCAGCCTCCTGAGTAGCTGGGATTACAGGCATGCGCCACCATGCCCAGCTAATTTTTGTATTTTGAGTAGAGATGGGGTTTCTCCGTGTTGATCAGGCTAGTGTCCCAGCCTCAGGTGATCTGCCCGCCTTGGCCTCCCGAAGTGCTGGGATTACAGGCGTGAGCCACCATGCCCAGCCTAAAATTCTTATCTCTTCCTTTTCAATATTTTTATATCTCATTTCTTTTTCTTATTTCATTGAATTGGATTGGACTGTTGGTTAAATTATTTTCATGGTATAAAGTATAGTATATATTAGTTTTAGGGTTTAAAAAAAAAACTTCACTGGGCGAGGTGGCTCATGCCTATAGTCATAACACTTTGGGAAGCTGAGGCAGATGGATCGCTTGAGCTCAGCCACACAGGCTGCGCAACATGGCAAAACCCTGTCTCTACCAAAAATACAAAAATTAGCTGGGCGTGGTGGCACACACTTGTAGTCCCAGCTACTTGGGAGGCTGAGGTGGGAGGATTGCTTGGGCTTAGGAGGCAGAGGTTGGAGTGAGCTGAGATTGTGCCACTGCTCTCCAACCTGCTGGGTGACAGAGTGAGACCCTGTCTCAAAAAAAAAAAAAAAGGAACTTCAATCTTCTAGTAAATTCGTTAAGACATAATTTTGTAATGATTAGACTAATGAGGGATTATATACTTTTTTTTTTTTTTTTTGTAAGATGGGGTTTCACCATGATGGCCAGGCTGGTCTTGAACTCCTGACCTCAGGTGATCCACCCACCTCGGCCTCCCAAAGTGCTAGGATTACAGGCGTGAGCCACCGCGCCCAGCCAAGGGATTATATACTTAAAGATATTTATACACAGATAAATTTTGCCATGTGTGTCTACCTATATATGTGCATTTATTTATTTATTTATTTATATTTTTGAGGCAGAATCTTTGTTGCCCAGGCTGGAGTGCAATGGTATGATCCCAGCTCACTGCAACCTCCACCTCCCAGGAATCAAATGATTCTCCTGTCTCAGCCTCCCGAGTAGCTTGGATTACAGGCACCTCCCACCACTCCTGGTTAATTTTCGTATTTTTAGTAGAGATGGGATTTTGTCATGGTGGCCAGGCTGATTTCGAACTCCTGATCTCAAGTGATCCGCCTGCCTCAGCCTCCCAAAGTGCAGGTGTTCAGGCATGAGCCACTGTGCCTGGCCAGCCACTTTATATATGAGATATTGTCCTTTCATCTTTAAAAGTGGAGATTTTAAGGGATCATCACACATTGGGGCCTATCGGGTCAGAGGGGGAGGGGAGGGATAGCATTAGGAGAAATCCATAATGTAGATTATGGGTTGATGGGTGCAGCAAACCGCCATGGCACGTGTATACTTATGTAACAAACCTGCATATTCTACACATGTATCCCAGAACTTAAAGTATAATAATAATAATAATAAAATAGCTAGGCCTGGTGGCCGGCATCTGTAATCCCAGCTACTTGTGTGGCTGAGGCATGAGAATTGCTTGAATCCAGGAGGCAGAGGCAGAGGTTGCAGTGAGCCAAGATCATGCCACTGCACTCCAGCATGGGCAAGAGCGAGACTTCGTCCCACAAAAGAAAAGAGAAATATCAATAAATTGGATATACATGGCAAGTTGACTTTCTATGAAAAAAAAAAAGTGGAGATTTTATGCAGTTGATGATTAAAATTATTTATTTATTTATTTTATTTTTTTTTTTGAGACAGAGTTTTACTTTGTCGCCCAGGCTGGGGTGTGGTGGCACTATCTTGGCTCACTACACACTGCAACCTCCGCCTCCTGGTTTCAAGTGATTCTTGTGTCTCAGCCTCCTAAGTAGATGGAATTACAGGTACGTATCACCACGCCTGGATAAATTTTGTATTTTTAGTGGAGACGGGGTTTTGCCATGTTGGCCAGGCTGGTCTCGAACTCCTGACCTCAGGCGATCCACCTGCCTCAGCCTTCCAGTGTGCTGGGATTACAGGTGTGAGCTACCCCGTGCCCAGCATTAAATTATTTATTATAATTAGCAAAGGTATGCAAGGAAAAGGGGTAAGTGAAACCCAGTTATCTTTTGAGTAACAGCATTTTTCCTGTTCTAGAATTATAAAGCATTGATTCAGACATGGACTTTCATGCAGCCAAATGTACAAAATTATGTGAGTTTCACTACATTGTCTTCATATTGAAGTTGGCCCAGACTCATGGGAATCCTGTGGGTGTGTTAGGTGTTTTTCTCTCAGTATTTCTGCCTTCTGAGCAAACTGCTAGAAGAGAGTTGGTTTTAATTAATGCTTCACAAAGCAATGCCGAAATACGACTTTTGGGCTTTTTTTTTTTTTTTTTTTACAGAGGGTCTTTGTTGTTGTGGACCAACCAGTTGTTTCCTTTTTCGTTGTGCCTTTCTTGGCTTTAAAGAAGAAACACCTTTTTACTCAGTGCTTTTAGTATTTTCAAGTGAAACTGATACTCTTGTCTCTTATTTTTGTCAACTGGTATTGAACACAGAGTTAGTGGTACTTTTCCTACATTGAAGCCATGGGGGAGGCTATTGCTTCCTACTTCTCTCTCTTTTTTTTTTTTTTGAGATGGAATCTTGCTCTGTTGCCAGGCTGGAGTATAGTGACATGATCTCTGCTCACAGCTCAGTGCACCCTCTGCCTGCCGGGTTCAAGAGATTCTCCTGCCTCAGCCTCCCGAGTAGCTGGAACTACAGGTGCCCACCACCACGCCAGGCTAATTTTTTTTTTTTTTTTTTGTATTTTTAGTAAAGGTGGGGTTTCTCCATGTTGACCAGGCTTGTCTCAATCTCTTGACCTCGTGATCTGTCCGCCATGACCTCCCAAAGTGCTGGGATTACCGGTGTGAGTGACCACGCCCTGCCTACTTCTCTTAAACATTATCTTTTTAGTTTTTCAGTAGGTTTCAGTTGAGGGGCTATTTCCCAGTCAGAATCTTTTTTATCTAGTGATCCTGGCAATCTGCTTTGGCAGCTAAAAGCAGGTAACTTTGTTTTTTTTACTCCTATGGAATGTTTGCCAGTTTATCTTTATTTACTAGTATTATACATAGACCCAGAAGACTTAATAAGTTGTTGTGAATTCACTATACAGTCACAGAAAGGAAAGGGGAAATTTCTGGGTCTGTTTGCAATGGTAATAAGTGATGATAAACTGGGAAACAAGCCAGAGTAAAACAAATTCAAATTCTTTCAGGATTCTGTTATTTTGTGGAGGTAGAAAAACAACAGTAGAAACTTTTTGGCCCTCTGTGTGAATATGAGGAGAGGTCCTTTTACAGGTTATGTGTGTCTCTTGTCTAACTAGTTCTGCTTACCTATTTACCTCTTACTTTGTATGTGCTCCTTTGAAGCTGTTTATAGGAAGAAGAGGGATGAAAGGAAAAGGCACTCTTTTTTGTTGTTGTTGAGACGGAGTCTTGCTCTTTTGCAAGGCTGGAGTGCAGTAGCGCAATCTCGGCTCACTGCAACCTCCTCCTCCTGGGTTCAAGCGATTCTCCTGCCTCAGCTTCCCGAGTAGCTGGGACTACAGGCGCGTACCACCACGCTCAGCTAATTTTTGTATTTTTAGTAGAGAAGGGGTTTCACCATGTTGGCCTGGATGGTCTCTTTTCTCTTGACCTTGTAATCCACCTGTCTCAGCCTCCCAAAGTGTTGGGATTACAGGCGTGAAACACCGCCCCCAGCCAGAAGAGGCACTCTTTATGGGTACCTCCACATTTCTGATCAGATTTGTTCTTTTTGTGTAGTGGTCATTCTTACTTTACTAATGAAGAAACTGAAGCATAGTCAAAGGTTACTGTTTCCTTGGATTCTCTGCCCATTGCAGGGGCTTTTGAGTCAGGCTGTCAAGTATCCACTTGACGAACGTGACAAAGGCTCTGTTGCTTTATAGTTTTGTTATGCACCTTACTTAATTTCCTCATCTGTGAGGTGAGAATTATAATAACAGTATTACTATCCATAAGGTAGTGGAAGGATTTAATGAATTAATATATTTAAATTATTAAAGTGTACCTGGCACATAAAGGCCCAATAAAGTTTAGATGGTATAGTTGTTACTGTTCTACAGTGTGATAGATGTCTTAATCAACATGAACTGTTTTTAGTTTTTCATTACCTCCTGTGGAGTGTATGCAGAGAACAATAAAATCAGCTGGGAAAGAGAGCCTTCTGGGCTCAAGCAATTCTCCTTCTTTAGCCTCCCAAGTAGCTGGGATTATAGGCATCCGCCACCACACCCGGCTAATTTTTATATTTTTAGTAGAGATGAGATTTCACCATGTTGGCCAGGCTGGTCTTGAACTGCTGACCTGAAGTGATCTGCCTACCTTGGCCTCTCAAAGTGTTGGGATTACAGGCTTGAGCCACCATACCCGGCCCTATATTTTTACATGGCAAAATTCAAAAGGAGCAGAAATGGCTGTACTGGTTAGGTGGGACACCCACTATTCACTTTACTGCTCTACACCCTCCCAGTAAAGAATCAGTATCTCGTGGCTCATGCCTGTAATCCCAGCACTTTGGGAGGCTGAGGCAGGCGGATCACGAGGTCAAGAGATCGAGACCATCCTGGCCAACGTGGTGGAATCCTGTCTTTTTTTTTATGTGTTAAATCTAAAAATAAAAAAAAAGAATCAGTATCTGGTCCTTCTCAGCATTGCAACCTCTTCATTAATGCATTTGTTTTTTTGACGTGTGCCCATTTTGGTGGAATTATCTAGAGAATAAGAAAAAGGACCAGTTACAATGGCTTACTCCTGTATCCCCAGCACTTAGGGAGGCCAAGCATGTGGATCACTTGAGCCCAGGAGTTCCGGACCAACCTGGGAAACATAGTGAGATTCCATCGCTAAAAAAATTAAACAAAAATTAGCCAGGTGTCATGGTGCTCACTTTTGTACCAGCCTCTCAGGAGGCTGAAATGGGAGGATTGCTTGAGCCCAGAAGGTTGAGGTATCATGGAACTTCAGCCTGGGTAACAGAGTGAGACCCTGTCTCAAAAAAAAAAAAAAAAAAAAAAAGCCCTGGTCTACTTATGCAGTAATTTATTTTAGACAAGCAGTAATTTTCTTTTATGCTTTTATTTATTCAAGATAAAGGTACTAGTTTTTATGTCTTTAACACAAATACAGGGGGTGAAACATGATAGTGGATTGATTGCCTGAGCTCAGGAGTTCAAGACCAGCCTAGGGCTGGGCACGGTGGCGCATGCCTGTAATCCCAGCACTTTGGGAGGCCAAGGTGGGTGGATTACGAGGTCAAGAGAATTGACCTGGCCAACATGGTGAAACCCTGTCTCTACTAAAAATACAAAAATTAGCTGGGTGTGGTGGCACATGGCTGTAGTCCCAACTACTCAGGAGGCTGAGGCAGAAGAATTACTTGAACCCAGAAGATGGAGGTTACAGTGAGCTGAGATCATGCCACTGTACTCCAGCCTGGGCAACAGGAGACTCCTTCTCAAACAAAACAAAACAAAACAAAACAAATTCAACTAACTGAAATAAGCTTATAATAATTTAATTTTCAGGTATGTATTGCTTCCATAAAGCAGCCACCCCAAGAAACCACTTAAGTGCTACTCAAAGCATGTATTTTTGGGGGAAAAAAAAAGGATATATTTCCTTTGAACATTCTCAGGATGTCTGATTATTGTTATCCTTTGAGAGTAGATGGATTTTAATAATAATAATACATGTAATTTGACAAGAAAATCAAATGGGAAAAATTTTATTAAGTAGTGAGAAACCAGCTCAAAGTCTAATGTGTGAGACTCTGGATGATACCAGCTTTTATCTAGCATCATAGTACATTTGAACCTCATTAGATCTACATTTGCCCAAAGTAAATAGTTCTCTGGAAAAGATGATGTTATAAATACAAGTTTAGGCCAGGTTCGGTGGCTCATGCCAGTAATTCCAGCACTTCAGGAGGCTGAGGCAGGCGGATCACTTTGAGCCCAGTAGTTCAAGACCAGCCAGGGCAACATGGCAAAACCATGTCTCTAAAAAAGTACAAAAATTAGCTGGATTTGGTGGTGAGTAGGCGGTGTTCCATCTACTCAGGAGGCTGAGGGAGAGATCACTTGAGCCTCGGAAGTGGAGGTTGCAGTGAGCCAAGATCATGTTGGCCGGGTGCAGTGGCTCACTCCTGTAATCCCAGCATTTTGGGAGGCCAAGATGGGCAGATCACCTGAGGTTAGGAGTTCAAGATCAGCCTGGCCAACATGGTGAAACCTCGTCTCTACTAAAAATACAAAATTAGCTGGGCATGGTAGCATGTGCCTAGAATCCCAGCTGCTTGGGAGGCTGAGGCAGGGGGATTGCTTGAATATGGGAGGCGGAGGTTGCAGCGAGCTGAGATTGCACCACTGTACTCCAGCTTGGGCAACAGAGCAAGACTCTGTCTTAAAAAAAAAAAAAAAAAAAAATCTTGCCACTGCACTCCAGCCTAGGTGACAGAGTGAGAGCCTGTCTCAAAAAACAAAAACAAGAAACAAAAAAACCACGAAATACAGGTTTATACCCAACAGCCCTTCAAACTTACCTCCCTCCTAAAATAATATGATATAATGAATTAACCAAAAAACAATCATACCAAAGCATTAGTAGCAAAGAGAACTTCAGAGTGATGAAAACCAGTTAACTGCTCTAATCCCATGCCACAAATTTCTAGAAATGTCTTTCTAGACATTTCTAGAACAGTATTATTTATAGCAGATGGAAGGAAAATCATTTGCAGCTGTTTTTTCCAAGAGGCCCATACACTGTTGTTAGAACCACATAAAGTTTAGAAACCCCTACTGATATGTCACGGGAAGAAGAAAGTTGGACATATAATTCAGTTGTGTCTTGAGACCAGAACAGGAAACCATTAAAAAAAAAAAAAAAATATATATATATATATGTATATATATATATATATATATGTGATTAATTTCTTTGTCAAAATTTTTATATAAGTTTGTGTGTTCCTTCTCTTTGATAAAAGCTCGTAATATCACAGTTGATTTACTTCTACTTGGAAGAAGTCCCCACCTAAGTTGGGTAAGGTTTAGAAGTATGGTCATAAGGTGAAAAAAATTGGCAGCAGTCTCAAAATCCTTTTCCTAGTTGTATAGCAGTTGCTTAAGGCCCTAACTTCCTGTCCATCTTTGTCAGGTTGAAATGAATGAACCAACTAGAGAAACTGATATTATTTTCCAGGTAAACTCAAGAAAAATTAATTGCACTAATTGTAGGCTAAAGATAGACCACTTTTCAAATCTGCCAGTTGAAAAATTATTGTAAAAACAGACATGAGGCTGAGTGTGGTGGCTCATGCCTATAATCCCAGCATTTTGTGAGACTAAAGTGTGAGGACTGTTTGAAGCCAGGAATTCAAGACCAGCCTGGGCGACATAGTGAGACCATGTCTCTGCAAAAGAATTTAAAAATTAGCTGGGTGTGATGGTGTGCCCCTGTAGTCCCAGCTATACTTGGGAGGCCAAAGTGGGAGGATCACTTGAGCCCAAGAGTTAAAAGCTGCAGTGAGTTATGATCACACCACTGAACCCCATCCTGGCCAACACAGAGAAACCCTGTTCTAAAACAAATAAACAAAATAAACAAAAACAGATGAAATGTAATCCACCACATTAACAAAAATAGAAATCACTTTGTATCACTTTGATGGATACAAAAAAAGTATGTGATAATATTCACTAACAGTTAATAAGAGGAAACCTTCACAATAGGATTAAAAAGGAGCTTAATCTGATAAAGACTTATTATAAAAATTCTATAGAAAACTTTAGGCTGGGCACAGTGGCTCACGCCTGTAATCCCAGCACTTTGGGAGGCCAAGGCAGGCAGATCACGAGGTCAGAAGTTTGAGAACAGCCTGACCAACATGATAAAACCCATCTCTGCTAAAAATACAAAAATTAGCCAGACGTGGTGGCAGGTGCCTGTAACCCCAGCTACTCAGGAAACTGAGGCAGGAGAATTGCTTGAGCCCAGGAGACAGAGGTTGCAGTGAGCTGAGATTGCACCTCTGCACTCTGGTCTGGGCGACAGAGCGGGACTCTGTCTTAAAAAAAAAAAAAAAAGAAAAGAAAAGTTTATAATCAGCATAATCAGTAGTTAAGTAATAAAATCTCCTTAAGATCAGGATGAAAGAGGAGGCTGGCTGTCCACACAATTACTAAATACTACACTGAAGGTCATGATTGTACAAGAGTGATATAAGAGTCTGTGTATAAATAATACTTGAAGAACATGATCAATAACAAAAATTCTAAGAAAAAGGTTTGAATTTCTCTCATTATCTTGCTTGGTGCTAGACCCAGAGCAGATGTTCAGTAAATGACTTAGGTGAAGAATGTGGTTCATTTGTTCCAGAGCCTGAAGGAACAGTAGTGTTTTTGGAAAAGGGCATGGATTAATGCTTTGGAGAATTTTACTTACTCTGGGTAAGGGATGCTGTAATAATTGTAAAATGTGAAGAAACTGCTTATGATCCTGGAAATTTGAGTTTTGTCTAGAAAGACAGGTGTCCTGGTGACTGAGTTGTAACTATAGGACAAGAATTGAAACGTGTTTGAGGACAACCATTCCTTACCTGAGATCTCCTAGCCAGGAAGGGAGTACTGACTAGATTTCTTGATAGAAAGACTGAAATATTTCACATTTTTTTAGGTGTTGTTTTAATCCAAGGATTCATCAGAATATATATACCCTTACAGCACTGTGGAAAATACAAAAATGACTCTGGATCCAGACTGCCTGGGGTCATAACCCAGCTTAACTCTAGCTGGAGATGTAACTTTGAGCAGTACTTTATCCTATGATGCCACTATTTCCTCATCTGTAGAGTAGGAATAGTCATAAAACCTACCTAACATAATCATTGATAATATGAGTTAATATAAAGTGTTTAGATAAGATCTTGATGCAATATTAACATATTAATGTTATTTGGACACCAAGGAATTGAGAAGAGGGCAAGTGTTTTTCATTCATTTAAAATTGTTCTAGGCTGCGCGTGGTGGCTCACGCCTATAAGCCCAGCATTTTGGGAAGCTGAGGTGGGTGGATCACCTGAGGTCAGGAGTTCCAGACCAGCCTGACTAACATGGTGAAACCTTGTCTCTACTAAAAATACAAAAATTAGCTGGGCATAGTGGCAGGCACCTGTAATCCCAGCTACTTGGGGAGATTGAGACAGGAGAATCACTTGAACCCGGAAGGCAGAGGCTGCAGTAAGCCAAGTTCGTGCCATTGCACTCCAGCTGGGGCGACAGAGCGAGACTCCGTCTCAAAAAAAAAAAAAATGTTCCAGGCCGGGTGTGGTGGCTCACACCTATAATCCCAGCACTTTGGGAGGCCAAGGCAGGTGGTTCACTTTAGGTCAGGAGTTCGAGACCAGCCTGGTCAACATGGTGAAATGTGTGTCTACTAAAAATACAAAAATTAGCCAGGCATGGTAGCGCACACCTGTAATCCCAGCTACATAGGAGGCTGTAGCAGGAGACTTGCTTGAACCTGGGAGGCGAAGGTTGCAGTGAGCCTAGATCATGCCACTCCACTCCAGCGTGGGCAACAGCGAGACTCCGTCTCAAAAACAAAAAATGTTCTATGTCCCTAAAGGCTGTGTCATAATAGCAATAGTAATAAGAATGATGATAGACAAGCTGTATTAACTTTTCTTCTTCTTCTTTTTTTTTTTTTTTGAGACAGAGTCTTGCTCTGTCATCTAGGCTGGAGTACAGTGGCATGATCTCAGTTCACTGCAACCTTCACCTCCTGGGTTCAACCTTCACCACCTGCCTTAGCCTCCCAAGTAGCTGGGATTACAAGCATGTGCCACCATGCCCGGCTAATTTTTATAGTTTTAGTAGAGACAGGGTTTTGCCCTGTTGGGCAGGCTGGTCCTGAACTCCTGGCCTCAAGTGATGTTTCCACCTCAGTTTTCCAAAGTGTTGGGATTACAGGTGTGAGCCACCGCACCCAACCTGCATTAACTCACTCCTTCCTTCCTTCCTTCCCTCCTTCCTTCCTTCCTTCCTTCCTTCCTTCCTTCCCTCCCTCAGTCCCTCCCTATCTTTCTCTCTTTCTTTCCTTTTTTAAAAAACAAGGCTGAGTGCAGTGGGTCATGTTTTTAATTCCAGTGCCTTGAGAGGCTGGGGTGGGAGGATTGCTAAAGGCCAGAAGTTCAGGGCTGCAGTGAGCTCTGATCATGCTGCTGTACTCCGGGGTAGCTGACAGAGACCCTATCTCTTTAAAAAAAAAAAAGAAAAGAGAAAACCCAAATGTGGTTTAATGCTTTAAATAGATAAATTGTATGGGAGGTGAATTATATCTTAATAAAGCTGCTTTTAAAAAACACAGATGTGACCCATGGAGAAATTTTGCCACAGGAAGGGGCATAAATGTAGTATTCAAGTGATGAATAAGATTCAGTGTGGGAGACAGAAGAAATTTTAAGTTGCTCAAGGGAGGGAGAATTAGCTCTTTTGAAAAAAATTTGTGGACATGTTAAATGCACACTTTTTTTTTTAATTGTTTCTGGAGGACAGTTGTGAGGCCAGTGCACTTTTTGCTCAATGGGGATGAGTGAGTGGGCAAGCAGGGTCATTTGGTTGGGGTGGCAAAGGGAGGAGGGCTCAGGCTTTGGACTCCTCTGACTGGGTTTGACAGTGTGGCCTAGTCAGTGAACATAATTCTCTGAGTCTCAACTTCCTCTTTGAAAAGGAATAATTGCCTTTACTATGGCAAGTAATTCCAGTTTGACTCCACTGAATAGGTCACACAGCACCTAGAGTAAATTGTTTAGAAAATTTAAATGCTTTTTATAAAGCTAAATTTCTTTAAGCATATATGTCAGTTCCCTTCTTAAATGGCTTCTTATTGGAATATCAGCAACCTATAAAATCCTGAACAATGGACTTCTGCTTCCTCTTCACTTTGCTCATTGTAATCCCCTGCATTGCTGGTCTTCTTTCACCACAAGCCTTTCTTGATAGGCTGCTGCTATTCCCTGTCTGGAAACTCTGTCCCAAGCTCTTGACAAGGTTGGCTCCATCTCTTCATTGAGGACGCTGTTTAAATGTGGCTTCTAATTTATATTTTCACAACAGTTTACAAGGATTCCCATTTCTTCTCATCCACACCAACACTTGTTATCTTTAGTCTTTTTTATAATGAGTGAGAGTGTAAGTTAGTATCACCATTATGGAAAACTGTGTGGAGGTTTGTCAAAAAACTAAAAATAGAATTACTGCATGATCCAGCAATCCCACTTCTGGGTATTTACCCAAAAGATATGAAATCAGTGTGTTGAAGAGTTGTCTACTTTCTTATGTTCCTTGCAGCATTATTCACGATAGCCAAGTTATGGAACCAGCCTAAGTGTTCAACACATGAGTGAATAAAGAAAATGTGTACACACACGCACACACACTCTCACACTACTCAGCCTTAAAAAAAGAAGGAATTATGTCACTTGTGGCAACTTGGATGGAATGGAGAACATTATGCTAAGTAATGTAAGCCAGCCACTGAAAGACAAATGCCACGTGTTCTCAGTTATATGTGGAATCTAAAACAATTGAACTCATAGAAGCAGAAAATAGAATGGTGGTTACAGAGGTTGGAGTGTTGAGGAAATGGTGAGGTGATGGTTAAAGGGTACAAAATCTCAGCAAGGATATTATTATTTTTTAATTCTGTTGTACAGTGTGGTGAAGATACTTTTTGTATATTTCACAATTGCTAAGAGAATAAATTTCAAATATTCTTACCACAAAAATGTTAAGTATTTAAGGTAATGGGTATGTTAACTAGCTATATGTATACATAAATTATAACACTACTTTGTACCCCATACATTTATATAATTATAAATTGTCAATGTACAATTTAAAAATTTTTTAAAAATAAATGTCTTCTAATAAAAGGCTTCCCACCCCTCTATCTAAAACTCTTCCATGCTGTACGTGGTGACACATGCCTGTAATCCCAGTTTTTCAGGAGGCTGAGATGGGAGAATCTCTTTAGCCCACGTGTTCAAGGCTACGTTGCACCATTATCTCACCTGTCAACAGCTACTGCACTCCAGCCTGGGCTGCATAGCAAGAACACATCTCTAAATGTGAATACAATAAAACTTTCATCTTTGATTTCCCCGTAATCCTTAGTTTAGCAGATCTTTGTTTGATATGTAGCATGGTCCCGATTTGTGTGTTTTTTTTTAATTCATGTGTTTGTGAGGCTCCCTTTAGATTAGAAGTTCTGTGAGCAGAGGAGCTGTATATGTCAAGTTCACTGTTACATCATCAGTGGACTATCCTAGTTTTAGGCATGTAGGAGGCACTCACTGAATATTTATTTATTAAAAAGTTTTTTTTGCCATATACCTACAACCTTCTAACTTTTAAGATTTAAAAAATGTTTGTTTTTGGTTTTTGGGGTTTTTTTTTGGCTCCCAGCAGGAAACAATTATTTTGAGATTTTTTCTTACTTTTTTTCTTTTTTTTTTTCGAGCCATGGTCTTACTCCGGAGTGCAGTGGTGCAACCACTACCTCCCAAGTTCAAGCAATTCTCATGCCTCAGCCACCTGAGTAGCTGGGATTACATGCATGCACCACCATACCTGGCTAATTTTTGTATTTTTAGTAGAGATGGGGTTTTGCCATGTTGGTCAGGCTGGTCCTAAACTCCTAGCCTCAAGTGATCCACCCACCTCGGCCTCCTAAAGTGCTGAGGTTACAGGCGTGAGCTACCACATCCGGTGGCTTTTTTTACTATTTTTAAAAAAGACTGGCTCTTACTATGTTGGCTAGGCTGGAATGTAGTGGCTATTCATAGGTGCGATCATAGTGCACTTCAGCCTCGAATTTGTGGGATCAAGTGAACCTCTCACCACAGCCTCCCAAGTATCTGGGATTATATGTGTGTGATACCCCCACCTGGCTTTATGAAATATTTGTCAATTGAACTAGAAACACTTTGAATAAACATAGTGGTTTGTATTTTCCCTTTCTGACACCTGGAAATTATCCAAACTCCTTCAGTAATTGCTGTCATTCTTTAAGGTTCATTTACTTAGAAATGGGATTTAAAAATACATGTGTAGGCTGGGCATGGTGGCTCATTCCTATAATCTCAACATGTTGGGAGGCTGAGGCAGGTGGATCACCTGAGGTCAGGAGTTCATGACTAGTCTCCCCAACACAGTGAACCACCCCCCCATCTCTACTAAAAATAGTATGGTGATGCATGCCTAGATCATGCCACTGCACTCCAGCCTGGGCAAGAGAACAAGACTGTCTCAATAAATAAATAAAATGCATATCTATATTTATTTTCTTTTTTAAGACGGAGTCTAGCTCTTTCACCAGGCTGGAGTGCAGTGACGTGATCTTGGCTCACTGCAACTTCCGCCTCCTGGGTTCAAGTGACTGTCCTGCCTCAGCCTCCCTAGTAGCTGAAATTACTGGCGCGCATTGCTATGCCCAGCTAATTTTTGTATTTTTAGTAGCGATAGGGTTTCACCATGTTGGCCAGGATGGTCTCCATCTCCTGACCTCATGATCTGCCTACCTTGACCTCCCAAAGTGCTGGGATTGCAGACATGAGCCACTGCACCCAGCCTCTTTTTCTTTTTTTGAGACAGAGTTCTGCTCTGTCATCCAGGCAGTAGCACAATCATAGCTCACTGCAACCTCGAACTCCTAGGCTCAAGAGATCCTTTCACCTCAGCTTCCCAAGTAGCTGAGACTACAGGCACACATCACTATGCCACTGCACCAGGCCTTTAAAAAAAAAAATATATTCTTTAAATCTTCTTTTCTTGTAGTAAAAGTTACAGTACATTTCACTTATGTCCCTTTTCCTGTTGGAGAAGGTGAATTGAGTAGAGGGAAGCAAATTGATATTGAGGCTGAGAATAAAACTGCGGATTTCTAGCTCTGATTTTCTGCCTCTCACCTATTTTGTCCCTATGTAAACAGGCTGTTTCTTTATGGCCAGGAAAAAATGCAATAGAATTTGACTATTGACAATTCCAGAAAGCACCCCAGATGAGAATACTTAGAATTGGATTTAAAACAAAACCTACCCACCCCTTTTTTGGGGAAAGACAGGGTCTCTCTGTCTCCCAGGCTGGAGGGTAGTGGTATGATCACAGCTCGCTACAGCCTTGACCTCCTGGGCTCAGGTGATCCTCCTACTTTTCAGCTACCCAAGTAGCTGAGACTATAAGCATATGCCACCCTGCTAAGTAAAAAAATTTGTTTTTGTAGAGATGGGGTCTCAGTATGTTCACCAGGCTGGTGTTGAACTCTTAGACTCAAGTAATCCTCCTGTCTTACCTCCCAAAGTTCTAGGATTATAGGTGTGAGCCACCACACCTGGCCAAAATCAGTTTCTTGGTCATAAGTTTTCATCTTTTGAAGTTCTCTTATGCCTTCTAAAATGGGTGAAAATTTGGGTTATAGTTTTCTAATGACTGTTGCCTTTTCACAGTGATCACAAGCCAGAACTTGTGACCAAGAAACAGCAAGCGTGAGGACCAAAAGAAATATGTGGTGGATGAAGAAGTAGTAGATCAGAAAGAACCTGATTTGCTTTTGAGTTTCACATACACTTACCATATGATCCAGCAGTCCTATACCTATAAACAGTTTCATCATAAGTTGTGTAAGAGAGATTTAGAAGCCTGGCAATGTCTGTTTTGATTATTAACAAAAACCCAGTGTGTTTTGATTTTGAAATTTAAATATTTATGTACCTCACTTTTGATAAAGCCAATATATGAGAATCTGAAATACACAGTGAATCAATGAAACTTTTTTTTGATGCTTTTATAATAGCACTTAATTTTCTTTTAGACTTCATGCACCTCCCATATACTGTTTGACATGAATTTAAGTAGAGAGCTCAAATGATAAGCTAAAGAGTTTGTAATTGAACAGAGCGTGGTGATAAAGAAATTGGATTTTTAAAAACTTAGTAACTTTTATTTCTTAAATGAGAGATGCCACATAAAGTAGTATTGAATATTATTCATCTTTCTTTTTTTTTTTTTTTTTTGAGGCGGCATTTCATTCTTGTTGCCCAGGCTGGAGTGCAATGGTGAGATCTTGACTAACTGCAACCTCTACCTCCCAGGTTCAATAGGGTTTTTAAATTAATTAATTAATTTTACTTTTATTTATTTATTTTGGCATGCTTCAGGTCTCTCCTCAGGGTTTTTTAAAAATTAATTTTTAAAAGATTTTTTTTTTTTAATTTTTCTTTTAGAGACAAGGTCTTTCTGTGTTGCCCAGGCTGGAGTTGAATGGCAATTTACAGGCGTGATAATAGCACATTGCAGTCTTTAACTCCTGGGCTTGAGCAGTACTTCCATCTCAGCCTCCCAAGTAGCTGGAGACTATAGGCACATACCGTTGCACCTGACTTCTACAGGTTTTTAACCCGACAGATACTATATGTTCTTCTAATACATACATGTAAGTATACATGGATAATGAGGGCTATGTGTGATTATTCCACCTAATGGTATACTAGTCTAAGTGCAATGGAAAAAATTAATGGAAAGTATTATAAAAATAACCTCCATCTGTTGGAAAAAGCAGAGTGAGCAAAAATGAAAAATATGAAGAGAAATAGGCAATATAATACAGTTTCCAAATCTTATAAATGAGACTATTGTAGCAATAATTTTTGAAACTTTGTGAGTTAGTTGAACACTTATAAATTGACTAAATGGGCTAAGACACATTCTGCTTCTGTCCTCATATTAATTTATAATGGAAGGAAGTATAGTTAATAGTATCACATAGACATACTCCCAACACTTATGATGTTTTTTCTCTTTCTAATATCGTTTGAGGAATTTGGGCAAAAGACAAGGATAAGCAGAGGATAGTGGATATAGTTGGAAATAGGAGAAATAATGAGGAAATATGAATTCTTAATGTTGTCATGTAGGAAATTCAGTAGTTGCTGACCTCCTTTCATTGCTTTGATTTTTTTCCTTTATATAATATACATGATAAATGTAAATCTATTGTAAAGCAAAGAAAACCAAAAATGAAAATAAGCAGTTAATTTTAACTATAATAAAACAAACAGAGGCTGGGCACGGGGAGTGACGCCTGTAATCCCAGCACCTTGGGAGGCCGAGGCAGGTGGATCACCTGAGGTCAGGAGTTTGAGACTAGCCTGGCCAATATGGTGAAACCCATCTCTATTAAAAATACAAAAAATTAGCCAAGTGTGGTGGCAGACACCTGTAATCCCAGCTACTTGGGAGGCTGAGGCAGGAGAATCATTTGAACCTGGGAGGCAGAGGTTACAGTGAGCTGAAATCGCGTCATTGTACTCCAGCCTAGGCAACAAGAGTGAAAAGCTGTCAAAGAAATAAATAAATAAAACAAGCAAACAGATTATATTATTGGATTATGTGCCCACCTGTACAATTGGCTCACAGCTTTTTTTTTTTTTTTTGAGATGGAGTCTTGCTTTGTTGCCCAGGCTGGAGTACAGTGGCACTATCTCTGCTCACTGCAACCTCTGCCTCCTGGGTTCAAGCAATTCCCTGCCTCAGCCTTCCCAGTAGCTGGGATTACAGGTGCCCATCACCACATCTGGCTAATTTTTTTTTTTTTTTTTTCAGTAGAGACGGGTTTTCACCATCTTGGCCAGGCTGGTGTTGAACTCCTGGCCTTGTGATCTGCCCACCTCGGCCTCCCAAAGTGCTGGGATTACAGACATGAGCCACCGCACCTGGCTGCTCACAGTTTTTTACTTGTTACTGTTGTAGGGAATTACAGGTGTCCTCAGGAAGTTTAGAGTATAGACATCTTTGTTGTATAATTGGTGATAATAACCATATATTTGTTCTAATTCCCTTCCCTTTTTAAGGAAAATATTTATGATAGTGAAATATAAGTGTGGGTTTAGTATGTGATTGGTGATAACAGTATTTTTTTTTGTTAAGAATATTCACATGGTTTATCAAATATAGCGTCAAAATTATCTCATTGCAAACATTTGTGTTAGGCTCAGTTCTGAATTTGGACACTGCTGAATGCTGGTAGAAATGAATGTCATGTTTAAGATTTTTTGGTTTTTGGCTTTATTTTCACTTTGGGGTTCTGCAGTGGATCTTCTCAGGCACTCTGTCATTGCACGCTCAGTATACAGCAAAAACCACCAAAAGTTCAGCTTTTCAGAACTTTAGGACTGCTTAGTACGAATAGAGTTTTGGAAATTCCTTCATAGAGGTTGTCTGTGTTGATTGGTAACTGTGGATTACATAATTCTTGCCAGTGCTTGGTAAATGGTAGGGAAAGGGAAATGGGGCAGTAAATAGTCTCCTTTCTTATAAGTTCTGGCAAAATTAAAAGGAAGAGCTTTAAATTAAATTGTCCTCAGTTTCTTTAACTTGGTTTCAACACTGCTGTATATTTCTGTTAGCCACTGATGAATAAACAAACTGTCATTCTGTTTGGTCATATGTACATTACAAGAAGAAAGCAATTTATATTAAAGGCTTGTGTGTTTCCTCAGCTTCTATGGTTTGCAGCCTGCTGAGCTTATGATACTATGTGAATAATTCAGATGGCTAAACTGTTGGTGGATAAGAAAACCAAAACCCATTTCAGGAAGCTATGCATTTTGCTCACCTTTAGATAGGATTCATTCAATTAGTAGTGTCTGAATTTGTTTTAAAATTGAATTTTTAACTACATGTGTTCTTGATTTTTTACCTAGGTTACAAGATGTTCACCTAAGCTTGAGACCTACTGACTACATTTCCTACAAGAACTAATCAATGTTTTTCGTCTCCTGGAGATACATTAGAAACAAATATGGTGCTAAAAGAACTCCTTACCTTTCTCTGACTACGATTTATTTGGACATACTTTTGTATTGAAGAGAGGTATACACACTGAAGCTACTTGCTGTACGGAGACTGTGTCCTGTAGGATCATGGACCATCCCAGTAGGGAAAAGGATGAGCGACAACGGACAACTAAACCCATGGCACAAAGGAGTGCACACTGCTCTCGACCATCTGGCTCTTCATCATCCTCTGGGGTTCTTATGGTGGGACCCAACTTCAGGGTTGGCAAGAAGATAGGGTGTGGGAACTTCGGAGAGCTCAGATTAGGTAAGAATTGGTTATGTCAGTGACTTCCACTAACAACAATACCTGTAATAAGCTTTGGTGTGTTTCAAAACAAGCCATTTATAGTTTTACAAGAAATTTTTGTTAAGTAGAACCTGTTGTTATAAGAAATAATTTGTGAAGAGAGACTATAGTCATTATGAATTATAATTGTTTTCCAAGGCTCATCTCTCTTTATGTGTGTGAGATACGCTTTTAAATTTTTTATCAGTTCTGAGATTTTCTGATGAACATAGAGTTGTATACAGACGCTAATAAAATGCAGACTCTGATTCAGGAGGTCTGAGGTGGAACCCTAAATTCCGCATTTTTTTTTTTTTTTGAGATGGAGTCTCACTCTGTCACCCAGGCTGGAGTGCAGTGGCGTGATCTCAGCTCACTGCAACCTCCGACTCCTGGGTTCAAGTGATTCTCCTGCCAGGATTGAGGCAGGGTGGTCTCGATATCGTGACCTCCCAAGTGCTGGGATTATAGGCGTGAGCCACCGCACCCGGCTAATTCTGCATATTTTTACAAACTCCAGGTGATGCAGTTGCTGTTGGTCCTTTAAGAAGGGCATAAGGCCTTAGTTTAAGGATGGGCATGATGGTTTATGCCTGTAATCCCAGCACTTTGGGAGGCCGAAGCAGGCAGATCATTAGGTCAAGGGATCGAGACCATCCTGGGCAACATGGTGAAACCCTGTCTCTACTAAAAATACAAAAATTAGCTGGGCGTGGTGGCACATGCCTGTAGTCTCAGCTACCTGGGAGGCTGAGGCAGAAGAATTGCTTGAACCTGGTAGGCGGAGGTTGCCGTGAGCCGAGAGATCGCACCACTGCACTCCATCCTGGCAACAGAGCGAGTCTCTGTCTCAAAACGAAAAAAGAAAAAAGGACATAAGGCCTTGGTTTCATTCAGACTCTGCCCCTGAAAAGAAAAGAGCAAATCCTTACTCAGTAATATCCAGGCTTAGTCTGCAAGGATATATAATACATCCTGTTTGGAGAAGTTTTCCAATAGATAATATGTTTGCATTTCTTCCTGGAGTTTCCAGTATTAGAATTAAGTTAGAACTTTAAGAAGTTAGGCAGTTGTATTTCCCAACCAAGGCAATGGATTTTCTATTTCAAGTATGAATTTATGGGTGAGACGACAAATAATAACAAAATTAACCAGTCTGAAGATGTGAAATTGGGAAGAAGGTACATTGGGTATTTATATACTTGTTAATGGCTCTCCCTTGATGAATGGGATAGAGAAAATGAAATGCCTTATAAATGTATGAAGTTGGAGATTAGCTTGGAGAATGCGAAAAGGTCATCTTTTAGGTTAAAGTATTTTCTTTTTCTTCATAGCTCTTGAGACTGTGGGATTAATATGAAGACTCATTGTAAGAAACTTTGGCCCTTGTGGGTGGGAACATAATGTAATTATGTTTGTTATCTCTGTTACTTCTTTTTTTTTTTTTGAGATGAAGTGTCCCTCTGTCGCCCAGGCTGGAGTGCATGGCGCGATCTCAGCTCACTGCAACCTCCGCTTCCTGGGTTCAAGTGATTCTTGTGCCTCAGCCTCCCGAGTAGCTGGGACTACAGGTGTGTGCCACCATACCCAGCTTATGTTTTTTTTGTATTTTCGGGGAGACAGGCTCTTGCCATGTTGTCCAGATCTGATCTGATCCCCCCATAGAGAACCTTGGAGAAACATCGCTACACTAACCAGAGACCATTTGAATTTAAGAGTGACGAGAATGGATTTGTTTTTTCTGTTAGAAGGCTAGCAACCTGGAAATTCGGGACTTAATTAGGATAATGAAAGGATCTTTATAGTTAGAATTGTGTTCGAGTTAGCAAAGCCAGCAGATGCTACATAGAATAGGAGTAAGATGTGTAATTTCACACTGCTTTATTTTCTAGCAATTACAGAGTTGCTTTAATGAATAGTTTTGTGAAAATTCCTTTATGTCATATATTGACTTTGTTTTAACATCACAGTAGTACTTGCATTAAATAATTATGACGTAAACATCCACAAAATGGTAGGTGGTAGACCTATGGATTCTAAACAGAGAGCAAAAAAAATAATGCATACTAGCTTGTGCAAGATGCATAATGATTGCTAAGAGGCAGTTTCTAATGCATCTAATCTTTGAATTCTCAGAACATCAGACAATTGTTTCATTTCTGTGAAAGTGAAGAAAAACCTTGGTGAATGAAAAGTGGAAATCTGTTTAATCACTTAAGTCTAGATTTGTATTTTAAGTTTACAAGGGAATAGAAAAATTCATTCAGTTAAAAATATACATTTACAGCCCATATATATTTTGCAGAGTAGTATTGTGTTTTGTTTCCTCTTTGAATCTGAGATATTTTTAATTTTTCTTGTTTGGACTTGCCCTTAGTCAGTAGAAAGAACTTGTCTTTCTTTTCAGGTGCTTTTACTCTTCTCTGCTTATCAGTTTTTCATTAGCCCTGGGACCATACTGTTATGACCTTGTATCTAGAAAAGATACTTTCAGAATCATTTGGCATCTTCCCAACAAGAATGGGCTGTATACCCCATTCCATCATTTTCTGGCTCTAATATTAGCATGGAGAAGATTGTAAACTACAAAATTCCAAAGTCAGGGCAGGTGCAGTCAGGCTTCCGTCATGGCTACCACCTACAAGGCCCTGCTTCTCCAAACTAATTTCCTTTCCTAGTCACACTGTCTCTTAAACAGCCAAGTGTATTATTATTTCTTCTTCTTCCTCCTCCTCCTCTTCTTCTTCTCCTCCTCCTCCTCCTCCCTCTTCCTTCTTTTCTTCTTTCTTCTTCTTCTTTCTTCTTCTTCCTCTTCTTCTTCCTCTTCTTCCTCTTCCTCTTCTGCCTCTTCTTTCTTCTTCCTTTTTTCTTCTTTCTTCTTCTTCTTCTCTCTTGCTTCTGCTGCTTCTGCTGCTGCTTCTTCTTCCTTCTTCCTTCTTCTTCCTCTTCCTCCTCCTCTTCCTCTTCCTCTTCCTCTTCCTCTTCTCTTCTCTTTTTTTTTTTGAGACAGGGTCTTGCTCTGTTGCCCACACTGGAATGCAGTGGTGTGATCATAGCTCACTACAGCCTCCCAACTCCTGGGCTCGAGTGATCCTCCCACTTCAGCCTCCTTAATAGCTGGTGCATAAGAACACACCCAGCTAATTTTTAAAAATTTTTAAATGTTTTGTAGAGATGGAGTCTAAAAGGGTGGTCTTGAACACCTAGCCTCCAGCGATTCTCCTGCCTCGGCCTCCCAAAGTGTTGAGATTACAGATGTGAGCTGCCACAACTAACCAACCATATGCATTTCTGCTTCAGAGCCTTTACACTTGCAATTCCTTCTGTTTGCAGAATTCTTTCCCTAAAATTTTGCATAGTGGGTTGTTTCTCATCCTTTAGCCCTCAGTTTATGTCTTATCTTCTCAGAGAAATATTCTGTCCCTTCTTCCCTATTCCTATTTAAAATAACATGTTTCTCCTCTAGCATATTCTGTCTCATCAAACTGCTTAATTTTATTCATTGCATTTATCACTATCTGAAATGACAATATATATATGTCCCTATTAATTATCTCTCCTTACTTGAATATAAGCCCCTTAGAGGGCAGGGATTCTTTCTGTATTGTTTACTGTATTTGTGAGATGGAAGGATAAAAAAGCTGGTAAATAGGAAGAGGGGGAAAAAATAAAGCATACTTGGCTTTGGGCTCCAGGTTTATATGGGGGGTGGTGGTAGGTAGTAGACCTATGGATTCTAAACAGAGAGAAAAAAAAAAATAGTGCATTTTGGTTCTCTGCAAATGTTTCCACCCCATGAAACATCTTTTTTTCTTTTTTTTTTTTTTTTTGAGATGGAGTTTCGCTCTTTTTGCCCAGGCTGGAGTGCAATGGCACAATCTCAGCTCACTGCAACCTCCGCCTCCCCGGTTCAAGTGATTCTCCTGTCTCAGCCTCCTGAGTAGCTGGGATTACAGTCGTGTGCCACCACGCCTGGCTAATTGTGTGTTTTTAGTAGAGGCCAGGTTTCACCATGTTGGCCAGGCTGGTCTTGAATTCCTGACCTTAGGTGATCTGCCCGCCTTGGCCTCCCAAAGTGTTGGGATTACAGGCGTGAGCCACTGCACCTGGCCCCCATTATACATTTAACAACCATTTCTTGAATATTTACTATGATATTAGACTCTGGGAAGGATAGAAATAACAAGATGTAGTTTTTGTCCCTACAAATACCACAATCCAGTGGCAGTTAGAGAAAAACAAATCACAAGACAAAGTGGTAATATAGCAGATTGTAGGCTGGGTGTGGTGGCTTATGCCTGTAATCCCAGTACTTTGGGAGCCAAGGCAGGCAGGTAGGTCACTTGAGCTCAGGAGTTTAAGACCAGCATGAGCAGTGTGGCAAATCCCCGTCTCTACAAAAAATGCAAAAATTAGCTGAGTGTGGTGATATGCACCTGTAGTTCCAGCTACTTGGGAGACTGAGATGGGAGGATAGCTTGAGCCTGCGAGGCTGATGCTGCTGTGAGCCGAGATCACATCACAGCACTCCAGCCTGGGCGACAGAGTGAGACCCTGTCTCAAACAAACAAATAAACAAAAAAACAGATTGTATAGTCGGAGAAAATTAATAAAGGCTTCAACGAGGAGGTATGATTTGATGATAGGACAGGATTTCTGCTTGCGGACGTAAGAAGAAGAGCTTGTGCAGAATGCACAATCACTAGATATTGCGCAAGTGCCCCACATATTATCACAGCAGCAGTTAGTTATACATGACTGGGTCATAGGATGTGAAGTGAAAGAAAAGTAATAGAATGAAGCTTTTATGTAAGATTGTGAAGTGTCTGTATATATTAAAGCATTTGGACTTTATCCTGTAGGCAATGAGGTTGAATCAGGGGTTTTACAACAGAGGAATGACATAATCTAGCTTATATTCCAGAAAGAGAATTCAGGTTGTATTGTAAGATTAGACCAAATAGGAAAGAAGTTGAAAATCTTGTAGATTTTCCTTACCATGTTATACTTTGTTCTTCTGTCTCTCTCTCCCAAGATATGCATTAGGGTTATTACTTTGCTTTATTAATCCTCATATTCTAATTCCTTTCACTGTGTGTGGTGTGTAATGAGTACTCAAGAAAGGCTGAATCGTCCAGGTCAGAAGTGTCAGGGCCTTTGGTCTTAGCTCTGAAAATGGCAGTGAGATGGAGAGAGGATGAGGTAAGTTAGAAATTTAGACATAGACTATAGGCAGGATTTGGTCACTAATTATTTGATGGGAAGGAGTCAAAGATGACTAAATTTGCCAGCTAGAGGAGACCATGTGAATGAGGAAGGTGTTAACCCATTTATGCTGAAGGTTGCAAATATTTTTTTTGAAAAATCAGACCTTGGCAATGACCTTGACTAGTGGGATATAAATAACTCCCACAAACCTAGCGTTCCAATGGTGGAACACTTGGCATAAACAGGTTAATAGAGATAGGAAACATAGGACAAGAGAGACTGGTTGGGAAGGCAGGTAAGATAGAGTTTGTGATTATTTGAGGACTGTGTGACACACACACAGAAATGCATATCTGAGACTTTGAAAGTTTAGGCTTGATATAGGGGGATTAGGAAGTCACCACCAGACCAGGCACAGTGGCTCACGCCTGTAATCCCATCACTTTGGGAGGCCGAGGAGATCGGATCACCCGAGGTCAGGAGTGCAAGACCAGCCTGACCAACATGGCAAAACTCCATCTCTACTAAAAATGCAAAAATTAGCATGTGTGGTGGCACACGTTTGTAATCCTAGCTACTCCTGAGGCAGGAAAATTGCTTGAACCCAGGAGGCAGAGGTTGCAGTGAGCTAAGATCGCGCCATTGCACTCCAGCCTGGGTGACAGAGTGAGACTCCATCTCAAAAAAACAAAGAAAGAAAATAAATAATCACCATATAAGTGTTAATGAACACTGAAAGTCTGAGGAATGATGCTTTGTGGAGCTTGTTTGACTGAGAGAAGGAGGAATGCTGGAAAACAAAGAGTAGAGGGCCTAAGCAGGAGAAGGCTAATTATTCCCTTTGGTCTTTCATGTTTTCTAAGATGCTTCCTTCCCCATGTTTTTTGATCGACCTTCCTCGGCCTCCCAAAATGTTGGGTTTATAGGTGTGAGCCACTGTTCCCAGCCCTTCCTCATCTTTTAAAAATGAGCCACGTGTATTTTGTCATCAAAAAAAAGCAGTAATTGGCAGGGCACCACTGTTTCTGAGTTGTTTCACTACAATGACCTGCAGTTCCATCCATGTTGCTGCAAAAGATGTGAAATTTTATTTTTTAAGGGCTGAATAGTAGTTCAGTGTGTGTGTGTGTGTGTGTGTGTGTGTGTGTGTGTGTATAGAAAATATATCTATATATACACACCACATTTTCTTTATCTCATCATCCGTGAGGGACACTTAACTTGTTTCCGTATCTTTGGTGATAAACATAACGTGTGCAGTTGTCTTTTTGATGTAATAATTTCTTTTCTTTTGGGAAGGTATTTAGTAGTGAGATTGTAGGACTGAATGGTTGTTTTAGTTTTTTGAGAAACTTACATACTGTTTTCCATAAAGGGTGTACTCATTTACATTCCCGCCAACAGTGTTTCTTTTTTTTTTTTTTTGTAATCGATTATTTTATTACTTTCACCAACAACCAATATAGTAACAGAAACTGAAATTGACAGCAACTCAAAGCAACTTGTTTCGTAGTGAGGAGCAGGGCTCTGAATGAGCTACTTCTATTGAACACAGAATTTGCAATGTGCATAAAGACCCAAAGGCTCATAGTGGGAATATGAGGTGGTTGTATAGAGTAACACAAATGAAGGGGAGTTTTAGGGAGGTCAGTCAACAATTGGCAACACATAGGTCACTGATTTAGCAAGCTGGTTATCTGTGCAGTGACTGAGTCTGAGTTCTGGGCTTGATCATCAAAGTCTGGGCTGGGCGTGGTGGCTCACGCCTGTAATCCCAGCACTTTGGGAGGCCAAGACAGGTGGATCATGAGGTCAAGAGATTGAGACCATCCTGGCCAGCATAGTAAAACCCCGTCTCTTTAAAAAAACAACAAAGTGTCTGGGTGTCATTCATGACACCTATAATCCCAGCATTTTGGAAGTCTGTAATGGGAGGATCTCTTAAAGCCAGGGGCTTGAGACCAGTCCTGGTAACAAAGCCAAGCCCTTGAATCTTTAACACAAAAGGACAGGCAGATTCCAGATTAACTTCAACAGCCAAGTTGTCCAAGGACTTGGAAAATTCACCTTCTAATGTCCAAGACAGATTCCACTTATCTATACCTTGTTCTTTACTCAGACCTGTAACTTCAGTTTGGAAGTGAGCAGAAACATCTAGTTTTCCTGCAAAATCAAGAAAAAAATTGAGAGGCTTTCATTCTACAGCACATTTTACAATCTTTCCAGTGTATCTGTTGCTTGCCAGAAGGTTTCCATTCTGACTGGTATAAAATTATATTTTATTGTGGTTTTAATTTGCATCTCTCTGCTGATTAGTTCTTTTGAGCATTTTTTCATATGCTTCTTGGCCATTTGTATGTCTTTATTTGAAAAATATCTCTTCATGTCCTTTGCCCACTTTTAAATGGGGGTATATGGTTTTTTGTTGTTGTTGTTTTGTTTGAGTTCCTTGTAAATTCTTACAATTAGTATTGTAAATACTATAATATCCTTGTAATTGGATATTAGTTTCCTGTCAGATGCAGAGTTTGCAAATATTTTCTCTCAACAGGTTGTCTGTTCACTCTGTTGATTATTTCTTTTGCTGTGCAGATGCTTTTTAGTTATAATTAAGTCCCATTTGTCTATTTTTGTTTTTGTTGTGCATTTTAATTTTCTTGGAAGAATATCAAATGTATATGAGATTCTTGTTCGTGGTAGTATCGTAGTTTAAATTTCTTTTGGAATTACACCCTAGTTTAACTTAAGCACAGTTTGTTAAGGTTAAGCAGTTTTAACAGATCTTGGAGAAGAATTATTCTGTCAATAGCATAATCCATCAAAATAAGGTATAAGAGAAGAATTCTAACCACATTTGCTAACACACAGTTTACATTGTATTAATATGGTAATTTTAGAAGCATCACAGATATAATACTTGCAGAATTATGCATTGATAGCTTGACTGGTTAACCAGGAGAATGTAATGGTAAAATTTCCAGGCTTGCCAAACAAATCCAATTTTTATTTTTTTTTTGAGACTCTGTTGCCCAGGCTAGAGTGCAGCGTTGCAATCTTGGCTCACTGCAACCTCGGTCTCCCAGGTTCAAGTGATTCTTGTGCCTCAGCCTCCGGAGTAGCTGGGGTTACAGGTGTACTGTGCCACCCCGCCCGGCTAATTTTTGTATTTTTAGCGAATATGGGGTTTCGCCATGTTGGCCAGGCTGGTCTCAAACTCCTGACCTCAGGTGATCTGCCTCACCGTGGTTTCCCAAAGTGCTAGAATTACAGGCGTGAGCCACCATGCCTGGCCAGAATTTTTTAGGAGGACTGTTAAAGTAGGATGGTTATGGGCAAAAGAAGTTTATAGAAAGATTTGATTATGAGGGGGGATTCAGAAGCAGTATTTAAATGATTTCATCATGCATCCTAAGGAAAAAACGGTCTGAACTTATGGCCTAATTTTCCAGAAGAAGGCAAAGCTCTTATCAAAGAAAATGGAGCTTACTGCCTGCTGTTATGGGCTTTCAAAGAGCAGATGATACTGGATTGATTCAATTTTTTTTCCTATGTTGGATTACTAGAGCAAGAGGAAATATGCACACACACACACACACATACACACACATATGTATACAAATATACACACACATATATATACTTATATATACATATATATCGCTTTATAAAGTATATGTAATATTTTTTATAATTTATCTTTAATTACAATAACTATGTTACATGGATTCTAAAGTCCTGAACCCTGTAGGCAAGTGGTTCAATTCTTTTATCCATGTCCTCTAGATACCTCCTTATTTCTAAATATTATTTCTTGATTTTTTTCAATATTAGGTATTGTTATTGGTTTTCTCATTTATGCCATCCCTAATGACATACATACCTTCCCCACATTCTCCCATTATACTTAAGGTCAGCAATTTTTTTACATTTACAGCTTTATGGCTGTTTAAATATTATTTACAACTGAGCTATGCGAGCACTGTTGTTGTATTTCCTTTTTAGTATGACTCTATCCTCCCTTCCTTCAAAATCAAAAATTGCTGATACTTGATTTAAAAAAAAATTTTTAGTTATCTATATACCTTTAATTTTTTTCCCTCAAGTCCAACAATTATAAAATTTCTGTCGCTGATATTAGGTAATTCTGTGTTTAGATTCCTTTTCCGCTGTATGGCTTAGTTTTGCTAAGTTATTTACCATTTGTTTATTCAATTCTCATCTTCCAAAATGTTGACATCTCTAGTCTACTGTTTCCTCATCTATTCTCTTTGTCCTTTCTTGTTCCCTATGTGCTTTCAGTGGGGTTTTGGAAATAAGAGTTAAATGCTTCCTTTTTTTTTTTTCTGCCGTGTTAAACCAGATGTCTCTATATACATCTAGAGACACTTCTTTATTTCAGCAAGGCATTTATTTGACAGACTTTTGTGATATTCTGGTAACATATATAGAAATGTGAGGTGACTGGTAAGATAATTAAGTAGATTTGTTGTTCCTTTAACCATCTTCCTTAAAGAGAAAGAGTTAATGGATTATTACCCTTACTAATGCTAAACAGTAGAGTTTTGTGTTTTGGTCCTATCCAGTTCAACAGTGAATTGGATTGAGACCTTTGAAGGACATATTGATGAAATCTGTACACAACACAGTGCTTTGGGTGGGGCAGCTAATATGTATTACTGGTTAACAGAATCAAGATTCAACATTATCTTTTTTTTTTTTTAATAATTTATTTATTTTACTTTAGGTGCATATTATATCTGGCATTTCTCCCCATGTTATCCCTCCCCACCCTCCCCTCCCTCCCAACTGTCCCCTGTGTGTGATGCTCCTCTCCCTGAGTCCACCTAGTCTCTCCCCTACCCCCCCCAACTGTCCCGTGTGTGATGCTCCTCTCCCTGAGTCCACCTAGTCTCGTTGTTCAACACCCACTATGAGTGAGAACATACGGTGCTTGGCTTTCTGTTCTTGGGTCAGTTTGCTGAGAATAATGGTTTCCAGATTCATCCTAGTCCCTACAAAGGACACAAACTCATTGTTTTTGATGGCTGCGTAGTATTCCATGGTGTATATGTACCACATTTTCTTTGTCCAGTCTATCATTGATGGGCATTTGGGTTGGTTCCAGGTCTTTACTATTGTACACAGGGCTGCAATGAACATACGTGTGCATGTGTCTTTATAGTAGAACGATTTATAGTTCTTTGGGTATATACCCAATAGTGGGATTGCTGGGTCAAATGGAATTTCTGTTTCTAGATCCTTGAGAGATCGCCACACTGTCTTCCACAATGGTTGAACTAATTTACACTCCTACCAACTGTATAAGAGTGTTCCTATTTCTCCACATCCTCTCCAGCATCTGTTGTCTCCCAATTTTTTAATGGTCACCATTCTAAC
Source organism: Ateles fusciceps (assembly GCA_036589455.1). Classification (NCBI taxonomy): domain Eukaryota; kingdom Metazoa; phylum Chordata; class Mammalia; order Primates; family Atelidae; genus Ateles; species Ateles fusciceps. The sequence goes on from JAZHEH010001634.1 coordinate 1,392,018, forward strand.
TGGCATGAGATGATATCTCAGTGTGGTTTTGATTTGCATTTCTCTAATGACCAGTGATGATGAGCATTTTGTCATATGTTCATTGGCCTCATATATGTCCTCTTTTGAAAAATGTCTGTTCATATCCTTTGCCCACTTTTGAATGGGGTTGTTTGTTTTTTTCTTGTATATCTGTTTTAGTTCTTTGTAGATGCTGGATATTAGCTTTTTGTCAGATGGGTAGATTGCAAAAAAGGATTCAACATTATCTTAAATAAGCAAAGAGTTGAACAAAAGTCCTAACCACGGTTCATAAACCAGTTCTATACAATTTTGGATGTGACAACTCTATTGGCAACAATTAATATGAAAAAGATAATTTTAAGTTTAGAATGAGAAAAGAATGGTCCCAGACTTCCCAAAAGTTTATGGTAACTTTGAGTAACTTAATATATGAAGTCCAGATCAACAAAAGTACTTAAGTTTTAGATCTATAAGGAACCTTAGCATTGTGTAGTTCAACTGTCATCATTTTAAATATGAGAGAAGTTGGCCGGGAGCAGTGGCTCACACCTGTAATCCCAGCCCTTTGGGAAGGCGAGGCAGGCAGATCACGAGGTCAGGAGTTTGAGACCAGCCTGGCCAGTGTAGTGAAACCCCGTCTCTACTAAAAATACAAAAAATTAGCCAGGCGTGGTGGCGAGCATCTGTAATCCTAGCTACTTGTGAGGCCGAGGCAGGAGAATTGCTTGAACCTGGAAGGCAGAGGTTTCAGTGAGCCAAGATTACGCCATTGCACTCCAGGCGAGGCAACAGTATGAGACTCTGTCTCAAAAAAAAAAAAAAAAAAAAAGATGAGAGAAATTAAAAATTAAGCGACGTGGTCTAGGGAGAACAACCAGCTTGTCACAGAATTGGAACTACAACCCAGATCCAAGACATCACAAATAACTATTTCTATTATATACTGTATAGTCTTACCAGTTACTGGTTAAGTGTATAGTTGAAATACCACATGCCAGAAAAAAATGATTAAAAAGGACATCAGAATAAATGTCTAATTATAATACAAAGGTGATGGTTATTAGCATTTAATGTAATTACCTGTTACCAGAAAAAGAAATATAAATAAAGTATAAAATGATAGCTAATGATCTTTTAAGTGATGCTACCTAGTTTTTATGGTGGATCATCTCCAGCATGAATTGTCAGAGATTTTCCAGGGGTGAGGAGAAAAAACATTGATAAATTAATTTTGCAAAGTTTAATACTATACTATTGCAAAGTAAAATTAGAGCAGAATCAAAGTGGAGGATATTATAAACACTATGCCTCTTTCAAATACAAGGCTAGGGGTAGATTTCCATAATTACCTAGCTATTTATTCATTTAATAAATTGTATTGAGCATGTGGTTTTTGACAGGCATTTAGCTAGGCTCTGAGGGTACAAAGCTCATAAATAAGACATGTACCCTGCTTTATCAAGATCATTATTTGGAGAGTCACACTTGGAAATTAACTATACTGCAATGCAGTAAATAAAATAATAGAAAATATATACAAGATGTAACATGGCTTAGAAAGAGTGATATCTCTGCTGAAATCAGCAAATGGCAGAAAACCTGCACAAATAAGACACTCTGAGTTGAACCTTTAAGGCTTGAGTTGGACAGTAGGGGAGAAAGGGCTGGGGTTTGTACAAATGTCCAATGTGAAACAAAAAAAGTAAAAAATAAAAAAAAATAAAAAAAAAAAAAAAAAAGAAAGGGCTGGGGTCAGGGGGTGAGAATGTGAAAGAACATTCTCAAAAGAGGAAGCTACAGCATTCAAAAGCGTGGATGTATGAAACACAAGAAAATGTAAAGAACCTCAGTGCTACTGGAAAGCATGTGTGGCTAAGATGCACCAGTGTCGTTCAGTGGAATTGGTATTAGGAAGTGAGGCCAGAGATGTGAGTAGAGCCTGTTCTTGACCATGATAGAGATTTTGGACTTTATTGTGTAGGCCATGAAAAAACTCAGGAGGAATTACAAGTATCATCATTTGGTTTTTTCCCTTCTTGGAGAAGATAAATTAACTAGAGTGATCTCACTCCCCTTTCCTCCAAAATCTAGTTTTTCTGTATTTTTAAAAAACATGGAACAATCTGTTTTTATCCAGAAGTGTTCATATCTACAGAATACTAGGATTTTTTTTAGTTTATCAGGGTAAAAAGCTGAAACAGTAAATGCTTTATGATTTAAGTAATTCTGAGTGTTTCTTTGATTAAAGGACTATTCTCAGTAGTTTGGGTTAATGTTTATACTGTGAAACTAGAAGTTAACATGTTAACAATATCTCAGCAGACTGGGGTCCTTTTTGAGGTATGTAATGCCCCTTTTTATACTTATTAGTCTTCTTTATTTTATAAAGTACTTCAGGGAATAGATTAACCTAAATGTTAAATATTTTTTTTGGATTTGAACATCTGCACTATAAAAAGGTTTAGGATAATTCTGATATATGAAGCTTTTTTGTTTTGTTGGTTTGGGAGACTTTTTGGTATGTGTACTTTGATATAAATGAAGTTGGATATACTTTGGGATTCAGATTTTTTATTAACTAAATTGATATGTGGTTTTCATGATTATAATTTTAATGGCTACATTCTATTTCTTCAAGTGGAGTACTAGAACTGTTAACCATAAAATTGGGCTTCCAGTTAAATCTAACTTTATTATAAACAGTAAACATTTTCATGAAAATAGAGGTTACTATCAGAAATATAACGTATCTTCCTCCATGGCTTCTGGATAAACTTTATTTTGTATAGATTATGCGGGAAATTTATACGTTGGTGATACAACTATGTTTTTCAATAGTTTTATTCTACTCTAAAATATTTGTATATAAAAGGAGTTAAGGCTAAATGCAGAAATTTTCACAAAATTTGTATACAGTATAAGTTAACATAATATAAATTAGAATTATAAATTACAGGCCTGGTGCAGTGGCTCATGTCTGTAATCCTAGCACTTTGGAAAGCTGAGGCAGGCGGACCACGAGGTCAGGAGCTCGAGACCATCTTGGTTAACACGGTGAAACCCAGTCTCTACTAAAAACACAACAAATTAGCTGGGCATTGTGGCATTCACCTGTAGTCCCAGCTACTCGGGAGGCTGAGGCAGGAGAATTGCTTGAATCCAGGAGACTGAGGTTGCAATGAGCCGAGATTGTGCCCACTGCAGTCCAGACTGGGCAACAGAGTGAGACTCCATCTCAAAAATAAATTAATCACACATGGTGGCACATGCCTATAGTCCTAGTTACTTGGATGGCTGAGGCACGAATTGCTTGAACCTGGGAGGCTGAGATTGCAGTGAGCTGAGATCGCACCACTGTACCCAGTGCCCAGCCTGGGCAACCAAGTAAGACCCTGTCTCAAAAAAAAAAAAAAAAAAAAAAAAAGAAAAAATTAGGTTAGGCAATACTGTAGAGACAGAAAGTAGAGGCTAGGCAAGATGGTTCATGCCTGTAATTTTAGCACTTTAGGAGGATCACTTGGGGCCAGGCTTTTGAGACAAACCTGAACAATATAGCAAGACTCCATCTCCACAAAAAAAAGGTTTTAAAAAATTAGCCAGGCTTCATAGTGCATGCCTGTAGTCCCAGTTACTCGGGAAGCTAAAGTAAGAGGATTGCTTGAGCTCAGGAGGTTAAGGCTGCGGTGAGCCTAGATTGCACCACTACACTCCAGCCTGGGCAACACAAACAACAAAAAAACCCCATAAAATTATAAAATTTGCCATCTCAATCATTTTTAAGTATACAATTCAGTAGTGTTTATTCACATTATTGAGAATCAGGTCTCTAGAACTTTTTCTTTCCTTCTTTTTTTTTTTTTTTGAGACGGAATCTCACTCTGTCACCCAGGCTGAAGTGCAGTAGCATGATCTTGGCTCACTGCAACCTCCGCCTCCCAGATTCAAGCAATTCTCGCTGCCTCAGTCTCCTGAGTAGCTGAGATTACAGGCGCCTACCACCACGCCGAGCTAATTTTTGTATTTTTAAGTAGAGATGGGGTTTTGCCGTGTACACCAGGCTGGTCTTGAGCTCCTGACCTCAGGTGATCCACCCGCCTCGGCTTCCCAAAGTGCTGGGATTGCAGGCGTGAGCCACCGTGCCCAGCCTGGAACTTTTTCATCTTGCGAATTGGAAACTCTTTTCTCATTTCCTTCTTTCCCTTCTTCCCAGGTAAGTACCACTCTATTTTTTGTCTCTCTCTCTCTTTTTTTTTTTTTTTGTAGAGATGGAGTCTCACTATGTTGCTCAGACTGGTCTGGAACTCCTGGCCTTAAGTGATTTTCCTGCCTCAGCCTCCCAAAGTTTTGGGATTACAGGGATGAGCTACTGCACCCAGCCCCTACTTTCTGTCTATATGAATTTGACTACTTCAAATATTTGATAAAAGTGGAATCATACAGTAGTTGTCTTTTTGTGGCAAATTTATTTTACTTAGTATAACATCCTCAAGGTTCATCTGTTAATAGTGTGTATCAGAATTTCCTTCCTTTTTCAAGTTGAATAATCCATTGTATGTATATATCATACTTTGTTTAGCCACTCATTCATCAGTGGACATTTAGGTTGCTTCCATCTTTGGGCTATTGTAACTGGAACTAAGTTGGCTGTTTCTGAATGCTTAGTGTAAGACACCCACAGAATAAAGTTTTGATATGGAGAGGAAGCAGCAGTTCTGAAGATAAAATATGAGAAAAGGTAGGTCTGAGTGGAATGACTACCTATTTTGGCCTGGTTATCTGGGTGGTCAGTGACCATTATTTATTATATCAGCTCAACTCACAGTTCCCAAAGACTTTTTGAGAAGGGCTTTTTTCAACATGCTGCTAGGTAGAATGCGAAGTGAGTTTGATAGGCTTATTGTCCTTATTCAGAAAGAAAGGACTTGAACAAACTGAAACCTTTGCGGGTGTGCACACATATGTATGTGTTTCTTTTTAATTAACAGTATGGTTCTTTAATGTAGGAGGACTTATGCTTTCTTATTTATCATTTTACTAGAACTAGGTCATGTCCTCATCCAGGGTATGAATATACGACATTTTGTTTATGCATTCATCAGTTGATGGGTATTTTATTTGTTTCTGTGTATGAATACTCTATGATCCAGAAATTCCACTCTGGGTATTCACTTAAGAAAATGCATATATATGTGCACCAAGAAATATGTTTAATAATATTCATAGCAGCATTATTCCCAGTGGCCCAGACTGAAAACATCCAAATGTCCATCAACAGTAGGACAGATAAATAAATTGTGGTATATTGATACAATGGAATACCATAGAGTAATGAAAAAGTATGAGCTACTAATGCACGTGACAAAGTGCGTGAATCTCATAGAAATAATCAAGGAAAAGAATCCAGATACACAAGAATGCTTATTAGATAATTCCATCCATATGATGTCAAAAACACGCAAATGTGATTTCCTACAATAGCAGTCAAAACAGATTACCTTTGGTGGTGGTAAGTAGGAGTTAGTCATTGAGAAGAAGCACCAGAAAGCCTACTGGTAACTGAAAATGTTCTCTTTCCAAATGGTAGTTGCATCAGTATATGTGTGGTTATATAAAAATTCACTGAACTCTACAGTTAACATTTGTGTGCTTTACTGCATGTAAGTTAAACCTCAGTAAAAAGAAAAAGTAGGTATAAAACAAAATTACAAAAAAAGGTACATCATTTGTGCAAGAGGATTAAAATTTGTTTTTTGATGTTAACAGTATATGTCAGTGATCTTCACATAGCTTAGGTGGAGCTGCTTCACAATTGATGGCTCTAAACAAAGCTGAAAATTATGTGCCAGAGTCTTAAGGAAATTGTCCAAATAATTAACAGTAAAGCAAGACTACAAAAAAGTGAAACACATAGGTTAACATTGCTCCTTTTTACATAAATACTTTCATTAGGATGAAAAATTTTTAGATGTGGGGGAGTAGTTGAATCAGCAGGATCTATGAAGTTCTCATACTCTGGCTTCTCCTATATGTACGTTAGGTGAGTGCCTAATCTTACATAAAAATATACTTTTACCCTTGGGCTGGGCGCGGTGACTCACGCCTCCAATCCCAACAATTTTTGAGGCTGAGGCGGGTGGATTACCTGAGGTCAGGAGTTTAAGACCAGCTTGGCCAACAGGGCAAAACCCTGTCTCTACTAAAAATATACAAATTAGCCGGGCATGGTGGTGGGCGCCTGTAATCCCAACTATTCGGGAGGCCAGGTGGGAGAATTATTTGAAACTGGGAGGTGGAGGTTGCAGTGAGCTGAGATAGTCCCACTGCACTCTGGCCTGGGCAACAAAGTGAAACTCTGTCTCAGGAAAAAAAAAAAATACACACACACACACACACACACACACACACACACACACACTTTTATCCCTGCTACAAATTTTATTATTTTATGTATGTATGAATGAATGAATGACTTACAGGGTCTCACTCTATTGCCCAGGCTGGAGTGCAGTGGTGCAATCACAGCTCACTGTAACCTTGAACTCCTGGGCTAAAAGGATCCTCCAGTCTCAGCCTCCCAAGTAGCTAGGGCTGAAGGGTGCACCACCATGCCCGGCTAATTTTTAAATTTCTTTATGGAGACAGAGTCTCACTTTGTTTCCTAGGCTGATCTCAAACTCCTGGCCTCAAGTGATTCTCTCACCTCGACTTCCCAAAATGTTGGGATCACAGGTTTGAGCCACAGCGCCCAGCCTACAAGTTTATTAATAACATCTATATTTCCTCTCAAAACTTGCATCACTGTCTAGAATGAAGGTCTATATGCTTATTGGCAGGAAAATATATTTGACTGTTTTGACTGATGATCAAGTTCAAGTCACGGACATTGCACAATTTTAGTTATTCTGGAATTGATTGCTTTTCTTGAACTCAGTTCATGATTGTTTTTTCACTTTCAACTCTTATTTTTCAAAGACTGTTGAACCTTTTTTTTTCCTACCTGGGTGGCTGAAATGTCTCACTAGTACTTTTCTCTTCTCTATTTTCATGGGTTTCCATTTGATCTTTTAATTTTCCACATTGATATTGTAGAGGTCTTCAAATAATAAATGATCCAACTGTTCTGAAAAAGTACTTCAATTCTGTTTCAGACCCATAATGAAATATTTACTGATTAAATGATATAACATCTGAGATTTGTTTCAAAATAATAAAGTTACTGAAATTGGGTAGGTTACATGGGGGAAAATCATATGCCTTGGAAATTATGCATCAAAATTTTAAAAATACAAAAATGCTTCAGTATTTTTCTGCTGCAGAAAAACATGCTTTCTAGAATGATTCATTCCAGTTTTTCTGCCCACTACTATAATGTAGAACATTTTACACATTTGCTTTGTAAAGCACAGGCCCTTGAAAGTACATAGACACTCTCTCAAAAACAGAGTATGAGTCCTGCTTTGATGCTATTTATAAATGACTTTCAACTTCTCTGTTTCTTTTGGCCCTTGCTGCCTTTTACCTCACTCCACCTAGCCTCACTTTAGACTTTCAGTTGTTAGAAGTACCCTTATGTTTCTTACTAACAGGTTAATCAGAATATCATGTGTAATACCTTAAGAAAGTTATGTAGAAGCTAGTCCAGCCACTCACCTAAGCTTTTCATTGCAAAATGAAATAATTGAAACTGTTTTTAAAAGGTTTTTATTGATGGCTCTTATTCTTTTTTGATCATGACTCACACTAAAAAATAAATATTGTGATTTAATATATACATGGTTTATCTGTGTGTATCTGAAAAGTTTCATGAAATAATATTTACCCTTACTAAGTATAATGTACTCGGATACTTTTTACTTTATGTATTTTTTCTTTAAAAAATTTGGTGGAGACATTCTCTAAAGTAAATACTGAATATATATTTATTTATTTTATATCCCACTAATGGAGCATGTTCTACAGTTTAGAAAACATTTGAGCATTGTCTATTTTGTTATTAATAAACATGCTGTGTATATACCATCCCAGTGATATTAAGTAAGCTTTAATAAGATTTTCTTTTATTATAGTTCTTATTGTTATTGATAGGTAAGCTCTTTAAAAAACTTGACACAAGAAAAAAATTATTCTCGATATTAACTGCTAATCATTTGGGGAATGTATATTATTAGTATATTTCTGCTAATAATATACTAATATTTCAATACTGTTAGTAAAAGTGAAAAAATTGTGTTTTTTCTTCTTCCTTCTTCCTTCTTCTTCTTCTTCCTCCTCCTCCTTACTTCTTCTTTCTTCTTCTTTTTTTTTTAAATGGAGTCTTGCTCTGTCGCCCAGGCTGGAGTGCAGTGATGCAATCTTGGTTCCCTGCAGCCTCCACGTCCCGGGTTCAAGCGATTCTCCTGCCTCAGCCTCCTGAGTAGCTGGGATTACAGACGCATGCCATCATGCCTGGCTAATTTTTGTATTTTTAGTTGAGACGGGATTTCACCATGTTAGCCAGGCTGGGTCTCAAACTCCTGACCTCAAGTGATCCGCCCATCTCAGCCTCCCAAAGTGCTGGGATTACAGGCATGAGCCACCGTGCCTGGCCTCTCTGATTTTTTTCTTTAGAGTTGTATTGCCATTGTTATCTTCTTACCCCTAATCATGCCGCTCACTTAAAAAGATGCTCTTACTGCTCTTCTTATCCCTAATCATACTGCTCACTTAAAGAGATGTTCTTTAGGCTGGACACTCCAGCCTGGTCAACAAAGCAAAACTCTGTCTCCCAAAAAAAAGAGATGCTCTTTGGGTGGAGGAGGCAATAGGCCAACCTGTTCTAAATAGACATAGTAATCATCTGAGTAATGTAAAAGTACTTACTTGTTTTAACTACTAATTGCATCAAGTTCATTTGGCTGGATTTTTAATAAGTTTTAGTTAGTAATTTATACATGTACTATTTTCACTGGAGGGCAAGAAAATGTGACAGCTGGAGCTCTAACTAAACAGACTGTATGTTCCTTTATCAGTGTGGCTCTGAAACTGAGAACTCCTGGTTCTCTGAAATAATACAGTGTCTGATGAAGCTTACGGTAAATGTTGTTTCTATAGGTGACTTACAGAAACAGGAAGTCTTCATGCAGAGGGTTTTATAAACAGCATCACATCCAGGCCTGCTGCTTTGAATGGGCTGAGTTTAGATATAAAGCTCCAAAAACTACTGCGTAATGCAATTTCTTTTCCATTAACAATAAAAGAACCGATAGCCAGGAAGTGAGCTTGGGAAGCATTGTGGATTTTGTGCAACAGTTACTAAAAGCTTTAAGTGCTTGGGATTGTGCCAGCTCATCAGTGGTACTTTTCTGTCCATTAAATGGCCTGCCTTTCTCATAGTTATTGGTATGCTTTTATTTTTATTTTTTTAACTGAAGCAGTTATTTATTTTAAATGGACATGATTTTAACACAATCTTTGTAATTAAATTCTTCCAGAGCAAAATTTTTGACTACTGTATGTTATTTAGGATAGTGACTGAGTGATGATCTAAACTTCTGAAACACGGCTGCATTTTGTGTTGACCTATAAATTTTAATGATGCATTTGTGCCCTTGCAAAGGAATTCATTTGAGGCAATGCTTAGCTCAGGAGAATTATCAAGTCATCTCCAGTGCCTCGGGATAATAAGAGGGTGACATGTATTTGATTCTTATGGTACCCAGAAAGTAAGTAAATGCAAGCTAGCATTTTCTGATGTATCAGCCACCATGTTCGGTGTTACTTAGGCTTGTCTCATTTATTATACTTCTGCAATTATACTCTTTTATATACATGTGAAAATAGAAGCTAAGAAGCATTTTATAATTTGTTTATCACTTTTAGGTTTAGTGAGAACTTGGAGGAATGCATCATGGTGGAGTGGAATGCTGTTGTTTACTCTCCTAACTCTGTTCTCCACTAATTAAGAGAATCATTTAAACCAAGCTTGTTCAGCCTGTGGCCTGTGGGCCACATGTGGCTGAAGACAGCTTTGAATGCAACCCAACACAAAATTGCAAACTTTCTTGAAACATTATGTGATTTTTTTTTTTTTTTAGCTCATCAGCTACTGTTAGTGTTCATGTATTTTATGGGTGGCCCAAGACAATTCCTCTTCCAGTGTGTCCCAGAGAAGCCAGATTAGACACTCCTTATTTTGACCTGTCTGTTTTCCTTATCCCTCACCTTACATGTAATCCAAACGTTAGGTTTTTCTTCAAAATATCTTGCATGAAGGCTGGGTGTGGTGGCTCACGCCTGTAACCCCAGCACTTTGGTAGGCCAAGGTGGGCAGATCGTGAGGTCAACAGTTCAAGACCAGCCTGGCCAACATGGTAAAACTCTGTCTCTACTAAGAATATAAAAAAAAATTAGCTTGGCATGGTGGCATGTGCCTGTAATCCTAGCTACTCGGGAGGGTGAGGCAGAAGATTCACTTGAACCTGGGAGGCAGAGGTGGCAGTGAGAGGAGATGGCGCCACCACACTCTAGCCTGGGTGACAGAATAAGTCTCCGTCTTGAAAACAAACACCTTGCATGAAGACCCTATTTTAGTCCTCTCAGGAATTATTACCTCATCTCTGCTATAATAATAGAAGTAATAAAAATTAGACTTATCTAGCACCTTACAGTTTACAAGATATTTGTAATATTTTATCTTCATAACAGCTCTGTGACATAGTTGTACTTTAAATGTTCTGTTATAAAAACATCTTATTCATATTCTTTCTAGTTACTCCCTTTACTCCTGTTTTATACATTGGGGCCAGATTCACATTTTTTATTTTGTTTATAATCAACACAATAATGGTATGTGCTTATGGAATAGAGTGTGATGTTTCAATATATGTGTACATTATATAATAAAATTAGAGGTAGTTAGCATGTCCATAGCCTCAAACTTTTATTGTTCCTTTGTGATGATAACTTTCAAGATTCTTTTGTCTAGCTAGTTTGAAATATACAGTACAGTAAGTCCTCACTTCATTTCATCAATATGTTCTTGGAAACTGTGACTTTAAGTGAAACCATGTATAAAAAAACTAATTTTACAATAGGCTAATTGATATAAACAAGAGTTAAGGCCAGGCACAGTGGCTCACACCTATAATTTCAGCACTTTGGGAAGACCAGGTGGCAGATCTCTTGAGCCCAGGAATTTGAGGCCAGCCTGGGCAACATGGTGAAACCCTGTCTCTACAAAAATTAGCTGGGTGTGGTGGTGCGTGCTAAGATTGCTTGAGCCTAGGAGATTGAGACTGCAGTGAGCTGTAATTGTGCCGCTGCACTCCAGCCTGGATAACAGAGCAAGACCCCATCCCAAAACACCACCAGACCTGCCTTACAAGAGATCTTGAAAGGAGCAATAAATATAGAAAGGAAAGACCGCTATCAGCTAATACAAAAACACACTTAAATACTCAGACTAGTGACATTGTAAAGCAACCACACAAGCCAGCATGATAACCAGCGAACAACATAATGTCAGGATCAAATCCATACATATCAATACTAGCCTTGAATGTAAATGGGCTAAATGCCCCCACTTAAAAGGCACAGAGTGGCAAGTTCGATAAAAAGCAAGACCCAATATAAATTTAAAAATATAAATAAATAGGGGGGGAAAAAAAGCAAGACCCAGTAATATGTTGTCTTCAAGAGACCCATCTCACATGTAATGACACCCATAGGCTCAAAATAAAAGGATAGAGGAAAATCTACCAAGCAATTGGAAAACAGAAAAAGCAGGAGTTGCAGTTCTAATTTCAGACAAAACTGACTTTAAACCAAAAAGATAGAAGGACGGTTCAATTCAACAAGAAGACCTAACTAAACTAAGTGTATGTGCATCCAACACAGGAGCACCCAGATTTGGGATTACAGGTGTGAGCCACCACACTCAGCCAATTTATTTATTTATTTTGAGACGGGGTCTCACTCTATCACCCAGGCTGGAGTACAATGGCTCCATCTTGGCTCAATGTATTCCAGCCTGGCGACAGAGCAAGACTCTGTCTCAAAACACACACACACACACACACACACACACACACACATCCCACCACCACCATCAAAACAGAACAAAAAAAATTTTTCCTCTCACAACATTATTGCCAGCATTTGTTTTTTCTTTTGATAATTGCCATTTTAACTGGGATGAGGTGTATCTCATTGTGGTTTTGACTTGCATTTCCCTGATTATTTGTAATGTTGAGCATTTTGTCATATATCTGCCAGCCATTTGAATGTCTTCTTTTGAGACATGTCCATTTTAGTTTTTTGCCCATTTTTAAATTGGAGTTTTTAGGTTTTTTTGTTAGTGAGTTGTTCAAGTTCTTTATGTAGTCTAGATATTACCCCTTTGTTAGATGAATAATTTGCAAATATTTTCTCTCTCTAGGTTGTCTCTTCACTCTGTTGAGAAACTTTTAAATTTGATATAATGCCATTTGTTTCTTTTCACTTTTGTTGCCTGTGCTTTTTTTCTTTCTTTTCTTTTTTTTTTTTTTTTTTTTTGGAGACAAGTTTCTTGCTCTTGTCACCCAGGCTGGAGTGCAGTGGTGCAATCTTGGCTCACTGCAACCTCTGCCTCCTGGGTTCAAGTGATTCTCCTGCCTCAGCCTCCTGAGTAGCTTTCGATTACAGGCTCACACCACCATGTCCAGCTAAATTTTTGTAATTTTAGTGCAGACGGGGTTTCGCCATGTTGGCCAGGCTGGCCTTGAACTCCTGTCCTCAAGTGATCTACCTGCCTCAGCCTCCCCAAGTGCTAGGATTAGAGTCATGAGCCTGCCTGTGTTTTTGAGGTCTCCGTGAAAACATCCTTGCCTAGAGAATGTCATGAAGCAATTCCCCTGTGTTTTCTTCTAGTAATTTTGTAGTTTTGGATCTTACATTTAAGTCTTCAATTCATTTTGAGTTGATTTTTGCATAAGGTGAGAGATAAGGGTCTACTTTCTTCCTTCTGTGTGTGAATATCCAGTTTTCCTAGTACCATTTATTGAAGAGATTGTTTTCCCCAGTGTATATTCTTGGCACCTCTGTCAAAAGTCAGTTACTTATAAATGTGTAGATTTATTTCTGAGTTCTCTATTCTGTTTCACTTGTCTGTGTGTCTGTTTTTATGCCAGTACCATGCTGCTTTGGTTATTATAGTTTTCTAGGAGATTTTTGCTCTAAAGCAAAAACCTAAGTAGAGTGATTCTTTTGGCTTTGTTCTTTTTACTCAAGGTTATTTTGGCTAGTTGGAATCTTTTGTGGTTCCATATGAATTTTAGGATTTTTTTTTCAATTTTTGTGTTGAATGTCATTGGTATTTTGATAGAGGTTGCATTGAATCTTGTAGATCACTTTGGGTAGAATGGACATTGTAACAATATTCTTCCAATTTGTTTTGTTTTTTTTTTTTTTGAGATGGAGTTTTGTTCTCGTTGCCCAGGCTAGAGTGCAATGGCACAATCTCAGCCCACTGCATCCCAAGACTGACTAATTTATAAAGGAAAGAGGTTTAATTGATTCACAGTTCCACATAGCTGGGAGGCCTCACAATCATGGCAGAAAGCAAAGGAGGAGCAAAGTCACATCTTACATCGTGGCAGGCAAAGAGAGCATGTGCAAAGGAGCTCCCCCTGTATAAAACCATCAGATCTCATGAGAGTTATTCACTATCATTAGAATAGCACGGGAAAGACCCACCCCATGATTCAGTTACCTCCCTCTTGGGTCTCTCCCAGTACACATGGGACTTGTGATTCAAGATGAGATTTGGGTGGGAACACAGTCAAACTATATCACCTTCTCAATTTCTTTTTCCACTGGTTTGTTTTTGGCATTAGAAATGCTACTAATTTTTATATGTTATTTTTGTATGCTGTAACTTTACTGAATTCATTTATTAGTTCTAATAGTTTTTTGGTGGAGTCTTTGGGATTTTCTATATAAATGATTATGTCATCTCTAAACAGGAACAGTTTGACTTCCTCTTTTCCTATTTGGATGCCCTTTCTTTTGCCTCATTCCCCTGGACAGGACTTTGAGTACTATGTTGCATACAAGTGGTGAAGGTGGGCATCCTTGTCTTGTTCTAGTCTCTCAAGGAAAAGCTTTTAATTTTTCTCCGTTCAGTCTGATGTTAGCTGTGGGTTTGTCATATATGGCCTTTATTATATTGAAGTATGTTCCTTTTATGCCTAATTTATTGAGAGTTTTTATCATGAAGGGATGTTGAATTTTATCAAATGTCTTTTCTGTGTCTGTTGAGATGATCATAATGGTTTTTGTCTTTCATTCTGTTCATGGGACGTATCATGTGTTTTGATTTGCATATGGTCAAGCATCCTTACATCCCGGGGATATGTCCTACTTGATCATGGTGAATCATCTTTTAGTGTGTTGTTGGATTTAGTTTGTTAGTATTTTGTTGGGGTTTTGTGCCTCTATGTTCATTAGGGATATTGGCTTGTAGTTTTATTTTGTTGTATCCTGGTCTGGTTTTGGTATCAGGGTAATGCTGGACTCAAAATAAGTTTTGAAGCATTCCCTCCTTTTCGGTTTTTTGGAATAGTTTGAAAAGAATTTATATTTGTTCTTTAAATGTTGGATAGAATTCAGCAGTGAAGCCATCAGGTCCTGGGCTTTTTCTTTGTTAGGAGAGTCTTCATCATTGCTTCTGTCTTATTACTTGTGATTGTTCTGTTCAGGTTTTCTATTTCTTCTGACTCAATCTTGGTAGGTTGTATATATGTTTCCACGAATCTGTCCATTTCTTCAGATTTAAAAAATTTGTGTCATATAGTTGTCAGATTAAAATTCTAAAAATACAACTTTCACCATTTGCTTTTTGCCTTCATTCACAGCAAGCTAAAGAATGAAGTTAAAACTCCTATATTTGTATTTAGGACTATTTGTCATCTTATTCTAAATTAGCCTTTCTTTTTAATCAACCAAGAACTTTCTCATAAGACCTTTCTATGTTTATCAAGTCAATTTGTTCACTTTAGCAAGTATCTCTTACCCTACTGAATGTCAAATATTGTGTTTCTAGAGATAAAAAAATGAATTAAATATTCTGTCCTCTGGAAATATATACCCTAGTGGAGGTAAAAAGATATATGTATAACTAGTTATAGGTAGAAGTTTACAAAACGGGATCCTGGCTTAGTCTTAAGACTAGAAGGTGTATTTAGAAAAGGACTTCTTTTAAAAAACAAAAACAAAAAGGCATAAAGCTACAAGGAACCAAAGAAAATGGAAGAGAAGGTGAAAACAGATTGAGAAATGTTAACAAAATTTTGGAAGCTGAAACACAGATGGTTAGGTGGTAACTGTGTTAGCACCATAGAGAAGGCTGAGTGTCTGAAGGGGCAGGCCAGTTAATATACCAGATAGGCTTAGGAATTGGAGACACTAGGAATTTCACAAAGGTGGGATGGAGAAGGAGCTAAAAATGGAAAGCTTAGTTGAAAGTCAGCTGCACTGTGAAAAATGGCTGCCCAGCTAAAAACAGGAAAAATAAGAAAAAGGTTACATACTGAATGATGAGACTCCTGAAGACTTCATGTGGAAGAAACAAATACGTAAGTGCCCAGGATTTCTTTGCACTCTTGCATTTTTTTCTTCAAAAGAAATCTGTGCATAATTTCTATAATACAGTAAGTTGTTGTATTTTGTTTGTTTGTTTGTTTTTGAGACGGAGTCTCACTCTGTCACCAGGCTGGAGTGCAACGGGGTGATCTCGGCTCACTGCAACCTCCGCCTCCTGGGTTCAAGCTATGCTCCTGCCTCAGCCTCCCTAGTAGCTGGGACTACAGGCATGTGCCACCATGCCTGGCTAATTTTTGTATTTTTTTAGTAGAGACAGGGTTTCACCATGCTGGCCAGGATGCTCTTGAACTCCTAACCTCGTGATCCTCCCACCTCGGCCTCCTAAAGTGCTGGGATTACAGATGTGAGCCACTGCGTCCGGCGTAAGTTTGTTTTTATATAAAAAAAGATTTATCTTCAAATGAAAATGAGGATCCAAGAAAAGTGTATCTTACTTGTCCTGTAGCTTAGCACACAAATGACTTGGCACACTCACATGTACCCACGGGTATACATACCTCAAAGTGGGGATCTGGCATTCAATATTATTCATAACGTGTCCTTAGCTTAGTGGATCTTTATGGCTTTCCTTCTATTTCTTCCCGCACACTGTGTGCTCTGATTATATGGGTCTACCCACAGTATATCAAATCCTGTGCATTTTTTAATCATTTCTCCATATCATTGTTCAAATCGGTATTTTTTTAAAATAGGAAATGCCTTTTATTCTCTCCTCTGTTCATCCTTCAGGGTTCACTTCAAGTGCTGCTTGTGCCCAAATTCATTACCCTCCTTTATTGAAGCTCTTCTACTGACTTGTTCGTATTTCTGTTTTAACACTCATATTTCATGTGATTTATTTGACAAACTTTTGAACCAGCACATAGAAGACCTTGTGTGAGGAGCTAGAATATAGTCTATGAAGGGTGAGAACTGAGGTTGCTCATCTTAAATGTCTGGTAACTGTGTAGATGGACATTAAATATTCAGATGTTTTTCCCTACCTCTGTTCTTATTTTTCTAGTTAATCTTGTACTACCTCACAATGCTTATGCAAAATCACAGATCTTATCAGGTCACAGAACCTTTCATTTAAAAATTTAAGATAGCATTGATGTTCTGCAATCACAAAGGAAGTAGGAAAGGGGAAAAATGGTATTAATGTTTTTCTTAATGTAGACTTAACCTTACTTTTCTACACTCTTTTGCTGCCTTACCCCTTGCTCGTTCTCACCCCTTCCTGATCCTCATGATGAGGCCATCCACCATTCTTAGCCTATGCCTTCTACCTTCTCATTTTTATTTGTTTGCTTATACCTGAGATGTCCTTATCTCTTAAACTGTTAAAATCCTACTCATACTTTATGATTATGGGGGATATGGCTGAGGTGGCTGTGGTGAAAGGAAAGAATTTCTTTTCTGAAACTTAACCTGGCTCTCCTAATCTCTGTGATTAGTAATTGCCTTCTCTTCTTGTTCATAGATCAGTATCTAGGTTTATTCATCTTCGACACATACATTACCACCTTAGTTTGCCTTAAATGTTGTGTCTGTTGAATTGAGGATCTGTTACTTTAAAGCGTATGTTTCCAAAATATTAGTTCTTTAACAGTATAGGCATGCTGCACGCTGAATGAGTAAGGGGTAAATTTTGGTGCCAGTGTTTCCCCTACCTCCTAGTAATTCTTATTACTAAAACTTGGGGAAGAGGGGATGTCAATAATTCAAAAAGTCCCCTAAACACATTTATAATTCAGAAAGACCGCTAAACACATTTATAATTTCAAATGTTTATAACCTGACCTTTTTCTTCTAAATGTTAGTTCTTAGAGTTACGCCTGTGCTAAAATTAGTTGTTTTTGGTTTGTTTGTTTTTGGAGACAGAGTTTTGCTCTTGTCTCCCAGGCTGGAATGCGATGGCGTGATCTTGGCTCACTGCAACCTCTGCCTCCCAGGTTCGAGTGATTCACCTGCCTCAGCCTGCCAAGTAGCTGGGATTACAGGTGCTTACCACCACCCCTGACTAATTTTTGTATTTTTAGTAGAGATGAGGTTTTACCATGTTGGCCAGGCTGGTCTCGAACTCCCGACCTCAGGTAATCTACCCACTTTGGCCTCCCAGAGTGCTGGGATTACAAGCATGAGCTACTGCACCTGGCCTTAAAATTAGTTTTAAGTCACAGTAACAATGCTAATTTCATTTCAGGAAGAGCTGTCCTGAAAAATCTTTGTGCAGCATCGCATCTGGTGTGCAAGAAGTCCTGGGCCAAATTAAAGTATTAATCTGCCTGGGAGTTGGCTATTTGTTACAGTTTCATCTATTCCTCTCTTACTTATTACTATCATTTTTATAATTTCATGAAATATATTTTAAAATTGTTTTGGTGGGAACACTAATAAGAAGCATAAAGTAACCTTTAGAAGCTTAATGCAAATACTATATATAGGGGAGATATGGCTATTTTCTATTTATGCCTAAAAAAGAAGTTGTTTATCTTATGGTTTCTTAGGCGTTTGACCTAAGAAACCAACCTGTTAGTCCTCTTTTTATCTTATTTGCAGACGAAAATTATTCCTAAATTAGTGTACTCTTTGACACGTAAAGGTACTCAGCAATCCAATGGCAGTATGAAAAATTTAATAATGTAGTTATATTGCAGAGGGCCTTCTGTTGTCTAGAGCTTGGTAAATGAGAACTTGTAAGCAGCTTTTTGTGTTTGTTTGTTTATATGTTTATGAGACAGAGTCTCACTCTGTTACCTAGGCTGGATTACAGTGGTGTGATCTCAGCTCATTGCAGCCTATGCCTCCCGGGTTCAAGTGATTTTCCTACGTTAGCCTCCCAGGTAGCTGAGATTACAAGTGTTCACCACCATGCCCAGCTAATTTGTGTATTTTTAGTAGAGACGGGGTTTCACCATGTTGGCCGCTGATCTCAAACTCCTGACTTCAAGTGATCCACCCATCTCAGCCTCCCAAAGTGTTGGGATTGCAGACGTGAGCCACTGCGCCCAGCTTGTTTTTTTATTTATTAAAACAATGGATTATATACAAATCAGAAAATACTAAAATAAACTATTTTATATTCTTTTTATATTCTTTTTCATGCACATATATTCAGCTGTGTATTATAGGAATATAACATTTACTGATAAATTATTTTTAAAATAATCATACTATATATACAGTATCAATAACTTTTAATCAGTTGAGATTTTAAGTGTTTTGGGTGTCTTATATGTGCTGAACATGGTCTTAAGCACCATAGGGTATTGAAGAAAACTTAAAATCCCTATTCTCAAGATACCTACACTCTCACTGGATAAGATAAGGCAAATGTGTAAGAAGAGATATGAAGTTCAGTGCAATGGCTAAACTATATGATATGTACTAAACACTCAGGAGGAATTAAAATTAAGGCTTTCAAGGATCAGTGAGGGTAGGGAGGTGAGAGGAGCTGAGTCCCCAGCATATATACAGGTTCACTAAGTGATACTTGTTGCGCTGGTCCTCATCATCATTCCCAGTTCTTCGTCTAAATGCCTAGGAATATTGATTACATTTGTAGAAATAGGAAAGTTTAAAGGAAAAACTGTTATTGCAGGAAGGACTTTGAGATGTGTAAGTGTTGTCTGGCTGAAGATCTATTTCTGTAAATAGTTAAAGATATAAAGCTATTGTTCTGGTAAACAGTCAAAACAGCTTTGAGAATCATCTGCTTACAAGCAGTATATGAATTCTCCAAAAGGAGGTTTGGGCAATAATTGGTTTTATTCACACTGTCCTTTATGCCATCTAAAGTTGATGCTAACTACCATTACATAATATATAGAATTTTATTTGCCAGTTAGTTTGAAGGATGAAAGTTTGTGTTTATTGTGCCAAGAGTGAAAATCTCTTTGAAATTCTGAGATTTCTTCTTGAATTGCCTTATGGCTTAATAATTGGGAAATATTAAATAACAAGTGTGTGTGTGTGTAGCAGAGAATGATTTGTTTTCTCTTTGAGGAAAATTCTCATGTGTGGTTTAAATTTCTGAATTTTCAAGCTGTTCTAGCGATGCTGGATCTCATTATCTGTGTAGCTTTCACTTATAAATCAAGTTTCGTTTATGTGAACAGCATTGGGAATATAACCTTTCTCATGACCCTATGAGGTAATATTTTGCTTTGCATTTCCCAGAATAAATGTCACTAAAACATATACATCTGCTTTCCCCTTAGGTAAAAACCTCTACACCAATGAATATGTAGCAATCAAACTGGTGAGTAGAATCTGTTTGTTGTAATTAATGTTTTGGTGCTCTCATTGCTTGTATCTTTTTATAGGAAATAATTTTAAGCATTCATTCACAAAAATACTAATGGTTTGGTTTTTTTTTTGCATATGATCTCACAGTCATTTTTCTTCCATTATAGTGTTATAGTGATGAATCACTCTATACTAGATAACACTATATAGTTAAATGATGCTATCTATGGTGTTAGCAATGATGACTCAAAAATCAGTTGATTTAAAAAAGCTGGGAGAACTAGTCATTCTGTGAACCTTATCTTTCACGTAGGTATCATAATTAAAAAGATAAAATCATTCAAAAATTTTATTTTTTTTCCCTCTAACTTAACTGATTTTTGTACCTAGAAGAAAATCATGTCTGATCATCTAATCATGGCCTTACAAATCTGTCAAGCATGAAAAACATACCATATGGTCAAATTAGAAGCAAAGAAGTCAAATGGTATATCGATACTAACTTTATGAATAATTAAACTTGTCATTGAAAATGATATCCTATTAAAAAGAGAAGTAATAATTTTCTTATTTTTGGGGGACTAATAATTTTAGAAGACAGAACTATTTATCTTATATTTAAGGTTGTTAACAAAACTTTTTTCATGTGAAATGTTTCATATGAGTAGTTTCACTGAAACTCTGTTCTCCTAGTAAGTGTCCCAGGATTTACAGGTAACTTTGGGTTTTATTAATTGGAAGCCAGAGGAGTTAATCGTTGGAGGAAATTGAAGGAAATATGTGCTATACTTTTCTTTTTCTTTTTTTTTTTTGGAAGACAGGGTCTCACGCTGTTATCCAGGCTGGAGTGCAGTGGTGTGATCTTGGCTCACTGCAATCTCTGGCTCCTGGGCTCAAGTGATCCTACCATCTCAGCCTGCCTCCTAAGTAGCTGGGACTACAGGTGTGCACCACTACACCAGCTAATTTTTGTGTTTTTTGTAGAGATGGGATTTCCTCATGTTGCCCGGCTGGTCTCGGACTCCTCATCTCAGGTGATCCACCCAGCACAGCCTCCCAAAGTGCTGGGATTACAGGTGTGAGCCACCACCTGGCAGTGTTATTCTTTTCTAATGAATTGCACTTACCACACCCATACTTGTTCTGTGATTGGTCGTTCTCATCCAGCTTGCTTGTGGAGGAGTTAGGGTTGTCTTGTGAGGAACTGACAGTTACCAGATTTGTTTCCCTACAAAGGGGTGGACAGACAGGGAGCAGGGCTTAGAGCAGGAAATAACTTCTAGGAAACCAAGTATTTTCTTTTTGTTTTTTGACTTGGGACTCTTGTTGGATAGATGGGAGCAGGAAGAGAAGTAATACATGTAACAGTGCAGGTCAAATATCCTCTTAGACTGAATAGTAAAGGATTAACTGCCAGGCGCAGTTGCTCATGCCTATAACCGAAGCACTTTAGGAAGCCAAGGTGGGCAGATCACTTGAGCCCAGGAGTTCAAGACCATCCTGGGCAACTAGGCAAAATCTTGTCTCTACAAAAAGTGCAAAAAATTAGTCAAGTATGCTGGCACACACCTGTAGTCCCAGCTACTTTGGAGGCTGACATGGGAGAATCACCTGAGCCGAGGAAGTCGAGACTATAGTAAGCCAAGATTGCTTGCACCTCTGTGCTCAGCCTGGGTGAGAGAGTGAGACCCTGTCTCAAAAAAATAGGATTAACCATATTTTTTTATTTATAAGAATTTGGTTATTCTATAAAAGTGTTCTCTAGTAGATCTGCTTTTTTTTACTATTTCTGTTTTATTATTCTGATAAGTTAGAATAATCTTTGATTATTTGCGACTGCTAAGAGAATGAAGCAGCTCCTAAAACACTTTAAAAATTTGCCGCATTACTACATATTTGATAGGTTTTCTGTTAGGGACAGTTCTTTCTATCTTGATTTCTTCTGCTAGGTTGTACCAACTGACCTGTATAGATAACCTTACATAACATATTGTTGACATGATTGATCATTTCATTTCACTTTCCTTTTTAAAAATTTTATTCTGCTTTGTATAGCCACTATTTAAAGCTAAAAATGGAACTCTTAAAATCTAGTGTGACTCAGTACCGCATCTCCCTTTCAAATAAGTCTCAAAGGTATTTTAGAGGATAACAATTTTGTCTACAGGCTTTCTCTCTTGCTTTTGGGCTTCTGTTCTCCAAAGGGAGATATGAAGGCAGTAATTGAGCTCTTTTCATTGTAATGGCAAATTTGCCTTAAGCACCACACTCCCACAAGGTAGCTGTCGCTGTTTGTTTAGGATTTTAGGCAGGCATGTGTTTTCCAGAATTATTGTGGCAAATGTTCTGGCAAATGTCCAGCCCTCTATGGAAATGTAATTCACATCTGGTACAGAAATACAAGGAAGCTTTGCTGTTGCTGTTTCAATTCTACTTTGTTTGAATCTTCATTGTGGACTCTTGTTTCTAGATTTCTAAGAATCTTAAAAAATAATACACAAAGTAAACAAAATAGTGTAATGAGCCCTTCTTTTATCCATCACCCACATTTCTAGGGTTCTTTTTAACAGAGATTTTCTAACAATTGGGTTTTTAAAAAAATCTCTCTATGCCACTAAGATTGCTGCCTTCTGCAGTCTGTAGACTGAGCTTTGCAATACTTTCTACTTACAGTGCTTCCAGAAAAGCACCTTGAAGCCCAATTGGCTGAGCAGACTATGGCCATGTGGTAAGGAGTTGGCTTAAGTGTGTAATTCTCTCAGTCTTCAATAATAAGACCCTCATGTCTGAATATATGTGACATATATGCCTTTCAACCCTTGAACTCTATAGAGTTTTGCATTTTTAATTTACTAGCTTAGCTACCCAAGATCAGATTGAATATTTTCTATTAGGGTTTCCAGCATGAAGATTGAGAGTATAATATTTGAGGCAGGATCTGTGGTTTTTAAAATTCATTGCCTCTGTGCTTTGTCAGAATCCAAAAGTGATTTCTCCAGAAAGAATAGTCCCTTTTCTAGTGTTTTGATCAACTTCTAGTTCCATGTTGATTTGTCATCACTGCTTCTGTTTGGTCCCTTGTGAATTCTTAGTGATTTTGCTAATGGAAAAATTCTGTACCTGGCTGCTTTGATGGTGATTCAGTGGAAGATCTGCAACCAAATGGAGACACAAGAGTGATATGATACCTCTCTATCAGAAGAGATAAATAAGAAAGGCACTCTACAGTATAATTAGTCTTTTGTTCTGTTCTTGTTTTTTTTTTTTGAGATGGAGTCTCACTCTGTTGGCCAGGCTGGAGTGCAGTGGTGCAATCTTGGCTCACTGCAACCTCTGCCTCCCGGGTTCATGCGATTCTCCTGTCTCAGCCTCCTGAGTAGCTGGGACTACAGATGTGTGCCGCCATGCTCAACTTGCTTTTTGTATTTTTAGTAGAGACAGGATTTCACCATTTTAGCCAGGATGGTCTCAATCTCCTAACCTCATGATTCACCCTCCTCTGCCTCCCAAAGTGCTGGGATAACAGGTGTGAGCCACCGCGCCCAGCCTCTGTACTTTTCTTTTGACTAAAAGTCTTGAGATGCTTGAAGTCCAACTCTAATAATTGCTGATTTTATACTCGAAGGATATGAGTTCTTTCTTCATAGCATTTCCTACAGATATGAACATTCCAGTCTGGCCTAATTGATTTAGATAAAATCTTCCTAGAAGCAGAGGGATAGACCAGACAACTTCAGAGAATTCTTTGATTAATGGATTCTATGTCTTAAGAAAAATGCAGAGAACTTCAAGTGGATTCAGGAAAGAACCTTCAAAGATGATAAAAGAATTAAAAACTAGGACCAATGAGGAAAGGTGAAAGGAATTTGAAATTACTTTGCCCAAGAAAAGAAAATCTAGGAAATGATTGTTTTGTTATTTGAAGAGAGCTACTTACTAGTATTCAAGGTTATTGAGGGAGCTTTTTAAATTTTTTTTTGCTGAGAACTTAAGAAAAATAGGTTTAAGTTTCAGTAGTGAGATTTGAGTGTAATATAAAAGCATTCCAAACCATGAAACTTGTTAAATATCAGCATGAATTATCGAGGGAAGTTATGGAATCTCCTTCCTTGGGGTGTGTCTTAAAAATACAACAAATATCCCAGCACTTTGAGAGGCCGAGACGGGCAGATCACGAGGTCAAGAGATTGAGACCATCCTGGCCAACATAGTGAAACCCCTTATCTACTAAAAATACAAAAATTAGCTGGGCGTGGTGGTGCATGCCTGTAGTCCCAGCTACTCGGGAGGCTGAGGCAGGAGAATTGCTTGAACCCGAGAGGCGGAGGTTGCAGTGAGCCGAGATTGTACCACTGCACTCCAGCCTGGCAACGGAGCCAGACTCTATCTCAAAAAAAAAAAAAACAAAAACAAATAACCACTCAGTGGGAGAAAGGACAGTCTTTTCAACAAATGATACTGGAAAAACTGGATATTCACATAACAGTGAAGTTGGATTCTTACTTTACATTGTATTCAACAATTAACTCAGAGTGGATCAAAGACCTAAATGTAAGATTGAAACTATAATACTTGTACCAGAATACACCATGGGAAAACCTTCATGACATTAAATTTGGCAGTGATTTCTTGGATATGACACCAAAATCACAGACAACAAAATAAAAACTAGCTAAGTTGGACTTCAGCAAAATTTAAAACTTTTGTACACTGCCAACAGAATTTTTTCAAAGCCAACCCATGGATTGGAATAGGAGAAAATAATATTGTCTAGTAACATGATATCATGATATCCAGAATTTACCATTATAACAATTTTTTAAAGTTGAGTGGCATTAAGTACATTTACATTGATGTACAACCATCACCACCATCCATCTCCAGAACTTTTTCATCTTCCTTAACTGAAATTTTTTATCTGTTAAACACTAATTCCTCATTCTCCCCTCCTCTCAACCCCTTGGCAGCCACCATTTTACTTTCTGTCTGTATGAATTTGACTACACTAGGTACTTAATATTAAGTGGACTCATGATATATTCATCCTTTGTAACTGGCTTATTTCACTTAGCATAATGTCCTCAAGGTTTGTCTATGTTGTAGCAAGTGTCAGAATTTCCTTTTTAAGCATGAATAATACTTCATCATATGTATATACCCAATTTTGTTTATTTATTCATTGATGCACACTTAGGTTGCTTCCACCTTTTAGTTATTGTGAATAACAATGCTATGAACATGGATGTACAAATATATCTGAGTTCCTGCTTTCACTTCTTTGGAGTATATATCCAGAAATAGAATTGTAAATCATGATGATTCTGTGTTTAATTTTTTGAAAAATTGCCATACATTCTCCACAGCAGTCGCACCATTTTGCATTCTTACCAGCAATGCACAAGGATTCCAGTTTCTCTACATCCTCATCAATACTTGTTATTTTCTGTTTTTGATAATAGCCATCCTAATGGGTGTGCAGATGTTGAGCTTTATTTTATTGATTGATTGATTGAGACGAGGTCTCACTCTGTCGCCCAGGCTGGATTTCAGTGGTGCAATCACAGCTCCCTGCGGTCTTGATCTCTGGGACTCAAGCAATCCTCCTACCTCATCCTTCTGAGTAGCTGGGACTACAGGACCGTGCTGCCATGCCAGGCTAATTTTTTAGTTTTTTGTAGAGATAGGGTCTCCCTATGTTGCCCAGGCTGGTCTCGAATTCCTGGGCTCAAGCAGTTCTCCTGCCTCAACCTCCCAAAGTCCTGGGATTACAGGCGTAAGCCACCATGACCGTCCTATTTTATTTATTTATTTGTACAGTTGAGGTTTCGCTGTGTTGCCCAGGCTGATCTCAAACTCCTGGTCTTGAGTGATCCTCCTGCCTCGGCCTCTGAAAGTGCTGGGATTACAGATATGAGCCACTGTGTCAGCTACTGTTGAGCTTTTAAAGAGAGATTATAATATGTTTAGGGCAATGTTTGGTTGTCTTGTTAGCCGGTTGCCCAATACACTGTCAGTTTAGAATAATCAGCCAGCCAGTTGCTCAATTGATATAGAGCAAAGTATGGTTGTTTGGCTGCTTTATCTATGACGTTTTTAGAAAATGCCATTTTTGGAAACTAGAACACCGTATTGATCGAATTACATACATTAATTGCATTTACAATCTTTAATTCTCAATAGTTTAAAAAGAAATATACATAAGGATGTTTCTAAAAGCATTATTCTTAATATTGGAAAATGAAAACAGTTCGTGTGTCCAAAAATTATGGGGTGTGTGTGTATACATACATACATAAATACATATATACATACAGGGCGATACTTAAACCATTAAAAATTATATAGGCCAGGCATGGTGGCTTATGCCTGTAATCTCAGCACTTTGAGTGGCCGAAGTGGGTGGTTTGCTTGAGCCCAGGAATCTGAGACCAGCCTGGGCAACATAGTAAAATCCTATCTCTACAAAAAAATAAAGATTAGCTGTGAGCGGTGGAGGCTAAGTTAGGAGGTTCACTTGAGCCTGGGAGGTTCAACTGTAGTGCACGAGACCCCATCTTTAAAAAAAAAAAAGAAATTATACACATTTATTTCCTGCCATGGGATGATGTTATCACATTGTTGAATTCAATAGCACATTACTGAACAGCAAATACATCATAATCTCATTTATATAAAATGTTAATAGTGCCTTTCTTTAAAGTGACAGGATTACAGATTATTTTTACTTTCTTTCTGATTTTTGTATATTTGAATTTTCTTCTGAGCATGCATTATTTTTCTAAAAATAATAAAACCATGTACCACCCAAAATTCAGAACAAAACAAGCAGGAAATACATGTTGTTATTTTTTTTTTTAATTTAAAGGTTTAGCATCAAGTTTCCTGGGAGAATATATAACAGGAGAATATTTCATTGCAAGAAAGCTATCATGCAAAGTTTATTTAACTATCCATGGAAGGAGTTGTATCTAATTCACCTTCATCTTCTCTTAGCTGTACTGTGTAAGACAAATCGCGGTTAGAAAAGGCCCTTATATATGGATATTACCTCTAAAACACTAGGTGATCGTAGCCCTTCTTTACTCCAAAAATTTAAGAATGGAAAAATCCCATTTGTTTAAATCTGATCAGTTTTTCTTTGTGGGTTTCAGGAACCAATAAAATCACGTGCTCCACAGCTTCATTTAGAGTACAGATTTTATAAACAGCTTGGCAGTGCAGGTAAGTCAAGTCTTTTTCTCCACTTACTAAGCATGTAGCTTAACTGGAAGCCCTAAAATACACAAATTTTCTTGTCTGGTTTACCCTTTTTACCAAACCATCTATCTCTCTGCTTGCCAGATAGGTAAATAAACATAGTCAACCACAAAGCTCCTTGCTCTCTGGTTCCTGGAGTTTACTTAACAGGGGATCTGTGTTGCTGTGACTATGCCCACAGACCAGCCTACAGATGATTTCCACTTGTCAAATACACATAGTATGAAGGATTTGCTTTTCAGTAGTTCATTCTCTTTTCATTTCTTTACTTATACCAAAAGAAAGGAGGAAATGTTGGTAATTTGCAAAGTGTATCTTT
This sequence comes from Ateles fusciceps, assembly GCA_036589455.1. Taxonomy (NCBI): domain Eukaryota; kingdom Metazoa; phylum Chordata; class Mammalia; order Primates; family Atelidae; genus Ateles; species Ateles fusciceps. The sequence goes on from JAZHEH010001634.1 coordinate 1,419,445, forward strand.
CCACATTGAGATGGTTTATCTGTTTTAAAGACATACTAAAATATCGATTCTGAAATATTACAACACTCATTTCATCCATTGTTCTCATTAATTTGCAAGAGCTATCCATATGATTGTAATAATCTTTGGCAATTTTAAAAAATTAAGTTTATAATTTTAAAAAATATTTGTTTTTACCTAAAAGCTCTAATTTCTCAAATATCTTACTGGTTTCCAGAAAAATGTTTTGCTAAGCAAATGTTACCAATCCTGGGTGGGGTTATATCTATAGGGACAAGTCTTTCAGAAGATGAAGTCTTTTAGAGCTATTTTCACTATTTGACATATTTAGAATTTCCTCTGCTTTATGCTGTCTTCACTGTGACAGATTTTATGTGAATGACTAAAGCTTGGTTTCTATTTTTTTTTTTTCTTTCTTTTTTTGGAGACAGGGTCTCATTCCCATCTCCCAGGCTGGAGTGCAGTGGCATGATCACGGCTCCTTGCAGCCTTGACCTGCTAAGCTCAAGCAGTTCTCCTGCCTCAGCCTCCTGAGTAGCTGGGACTACAGGCATGTACCACCACACCTGGCTAATTTTCTGTATTTTTTAGTAGAGGTGGGATTTTGCCATGTTGCCCAGGCTGGTCTTGAACGCCTGGGCTCAAGCAATCCTCCTGCCTCAGCCTCCCAAAATGCTGGGATTACAGGCATGAGCCATCATACCATTGGTTTCTATTTAAAGCACCCCTGTTGAAGGTACTACTGAAGGAATTTGAGTTCTACTTTCTAAAATATTTAGGATTATATGAGAGCCATTGTGTGTTATTTAAGTCTTATTATACCCTGGCTATAGCAATAATCAGCTATAGTCATAACCCAGGGAGCCCACAATGGACTTTCTTTCATTTAACTTAATGTGAGTTCTTGCTCACAATAGCCTCTCAGTATATATTTGTTAATTGATTGGAGTGTTTCTGGCATAAGATTTAAGACTGGCAACTGAGTTCACCAGATGTATATATAACTTGAGGGTTATCTTCCCAGATGCCCTATAACTAAATTTTAATTGTTGTTCCTCTTATATTGTTCCTGGTTTCATAAATGTTGTTAAGTTATTCCAGGTTTCATAAATTTTAGGGTGAAGACTGTCACAGTCCACTTATGATAAGCATGTTTGTATATGTCTAATAATTCTAAGGGTCAGGTAAAAACATGCTTAATCCAGTCCAACTTATAAGTTTAAGTGAGGAAGTGAAAAGGGCATTTTTCAGGATTTCCTCTGTAAGCCCTTCAAATAGACCCACCAAATCAGACCAGTCTCCCCCTTTTCAATATAGAGCCAAAAAAATCTCATGAATTTGTTAGGTAGGAATAACATCTATGCTGCTGGGTTGGTACTCTCCCCCAAATACAGATAATTGCAGACTCTTGAAGTTTCAGCATTCTCTGTGCACTGAAAACAAGAAGTAAATAGGGAGGGCATTAGAGGAAAGGGGACTTTACAAATTGCCTTTTACTTAAGCAGCAAGGAAAAACTGCAGTCTCTGAGACTGGTACATCCATCATTGTCATGAGTGGGAGATAGGAGGGCTCTGTTGTACTGGTTAGGCTAACTGTTGACTCAGTAGTCAGGTAGGCTGACCATCACTGGTCTCTCTCCCAGCACCTTTTCTAACAAACATGTAAAGATCACAAAGCCTTCTAGGTCTTACATGAAGTTTGGTGGTGATTACTGGCCTCTTTTCTGCTTCTTGAGATCACCCACTACTCTTAAAATAGCTGTGGTGGGTATCATCTTAATATTTTTGCCTGCAACTAACAAGATAGCTATAGACTTTTCCAAGATAGGAAGAGCTTTAGATATCTGTTTCAAATCTGCCCCCTACCCTTACCCCCTAGTGTAAGAATTGCTTTTAGGATTTTCTTAATAGTCATCTAAATCTGCTTGACCACTTACTTCTAGTCATAGAGTTCACCGCTCTTCAGGCTAATTTAATGTAGGAAAGTCTAATGTATTTGAAGTTATTCATATTAGGCCCAAATTTGCCTTTTTGAAAAAAAATTGTTTTTTTAGGTCGGGTCTTGCTCTGTCACCAGGCTGGAGTGCAGTGGGGCGATCTTGGCTCACTGCAACCTCCGCCTCCTGGGTTCAAGCGATTCCCCCTGCCTCAGCCTCCCAAGTAGCTGGGACTATAGGCGTGTAGGCGTGTGCCACCATCCCAGCTAATTTTTTGTATTTTTTTATTAGAGCCGGGTTTTCACCATGTTGGCCAGGATGGTCTTGATCTCCTGACCTCGTGATCCGCCTGCCTTGGCCTCCCAAAGAGCTGGGATTACAGGCATGAGCCACCGTGCTTGGCCAAATTTGCCTTTTCTTTTTATTTCCATGAAACACAGTTGAGGCCTTTTTTTTTTTAAACCAGCTCAGAGACGTTTGTCAGTTGTTGTATACTGTCCTCTCTACCGTCCACCTCTAAGTCTTCTTTTAAGCCACGTATTCATCTTTTTACATAACATGGTTTACACAGATACCTCAGTATCAGTGCTCCACCAGCAAGCATGGGCACATACATGTTCAACATGCCTAGTTTTTTGATGCTCCTCTTGAGTGAGCTTCATAAAACAGCATAAGTAACTGTGGATATGGAGATAGTAGGATTACTATCCTCCCTGATCTGGACACATTTATTTTAATTTACATTCTCTCTTTCTTCCCTCAGCTTTATTCAGGTAGAATCGATAAATAAAAATTGTATATTTTAAGATGTACAACATGATTTTTTGATATACATTGTGAAGTGATAACCACATACCGTAGTTTTTAGCAGCCATTTCACATAGTTGACTTTTGTGCTTTTATGGAATTGTACTCAGCTAAAACCTATAAATCTTTTTTAAAAACATAGCTACCATCAATCAAGGCTTTCTGAACTTTATAGTTATGTAATTGATTTTGAGCCCCTAAACCTCTGAAATGTCATTTTATTTTATCCCATTATTACCTCAATGGGATATATATATATTTTTATTTTATTTTTTTCCAGAGTCCAGATAAGGAAGAACGTTGGGATATTTTTAAAATCCTGATTATATTATCCTATTGATGATTAGGTGTTGACTATTTTTGTATTATAATTGCATATTGGTTCCACTCTCCCCCACTCCCTGCCATAAGATTATAAGCTCCTTGAGAACAAAAACCTTGTGTCTTCTTCACACTTGTATCTCAAGTATATCTCAAGGCCCATTGTGATGTTCTGTCACAGGGTAACTAGTCAGTAATAAGTAGTTCAGTGGCTGAGAAAGAAGTTAGGAAGATTTGGGGCCGGGCACGGTGGCTCACGCCTGTAATCCCAGCAGTTTGGGAGGCCAAGGTGGGTGAATCACCTAAGGCCAGGAGTTCAAGACCAGCCTGGCCAACATGGTGAAACCCCGTCGCTACTAAAAATACAAAAATTAGCTGGGCATGGTGGCGCATGCCTGTAGTAATCCCAGCAACTTGGGAGTCTGAGGCAGGAGAATCACTTGAACATGGGAGGCGGAGGTTGTAGTGGGCCAAGATCGTGCCACTGCACTCCAGCTTGGTGACAGAGTGAGACTCTGTCTCAAAAAAAAAAAAAAAAAAAAAGAAGTTAGGAAGATTTAATAAGCTAGCCTTTTTAGATTTTTACCAAGGTTATTAATAAAAAATATTCCTTGTGATGCTCAAAAAGGAAATAATTTTGAAAGAAAATCAGTTGACAAGAAAATAGACAAGATTTCATCATGTCTCAATGTAAAATGTGAGCATGAACACCGGAGCTTGTTTTTCTAACTTACAGGCACAGCATTCCTCCCCCTATTTTTTTCAGAGTAAGTTCTCTGCTGCAAGTATGACTCATTGGTCACACTTGCAGCAGAGAATATTTGAGCAGCCGGAGCACATATGCCACTCTTTTCATTACCAAGGTGATGTTGCAGCATTGTAAATAAATAAACAACCTTTTGTACCAAAGCCACACAAAGACCACAGTATGTAATTAGTGTTTTTACTCACTAGTGTTTTGTCATTATTCATTGCTGTCCAATGAATTATAAAATATTTGGATTTCCTGACAAGGAAGACTTAAACAAAAAGCCTATTGTGACTTAGGTTTGTTCAGTGAATTAATCATTGCTTATAAATATAAATGTATGAAATTATTTGGGAGAAATGATTAATTGTGAATTTAAAGAGTATCTATTACTGTGATAGCCAGAGCTTGAGACTTTAAATTCCTAAAATAAGAACTTTTTTGTTGTCCTGGGATTTGATCATTTTCTTCAATACACAACTCTTAATAATTACCTTGGCCTTTTGGACCCCAGTTTCACCTTGACCACCTGATCTAGAAATTCATGCCAATTCTCTAATTATGTAGAGAGAGAACAAAAATGACAGCACTGGATAATTGTGAACATGGTTCTAGTTAGAGGTCTTCCACGTCATCCCTGCACAAGGAATTGTGTGACCTCGAACTCTTTCCCTTCCATTCCACTGTTCCCTACTGAGTGGTCGCACTTTTCAAGCTTTGTTGATTATAGTTTTACCACCAAGATTTTCAAGACTTAATGCTTAAGAATTGATACCTCCAAGATAATCAGGGAAGAAAGTAAAGGAGACCATGAGAACCTTGAAACTGAGAAGAAGCATTTTATCTTCCTTTTAGCTAGCATTTTTTCATTCATTATAGAAACTAAATTGTAAAATCTTATGACTGGTTTTCTTATTTTCTTCAGTCATCAATATTATGTTAATTATATTATAGTCACCATAGGCAAATTTTAATTTTATTTTCTTTTTATGGGAATGATTTTAGGTTTCAATATTCCCTTAGGGTCTTTTACTTACGAAGATATATACATTATCAATTTAAAAATTTTCCAGTCCACAAATCTTTTGTCCAGCACAGCGCTCACATTTGCTTGTATTTTAGCACACAGGAACAGGACTTGGTAGATGAGAAGTTTAGGGCAAGATTCTCTGCACTAAATGGCAGGAAAATGGAGGTCTCTCACATAGCCTGAAATTTCTAAGTCTGGACTGCTATATCCTGGCTTTCCAGCAGCTGTTGTAATCTATTGACTCTTCTACTTTTGGCTCTCTTTTTTTTTTTTTTTTTTAGTTGGAGTCTCACTCTGTCACCCAGGCTGGAGTGCAGTGGCATGATCTCGGCTCACTGCAATCTCTACCTCCCGGGTTCAAGCAATTCTCCAGCCTCAGCCTCCTGAGTAGTTCAGATTACAGGCATGAGCCACCACGCCCGGCTGATTTTTTGTATTTTTAGTAGAGATGCGGTTTTACCGTGTTAGCCAGGATGGTCTCGATCTCCTGACCTTGTGATCCGCCTGCCCTCAGCCTCTCATAGTGCCGGGATTACAGGTGTCAGCCACTACACTCAGCCTTTGGCTCTCTTATAAAGGAGAAGATAATCCTCAAATTAAAAAAATGACAAGATTCCTCCCACCCCTTTTTTTTTAAAGAGACTGACTCTTGTCTTGATTCTGAGGCTAGAGTATGGTGGTGCAATCATAGCTTGCTGCAGCCTCAAACTCTTGGGCTCTAGTGATCTAGCTTCCCGGGTAGCTGGGATTACTGGCATGCACCATCACGCCTGGCTAATTTTTGTATTTTTAGTAGAGACAAGGTTTTACCATGTTAGCCAGACTGGTCTTGAACTCCTAACCTTAGGTGATCTGCTCACCTAGGCCTCCCAGAGTGCTAGGATTACAGGCATCAGCCACTGAGCTCGGCCTTGTTTGTTTTGTTCTGTTAACTGAGTAGTTTTAAACGACCTGTCATCAAGTTCAGAGACTTTCTTCTGCTTAAGATTACTGTTGAGTCATTCTGTTGTACTTTTTATTTAATTAATTGAATTCTTCAGCTGTGGGATTTCTGTTTGGTTCTTTTTTTATTATCTCCTTGTTGAATTTCTTGTTTATATCATGAATTATTTGTCTGGTTTTGTTGACTCACCTGTCTGTATTTTCTTGTATTTCATTAAGTTTCCTTAAGATTATTATTTTAGGCCAGGCGTGAGTGACTCACACCTGTAATCCCATCACTTTGGGAGGCTGAGGTGAGTGGATTGCTTGTGCTCAGGAGTTTGAGGTCAGCCTAGGGAAAATAGCAAGACTCTATCTCTAAGAAAAAAACAAAAAAAAAATTAGCCAGGTGTGGTGGTACACACCTGTAGTCCTAGTTACTTGGGGGGCTGAGGCAGGAGGATTGCTTGAGCCTAGGAAGTTGAGGTTGTAGTGAGCCATGTTTGCGCCACTGCACTCCAGCCTGGACAACAGAGTTAGAGCCTATGTTAAAAAAAAAAAAAAAAATCCAAACAACAACAAAAGAAACAACAAAAGATCATTATTTTGAGTTCCTTTTCCAGCAGTTTTAAAATTTCCTTTTCATTGGGGTCTATTACTAAAGAGTTGTTATGTTTCTTTGGTGGTGTCATATTTTCTTACTTTTTCATGTTTCTTTACCGCTGTGTTGATGTTTGTGTATCTAATGGAACTTTTGAGTCTCTTAAACTTTCTAGAGTGGCTTTGATAGACAAAGACTTTCACCTGCAATTGGGTCTTAGTGTGCTAATTGGGAAAAGTGTGGTGAATCTGAGTGCATGTAGGTTTAGTGGTATAGTCTCTGTGACTTCTTTATTACATTAAACATCAGGAGTAAGTGTGAATGCCTTAGTGGCCTAGGGTATAGAATTTTTTGGTAGTGATGGCAGTAGGTTGTTAATATCCTTGTTGGCAAATACTTTTGGGTCTTCCTGTTCTCATTTTCCCCACAATGGGAAGACTCTTGGTATCTGACATGGTCTACAAGCAGCTGTGAGACTAGGATCCTAGGCTTACGGTCTTGCAAACCTCTGTGGCACTTTTGTCTTGGAGTGCAGGTTTGCTCTCTGTAGCAGGGTTTGTTGTAGGTTGCCCGCAGCACCAGGATCTGTGACTTTGAGATACCTTTAGCAGTCCGGATCCAGGGGGTTGGGTTACAGCTGTGAATCTCTACCGCTGGTGGGGCAGAGCACAGCCCTGGCCCAACTCCAGGGTAAAAAAGGGTGCTCTAGAGGTTTGAGTTCAGAATACAGGCCATAGCTGTAATTCAGGTGCCCAAGTCAGTAGGGCTCAGTCTGTTAGGCACTTTTTGTGGTTATTTCTTGTTTCCCCCATTTTTGAGCACAGGAACTTTAGTAACTTACCTAGCTAGGGTCACACAATAAGCAAACCTGTACTAGGAATGTTGTTTTTGTTTTTTTTTTTCCAAACATACATACATAGTTGTTGTTTTTTTTTTTTAAGGGACAGAGTCTTGCTCTGTCATCCAGGCTGGAGTGTAGTGGCACAATCATAGCTTACTGCAGCCTCAAACTTCTGGGCTCAAGGGATCCTTTCACTTCAACCTCCCAAGTAGTGGCTGGAAATACAGGTGCACACTACCATGCCTGGCTAACTTTTTTTGTAGAGATGGGGTCTTGCTTTGTTGCCCAGGCTCTATGTTTTTGTATAGATTTTTTTATGTGCATATATACCTATATACTCAGCATAGAGTCATCCATGCATTATCCCTTACCTAATTTTAAAACAGTGACAGAAGATAGTAATAAAAGCTTTTAACTGGGGCAAAGATTGGAAACTTCCCCCAGTGTGAAAGAGCAGGATTTCCTGTTTCACATGATGCCCCCTAATTTTGTGACTCAGAAGTCTACCTTTGTTACTTCCAAACCCTTGTAGGGCCTTGAGCTTTTTAGGTTCTGAAATTTTTTTCCCACAGTAAATCAATCACTGATGTTGAATGCATGTGCCATGTATACAACTGAGAAGCTTAGAGCTCCTGTATTCAAACTGTTTCATCGACTGAAACCTTTGTGTTGTGAATAAAGTAAGTGTTAATAGAGCTTATCAGGCTTTGTAATTTTGAAGTCGCTTGGAGGGAATGGTTTTATATCCCCTCTAAAAGACAAGAGGTGCTGGGTGGTACCACAAAAGAGCTTTGAATCTAGGCAACTGTAAATTAACAGGAGCATGTTCTTTTCAACAGAGCAATTAAATATAGATCTGAAGAAGTCATAAGAAAGTGTAATATTGATAAGACCCTTTTATAATGTTCTGAACTTCCTTAGGAGCACATTACAAATAAGCTGAGCAACACAGGAAACAGAATACAAGAATTCAAGAATACAAACTTTTGAAGATACACTAGAAAAATGAGAATTTTACTTCAAGTAGAGAGGACTGTTTTAAAACAGGTAGTTCTGAACAAGGAACATGCCTCAACTTAGTTGTCCCCGAGGAGTGCATAAGGAACTTAGAAGAAACCTTTTGATCTTCATTTGGGTAGAAAGTTTACATAACGTGGGAAGAAAGGATGAAATACTGAACTTGGTAAAAGAAAGTAAAATTTGGACCTTCTCTTGCCGTTTATAAATTTTTCAGAGATCTCTCTGCCAGAGGTATTACAAAGGGAAGAGACATACTCCTAAATTCAGGGAAAAGTTATTTTGTCTTCCTGTTTTATTTGTACAAATTTTGAGGATACATGGGCAATTTGTTTACATGTATAGATTGCATAGTGGTTAAGTCAGGGTTTTTAGGGTATTCATTACCCAAATAACATACATTGTGTACCCACCAACCAATTTCTCATCTTCCTTCCCCCTCCCAGCCCCTCACCGTTCCCAGTTTCCATTCTCTATCGTTCCACTCTCAACATCCATGTAAGCATATTTTTAGCACTCACTTATGAGTGAGATCATACAGTATTTGTCTTTCTGTGCCTGGTTTGTTCCACTTAGGTTCGATCCTCGTTACTGCACGTGACAAGATTTTACACTTTTTGTGGCTGGATAGTACTCTATTGTGCATGTGTACCACATTTTCTTCATCCATTCATCCATTGATGGACACTTAGGTTAATTCCATATCTTTGCTCTTGTGAATAGTGCTGTGAAAAATACATAAGTACAGATATCTTTTGATACATTGATTTCTTTTTGTTTGAGGAGATACCCAGTATTGGGATTGCTAGATCCAATGGTAATTCTATTTTTAGTTCTTTGGGCTATGTCCATATTGTCTTCCATAGACACTGTACTAATTTACATTCTCATTAACAGTGTAAAAGAGTTCCCTTTCTCTGCATCCTTGCTAACATCTTTTATTTTCTTAATTTAATAATAGCCATGCTGACTGCAGTAAGATGATATGTCATTTGTGGTTTTCATTTGTGTTTCTCTAATAAGTAGCATTGTTGAACATTTTTAAATAACCTCTTGACCATTTGTGTATCTTCTTTTGAAAAACACCTATTAATGTTTTGTGCCCACTTTTAAATGGGATTATTTGTGGCAGTTTTTGTTGTTTAAAACTTGTATATCCTGGTTATTAGTCCCCTGTCAGATGAATAGTTGCAGTTATTTTCTGCCATTCAACAGATTATCTCCTCTCCCTGTTGATTATTTCTTTTGCTGTGCAAATATATGAATGTGTTATAAATAAAATTTCAATGTCGCAAAAGCAATAGCACTTGAACATATGTCTTCTCAGCAAGGCAGTTTACTTCTATAGAAGGGTGCAGGGCGCATGGACAGAGCAGTGATGGCCACCTCATGCTCAGACAAGGGGGAAGGGGTACTTATGCCTGATGGGGGTCATCCCTACTGCTGTGTCATCCCCTATTAGCTAGGGTTAGACCTTACAAACTGGACTAATCCTGATTGGCTATTTTAAAAAGAGTAGGGGTCCGAGCTGGAGTGGCAGGGTGGGTATTTTGGCAGGAAGGATGGTTATAGGCATGTCAGAGCTGGTAGCCAAGGGTGATTAGGTGACCGGGATGAGTCAGGATGGAGTGGGGGTGTGGGGGAGCAGATGTGAACTACTGATGAACTGGTGGAGAAGGTTGTTTACTGGAATTACGAGGAAGTTAAACTTTAAAATAGAGATTTAAAGAATAAGAGAGCAGAACATGCTGACATACTGATTATTTGAAGAGAAACTTGGGGTTTACTATAACAATCCTCCATCTTGAATTTTTATAGTTTTCTTTTCTCTTCAAACTTCCATAAATTTTTGGCTTAGTTGTTTTGTTTTTCTAAAAGAAGTAATCTATCTGAATAGGGTGGAGGAGGGGTTGGGGATATTCTAGCCTCTGCACGAGTCCTTGGATGCATGGTATGACACAACATCTAACAAGAAGTATAATTATTACAGTTGCTAGAGTGGTAAGAATTGAGGTTACAGTTTCTTTCCATTAACTGAACCACCTTTTGAGCCAATCTGAAATTGAGTTATTGATGCCAGAATTTCTAGCTAGCTCATTTGATAAAGCAGTAGGTCCTTGGAGGGCTTTTGTTATGCTCCCATTCGGAGCAGTGTTGTTTGGAATAAAGGTACAACACTGGGTTTTAATCACAACACAAACACCACCTTTCTCCGCTAATATATTTAGGGCCATTCTATTGTTTTTAGGCCATTTGGCTAGTGGATCCTAATTGTTTAGCTATTCCTTTAACAGCATCTTTAGTATAGTTAACAAACTGCTGTGGGTTGTAATAAATGTAGTTTATCTGATTTACAATTTTTATTAATTGTTACCTACCGGAACAACATTGACTTAAATCTTGCAGCTATTTGATCTTGGGCTTTAAATTCATTTGGAACTCCTTTTGGGACCCCAATTGCATCTAAGTACACATGAGAATTAAAAGACCTATAAGGAGCTTCTCTTATTTGCCAATGTCATGATTTCTCTTTTTTGGTTGATGAAATGCCAGGGTAAAAGGGATAGCCAATTGGACTAGAGCATAAGTGTTGCTCCAGTTATTTGGCAGTGTCCAGTAAGGGTTCCCCATAATACCACCATACATCTGCTTGGGAATGAGTAAGGGGCGGACTGATGAGCCACCTCTTGGAAGTGCCTGATTTCACTGCATCCTGTTAAGTTTCCAAGGAACATTAAGTTCTCCCCCCTGTTTTGAGAGACATGAGGCAAATTTTGCCCTGGGAGATGGAGGCTGTATGGCCATAGGGGGCTGACCTCAGGGTGTTGGAGCCTCAGGAAATAGCAGCGAAAGAACTTGGCTTAATTCGTTATTCCAGGGGAATCTTGAAAAAGAGCTATCATGCACTCCATGTCCGCTTGATTAGACCACTTAAGTGAAAAGAGGACAGTCTGGGCCTCTGGCCCACCATGCACACAAGTATAATAGTCGCATTTATTTAAGGTGCAAACGGAATATTTAATCCATTCTACCCAGGCATTTGCATCCTTATATCCTGTTTTAATGGCTATGGGTTGCCTTAGGTCCTTTACTTTTACCATTGAGACTTTGGTTTTGTCATTGTGTCTAGGAGGAGTGATTGATAAAGAGGTTGAAGGAGCAATAAAGTGCATTTCAAAAATTTCTTTAGATCTTTTTCTGAAATGTCAGCTCCTATGCCATAAATACAACTTAAAAGGGGAAGAGTTTTCGGATGTTGCAATAACAATAGTAAGCTGTATAGGATTACATTGGTTATATTGACAGCTAGAAGGAGTAATTCTTTGGTGAAGTGGATATATAGTTTTAAGGACTGACAAAGACCTGTGGAAGCAGTCTATCTTAAACCTTTAGTGTTCCATATGACATTAGAATAAGCAGAACACAGAGATTCTGTTTTAGAGGAACAAGAGTCTGATTTCTACCAATTAATATAGCTACTATTCCTTGGATTACTAATATCCTTAGAGGAATTCATTATGTTTTCCTAATCTGAGGAAGTCTAAGAGGGACAGAGACATCCTTCTGAAGCAGCAAGCTGTCCCTGGTTATGCAGATCTCCACAAGGCATAACTAAACAGACATTAAAGTAACAACTTGAGGTGAGCTAGATATAATCACATTAATAACAAGATGGGGAGAAGTTAAAGGGAAGAAAAGGAAAAAAAAGATAGATAGACTAAGCTTTTCTTAGCTTTAACTTGGTAGGGTCTGATTCTAGAACAATAGCCCATGATTCTAACGGTGATGGCGCTTTCTTGACTCGGGTGTGATGTATTCATCTCTTTTCTGCTGTACGAATGGCAGTCTTGGTGGCTAGCAGCACGAGGTAGGGGTGGTCTCCAGGCTGGTGCTGGTATCGGAAACTTGAGGGTGGCACCTGCGCTAAAGACCTTTAGTTTTGAGGGAAGGGAAAGTGGAAGATAAACCAAGTATATAAACTGATTTTTTGTTTCAAATGTAGGGAGATTCGTAGTAGAATGTCCTTTGGGGAGCAGTTTAGACTCTTAACAGGGTAATAGGCCTTCCTACTTTCCCTAATAAAGGTGGGTGCCAGGGAGTACAGTCTTTCCATGTTATATCCAGTACCTGGGCTAATTTCCCAATGACATGTGCAGTAAAATGAGTCCTATTTTCTGAATCAATAAATAGTTTAGACAACCAATTGGAGGCATCTTTGTGTAATTAATCTGGATACTTTGGAATAGCCTTAAGCCTGAATACCTTCCCCTGAGGGATAATTTTTTTTAAATAGTTTATTAGTTTTCTTACATATTAAGCAACTGTCTGTAACCCATTTGGCCATTAACTCTGAGGACTGTGTCACACATGGTTTGGGGCCCCAGTGGGGTCCCTAGATACAGTTGGAAGCAGATTCCTCTCATAAGGCGTTTGGGTAACATTTCCCTCTGGTCTGGCAATATCCATTTTCCTTCTGAATTCTCTTTAGCACCTAGTTTTGTTAGTTTTTAAACCAAAGAAAGCCAAACACCATTTTACATTTGACAGTGCTTCCCGTGTGATTTTATACCAGATAAGTGAAGTTTCATCTTTATATTAGTGTGCTATTAATGTTAAACTCAATTTTCATGAAACCTTGTAGACATATGTTCTGACCATAAGGTAAGATTTTTTATAGATTCTTTTTAACCCTGTTAAAATTTTTGCTAAAAAGCAGGTTAGTGCCTTTTTTTTTTTAAAACAAAAACAAAAAAAACTTTTAATGTCCAGTTCACAGAAAAACTGGATGATACCCCTTTAACATTAGCCAATATGTTTATGATTACACACAGAATTTCCTTTATAATTAACATTTTAAAATTTGTTTTAACCTTCAAAACAAAATATTTTTATTTTTTACTTTTTTTAAATGAAGGTAGAAATCACATTCTTATGCCTCCTTATAATCCTTTTACAAAAAGTATATTTTTGTTTTCCTATACACCTTGCACATAAACTGTTTCTTCAATAATTTTACATTCAGGAGGCCTAATTACTTTTAAATTATACATTTCTTGCATAAATTCCCTTCTATAACATTTTTCACAACTTTCACAGATAATCTTCAACTTTTTGACTTGTAAACATCCCTTTAAACAGTTATTTTATTTCAAGTAAAGAATTTACCATCTAAGATTCTTTTTACATAAATTCTCCTTTCTTTTTTCTTTTTGTCAGTGATAATAACCATTCTTTTCCAAAGCAAACTTCTTTCATGTCCCTAGAGTAGACTTTGTAAGGCCACAAGATTAGAAGTTAGGATAATACATGTTACGCTGTTAACTTTTAGCAAACTTTATAAGTAAGTGTCGTCCTGTAATGCATTTGGGCCATCCATAGGTTACTGCATTAAGGATTTTTGATAGAAAGGCTACCAGCCTCCGTGCCTTTGGCCAAGTATTTCTAAGGCTATGCTCTTGTTAACACTGACAAAAAATGGAATGGCTGCTTAAGGAGGTAGCCTTTCCACCTGTTGGATTTCTGGTAATTGCCAAATGAGAGGGTTTAGCCTGGTGAGCTTTTTTTATAAGGGCTTTATTTTTAGGTCATAAGGGTCTATCCATAGACTGAGACTTCGCAAACCCTTGGGATAAAACTGTCTACTGGGATTGCTATTTTCAACTGGAGTGAGGAGGGTCTTCTCACTCACAGGCAGATAGGTCCTGGCTGTCTTCTGCCAACGGACAAGCCCAGAAGCCATCTTTTAAACCTATTACTGTAAACTACTGGTGATTGTAATAATATAACGATTGGGAACAACAGGATTAAGAATCCCATCATGGAGAAGACCTTCAATTATAGGTTTTAAATTTACCCTCGCTTTTAAAAGAATAGGGCACATTGCTTTCTCTTTACTACTATCTCTTTTCTTTCTCTCTCTTCTCTCTCTGACTTCCTCTGTTCCCTGTTAGTCTTTCTCTCTCCTCTAGGATTTCTTTTTTTTTTTTCTCTCTCTCTCTCCAAACTTCTTTTTAACTTTCCCTTACCGTACTTATTGACTATCGGTCTCGTGCTGGTATTTAGCCTTTCATGGAGTTTACCACCAGATTTCGGCTGCAATCACAAGCAATCCGATCTCGGAAAGACCTGGGCTGGCGCGCTGTGGATGCTAAAGGCTGCGCACTGTCCACAGGCTGGGCCTTGATTAGAAGAACTTGGGCCCCCAGTGCGCGGCGCAGGGCTCCCTCTCCCGGGATTTGGCATGTGCTGCTGCTGCCGCGGGGCCATAACATTCAGGGGGTGTGCCTGCCGCCACCGCCACTCCTGAGGGGGCTGATGACCAGGACCTCTGAGCCACCTACCCTGCTGTTCAGGAGCCCATCACCAGCTGGGGGAGGATCCCCCGCCGACCCCAGCCCCGGCCCTGCCCACCTGCTGGAGCCCACCCGCTCCGAGGAAGAGGAGGGGGCAGCAGGGGAGGGGTCGGAGGAGGAGGGGGGCGGGAAGGAGTCGCAGGGCCACTGGCACAGCCCAACCCCTGCAGGGTTGAATTCTCCAGGTGGACTGCGTGGACCCCACCCGTTTACCTCATAACAATTTGAGGCCCTCTTGAACTGTCTCTTTTAGAAGCTTTGTTACAAGTTTATTTTTCTAGTTCTCTATTTTTTTTTATTGCATTTTAGGTTTTGGGGTACATGTGAAGAACATGCAAGATTGTTGCATAGGTACACACATGGCAGTGTGATTTGCTGCCTTCCTCCCCATCACCTATATCTGGCATTTCTCCCCATGCTATCTCTCCCCCAACTCCCCACCCCCCCGTCCCTCCCCTATTTCCCCCCCAACAGACCCATGTGTGATGCTCCCCCTCCCTGTGTCCATGTGTTCTCATTGTTCAACATCCACCTATGAGTAAGAACATGTGGTGTTTGATTTTCTGTTCTTGTGTCAGTTTGCTGAGAATGATGGTTTCCAGGTTCATCCATGTCCCTACAAAGGACACGAACTCATTGTTTTTGATGGCTGCATAATAGTCCATGGTGTATATGTGCGACATTTTCCCCGTCCAGTCTTTCATCGATGGGCATTTGGGTTGGTTCCAGGTCTTTGCTATTGTAAACTGTGCTGCAATGAACATTTGTGTGCATGTGTCCTTATAATAGAATGATTTATAATCCTTTGGATATATACCCAGTAATGGGATTGCTGGGTCAAATGGAATTTCTGTTTCTAGGTCCTTGAGGAATCGCCACACTGTCTTCCACAATGGTTGAACTAATTTACACTCCCACCAACAGTGTAAAAGTGTTCCTATTTCTCCACATCCTCTCCAGCATCTGTTGTCTCCAGATTTTTTAATGATCACCATTCTAACTGGCATGAGATGGTATCTCAATTTGGTTTTGATTTGCATTTCTCTAATGACCAGTGATGATGAGCATTTTTTCATGTTTGTTGGCCTCATGTATGTCTTCTTTTGTAAAGTGTCTGTTCATATCCTTTGCCCACTTTTGAATGGGCTTGTTTGTTTTTTACTTGTAAATCTGTTTTAGTTCTTTGTAGATTCTGGATATCAGCCCTTTGTTAGATAATTTCTTGTTAATATTTGGCCAATTGTTAGTGACAAAATTAAGTTTCAAGATTCCCTGCCAAGAGGATCCTCAAGACCTAGACCAGCATATTTCCCTACATGTTTTCTCGGTGGGCTGTGTTGCTATTGTCCCACCAGGGGTCTTAGGTGAGTTTGATCCGCTGTAGGAATGTTTTGGTGGGGGGAGGGAGGGGTGTTTACGGATCATACTCCTTTCTTCCCCCAAAAGAGGGGAAAGGGAAGGTCTGAGTATTTTTTTTTCATTGCTCTATCTCGAGTTTTTCCTTTTTGGAGGGGTCAGTAAGGCTCAATTTCCCTTACCGGAAATGTCTTGCCTTTTGGGGTGAGGCTCAATTTCCTTTACCAAAAATTTCTTGCCCCCCCCCCCCCCCCCCAACTATTGGAGGTTTGTGCGAGGTTCAGTCTGCCCCCCCCAATGGAGATGTCTTACCTCTGTTTAACCTCCAAGCCACCCCGACCAAGGAATACTTCACCACCCCCCCCACGGCTTTTCTTGCCTTGGTATATTCTAACCAAGGAATAGTTTACTGCACCCCCCTCCCCCTCTTCCCCCGCACGGCTTTTCTTACCTTGGTCCTGACCACCAAGGAAATACTTTACCAGATCCCATGGGCATCTTTTTCTTGGTCTTTGCACAGAGTTGCTTAGTTGCTGTGGTATTCTTAGGCCTTTTTTTCCCATGTTGCTGAGAGGCTGGGCTTCTTCGTCATACCATATCGGGTACGTCTGGACCCTTACCCAAGAGGCTGCTGTAAAATGAAGCAGCAGGATGTGTTTCCTCATGAGAGAGGGTCCGAGACCCCACAGGAGAAGGGTGAATCCTGGACGAGCCCTCAGAATTCTTACAAGTAAAATTTCGATGCCGCAAAAGAAATAGCACTCAAAGATATGTCTTCTCAGCAAGGCAGTTTACTTCTATAGAAGGGTGCACGGACAGAGCAAAGATGGCCACCACATGCTTGGACAAGGGGCGAAGGGGTACTTATGCCTGACAGGGGGTCATCCTTACTGCTGTGTCATCCCTTGTTAACTAGGGTTAGACCACACAAACTAGACTAATCCTGATTGGCTATTTTAAAAAGAGCAGGGGTCTGAGCTGGAGTGGCAGGGTGGGTGTTTTGGCAGGTAGGACGGTTATGGATGTGTCAGAGCTGGTAGCCAGGGGTGATTAGGTTACTGGGGGTGAGTCAGGATGGAGCTGGGGATGTGAACTGCTGATGAACCGGTGGAGAAGGTTGTTTACTGGAATGGCAAGGAAGTTTAAAACAGAGATTTAAAGAATAAGAGAACTGAACTACCTACTGATTCTTTGAAGAGAAACTTGGGGGTTCACTATAACAAGTGGATAGCCTTGCAATTACATTTTGAGGACTAAAGATTTAGACATTGTCATCTCCAATTCTAGATAGTGTGAATAACTGGAGATAGCCATGAATTGAAGCGAGAAAATTTTAGCCCAAGTCTTCCTCATTATTTCCCTTTTTTTCCCTTAGAGTCTTGCTCTGTTGCCCAGTCTGGAGGGCAGTGGTGGGACCTCAGCTCACTGCAGTCTCCACCTCCTGGGTTCAAGTGATTCTCCTGCTTCAGCCTCCCAAGTAGTTGGGATTACAGGCACGTGCCACCACACCTGGCTAATTTTGCTGACTTCACATATTTCCAGGACTGTGTTAGCTGTTTACCTAACAGTTTTATACCGTTACATTCCCTGTGGATAGAGTCTGTACCTTATTTATCTTTTTTTATCTTCCTTTCCTTAACTGTCTAGTGTAGTGTCTTGTACATAGTATTTAAGAAATGTTTGGTGTACAGAAAAGAAATATTTACAATACAAATGAGTTCAGTGTTTGAATATTTCTCAGTCACCTCTCTTGGAGTTGCACAATCATTGCCAAATATGTTCTCATTAACACAGTCCTTAAGTTACCATCCAGTCAGGAGTTTAACCTTTACCTTGTGGGGAGGATAATCCAGAACCCCCTTTCCTTTACCTAGAAACTTTTTATGGCTTTTTAGAGTTTTAGACTCTTTCTACTTGTGCTATGTTTATACAAAAGATTATTTAATCTACATATATTTTGTTGATTTATAAAGCCCAATGAGGCTTTTTTTCCTTTCAGTGTCTTTGGAAATCCCACAGCATCACTCCAGTTTGCGATGATTTCTCATATACCCACTGGCAGCTAGCCAGAGGAAAAGTGTTCCTGTTCTAAGACTGGAACTACTTTGGAGCTGAAATTTCATTTTACTAATACATGTGTTAAATTGCCATCAAACAGTTTATCATCTCATGTTTGGGTCATTTTCCAGTTATCTATTGTGTGAAACAAGCCGTTAAAAAAAATGTTGGTTTAAGAGGAGGTAGAGCAGTTACATATGATCTTGATAACACTGTTTTGATTACAAATAACAGCATCTATTTAAATTAGCTTAAATTCTAAAGGAGGATTTACTGGAAGACCACCAGGATATGTCATGAAACCAAGAAAGGAAATATGCAGGCCTATCTAGGAATTAGAACAAAGCACTTGGAAAATGACTAGGAACCAAGGCAACTACTCTTGGTCCCTGGGTTTCAACTCTTCCTGTCTCTGACACTTTTTTTTGACCCTCCTCCTGCTTAGGGCTGTAAAATCTCTTGCCTCAGCTTGTGTCTACCACCACCATTTTCTCTGCATTACCAGCCTTCTCTCCTTTTTGATATTTCACGGGAAAAGGCCTCTGCACAGCCCTTCTCCTCAATTTAAGCCTTAGCAGAGATTGACTAGAGCCCGTATGTCACAGTTGCAAATTCCTGAGAAAAAGACTGGCTGACCCATTTTGGGTCAGCTTTTCAATCCTGGTCCAGGTAGCTTACTGGTGGGTACAGAATCTGGGCCCCACCACTCGAGAGAGAGCAGATTCTCTAAGAATGAGGCTTAAGAGCTGGGAGAAAGTAATTGACAGTATAACAAAGGAATGGACAGCTCACAGACCATGGTTTTCTTTCTCTTCTTGTAACACCTGCTAAATAGCAAGCCATTTTGCCTTGAGACATTTTAACATCTTGAGATTCTCACAGTAGGGAGTAGAAGCTGAGAGCAAGTATTTGGTCCTGGCATAGGGCAATGAGTACTCCCGGAAGGAGAATTACACCTTTCACAATGTATTGTACTCACCAACTCTTGTAGGAAAATAATCACTTTGGAGAAAAACCTGCTTTGAGCCTCTATTAAGAGAGGCAGCCCCTCTCATACTTTGAGGGGGTCTGGAATGATGAGTTGAGGTTTAAAGCAACATCTGCCTAACTTTTACCCTCTGAGAACCTGCTCCTTTCCGGGTGAGTGGCCTATTTGAAATAAGCAAATATTAGGGCAACAGCAGAAGCCTCATATTAAAAACAAAATGTTATCTTGTTCACTGGGTAAAGGGTGAGGGGGCATTTGAAAATATCTGAGCAGCACTAATGTCACAGTTGTTGCTCTTAGGGAGCAGAACTCAAATATAAAACTGTGCTCGATTTCATGAGTTTGTAGCGAGAACCTGATCAGTATGTGAAAAGCAGCTCTATCTTATAGTGTATGGAACAAATGTCAGACGAGGAAATGTTGTGTGGTCGTCTTTTTCTTTGAGAGAGGAAGGGGAAGGGAGAGAGAGATTTCAGATCTACCTACATTGTCAGGAAACATTTTAAGAGGATATTTAAATGCTTCAATTGATGTTGCAGCTTAAGTCCAGTCTATAGCAAATGCTTAATTTTGTGAAGAAAAAATAGGAAGAGTTGTTTCATTTACTGGACTTGGAGAGTTATAATTCACATACCCACTACTAATAATTGCTAGTCTTTAATGGAGCTTAAATAGTAACACTATGAATTTCCATCTCTTCTTCTAAGGGCGAAATATCAGGAGCTTAGCCTTTAAGTATACTAGTTTGCAAAAAACAAAAACAAAACCCTGCTATTTCTGAGGCCCGACTTCTGGACCAGGACAAATTCTCCAGTTGTGTGTGCTTTGTATTTTCCGTAGTTTAAAGTTTTAGGACGTTCTGATACTATGGCTAACAATGTACCCTACTGTGTGATGAAATATAAGCAAGAGATACTCATATATAATGCTGTAAGAGACTTGCTTATCTGTTAGAGCCAAACCTCCTGTGGCCCTTCCCTACCCCTTGAAATTCTCAAATAGCTCTAAATCACCTGAGCCACATAGAGTAACGGCCTTTGATTACATTTACAAAATTTTAGAGAACTTTGAACTAGGGAAAGGAAAATGTAAAAAAAAGGGAGAGAGAATCTGTCCTTTTCCCCTCCTGCAGAAGAAAACCATTTCTATTTTACTCATTTTAGACCAGTAATTTCCTTAATTGCAAATAAACTGTTGTACGTTTATTATAGAAATTGTTTGGCCTTCATACATCCCACAGTAACACGAAGTACTGACACCTTTTCAGCACATCGTTTTGCAAAGTGCAGAACTGCTTGAGGTATTTGCTCAGTGTGAAGGTAGAATTTGCTACTTGGATTTTGTCTTCTTTTAAAGGGCTTCATGAAAAATAGAAGATAGGGTTCTAGAAATATACCCATGTAACTTACACGTAAGTGAACTGAAGAGTTGTGATTAGTTACAGGAAACTGATATAGTGCTTATGCAGGCAGAGGTTTGGAAAAGGTGGATCACCAAAACCTGTCAGTGGGAGCTTGCTTGGAAATAGACCCAAAAGGTTCTGGTGCCGTTTTCTCCCTTTAATTCTAGGTCATATTTTTACTTTTTTTGGTCTTTACTCATATCTCTCTTACTGTATACCTGTATGTGTCTCTTCCATCCATATTCTCACAGCCATTTTTCCAGCATTGAGTAGGACTTTTAATGGCTGCCCTTAAAGAATGCTTGTTTAAGGAGGTCAAAGACAAGGGAAGTCTCAGTCTAAAGTAAGGACTAGAAGTAAGCTCAGTGACCCTCAAAGGACTGACTACAGCCCTTAGTCACTCTTCCTCCTAGCTCATAGTATGTCCAGGTTAATCATTTATAAGGGAGGTCACATTTAGCATCCCCAAACCTGTGGAGTACTATGGAATGAAGACGGTGAGTCGTTGAAGAGAATTATTCCTATGGATTATGAGAAGGCAGAAGTATGTATCTACTGTCTTATATTAAAACTTAACTAGTTCCTTTCTAGTTTCTGTCAGTGTCACTGGTAAGAAAATATTTCCTTGCTTGGTGCGGTGGCTTACGCCTGTAATCTCAGCACTTTTGGAGGTCAAGGCAGGTGGATCACGAGGTCAGGAGTCCAAGACTAGCCTGGCCAAGATGGTGAAACCCCATCTCTACTAAAAATACAAAAGAAATTAGCCCAGCATGGTGGCAGGAGCCTGTAATCCCAGCTACTCTGGAGGCTGAGGCAGAGAATTGCTTGAACCTGGGAGGCAGAGATTGCAGTGAGCCGAGATCGCACCACTGCACTCCAGCCTGGGCGACAGAGTGAGACTCCAACTAAAAAATATAAAATAAAAAGAAAACATTTCCTTAAGTTCCAGTTACAAACTATATAAAGATAACTCCTTGTGCGTGCTGTCAAAGTAGTAATCTAGTTGCTTAGCTAAGCCCTTTCGTATTTGTAGAATGTAACTTATTTATAAGTGTGCTTGGAACAAAAACCAATAAAAAGATCAATTTTTAACATTTGTGACCAATTATATTGTCATTTTCTTCTTCCAAAGTAATTTATATTCCAGTCACTAAAAGAGTTTGTCAGCTCTGCATGATTCTGCATTCTTGTGCTTTCAGCAATCTAAAACACTTTTAGCATTTTTCTCTTTCTTTATACTTCATATTGCCTTAGGTCAGCCTGTAGGTAACCTCTTGTGCATTAGTGATAATGCAAGAAGATGAAGTTTTCACTAACAAAACTATAGATCAGCTGTGTTTGGAGCTAGCACTATGCTGGGTAATTTGAGGGCCAAAGAATTGTAAATATCATCTCTGCCCTTCAGGACACTAGAGTGTCATTGGAAGGAAAATGTAATGCTTACTGAGCTTACAGTATATTCATGGTAGGACAGTAAGGTTAATGGTAGGACAATAATGGTAAGTAACTGTAACACAAGCTAAAACAGTAGAATGTTATATATATTTTTAAGATACTTATAAAATGATGAGGAAGTTCTGAAAGAAAAAAATGGTTTCTAATTTTGGGAAAGAGACAAGGTTTTATAGAGAGAGTGGCATGTATGGGGCTGAGCTTTAAAAAAGGACTGTGACTTATTTGGACATATAAAAATGGAAGAGTAAGGAAAGCTTTCCAAGTACAAAAAATAAACCAAGGCCCAGAGGCTGCTATGTCTCTGTTCATGCATTTATTAAAGGGATATTCTTGAGCATCCCACTTGGGTTAAGTACTATTCTAAGCTAAGTCTTGGGGGATACAGTAGTGAACAAGATAGGCGCAGCTCCTCGTTTATATATATATATATATTTGGAGATGGAGTATTGCTCTGTCATCCAGGCTGAAGTGCAGTGGTGTCATCACAGTTCTTTGCAGCTTCAACCTTCTGGGCTCAAGAGATTCTCCCACCTCAGCTTCCTGAGTAGCTGGGAGCATAGGCATACACCACTATGCCCAACTGATTTTTTTTTAATTTTTTGTAAACATGGGGTCTCCCTATATTGCCCAGGCTGGTCTCAAACTTTTGGCCTCACGTAATCTTCCTGCCTCAGCCTCCCAAAGTGCTGAGATTACAGGTGTGAGCCACCATGCCCAGGTCTAATTAATATTCTAAAAGGAAGGTAACCTGGGATTTTATTTTTAAATACCCCCACGGACCTGAATACTGAAGTAATGGGACTGTAGTACTAAATGCTGAAAATAGGCCCAGGCCTAGAGTCAGAATAGGGACCAAAGAAGATTTAGAACTCTGGCAATTTGGGGAAGATGAGGTGGGAGAACTGCTTGAGCTGAGGAGTTCGAGATCAACCTGGGCAACCTAATAGGACCCTCTATCAACAAAAAGTTAAAAATTAGCCAGATGTGGTGGCACACATCTGTACGTTCCAGCTACTCGGGAGGCTGAGATGGGAGTATTGCTTGAGCCTGGGAAGTCAAGGCTGCAATGAGCTATGATCCATGCCACTGCACTCTAGCCTGGGTGATAGAGTGAGACCCAAACAATTAACACACAGTAGTTGCTGCCTTCAAGTAGCCTTCTGTTAGTCGGGAAGGCAGACACATGCATAAAGAAAGTGTAATGGGAGTGGGGCAGGATTGTCAGGAAGGGGATCACTGTACTTTGGGTAACCTCATTTTTTCTTTTTCATTCCTTCTAAATGCTTGCTACAACCTTCTTGACTTTTTAGTTGCTAATTGTTTAGGTGTGTTTTAAGAAGAATCAGGCATCTTTTCATAGGTTTTGAGGCAGATTTTGAAATTCAATAGATACTCCATCTTTGTATCTTAAATTATAGGAACTACAGTACTGAGGAAGGTGGGAAAATGTCAAATACTGGGTTTTTTAATCTCATGAATTTACCAGCTGAGTAAAGTTAGTCTGTTAGTAACTCAGCTAAGCTGAATTAGTCTTTTTGGAAAGAGAAAGGATTTTACTCCTCTGTCCCCTGCCCCACCTCTAATATACAACACACTTTTACGAGTGTGTGTCTTGGACCGGGCACAGTGGCTCATGTGCCCAGCACTTTAGGTGGCCAAGGTGTTACCAGACGGAAAGTCTCGACTGCAAGTTGTCCAAGTTCTTGGCACATTGGGCAAAGAATTGAACAAAACACACAAAGCAATGGAAGACAAAGGCATAGATTTATTGAAGCACAAGTATACTCCACAGAGTGGAGCGGGCTTCAGCAGGTGGCTCAAGAGCCCTGATTGTAATGTTCCTTGGGGTTTGGTGACTCATGCCTGTAATGCCAGCACTTTGGGAGGCCAGGGCAGGTGGATCACCTGAGGTCAGGAGTTGGAGACCAGCCTGGCCAACATGATGAAACCCTGACTCTACTAAAAATACAAAAATTAGCTGGGCATGGTGGCAGGTGCCTGTATTCCCAGCTACTCCAAAGGCTGAGGCAGGAGAATCACTTGAAACCGGGGGGAGAGGGGAGGTTGCTTTGAGCCAAGATCACGCCATTGCACTCCAGCCTGGGCGACAAGAGCAAAACTCTGTATAAACAACAACAAACAAGAAGCATGGTAACATGCTCGCTTCGGCAGCACATATACTAAAAATTGGAACGATACAGAGAAGATTAGCATGGCCCCTGCGCAAGGATGACACGCAAATTCGTGAAGCGTTCCAAAAAAAAAAAAAAAAAGAAGCATGGTAACACTCCTAAGTACCTTTAGAAGCCTCTGATAGGTTATGCCCTATGGAAATGAAGGATCTGTCCCTGACCAATGAGAGGCAGGATTCAGCCCAGGACCAGTCAGAAGCAGGATTCTGCCCAGGACCAATTAGAGGCATTTCTCCTGTGGCATATATGCAAATAAAGGTCCCCGAATGGACCGAAACCAGATAGTTCCATTCCTGACATAGGGGAGAGAAGGTTCAGAGAGAGGTGGGCCTTTGGCCCCTTATTACTTGGTCATGGGCAGGTGGGGTGTTCCTCTTAGTCCAGTTGCAAGAAGGCAGGTATAGGTTGGCATTAGATTTCCTGTTTCCAGACCCTATTCTCCTGTCTCAGAGGCAGGTGGATCACTTGAGTCCAGGATTTGAGACCAGCCTGGCCATCATGGTGAAACCCCAGCTTTACTAAAAATGCAGAAATTAGCCAGGCATGGTGACGCATGTGTATTTTGGATTCTATCTACTATAGAAGAAATCTGTCCTGTCTTGGGATTTCTTTTCCGACTCCTTTTGGGTAAATAAAACATTAAGCCTGCTTTAAGGCTCAAGGCCTTCATAATTATGCGTATATAATAGAGAAACTGTAGAAGCTTAATGTCTGTGGCTCAGAAATGTGAAATTATTTCTCTTCTTTTGCCTTTCTTCACTGCTCTCTTCCCCCACCATACAAATTTGAGCTCGTGTTAACAGCCTATGTTTGGCAGTATTCCAGTTCCCAGGAGACCTTTAAACAAGATGATTGTAAAACATTTTTCATTATAGGACAGACAAAGTAATCCTGTTTCTTAATTTTGGACCTAGCTGTTTTTGTTATTAAACCAGCATTTTGAGTAAATTCATATGTTTAACTGGTTCATGTTGCAAAGAGACATTTTTCAGAGTCAGAGAAATGAGAGGGATTGATTGTTCTTTTTTAAAAAAGAAATACTGGCCCAATGCAGTGGCTCACGCCTGTAATCCCAGTAGTTTGGAAGTGAGGCAGGTGGATCATGAGGTCAGGTGTTCGCCAAGATGGTGAAACCTGTCTCTACTAAAACTACAAAAATTAGCCGGGCACAGTGGCAGGCGCCTGTAATCCCAGCTACTCAAGAGGCTGAGGCAGGAAAATCACTTGAACCCGGTGGGTAGAGGTTGCAGTGAGCTGAGATCGTGCCACTGCACTCCAGCCTGGGCGACAGAGTAAGACTCTGTCTCAAAATAAAAACCAAAAAAACCCAAAAAGAAATGCTATATATTATCTCATATCTTTGTAATAAAGCATTGTTTTATGGATTTATTCTCTGAATTTTAAAGGCTATGCTTCCATTTTTCCCTGTCACTTCTTACTATGGAATATCATCTTGTTTAGCTGCCTGATTTCTTGCTAAGTATACATGTTTAATATTATTTTCTTTAATGATAATTACCCATGTATTATAATAGTAATTGCCTGATCCCTCAGAAACATTCCAGAGCATTTAGTAGCTGTGCTAGAAACTACTACCATTGATGGGGCTGAGAAGAGAATTAATTTGATTTGGGAGAAAAATTATTCAATTTTCTTTAAACATTAAAAAATAAACTGTATAAACAAAGCAAAAGAAGGGGCTTGTCAAGGTTGTTGTCCTTCAAAGTTAGGTAATTTAGTTTTTAAAAAAGATTGAAAGACTAATTATTAGGCAATAATAGGATCAACCTACCAAAAGCTTTGAGGTGGTTCTATTTCAGTTCCCAACCTGATGTGCATTTAAAAATATCTCTCCTTAGAGTAGTTACTGTTCATAATGCATTATGGATTGTTTTTAGATAACAGCTTGGATAATAAAAGAAGCCATTATCCTTTATTTGGTGTATTTAACTCAACTTAAACGTAGTACAGACTGAAAATTAGTTCTAGTGTTCTACATTCATTTCCTATTCTGTGCAGCTTGATATATGTGGGAGCCATATGTCCAGCAGGGTTTGTAACAATATGTTATTGATGATGGAAAGGTTGTTTCATACTACTAAGGAAAATATACAAGATATAACTTATGTAGTTTATGTGTAACCTTGCAGTTTTGGTTTATAAGAGATTTAACCTGTAAAGGAAATATAATGAAATCTAATGGCAATCCTTCGGAAAAGGAAAATTAGTAGTCACTTATTTAGTTTCCAGGTTTCTATGCAGTTGGCCAATTTAGGAGGGGAAGACCTCATTACCATGTTTTTTCCAGAGCAGGTGAGAGATACAATACCGTAGTTTCCAGTATACCATTGATCAAAGAATAACAGCACATATCTACCTTGCCTGACACTCCCACCTCCTTTCATTCCCTCATAATTATTTATGGAAAGTACCTGTTTACTACATGTATAGCTTATGTTGCACTTAAAGATCTGCCCCCTCCCCCAGTCTTGTTAAAGGATTTCTTAGCATAATGTTGATTAATTTAAAATTTCTTAAGCAGTGGATTAGAGACGGCACTACAAAAGAAGAATGAAATATACGGGATTTTTTTTCATTTAAATGCAGCCCAGCTGATAAGCCATTACTGTGTGGTAATCGCTGACCAAAGAGACAGACTTTCTTAGTGTGCCTGTGTTTGCATCTTTTACCACCAGCACAGACCACAGTCATGTGAAAAACCAGGCTCAGAATAGAAGTTGCATGGGCAGCTTTCTGTACAGATAGTTCTAATAAATTACAACTACATCTCCCAAAGAAACTTTTATGCTTAAAGGTATATTTTCTGTAATACCTAAGAAACTTTAAACAGATAAATCTTTTTAGCTTCCCTTAAAATCATTTCCTTCAAAAGGTATTGAGTCCAGTTGTTTTGATCTGAAAGAACTTCTGAAAGAGACTTGTCAGTGTTTTCTGAATCCTTATGATATATTAATCATAAACCAAAGCAATACCCTTTATTTCTGCTCTCTAGATAAAGTGTTTTTCAGCTGAAGTTACACATCAGAATTACTGTGGAGCAATGTTTGCTTCCACTTCTAGAAATTCTGACTGAGTAGGTAGGAGGTGAAGTTGTTGCATCTGATTTTGTTTTGTTTTAAGTTTTAAAGATATTTCTGAGAGATACACTTCCAGTTGAGTTTCACTACCAGCTTATGTTTGAATTGGTGGCACACGTTATTTCATAAAATATGGAAGTGAGTTTCATTCATAGTAATTCTGTGGCTTTACAAAGAGGAACTCAAAAGGTAGTTAGAAGGAAATCCTGGCCATAATAAAAATTTGGGTTTTGAAAGGAACCAATCTAAACCCCCTCCTCTTTTTTTTTTTTTTTTTTTTTTTGTTTATTCTAAGAGAAAAAAAAAGCAGGATACATGTGCAGAATGTGCAGGTTTGTTACATAGGTATACGTGTGCCATGGTGGTTTGCTGTACCTATTGACCTGTCCTCTAAGTTCCCTCCCCCTTTCCCTGAACCCCAACAGGCCCTGGTGTGTGTTGTTCCCCCTCTCTGTGGCCATGTGTTCTCAATGTTCAACTCCCACTTATGAGTGAGAATATGTGGTATTTGGTTTTCTGTTCCTGTGTTAGTTTGCTGAGGACGATGGCTTTCAGCTTTATCCATGTCCCTATAAAGGACATGATCTCACTCCTTTTTATGACTGTATAGTATTCCATGGTGTATATGTACCACATTTTCTTTATCCAGTCTATTGTTGATGGGCATTTAGGTTGGTTCCATGTCTTTGCTATTGTAATAAACATACATGTGCTTCTGTCTTTATAGTAGAATTATTTATATTCATTTGGCTATATAGCCAGTAATGGGATTGCTGGGTCAAATGGTATTTCTGGTTCTAGATCCTTGAGGAATCACCATACTGTCTTCCATGGTGGCTGAACTAATTTACATTCCCACCAACAGTGTAAAAGTGTTCCTATTTCTCCACAGCCTCACCAGCATCTATTATTTCCTGACTTTTTAATAATCACCATTCTGACTGGCATGAGATGGTATCTCATTTTGTAAACTCCCTCCTCTTTGCAGATGAATAAGCTAATCCAGAGAGGCTAAGGAATTTGCCAGAGTTGAAAGCAGAAGCAAATACTAGATCTAAGACTCTGACTTGAGCTCTTTCTACACTAGTATCTTGGACCTTGTCCCTCTCCTAGAAATGCTTCAAAGCCACTCAGTGGTTTAGAAGTTGCTTTGAGCATCCCAAAGCCTGCCAGTGTGTTGTGAGGTCTCAGGGCACTTAATAAAAGCAATAATGCAGTGAGCAGGAACTCCTAATTCTTTAAAGTTCCTAGGTGGGAGTTATGGGTGACATTATAGTTAGAAATTATAGGTATTACTCAAAATGCTTTTGTGACTTCATTGTAAACATGGAAACTTCTTGCAAAAGATATCTAGATTTGATACTTAAGATTATTGAGAACAAGATCAGTTGTCTCATTTAAACTGAACCTTAAGTATTGGCAACAAATGTAGGAAATTATGCCAGTATTATATTTTGAAGCAAGCCTGGCTTTTAGCTTGTACTTTAGAAAGAGGATATTATGCCCAGATTTGCAATTTAACCAATGAATGGAGTGATATGTTTATTAACTAGGATTAGAGTTGGCTGCTTTTAAAAAATCCAAATACAAATAGCTCAATCAAGGTGGAGATTGATTTTTCTTTTTGATAAAAAAAAGTCCAACATTGGCATGGTTACTCCACAACCATCAGGGACTCGGGTTCTTCTCTTTTTTGCTTCACCTATTCTTGGCACTATTTTACATCGTCAAGATGTCTGGTGATTCTAAATGGCTTCTGGGACCTTTAGAGGGTCACACCTTTCACTCTAGCCAGCTCTCTTGAAAGAGCTTTTTTAGCTCTTTCAATTATATACTCAGAGGCCAGGGTGGTGGCTCATGCCTGTAATCACATCACTTTGGGAGGCCAACTCAGGCAGATCACTTCAGGCCAGGAGTTCAAGACCAGCCTGACCAACATAGCGAAGCTCATCTCTACCAAAAACTAAACAAAAATTAGCCGGGCATGGGGACATGTGTCTGTAGTCCCAGCTATTCAGGAGGCTGAGGCAAGAGAATGGCTTGAACCCAGGAGGCGGGGGTTGCAGTGAGCTGAGATTGTGTGACTGCACTCTAGCCTGGGCAACAGAGCAAGACTCTGTCTCAAAAAAAAAAAAAAAAAAAAAAAAAATTACACACTCATTTCTGCTTCCATCTCATTGGTCTTTCCTAATTGTAAAGGAAGACTGGAGTTATAACTGGGCAAGTTGCTATTTGCAACAGTTAGAAGTTCTGGGCCAGGTGTAGTAGCTCATGCCTATAATCCTAGAACTTTCAGAGGCTGAGGCAGGTGGATTACTTGAGGTCAGGAGTTCAAGACCAACTTGGCCAACAAGATGAACAAGATGAAACTTCGTCTTTACTAAAAGTACAAAAAGTAGCCAGGCATGGTGGCAGGGGCCTGTAATCCCAGCTACTTGGGAGGCTGAGGCAGGAAAATGGCTTGAACCCAGGAGGCAGAGGGTGTGGTGAGCTTAGATCGCATCACTGCATTCCAGCCTGGGCAACAGAACAACAAAAAAAAAAGTTATTTTAAAAGACTGGGAGGCTGGGCATGGTGGCTCACACCTGTAATCCCAGCACTTTGGGAAGCTGAGGCAGGCAGATCACAAGGTCAGGAGATCGAGACATCCTGGCCAACATAGCGAAACCCCATCTCTATTAAAAATACAAAAATTATCTGGGTGTGGTGGTGTGTGCCTGTAGTCCCAGCTACTTGGGAAGCTCAGGCATGAGACTCTCTTAGACCCAGGAGGCAGAGGTTGCATTGAGCCAAGATTGCACTGCTGCATTCCAGCCTGGAGACAGAGCCAGACTCCGTCTCAAAAAAAAAAGCTGGGAAGAGGTATGCCTATAATCTCAGCACTTTGGGAGGTCAAAGCAGGAGGATCAGTTGAGCCCAGAAGTTCGACACTAGCCTGGACAACATACTGGGACCTCATCTCTGGAAAAAATTTTAAAAACTAGCCCGATGTGGTGGCATGTGCCTATGCTACCAGCTGTTTGGAAGGCTGAGGCAGGAGGATTGCTTGGGCCTAGGAGGTCAAGGCTGCAGTGAGCCGTGGTCACACTATTGCCCTTTAGCCTGGGTGACACAGTGAGACCCTGTCTCAAAAGAAAAAAGGAGAGGGAGAATGGCCACTGGGCGTGTAAACAGCAGGCTCTGCCACAACCTGCTTTGAAGAATATAATATTTATATTAGGAAAATAACATTTTAGTGGCATCAAATCCTTATATAGGAGATAAATTTAAAAGATCCCTAAACTGCATTTACCATGTGTCTGATTAATAAAAGCAGTAAATCTCTAGGACAGAATGTTCTGCTTTGGATGTCTCAGCAGGAGTCATTGGAAACAACTACTGGGTTTTGTATATTTAAAAAAAACTGAAAAATGACTTCTTCAAAACAACAGAGAAAAAAGACACATACTCAGGAGGCTGAGGCAGGAGAATGGTTTGAACTTGGGAGGTGGAGGTTGCAATGAGCTGAGATGCACCAGTGCACTCCATCCTGGGCTACAGAGTGAAACTCTGTCTCAAAAACAACAAAAAAACACTTCACATTAAATCCTTTTCTGTTTTGGAGATAGGGAGAATCAAAACAACCAAAAGACAATTGAAAAGATATTTATTGAACTAGCAGGAGTAACATTTATTAGAGGATACAAGCTAGGACTAAACATATTTAAGTTGTTTAGTTGTTTTAACATATTTAAGTTGTTTAGTTGTTTAAGTTGTTTAAGACAGTCAGGTTGTTTAGGATTTAGGCTGGGCATGGTAGCTCACGCCTGTAATCCCAGCACTTTGGGAGGCTGAGGTGGGCAGATTATTTGAGGTCGGGAGTTCGAGAGCAGCCTGGCCAACATGGTGAAACCCTGTCTCTCCTAAAAATATTAAAAAAAAAGAAATTGTTGGACACCATGCCTGTAATCTTAGCTACTTGGAAGGCTGAGGCATGAGAATTGCTTGAACCCAGGAGGCAGAGGTTACAGTGAGCCAAGATCATGGCACTACGCTCCAGCCTGGGTAACAGAGTGAGACTCTTTCCTGCCCCCACCGCCAAAAAAAAGTTGTTTAGGATTTAATGGATCAAGATAGACTAATACAATATATGAAATAGTTATTAATTCCAAATATACAAGAACTACCCTGGAAAGAAGGAGGTGTTACATTTATATCTGCCTATATGCCACCTATACAAATAAAAAGGGAATGAGGCCGGGCACAGTAACTCATGCCTGTAATCCCAGCACTTTGCGAGGCCAAGGAGGGAGGATCACTTGAGCTTGGGAGTTGTTCAGGACCAGCCTGGGTAACATAGCAAGACCTCATCTTTACAAAAAAAATAAAAAACTTAGCCTGGTGTGGTAGAGCAAGCCTGTAGTCCCATCTGCTACTTGGGAGGCTAAGCTTGGAAGATTGCGTTATCTCAGGAGGCAGAGATTGCAGTGAGCAGAGATCTCACCACTGCACTCTAGCCTGGGTGACATTGAGAGCTTGCCTCAAGTAAAAAAAAAAGAGGGGGTGGCAGGAGTGGGAAGATGGAGAGAATTTTGTTGTCTAAAACACTTGGAGGCAGAAGCGAACAATAATCTGCAACATACAACTGTAGACCACTATATACATAAATGTATAAGATGGAAATGTTTCTGCTCTATGAAACAAGATAATTTTTTAAGTATTCTGTAATCTTTTTTTTTTTTTTTGAGACAGAGTCTCACTCTGTTGCCCAGGCTGAAGTGCAGTGGTGCCATCTCAGCCCACTGCAACCTCTGCCTCCTGGGTTCAAGCTATTCTCCTGCCTCTCAGTCTCCCAAGTAGCTGGGATTACAGGCGCGTGCCACTAATTTTTGTATTTTTAGTGGAGACGGAGTTTCACCATGTTGGTCAGTCTGGTCTCGAACTCCTGACCTTGTGATTCACTCACCTTAGCCTCCCAAAGTGCTGGGATTACAGGCATGAGCCACCATGCCTGGCCTCTGTAATCTTATTAATAGCTACTATTCTCATGGTACCAGTTATATATTTAGTGAATGCCTCATGTTTACAATGCACTTTATAAAGGAAATTTATTCACAATTTGCCACTTAGGTGAAAAAGTCTGGATTTTGGCTTCTTAATAGCTATGAATTTCAAATCTGGGAAAAACCCAGCCTTGTGTTTTTTCCCCTTTTTTCTTTCATCAATACTTATTAGCAACCAAACACTTAAGTGTCTGTTGACTTTTCTCCAGCTGATAGAAAACAAAAAACTAGAGACTCCCTGTGAAAAGAGGGCAAGTTGTGCTGGCCTAGGGCCAGGCTGCACTCTCTGTGACCTTGCCTCTTCAATCTGAGTTCTCCATAGGGCAGCAGTTGCAAATAGCCCATGTGGCTCTGGCAGTAAGTATAGGGAGTACTCATGAACCAGCTAATATAAAAAGTTGTGTTAGCCAGGCCTTTGATCTCAGTGAGCCATCCTTAGAGCCTTTTATGATACTCTACTTTCAGGCATCCTTTGGGAAGATTCAATGGACCAGGGACCATTCTCTATCTTATATAGCAGTGGAAATGTTTTTGGCACTGTGGTATTAAATAACTACCTATTTGAACATATTGTTCAATGGTTTAACCTGTCCCACCATTATTAGTTCCCATTGAAGCTGTTGTGCTAAGTTTAAGTTTCCAGTAGGGACTATGAAAGAAAATGGAAATCTCACAAGTTGTACTTTTAAAAATACTTTATATTCAGTGCTAAAACTGTTATCTCATATTTTGGCTTTTGTGCGTCCCACTCTGTACCCCCATTCCCCCTCTGCTTTCAGGTGAAGGTCTCCCACAGGTGTATTACTTTGGACCATGTGGGAAATATAATGCCATGGTACTGGAGCTCCTTGGCCCTAGCTTGGAAGACTTGTTTGACCTCTGTGACCGAACATTTACTTTGAAGACGGTGTTAATGATAGCCATCCAGTTGGTAAGTTGGAATTGCTGCTCTAGGAGAGAATAGACTGGTTCCTCAGCCACATCCTTGTGGGCCTTTTGGTGATTTATTAGCTGTAGTGACACATCAGGAATTAGTACTCACAGATTTGATGGCATTCTGGGAAACTGGCTGGGGCAAAAAGGGTAAACTCAGAGAAGTCACACTACATCTGCAGTTTGCCCTATTTTAAGACTTTGCACATTGGAGCAATGCTCTGCCCTTACCTGGAGAGGAAGCATAGAATTTAGATTTGGGAGAAAGAGGATGATTAGATGGAGTTATAAAAATGCAAATAATTTCTTTGATTTTGTTTTTTGTTTTTGAGACAGGGTCTCTGTCACCTAGGCTAGAGTACAGTAGCATGGTCATACCTCACTGCAACCTCAGATTCCTGGGCTCAGTCGATTGTCCTGCCTCAGCCTCTCCAGCAGCTAGGACTGCAGGTGCCATGCCAGCTAATTTTGTAAAAAATGTTGTAGAGACAGGCTTCCACTGTGTTGCCCAGGCTGGTCTAAACTCCTGGTCTCAAGCGGTTCTCCCGATATGCTAGGATTACAGGCATGAACCACTGCACTCAACCTATTTGTATGTTTTAAACATATAGCTGTAAGGCTTTGTCATGTCCTCTCTCCCTTCACTGTTGTAATCAAGAAAAGATTGACAATATAACCCATTGCACTAACACTCAGATTCAAAACTCTGTGACCAGGAATTTGTGGTAGTTCTCTGGCCTCCAGTTCTCTCAGAGACAAATTTCAGCTGAAGAGGCAGCTCTTGTAACTCTTACAAATTACACACCAATACCAGTTTAAGAAGCAGTTCCTGCAGTTTGTTTGAGAAGTTTGTCACAGCCCTTTGGGGAAGAATATAAATGTATCTTTATTTGTTTAAAATGGTAATGGTCACTTCCACTGTCTTATAAAAACATGGAAATGTTGGATAATTGACTTTGACTTTTGAGCCCCAAATTCAAATGTCTGAGCTTTCCTTTCTGTACTAAAAGTAAGTTAAAAAGCTTAGTAGATAGAAATAATAAAATTTGAAATAATTTTATGATTATTCTTGGTTATATTTAACTTAACATAAAAACTGTAGCCCTGGGCAGGGCTGGTGGCTCATGTCTGTAATCACAGCACTTTGGGAGGCTGGGATGGGAGGATCGCTTGAGACCAGGAGTTTGAGACCAGCCTAGGCAACATAGTGAGACCCCGTCTCTACAAAAATAATCTTAAAATAAATTTAAAATAACAACAATAATGAACTGTTTCAGCCAGGCACAATGACTTGTGCCTGTAATCCTAGCACTTTGGGAGGCCAAGGAGGCGGATCACCCGAGGTTAGGAGTTTGAGACCACCCTGGCCAAGATGGTGAAACCCCATCTCTACAAAAAATACAAAAATTAGCCGGGCATGGTGTCATGTGCCTGTAATTCCAGCTACCCGTGAGGGTGAGGCACGAGAATCACTAGAACCCGGGAGGCAGAGGCTGCACTCCACCCTGGGAGACAGAGCGAGACTCCATCTCAAAAAATAAAAAAAAAAAAAGAGCTATTTTCCTGTCTCTGCTGCTAGTTAGCTATGTGATATCAGGTCAGTATTAACTTCTCTGGGCCTCACAACAATGAAAGTTGGGTTAGGTAGTCTTGTCCAACTAAGGATAGGAAGATGTGGGCAGGAGGTGAATATGGCAGTGGCATTTGTCTCAAAGGTCACCAACAGTTTGATATCCTACCTTGGAATACTTCTTTTCCCTCAACTGCTTAATTTTCTGAAGTAGCATATAAACAACTAATTTCATTCATCATTTGCAAATTGTGACATTATGAGGTAAAATTAAATTATCATTTTAGCAGACCTGTACTATCCCACTTTCTTCTCCTAGTCTTGATTTTTGTTATGTATGTATTTATAACAAAATATTGTTTGGTTTACAAGTCAGTGAAGTGATTCTGGGTCGTGAAAAGGAGATGAATTTTACTGTTATTTCAGTAATTAAAACCTTGGTCTGATAAAAGAAAATGTTTTGATGTATTTTCCTGATACACTTCTTTGAAGTATTTTCGTAATTTGTTTCTCTTTCAGCTTTCTCGAATGGAATATGTACACTCAAAGAACCTCATCTACCGAGATGTCAAGCCAGAGAACTTCCTGATTGGCCGACAAGGCAATAAGAAAGAACATGTTATACACATTATAGACTTTGGACTAGCCAAGGAATACATTGACCCTGAAACCAAAAAACACATACCTTATAGGGAACACAAAAGTTTAACTGGAACTGCAAGATACATGTCTATCAACACGCATCTTGGCAAAGGTGTGTTTATTTTCTGCTCCATGAAAGGGGCAAGTCATTAGAACAATGTATTTTTCCAGTAACACTTATATCCTCATTGTGCATTACAACTTGTGGTTTTTCTTGCTTCACAAGGTTAAGTGATTTTTATACATGAGAAGTTGAGATGGTAAGTTAATGACTTTTCAGAGAATCCTATAGACTATACATAGGTTCTTAATCCTTTACACTGTGTTTCCAAATGTTTAGTTTCTGAGAAGTATAGTACTTGAATTATTGTAAAAGAGGATAGCATTTTAGTGAGTTTAGTAATGAATTTGGTATTTGCTTAGGTATGACCCCATGTATGACAGTCCTGAAAAGGACATCAGGCTGATGTCTGCAGTGGGGAAGAGTGCCTCACTAAAAATGGAGTAGACTTCTGTTCACTGGACATAGTTCTGCACAGAAGTCTTCAAGAAAGAGCTTCCGTCTTATGCAGTGAAAATATACTGGCTTTACCATGAGTCTTCCATTTTACTCAGGATAAACAACCTGCACAAATATTGTTAAATGCTCTAATCAAGGCAGAAGACCTTACTTGTGAGGAACTAGCCCAAGGGGGAGAGTATTTGTCAGAGAAGCCTAAGGAACAGTGGGGAGACCGAGCAGACAGAGCCGTGGCCTTGCCTGCTTCTTCAAAAAAGCCTCCCTTTTTTATGTTTCATATATTGGGCTTCCATGCAAGATTTTATTTGAAGAAAAGATTCCTAGATGATTGGAAAAAACATGTTTGAAAATCAACATTTTAGAGAGTAGTCAAACAGAATTATTATCAGATTCCATACTCCTAGACAGAAATAATTATAAAATATTTTTAAATATTAATGAACAGTTGCACACTAATATGTATTTTATTTATTTATTTTTTTGAGATGAGGTCTTGCTCTATCACCCAGGCTGAAGTGCAGTGGTGTGGTCTCAGCTCACTGCAACCTCCGCCTCCTGGGTTCAAGCAATTCTCCTGCCTCAGCCTCCCAAGTACCTGGGACTACAGGCATGCACTACCATGCCCAGCTAATTTTTGTATTTTTATTAGAGATGGGGTTTTACCATGTTGGCCAGGCTGGTCTTGAACTCCTGGGCTCAAGTGATCTACCCTCCTCAGCCTCCCAAAGGTACTGGGATTACAGGCGTGAGGCACTATGGCCAGCATATTTATTTTCAGAGATAGGATCTCACTCTCACTCAGGCTGGAGTGCAGCAGTGTGATCATAGCTCACTATAACCTCAAACCCCTGAGCTCGAGAAATCTTTCTCATCCTCCTCAGTAGCTAGGGCTACAGGGGCATGCCATCATGCCCAGCTAATTTAAAAAAATTTTTATAGAGAGTCTCACTATGTTCCCCAGGCAGGTCTCAAACTCCTGGTTTCAAGAGATCCTGTTGCCTCAGCCTCCCAACGTACTGGGATTATAGATGTGAGCCACCATGCCTGGCCTGCACATTAATAAGTATTTAAAGACTAATGTAATATCTACTAAGTTGCCTCATTGAGTAAACTACATAGGTTATTCACCTGAGGAATTCAAGTGATAGTGAAGAGTAAAAATGACATTACAGAGTGATACAACTTGATTTGAAATTATGACGTTACCAGGATTTTTCAGTAACCACATGGAAATCCTCACTTAAATAAATGTAATACTTTAAAATTAGACTAGAAGTCCTCCGGTACTTATTATCAGCATGACTTTGGATGAGTTACTTAATCTCACTGAAACTCATCTGTAAAATGAGGGTAATGCCTCACAAGGATATTTTAAGGGTTGAATGGATAATATATGTGAAAGCACCATGTCTAACATAGGTCTCTTGCATAGTGCTCAGTATCCCCTTCTTCCTTCATAATGACAAGTAATTTTCCTTTTTACAAGGAAACAAAAACTGTATCTTAAATAATAAAATTATGATAGCGTGGTTTAACTGACAAACTCTAGAAGTTGTTCTAATACGTGCTTCCTGGGCTCAGCCTTTGTGTACTAATTATATAGTTCTTTAGAGGAAAGTTGAGAACAGTCAAGGGATGGGTATTCATGTCCTGTTTGTATGAGGTACAGAGTAGTGGTTAAGAAAAAGGATGCAAATCCTGGCACTCTTACTTAATAGCCATGTAATTTTGATCCCGTATCCTTCCTCCCTCAGCCTCAGTTACCTTATGTATAAAATGGGTGTGATAGTAATACACAGTTCTATGAGATAATGTTTGTAAAATGTTTAGCATAATGCCTGGTAATGGTAAGGTCAATGTGTATTGTAATTATCCTGATTATTATTTATCCAACAAAACATGTTTTAAGCATCTACTGTGCATCAGACTGTTTCATCTTTTGGTGTACTGCCATTCCTGCGGGAACTTTGAGTTTACTCCCAGACTTGAGTTACTGAGTACCAGAGTTTTTCAAGTCAAATCTAACCTGTCATCATATTTTGTGTTCTCCACATTACAGAGAATGCATACAGAAAGTTGTCACTGCTTTTTAACCCTTTCTCATGTCTCAAACAATAGAGGTTTTTATAGGAACTCTGATTCTATTGGTTTTTAAATGTGTTGCGTTTTTTGTGCTGCAATGAAGAAGAAAGGACTGGGATGTGTAGTTTCAAATGGCTTTAAGGAAATCACTTCTTAATTTTATGGAGGAGAACAGAGAAAAAGCCTCCTAAACCTTACATTAGTTGCCACATCAGAGTAGCCACACTTAGTCCATTTTGTGTTGCTATAAAGGATTACCTGAGGCTGGTTAATTTTATAAAGAAAAGACCTTTATTTGGCTCAGAGTTCTACAGGCTGTACAAGAAGGATGGCACTGGCATCTACATCTGGTGAGGGCCTCAGGGGCCTCATGCTGCTTCCACTCATGGTGTAAGGGGAAGGGGTGCTAGCGTGGGCAGATCACATGGGGGAGGGGGGTGCTAGGCCTTTCTCACCAACCAACTTTCTTGGGAACTCACCCCCAAGGGAGGTTATTAATCAGTTAATGAGGGATCCACCCCCATGACCCAAACAGCTTCCATTTGGCCCAATCAGAAGAATTGAAGAATTTTGTGTCCTGCTGGTCTTGCTGGTATTGGAAACATTTCTTCTTTGAAAATGAAAATATTCTACATGAAAAAATGAGGGCATGTGGAAATAATGAATTGGACAAGTGTGGAGTGTTCAAAGGCATATGAAAATAAAGCATGCTCTGGTTTTCACTCTTTTTTTTTCTTTTCTTGAAAGGCCCTAAAGGCTTAAGTTACCAGATTATTTTAGGATTTTAGAGCTGGAAAATGACTTTTCAAATTCTCCAGATCAGACACTTTATTTTCAGATGAGAAAACTGAGACCCAAAGGAGGTGATTTGGTCATACTTAATTTCACTGGATTAAATTAGTGGAAAGGGTAAACAAAGATCTAGATACCTAAATCGTGGAGCTGATTTAGGTACCCTTATTTTAGGTACCTTATTTAGGTATCCTTATTTAGGTACCCTTCCTGATTTAGGAACCCTTATTTTTCCTATTGTCCCATATTCTACAGTTCTTTTTCCTCAGGATTTGAAAAGTTGCTTTGTTACTTATTCCAGTGAGTTTAAACAAATTTTTAATCTCATTTTATAATTTTGCTGTGAAGAGAAATCTTTTTTCTGTAGGCCTGATCAATATTGAAAATGTGGAGAATTTCGCCCTCTAGTGCTCAACTGTCTAAAATTCAAACATTTGTCAGTGAATTTTTAATAACCAAGGGGCCTCTTGTTACAGGAAGTGAATATACAAATGGAGAGGCAATGAGTAGGTGTGATACAGTATGAGAAACTGCATAGTCGTTTCTCTATCTGCCCTGCTTTGTGGGAGGCCTTCACTCGCCCTGGTTGTTCTTTTCTCTTTTCATTTGTGCATCTTTAGGTTCTGTTAACAAACTGTTTTTTGTATAGCTGCTTTTTTGTTTTCAATTATGTATATTTTATTGCAAATTTCAGACAAGCTGTGTAGACAAAGGATTCTGATGGTCTTGCTGTTTTATTTCATTCTTTTTAAGATTATTTCCACTGATGTATACCAACTCGGTTTTACGTTATTTATCTCTGTCAGGGTACCCCTCCCTCCCATTAGTGACTATCTTTTTAAAACTCCTTCAAATCACTATTTAGAAAGTTACCTTTTCTTTTTTATGTACCCTGGAGACTACTATTTATTCTTTTTTATGCAAACTCCCTATAATTTCAGGCAGCAGTTAAACATGTTGCACTTCGGTATTTTGAGTTAGCTGAGCAGCTTTCTCTGGCTCTCTTGGGTTTTACTTTCTGTACAAAGAAAGCACAATCAAGTTGAAGGGAGCCTGTTAGTCTTGCTTCTATAGTTTATTCTGACAAAGCCCTAAACTTGATTCTGAAAAATGAACACATAAACTGTCTGGTATGGGCCAGGTTTGGTGGCTCATACCTGTAGTCCCAGCTCTTTTTAGGAAGCCAAGACTGCTGGATTGCTTGATTGGCCCAGGAGTTCAAGACCAGCCTGAGCAACATGGCAAAATCCCGTCTCCATAAAAAATACAAAAAGTAGCCAGGGGTGGTGGTGCGTGCCTATAGTCCCAGCTACTCAGGAAGCTGAGGTGGGAGGATCACTTGAGCCCAGGAGGGCGAGGCAGCAGTGGCCGAGATCATGCTACTGCACTGTAGCCTGGGCAACAATGTGAGACCTTCTCTCAAAAAAAAAAAAAAAAAAAAAAAAAAAGTCTGAGAATGAACCATAATTGGCAAATTCAAAATGAATACATGGGCTCGATGCAGTGGCTCACATCTATAATCCCAACTTTTGGGAGGCTGATATGTTAGGATTGCTTGAGTCCAGGAGTTTGAGACCAGCCTGAGCAACATAGCAAGACCGAATCTTCACAAAAAATAAAAATAAAAAAATTAGCCAGGTTTGGTTTCACACACTTATATTCCTAGCTACTCAGCTGAGGCAGAAGGGTCCCTTGGGCTCAGGAATTCGAGGCTGTGGTGAGTCATGATCGCACCACTGCATTCCAGCCTAGGCAATAGAGCAAGACTCTGTCTCTAAAAAAGAAAAAGAAATGAAGGCGTGTACTACTTAGATTCTGTCTGACAATCAAAGAATGTGTAGGATGTTTTCTGAGATGTCGTTGCAGTTTTTTATTAACTATTTTGCAGTTCTTTGTCATCTTCATCTTCCCAATTTAAAGGAGAGAAAAACCTAGCAACTTGTTTCAGATATACCTCCAGAATACAGGGACTTTGATTTTTTGTTTTATTTTGTTTTGGGATGAGGTCTCATTATGTTGCCCAGACTTATCTCAAACTCCTAGGCTGAAGTGATCCTCTTACCTCACTTTTTTTTTTTCTTTTGAGACAGGGTTTCGCTCTTGTTGCCCAGGCTGGAGTGCAATGGCACGATCTCAGCTCACCCCGACCTCCGCCTCCCAGGTTCAAGCTATTCTCCTGCCTAAGCCTCCTGAGTAGCTGGGATTATAGGCATGCACCACCACGCCCAGCTAATTTTGTATTTTTAGTACAGACGGGGTTTCTCCATGTTGGTCAGGCTGGTCTCAAACTCTCGACCTCAGGTAATCCTCCTGCCTCACCCTTCTGATTGGGCCTGTAAACCCTCTGGGATTACAGGTATGAGCCACCGCGCTTGGCCTCACCTCAGCCTCTTAAGTAGCTAAGGCTACAGATGTGTTCAGCTTTACCCATCTAATTTTGAGGGGACCTTAGTAATAGATTTTAAAATGTTCTTGAGGTTATGGGACATGGTACAAATTGAATAGAAACCAAGAGACTATGTATTGATGTTCATTGATAGGAAACTGAATTTATAAGTGTTCATTTTTATGATGAATAAAAAGCACTAGACACGTATGCTAGCCATTTTGCAGCTTGTCTCTTTGCAGGCCTAGCCGGAATGGACTGTTTTAACAGTTTGAGTTGCTTAATCTGCTGCTTACTCCCTGGTGGTAACTAAAGGGTAATTGTAGCCCATATACTGGAAATAGCATTTCATTAAAATCTTCTCACTTTCAGGAAGGTGACAGCATTGAGTGAGGGGTGGTTATTCACTGTTTAGTGATTTGTGCTTGGTTTTAATTCAGGATTTGCTCTTTTCTCATGATATTTACTTACTATCAACAGATCTAGACAAAGGAAGTACACATTGGTTTTGGGTTTTGATCTAAAATACTATCCTTGGCTTAAATATGCAAATAATTAATAAGCAGAGCCTTTCCAGAGCCGAAGGGTTTCTGAAGGGATTACTTGGTTTTGAACCTCTTTCTGCTTTAATAACTGCAAACATAATGTGTGATCTGTCTTCCCTTTTAGAGCAAAGCCGGAGAGATGATTTGGAAGCCCTAGGCCATATGTTCATGTACTTCCTTCGAGGCAGCCTCCCTTGGCAAGGACTCAAGGTATCCTTGAAAGTGTTCAGTGGAGGGCTTTGTTTCAATGCTGAGTTGTTAATGAAGGGGCCTCTGGCTTCATGTTTTTAAGAAATGCGTAGGAGGCTGGCCAGACAACGGTGGCTCATGCCTCATGCCTGTAATTGCAGTAATTTGGGAGGCTGAGGTGGGAGGATTGCTTGAGTCCAGGAGTTTGAGATCAGCAACATAGACCCCATCTCTATTTAAAAACAAACAATTACACACACACGCGCACACACACACACACACACACACACACAGAGGATAATTGGCTATGGAGATAAGAAAACGGGCTAGTTACATTAGTCTACATTATAAATGCTCTCCTGTGCTTTGGAAGCTGTTTTGTTCACATTTGTCTTCCCTTCCTTGTTTTTGGATTTTCCGTGATCTTTTTCCTCATTTCCTCTCAGCCTTGACAGTGCTGCTTTTCCCTCTGTGTTGGTATTCCTCCTCCACTACCATTATGTAGCAGGAGGAGTGTTCCCAGAATGTCAGGAAATTTCTGGAACAAATTGATGACAACAGCTGCTACACATTTTACCAGAAAGGCCAGCAGGGTGTGCTCCTTAGGAGAACTTAGAAAATATTTGTTTATCTTATGTAGGCTGAGGACCCCCCTGAACTAAAATGAAAATCCAGGATTAATATTGCTGTTCAAGTATATTGAATAAATGCCTATTCAGACAGTGGCTATTCATTGAAAAATGTGTAGAGTTTAGCCTTCCAGAGGTAGGTGTCAGTACAGTGGCTACATGTCAGTTTACTATTATAATGATGAGCATTATCATCACTCTGTGCCTTTGGCTATTTGTCCAGGAAATGGTGAGTTTCAAACCCATTGTAAGTCCCATTAATGTCTTATGAGACTTTTTTTATTTTTGAGATAGGGATTTGCTCTGTCTCGCAGACTGGAGTGCAGTGGTGCGACCTTGGCTCACTACAATGTCTGCCTCAGCCTCCCGAATAGCTGGGATTACAGGTGCATGCCACCAAGCCCAGCTAATTTTTTGTATTTTTAGTAGAGATGGGTTTCACCGTGTGGGTCAGGCTGGTCTCAAACTCCTGACCTCAAGTGATCCACCCATCTCGGCCTCCCAAAGTGCTGGGATTACTGGGGTGAGCCCTCATGCCTGGCCCAAGACATATTTTTTGGTTGTAATTTATTTTGACGTGTTAATATGGAAAGAAACTTAGTAGTTTGGGGTACTCCTACACCCTCTCTTCCAGAAAGACAGGATGGTTCGTTTTGCTGTGCTTTTTAGAAGACTGTCCTAAAAAGTAAGACTTTACCCACTCCCTTTAGATTTTATTGCTTCACTCTTAAATTCCTCTCCTGTCATCTCCACATCATATACATCTTCTCATTGATATCTATAGCTTTCACATAGAATTTCACGTCAACTTGGTCATCATACAGCCAAACAATGCTTTAGTGTATTATTAATTGCTTGAAACTCTCTCCTTGTCCATAAATCTTTTTGTGGTAGTTGTAGATATAAAATTTCTCCTAATTACTTCAGAACACTATTGCTTAAGTCTGAGCGCAGCAAACTAGGTAAAGCTTGACAAGAATCCCTTAGGAGCCCACCGTTGGTCTGGGGTTCAGAAGTCCTCTGACTATCACTCTGAGCATACCAGACTTGAGCTGCTTTTGAAATACTGACATACACCAAACCTGTTAGCCATGGCTGTACCATAGATACCTTTTTTCCCCCTGGAAGCACGTTGTCAAAAGACATTTTTTCAGTTACTGTTTTTTTGAAGTCTTCAATATATATGTAGTACAATTTCCCCCGACCTGGATTAGCAATACTTTTAGAGCTGATCTAAGAGAGAATGCTGAATCACATTGAATTATGGTGGCCATGGAGATTACTGAATTTTGAAAATATCGCCACATAATATTATTTTCTTATCCTAGCCACTCAACCATTATATTTGATGGTGTTTATCTGAGACTACTAAATATTTTCACAAGTAAAATTTTCCAGAACACAGCAGATGTTTGTATATATCTAAATATATAATTTCTACTACATTTCTTACTTGCTAGTATTAGAAAAAAAAAATCAAGACCAACAAATACTGCGAATTTGAGTGCAACAACCATTGTCTCTAAAAACATATTGAATCTCCAGTGCTTAGGACCTCTTTTCAAATAACTTTCTCTTTTTACTCTCTACAGGCTGAAACATTAAAAGAGAGATATCAAAAAATTGGTGACACCAAAAGGAATACTCCCATTGAAGCTCTCTGTGAGAACTTTCCAGGTGGGAAACTAAAAAGACATTCCAGTCAGTGTGATTGAGCTTTGAAAGCAAGTAGAGTCCATGGCTGGGTATCTTGAAATAAGGGTGCTGTTTAGCTAATAAACATTTCCTTTCGTGATACAGACCAAAGTAGATTTTATCACTTTTATTTGGTCCATAAAGAAAACAGTGTCAGGTCGTCTGTGTAAATAACCCTTTTGTGGCTTAGTGCTTCCCCACAATTGCTGTGAAAAGCATGCAGCTAATGAGCATGGCCTTTCATCTCTTTTCGAACAGAGGAGATGGCAACCTACCTTCGATATGTCAGGCGATTAGACTTCTTTGAAAAACCTGATTATGAGTATTTACGGACCCTTTTCACAGACCTCTTTGAAAGGAAAGGCTACACCTTTGACTACGCCTATGATTGGGTTGGGAGACCTATTGTAAGTATCTTGTTTTTACCTCATTATCTCCTTTCTCCAACCAGCCCTGCA
The DNA here is from genome assembly GCA_036589455.1 of Ateles fusciceps. Lineage (NCBI taxonomy): Eukaryota > Metazoa > Chordata > Mammalia > Primates > Atelidae > Ateles > Ateles fusciceps. Next base: position 1,464,054 of record JAZHEH010001634.1, read on the forward strand.
TCACACCTTTACTTGTCTTTCTGCTTGAATCTTTGGTAAAAATCTTCCTTTGATTGTAGACTGTATATTTACCAGCCTTTTCAGGGTGTTCCCATAGGCTGTTCTTACTGTAAGGCCGGCTGCCTCACCGGGAGCTCGGACACGCCCATCCCTCCCTGAGCCTGGAAACTATGTCACCATTCCGCGCTCATCTCAGCTCCCCCAGGTAGCTTCCCCAACGCCCACTTCTGCACTCCGCACCCAAATCTGCACTCGACACCAAGCTCTGCACCCAGCACCTAGCCCGCCGTTGAAAACCCCGCCGAAATTTGAAAACCCTGCTTCCCAATATCCAATCAATTGCCCCATGCTTTGTTGCCCGATATCCAATCAATCGCCTCTAATGCCCGCACACCGAAAATCCCGCCTATCTACCAATAGCAGCTCGCCCCGTCCAAGCCCTGTCTCCTAATACCCAATCAATTGCCCTATGCTTTGTCTCCCCAATGTCCACTCAATGGCCTCTGACCCCTATAAACTCCTTGCCCTGGGAAGTTAAGCGCGACTTCTCTGGCCCCCCCTTTCCGGACCACCAGAACCTCGCCCGGGAGCTTAATAAATTGGCATTTAATTTTCCTAGGCTGATCTCAGTTTCCTCATTTTAAACTCCGCGATATTCCTTACACTTACTAGTTCAGAAGTAGGAAGGAGTTATGTATTTTTCCTAGTCATATAGGAAGATAATAACTTGTATGTCCTATGATACCAGAATTTGAGCCAGGTTAGGAGAAGTTTCATTTGAATACTTCAAAAGTGTTTTTTGTTTGTTTTTTTGTTTCTTTTTTTATTTTTCATTTTGAGACAGAGTCTTACTCTGTTGCCCAGGCTGGAGTGCAGTGATGCCAATCTTGGTTCACTGTAACCTCCGCCTCCCGGGTTCAGGTGATTCTTCTGCCTCAGCCTCCCAAGTAGCTGGGATTACAGGCATGCACCACCATGCCATCTAAGTTTTGCATTTTTAGTATAGATGGGGTTTCACCGTGTTGGCCAGGCTGATTTTGAACTCCTGACCTGCCTGCCTTGGCCTCCCCGGTGTGAGCCACCACACCCCACCCCATGATTCAGAAGTTGATGCTACATACACTGTTAAGGTACTTGGCCTCTGTAGGAATGGAACCCAGCATCATAGGAAGCTTTTGGATTTGTTGTTCTGGTTAGAGGTTCACAGGGCCATACAGATATCACTGGAGGATAGTTTTTTATTTTCGAAGGTAAGCTACTCTCCAACAAACTATTTAATATAAAGGGAGGACCAGGCTTCCTCCCTTTTGCAGATTAGCAAGCTGAGAAGACAAGACAACTTGAAAGTGCTCTTGGTAGCTGAAAATAATTACTACTCTATTAGAATTAGAATGATTCTGTCCTTTGCACATGCATCAAGGTGGACCTGTTCCCCCCATTTGACTTTTTGTTTCGTTTTTCCAGCCTACTCCAGTAGGGTCAGTTCACGTAGATTCTGGTGCATCTGCAATAACTCGAGAAAGCCACACGCACCGGGATCGGCCATCACAACAGCAGCCTCTTCGAAATCAGGTATGTGTTGATCCTTCATTCTTTCAGACACTCCCCTTCTTCATGGCTAATATTAAAACCCAAATTCTTCAACTTCTCTGCTTTAATATATATACTGAAAATAAAGATCAAATGCTTGCCATTTCTTACAGGTGTGGTATGACTTTCAAGCAACCCTCAGGGCATGTATAGTTGCACTTAGATGTGGCCAGGTGCCTTATATGAAGCATCCACTCTAAAGAGTCTGGCCAAGTGTGGTGGCTCATGCCTGTAATCCCAGCACTCTGGGAGGCCAAGATAGATAGATCACTTGGGCCAGGAGTTCAAGACCAGCCTGGGCAACATGGTGAAACCCTGTCTCTACATAAAATACAAAAAGTTAGTTGGGCATGGTGGCATGTGCCTATAGTCCCAGCTACTTTGGAGGCTGAGGTGGGAGAATCACCTGAGCCCAGGAAGTCAAGGCTGCAGTGAGCCGAGATTCCTTGCGCCTTTGCACTCCAGCCTGGGTGACAGAGTGAGACCCTGTCTCAAAAAAAAAAAAAAAAAAAAAGCAAGTGTAGGCCTGTCAGAGTCTGTTGACTGAAGGGGGGACCTAGCTATAAGTTAGGATCTGAGGCATCTACCATAGGACCAAAAGACCTGTTGGAGGCTACTCTGGGCACGGTGCCTATGGAGTATCTCTGCTTGGCAAGGAGCAGTTAAAAAAAAAAAGACCTGTTGGACATACAGGATGTATCAGGTAGCCCACTTTGGGTCTCATCTGTAGTCTAAAGCTCTTGGCCAGATCTGGTTGTTCCTTGCTGGTTATGAAGGGTAGGTAATTTGGACTTCTAGCTGACTTGGGCATGACATGGAACTTCCACACCACCCCTTGTTCCTCTGCCTGGGCAAATTATAGAGCTGGTCAAGATTTGAGATGGCCCTGCAGTGAAGACTCAGCTTTGCTTTAGGACACTCTGGAGAAGGTCATATCATCTGTCCTGCAGTGTTCATTATTTGGAAAACTAGTGGTCTAAATGAGGGACATCTCTCAGCTTAAAGACAGATGAGGCAAACACACACCAAAAAAAAAATCAACAAATTTGCTATTTTTAAAAAGGGCTTATATATTTGGGAAGTAAATATGACATAGGATTTTTATCTTTATATTAAATATATTGCCAAGAGAAAAACAGATCACAGTAGGTGAATAAGCAAAGCATAATAAACAGATTATGTATTTTAAAAATAATTATCACACAGCAAATTAGTTTATTTCCTTTCCTTCTGACCTCATTTTTTTGTATTAACAACATTTTTGCAAGAAAATACAAAAACATTTATTATTTCATAGATGCACATGTGCAAATATATAGGTTAAGAATGGTATATACAAACACACACACACGTATGTACAATGGAGTACACCCACAAATATATTTCTCACCAGTAAGTATATGCTTTTGGCAAACCGTGTGGCTTGGTGGGTAAGAAAAAGTATATAAAGGAAGGAAAGCCATGTACTAGAGAGTAAATATAAAGGAGACAGTAGGTGGGCAAAAAAGAAAGGATTTAGCAAACTATGGGCACTAATTGGGTCGGTAGTCATATCCTTTAATTAAAGTAGTTGTCTAAGACTTATAATTTGACTGACTTCTAGTTCGACAGCCAAAGACTGTTGACTTCTGCAGTTCTCTCTCTCTCCTCCCTTTTTAAAAGCTAATAGCTAGTGCAGGTGAGAGCACAGTTAAACTGACATATTGCTGTTGATTTTGCAAACTGATACAAATTCCCTAGAAAGTAATTTTATTTTATTTTTGAGATAGTGTCTCACTCTTTCACCCAGGTTGGAGTGCAGTGGCGCAATCTTGGCTCACTGCAACCTCTGCCTCCCAGATTCAAGTGATTCTCCTGCCTCAGCCTCCCGAGTAGCTAGGATTACAGGTGTGCACCACTATGCATGGCTAATTGTTGTATTTTTAGTGGAGATGGGATTTTGCCATGTTGGCCAGGCTGGTTTCAAACTCCTGACCTCAGGTGATCCACCTGCCTCAGCCTCCCGAAGTGCTGGGATTATAAGCATGAGCCACTATCCCTGGCTAGAAAACAATTTGATGAAGTTATTTTCCTCTCTGATAAAATACCTTATTTCTTGAAGTCAATAAAACAACCCAAAGTATAGGTTATGTGCATAAAACTGTTGCATTGTCATTGATAGCAAAGATATAGAAATGATCTACCTGTCCACCTATAAAGGCATTGTTATAGATCTACTTCACATCCTTTATTGAATAAACTGGATTATAGTAAAGTAAGTTGGAGGGGATGGGGGAAATAAGCAGAATCAATTGGAGGAGATCAAAATATTAACAGAAATAGTGTTGGAAATGTAGTAATATATTCTAAAATATTCTAAATGAAGTTTTGTTACTCTATAATGAAAAATGAGGCCCAGCGCCATGTCTCACACCTGTAATCCCAACACTTCAGAGGCCAAGGCGGGTGGATCACCTGAGGTCAGGAGTTCAAGACCAGCCTGACCAACATGGTGAAACCCCATCCCTACTAAAAATGCAAAAATTAGCCAGTTGTGGTGGCGCATGCCTGTAATTCCAGGTGCTTGGGAGGCTGAGGCAGGAGAATGGCTTGAGCTGGGGGAGGGAGAGGTTGCAGTGAATTTCAGTGTACTTTCCAATGAAAATTATCTGACCATGGTATATAATTATTTTAGGAAAATCTCATCTGTATTTAACTAATATGCTTATTTTTGAAAAGTTGAATCTTGAATATCTCTCTTTGATACACATTTTTTTTTCTTTTCTTCTCTTTTTTTTTTTTTTTTTGAGAACATATTTCACTCTGTTGCCCAGGCTAGAGTACAGTGGTGCAATCACAGCTCACTGCAGCCTCAACTTCCTGGGCTGAAGTGATCCTTCCACCTTAGCCTCCTGAGTAGTTGGGACTACAGGCTCATGCCACCACGCCCAGCTAATTTATTTTTTTTGTATTTTCTGTACAGACAGTTTCACTGTGTTGCCCAGGCTGTTCTCAGATTCCTGGGCTCAAGCAATCTGCCCACCTCCCCCTCCCAAAATGCTGGGATTACAGGTGTGAGCCACCATGCCTGGCCCTACTTTTTTTAAATTTTAGAGTTTTTAGTATCCTATGGCTTCTAAGAGATTGGAGTTCCTCCATGTTCATGTAAATTTTATACCTCCCCTCTAGCAGGATTCCGAATCCTTGCTGGGTGAAATTCTTTCTGCACTATGCACTGTGGGTAATGGATTTCTAGTGTCTGTTCAACCTTTACACCATCTTTGTCTGTGTTACATTTTACATTTGTTCCATCTTTAGGGTTGTTTTCTTATGCTCTTTTTTTTTTTTAAAGAAATTTGCAGCCAAATATGTCTCTTTTATTACTCTAAGAATTGAAAACAGGATGATTTTCTAGACTAATTCAAGTTTTGAAAATAGCAAAAGAAAAAAATACATTTTCTCCCTGAGCAAGATTGACAGGTATTGACTTTAGGAACAGCTAACCTTTTTTTTTTTTTGAGACAGAGTGTTAGAGTTTTGCTTTTATTGCCCAGGCTGGAGTGCAATGGCGTGATCTCGGCTCACTGCAACCTCCACCTCCTGGATTCAAGCAATTCTCCTGCCTTAGCCTCGAAAGTAGCTGGGATTACAGGCATGCACCACCATGCCCGGGTAATACTGTATTTTTAGTGGAAACAGGGTTTCTCCTTGTTGGTCAGGCTGGTCTCGAACTCCTGGCCTTAGGTGATCTGTCTGCCTCAGCTCCCAAAGTGCTAGGATTACGGGCTTGAGCCACCGCACCCAGCCTTGGGACAGCTAACCTTTTATCAGCAACTTTGACTCAGTAAATCTGAGCCAAGGACCTGCTACGTGAAAGTATATCCTGTGGACCCAGTGTGGTGGCTCATGCCTATAATCTCAGCACTTTGGAAGGCTGATGTGGGCAGATAACTTGAGGTCAGGAGTTCAAGACCAGCCTGGCCAACATGGTGAAACCCTGTCTCTACTAAAAATACAAAAATTAGCCGGGTGTGGTGGCGCATGCCTGTAATCCCAACTCTTTGGGAGGCTGAGGCAGGAGAATTGCTTGAACCCAGGAGGCAGGGGTTGCAGTGAGCCAAGACTGTGCCTCTGTACTCCAGCCTGGGAGACAGAGACTTTGTCTCCAAAAAAAAAGAGAAAGTATATCTTGTGGATACCAAGGTAAGTAAGGAGTCCTTGTCCTCAAAGAGCTGACAAGTAGGAGAGAGATCCAAGATGGCCGATTAGCAGCAGCTCAGGATTGTAGCTCGCACTGAAAGTGCAGAGAGTGAGTGGACACCACATTTTCAGACGAATTTTTATTGCCCACGGACCAGGAGATTCCCGGCAGAGGAGCCCCACGGGTCACCAGCACGACTCTTTGGCCGCTGTGGCTGTTTTGCAGGTGCCCCGGCGTGGCGGTTCTCAGTCCGGAGTATACGGGACTGAGTGCCCTTTTGGTTGGCGTTTGGAGCTCCGGGAAGGCAGAGTCTCCCATTCAACTGATTGAAAAAAGGACTGAAGCAGGGGAACCAGACCGGGAGATTCTTGGGCAGAAAAGCGCCACGAATCTTAGCGCCACTGTTTCAGCCAGCGTAGTGGGTCGCCGCAGGGGAAAGGCTGGTCCCTCCCCCCAACAACAAAAAAAAAAACAGCAATTGGAACTGCTGAGAGTTTCACAGCAAGTACAGCTGAACCCGGGAAGGTCCAGCTTTGTGGGGGAGGGGTGTCCACAGAAGGAAAACTAAGAAACAGAAAAAATTTTACCACCAACAAGCTGGACGTCCACTGAGAGACCTAATCTGAAAGTCGGCAGTTACACAGACGACAGGTGGATAAATCCACAAAGATGGGAAGAAACCAGCGCAAAAAGGCTGAAAACACCCGAAATCAGAATGCCTCTCCTCCTACAGAGGGTTGCAGTTCCTCTTCACCAAGGGAACAAGGCCTGATGGAGAATGAATGTGAGGAATTGATAGAATCAGGCTTCAGAAGGTGGATAATAAGAAACTTCTGTGAGCTAAAAGAACATGTTCTAACCCAATGTAAAGAAACTAAGAACCTTGAAAAAAGGTCTGACAAAATGCTAACGAGAAGAGACAATTTAAAGAGGAACATAAGTGAATTAATGGAGCTGAAAAACACAATACGAGAACTTCGTGAAGTATGCACAAGTTTTAACAGTTGAATTGATCAAGCAGAAGAAAGGATTTCAGAGGTCGAAGACCAACTTAACGAAATAAAACGAGAAGACAAGATTAGAGAAAAAAGGGTAAAAAGGAATGAGCAAAGTCTCCAAGAAATATGGGACTATGTGAAAAGACCTAATCTACGTTTGATAGGTGTACCTGAATGTGATGAAGAGAATGAATCCAGGCTGGAAAATATTCTTCAGGATATTATCCAGGAAAACTTTCCCAACCTAGCAAGGCAGGACAATACTCAACTCCAGGTAATACAGAGAACACCACAAAGATATTCCTCAAAAAGAGCAACCCCAAGGCACATAATCATTAGATTCACCAGGGTTGAAATGAAGGAGAAAATACTAAGGGCAGCCAGAGAGAAAGGTCAGGTTACCCACAAGGGGAAGCCTATCAGACTCACAGCTGATCTCTCAGCAGAAACCCTACAAGCCAGAAGATAGTGGGGGCCAATATTCAACATCCTTAAAGAAAATAACTTTCAACCCAGAATTTCATATCCAGCCAAAGTAAGTTTCATAAGTGAAGGAAAAATAAAATTTTTTACGAACAAGCAAGTACTCAGAGATTTCATTACCACCAAGCCTGCTTTACAAGAGCTTCTGAAAGAAGCACTATATACAGAAAGGAACAACCAGTATCAGCCATTCCAAAAAACCCATTGGTAAGCTGCATCCAGACCTATCTCACATGCAAGGATATACAGAGACTCAAAACAAAGGGATGGAGGAAAATTTGCCAACCAAATGGAGAGCAAAAAAAAAAAAAAAGCAGGAGTTGCAATTCTCATCTTTGATAAAAATAGGCTTTAAAGTAACAGAAACCAAAAGAGATAAGAAGGACATTGTATAATAGTAGAGGGATCAATGTAATGGGAAGAGCTAACGATCCTAAGTCTATGTGTACCCAATACAGGAGCACCCAGACACATAGGGCAATTTCTTGGTGACTTACAAAGAGACTTGGACTCCCACACAATAATAGTGGGAGACTTTAACACTACATTGTCAATATTGGACAGATCAATGAGACAGAAGGGTAACAAGGATACCCAGGACTTGAACTTAGACCTCGAACAAGTAAACTTAATAAACATTTACAGAACTCTCTACTCCAAATCCACAAAACATACATTTTCTTCACTAACACATCACATCTATTCTAAAAGTGACCACATGGTTGGGAGTAAATCACTCCCCAGAAATTGCATAGCATTTCATAGGTTTAAATGAATTATTGGTTGGCTGTTTGTTTGTTATTTTCCTCCCTTATTCCTTCCTGTCCCCATTGTATAACACAATTATTAGTATAAAAGAGCTTTTCAATACCCATTTTTAGACTGCATTCTAGCCTGGGCAATAGAGCAAGATTCCCATTCTCTCTCCCTCTTTTTTCTTCTTCTTTTTCCCTTTCTTTCATTCTCTTTTTTCCTTCTTTCTCTCTTTCTTTTCTTTCTTTTTCTAAAAAAAAAAAAAAAGAGCTGACAAGTAGATAAGTCAAATGGCCAGATAACTGTAATACAAGCCAGAACAGATCAGCATCCCAAGTTGCAAATTATTGTCATCTGGGTTTAGAAGGAGATATTTCATCTAGTCTGAGCAAAACAAATAACTGGATGAGAGAAGCTGCATTTGACATGCTCTTAGCAAAATTAAATGAGATGGAAGAAGCAGTCCAAGCAGAAAGAGTATATGATCAGCAACAAATGTTGTATCTAGTTCAGTTTTCTAAAATATATGATGTGAATGAAGAAGTTGGAGACAAGGCTAGGAAAGTAGGTTGAAACCATTTGGTGAAGCTCCCAGAATGCTGCGCTGGAGAATTGGTGCTTATTTTAAGTAGGAATAGCGACTAAAGATTTTAAACAAAGGAGTGATATGATTGAAACTCTGCTTTTGAAATCTTTTGGCACAGAATGTGGTACTAGCCAGGCAGCAAACATGGAAAACAATAAGCAGGCAGTAAATTCCCTTGAGAGGTAAAGGCAGCCTAGATGGGTAGTAATAGGGAAAATGAAAGAGAATTAAACAATGCTACAGTGATATAATCTACCAGAATTGGCAGCCCACATGAATGTTAGGATTAAGAGAGAAGGAATAGTCAAAGCTGTTGCAGAGATCTTGTGGTACTGTTACTAAAGGTGGGAAAGTTGGTAGAGGAACTTGTTTGGAATTTGAGTTTAGGCATTCTGAGTTTGAAATACTAGCAATGTATTCCACCCGAAGAGGTCTAATAGGCAGAGGATGATTCTCCAAAGACAACTAGAGAGATATTTGGGAGTCAGGGGCTAGAAATGACACTGATGATAATGCCAAAAGAGTCTCCTTAATCTGGGAAATCTGCCCATTTGCTAGTGAGCCTGGGGTTCAACAAACTCTAGTCCCATACTTACAGTAGAAGGAGAAGAAGAGCTCAGACCTTGGTTTTATCTTATCCCAAGACTTTGGCCATAGGACATTTAACCTATTTAGGGCGTCAGCATTCTCAAATTGAAGGCTTGTAAAAGCAGAGGTTTTTATTGTTTAACTGCTTTAACCCTAACACGTTACCAAACCAATGTTTAGAATAGTGGGCATTTGATATATACTTGTTTGAATGAATGAGTGAATGAATGAATCTGCCAAATGAAGCGTGCATATGTAAAAAGATACTTGCTTATAGCATAGATTTTTATTTAACCTCTATCTGAAAAATAAATTTTAAGCTTTTCGTCCTGCTTGTTTTCTGTTTCCACAAAGAGCCATTTTGCCTCTGTTTGGCAGCTGGAGTAGGGCTGGGTTGTCTACTCACGGGGAGGCGTGTTTAAAAAAACCACACAGCAGTCTTTTGCTGTAAAGAAAGTTCAGGCAATCATCAGGTGCGGTGGCTCCCATCTGTAATCCCAGCACTTTGGGAGGCAGAGCTGCGTGGATCACCTGAGGTCAGGAGTTCGAGACCAGCCTGACTAACATGGAAAAACCTCGTCTCTACTAAAAAATGCAAAATTAACTGGGTGGGGAGGTGCATGCCTGTAATCCCAGCTAGTCAGGAGACTGAGGCAGGAGAATTGCTTGAATCTGGGAGGTGGAGGTTGCGGTGAGTCGAGATTGTGCCATTGCACTCCAGCCTGGGCAACAAGAGCGAAACTCTGTCTCAAAAAAAAAAAAAAGAACATTCAGGTGATCATGTAAGTTCTTTTTCCTTCACAACAAGAATCCTATTTTCCTGTATTCTGGAAAATTGTGCTTTGCTCATTTAGATTTTAGGTATATTGGATTGAGTAGTGTTTGGTTTATCTATATAGAATAACAGATCCCAAATATGGTTCCTAAAAGACTACATTTAAACTCACATATATTGGATCTACCTTTTAAAACTATTTTAATACCAGATACTTAAGCACTTTTTTTTTTTAATACAAATGGGATACCACTCCATCACTCAGGATAGAGTGCAGTGGCATGATCATAGACTCACAGCAACCTTGACCTCCTGGGCTAAAGCAGTTCTCCCACCTCAGCCTCCCAAATAGCTGTGACTATAGGTGTGAACCACCACACGTGGCTAATGTTTATTTTTTGTAGAGACAGGGCCTCACTGCCTCAAACTCCTGGGCTCAAGTGATCCTTCTGCCTCAGCCTCCCATGTAACTGGGATTGCAAGTGTGAGCTGCCACGCCTGGCCAAGCACAATTTTTTTGAAAACAGTTTTACCTAACTAGATAACTATTATTAAACTATGAATTTGGATAGAATAAATATACCTAAAAGCTAGATCCATTCAGAAGGATCCCAGTTGGATTAGTCTTTTCATCATTTTGTACTTCCTATTTGTCCTTTCCCAGTTGTAAAAGTTGTAAATCTTGCCATGGCTCTGATTCCTCTCTAAAGAACTCTGCATTACCATCCAGCAGAAAGGGGATGAAAACTTTAATAGTTCTGTCTGCTTCTACCTGGCAAAACTTTCTTTGCATTATCTGATCAAATTTAATCAGGAAGTAAGTTCTGCCAGTATTCACAGATCTTATATTAGAGTACAACATATTGTACTGTCATAGGTTTTATTCAGTATGCTTGTTCACCACACTAAATGTAAACTGTTGAATTGACTACTACGTGCATGCATGCAGCATCTTCCTGCCCTTTCAGTACTTTAAATCCAAGCTTGTGACAATCCTTACTCACATAAATGCTACATAAACTTTACACTACAAGGTTCAGGAGTTATGATAGTGTGTCCTTTTTCTCTGGCCGACCTCTGTTATTACAATGGGCTTCTTTTGTATGTGGGCATGTGAAAAAGAAGGGCTACTTAGCCTAGCAGGTTAGAGAGAACAGATCCCATTTTGACACTGGAGAGAGTCATATTGACTATTAAAAGCTTTTAAACTATAACAGACATCATGGTGTCCTACCCCTAATATTGAATCCCAAAATGTCACTTACTCTTTTTTGGGTTTTTGTATGCAGAACATAGGTGTCTAGTTTTTTTTCTTTCATTCACCACGTAAAAGGGATGTATAGCATATGTTTAAGGGAAAGAATTTATTATTTGTAATTTTGTACTAGGTAGACTGTTCCCTTGCTAATTCTCCTATTTGACTAGGAAAATATGAATCAAAGATCAGTAAAGGTAATCTCTCATCCTTCCAAAAAACCATATTTCACTCAATACTTTATAATACACAGAAAAATAAACAGAATTTAAAAGAGTCAAATCATATGAAGTCTGAAGAAGATATGTCTCCAGTAAAAGAGTGATTTGGATTTGTTTGTATCTAGACTGTAAGGGAATGTATGTAAAGGACATATAGCCTTAGAAAACTATATTGTGGGCCTGGCATGATGTCTCACACCTGTAATCTTAACACTTTGGGAGGCTGAGGTGGGTGGGTCACCTGGGTTGAGGAGTTCAAGACCAGCCTGGGCAACATGGTGAAACCCCGTCTCTACTAAAAATACAAAAATTAGCGGAGCATGATGGCAGGTGCCTGTACTCCCAGCTACCCAGAAGGCTGAGATGGGAGACTTGCTTGAACTCGAGAGGCAGAGGTTTCAGTGAACCGAGATTGTGCCACTCTAATCCAGCCTAGGCAACAGAGTAAAACTCCATCTCAAAAAAGAAAAAGAAAGAAAAGAAAAGAAAAAGAAAAATGTATCGTGACCTTGTGCTATCATGCTTACTGAATAAAGCTTTTTATGAACATAATTTTTCTAAAGGAGAGTTTAGGCCAGATTGCTAAATAGCCAAGGTAGTCAGAGATCTTCATAAAATAAATACCTTTAAGAAAAAAAAAAAAGCTGATTAGTTATCCATTTCTGTCTTTTTACAGAGTACTGTTTAGTTCTTTTTTTTTGTTTGTTTAGATGGAGTCTAACTTTGTTGCCCAGGCTAGAGTGCAGTGGCACAATCTCGGCTCACTGCAACCTCCTGGGTTCAAACAATTCTCTCCCTCAGTCTCCCGAGTAGCTGGGATTATTGTAGTTTTAGTAGACAGAGGGTTTCACCATGTTGGCCAGGCTTGGTCTTTCACTCCTGACTTTGTGATCCACCTGCCTCGGCCTCCCAAAGTGCTGGGATTACGGCATGAGCCACCGCACCCAGCCAGAGTACTGTTTAGTTCTGACCGAGGCTCAGGGTTTGCTAGTTGAAGGGGCAGATGAGTTTGCCCAAAGATAACCTTCCTCCTTCTGACCTGTGTGCACTTTCCTAACATGTTGCCTGCCATCTAGTAGGAGCACAGTCACAGAGATTGCACACTCATCCTGGCCACAGGATGGCCACAGCTCCACATAGAGCTCAATGCAGGATAGGGCTGCCCCCTCCTCATTTCTGGGACCTTTACTCCGAAGGGAATTTTGAAACAAGCAAGTGCAAAACTGAAAATTGGTTCTTTAGCATCTTCTGTTCTATCACCTAGTCACTGCTGTTCACCTCTTCTCTTAATTCTCTATTCCATAGTGAAAAGTTTTTTTTTCTTTCTGTATGTATTCTTAAGTATTTTGTATTTCAGCAGACACCTGATATTCTAACCCAGCTCCTTGTAGGAGGAAACTTGGTGATTCCAAAGTAATCCTACCTAGATAAACCAGCATTTCCTAGGGATGTATCTTACACCATTGTGAGTAAGTATAGGGCAGTTTGAATATAGAGTTGCAAACTTCTAGGGTGGTTTCCTCAATTTTCTAAAAGCATCGCAGAATTGATACTTTTGTCTCTGGATGGTACTGAGCCTGGGAATAATCCCCCCTTTCAGGTTGTTCTCAGTGATTTTTAAACTTCCCTTGTATTTGATAAAGTTTATAGAATAAAGGAGATCTCTGCACAAATGACAGATTACATGGCATTACCTCTGTCTGAAATGGGAAAACTGATTCTGTTTCATGAGCTTAATAGAAGGAAGTTTTGAGTATATACTTTTTTTTTCTTTCTTTTTTTAAAGACAGAATCTCACTCTGTTGCCCAGGCTGGAGTGCAGTGGTGCAGTCTCAGCTTACTGCAACCTCACCGCCTCCCGGTTCAAGTGATTCTTCTGCCTCAGCCTCCTGACTAGCTGGGATTACAGGCACACGCCACCATGCCTGGCTAATTTTTGTGGTTTTAGTAGAGATGAGGTTTCACCAAGTTGGTCAGGCTGGTCCTGAACTCCTGACCTCAAGTGATCTACCCACCTCAGCCTCCCAGAGTACTGGGATTACAGGCATGAGCCACCATGGCTGGCCTGGTGATTTTTTTTGCTACAATAGAAATGTTGTTTGCCCTCCTTTTGCTTCAGAATAGTAACTTTATCCCCACTAAGAATTTGAAATAATTTTCAGGCTATAGAATGGGGATGATACTTGAGATGTCTTCAGATCGTGTTTTCCTCCCCCTTTGTTAGTGTCACTCTCTACTATGGCTATCCATTCATCCCTGCCAAATGACTGCTGAGAGAGATTTGTTTCCTCTGACATAGGGCATAGGTGGGGGTTTTCGCTGTTCCAACAGTCTTCTATGTTTTCTCAACTGTTTTTATTACCTTTACCTTTCATTTATGCTATGCTGGATTGCTACTTTCTTGTTTCAGCATTTACCGACTACATAGTAAATCAATAATTTCCACGAAGGTAATGCAATCACAACTGAAGTTTTTAAAGCATTACCCCAAGGAGTTACCACTACTTGAGATTCCTGCTCCTACTTTGGGGGACTTACATACTCTATGTGGACCTCTGCTTTTGAAGTAATGCAGAGAAACTGACTTTGCTGAATGACTTTTCTACCCATGGATCTCTTGAGTGTTATTTAGTTAGATGTGTATGCAGGAGTGATCTTTAAGAATGAAGGATTTACATACTGATCTCTTCCACTAGTTTGCTTCATCTAACTAGCTACTGTGCTGCTGAGGCTTAATCATAACTCTTGTGTACACAGTACTGCCTAGAATACATTTCAGGGAAAGTTACACTAGCAGACTGCTGTAGTTATCAACTTTCTTTGGTTTCATCTAGTTCTTAGGCATTCTGTTGCTTTCTGAAACTGAAAATGGTCCTTTCTACTATGTCATCCCCTAGATTCTGGTCCAAGCTCTTACATTCCAGAAAACAGTAGCCCTAGAGTTTAACATCTTAGTGAAAACTAGTTTCCAAAGTAATAAACTGGCAACCCCTAGGTACATGTCTGTACTTAGTTTTGATGCTTTCAATAGCTGCAGAAGGCCTTGGCTGGCAGTAGTATGGTATAGTGTGTTTTTCCTTCGTCATAGTAGAAGCACTTATGAAGCAATCTAGAATGTTATCGTTAGTTTACTCTCTTTAAAAGATACATAGCATATTGCTTTGAGAATGGAGATGGAGTGTGATTTTTAGGCCTTTGAAAAATGTCTTGCTATTTTCATTTAAACAAAAATCTTAAATCTTTCAACAAATTATTTATTAAACTAGAATGAATATAAAGAACCACATTGCCCTGTGAATCAAATTGTTTGATGCAGACAATAGCATCAAACCAGAGTTCTGATGTGTAATTCAGTAAAAATGGAAATAATTCTTGATCAACTGTCCAGGGTTTTCTTTAAAAGCCGCCTATGAGTATACATGAACATACATTTCCAGCCATTTTCTATTTTATCTGCCTTAAAAACAGAGAGCATTCATAAGATGTAATTGCATTGAGTTTGTATCATAGAATTCAGCACTAAATGGCTTATCAATGTCTGGATGTTTTTTAAGCACTTAAGGTTTTCGAAAACTGACAGTACTATATAATAGTTTAGGAGCTTAAATATTATATTTAAATATTACAAAAATAAAAAGTTCTAGAGAACTGAAAAAGGCTATCACTAATAGGTTTAGTTATAGATATTATTTCTAATATTAGAAGAATAGGTTTACTCTAAGATCTCCAGCAGTCAGAATAAATGATAGTAAGTGCTCTGAAGATACAGACAATGTCAGTAAGTGTATAAAATACGGCCGGGCGCTGTGGCTCACGCCTGTAATCCCAACACTTTGGGAGGCTGAGGTGGGTGGATCACCTGAGGTCAGGAGTTCAAGACCAGCCTGACCAACATGGAGAAACCCCATCTCTACTAAAAATACAAAATTAGCTGAGTGTGGTGGTGCGTTCCTGTAATCCCAGCCACTTGGGAGGCTGAGGCAGGAGAATCGCTTGAACTCGGGAGGTAGAGGTTACAGTGAACTGAGATCGCGCCATTGCACTCCAGCCTGAGTACCAAGAGCAAAACTCCGTCTCAAAAAAAAAAAAAAAAAAAGTTTATAAAATATTCTGATTATGTTGTACACTATATCTTATTTTGGAAAATGAAACATTTGAATCTTTGTTGGCAGAAATAATTATAGTAAGGGAATATTTTGGGTAGCTTTGATTCTCTCTAATATATCTAGCAGCATAAAATCAAACCTCTCATGTATAAGATTATAGAGCAAGTTCATACAGCTGCCTTATCATGGAATATGTTTATTCTCTGAGGAATAGCAGAAAAATATGAACAGGATCCTTTATAATACTCTTGTCCATATGACTTCATATTCCATTAATAAAAATGAGTAAATTGTAGCTGGTGTACAGAGCTCTGATTTTTACGAGAAATGCCTTTTTGGTGACTTACAGGTGAGCTTTAAGCAACTCTTGTCAATGAGATACTGAAATATGGAGAGTGAATATAGACCCTCAAACCATTACTTCCTTGCTCTTCCTTTTTTATAGAATACAACTTTTATAGCTGTGAACATTTGTAAGATTTATAGTCCTTACTGGTTTTCATGCAGAGCAGCAATATCACATCCTAACCCCTGCAGCTGTTTATATCAACGGCAATTAAAATTTGATTTACTAATCCCTCATTGCTGCCTCTCCAACTACTCATTTTTCATTTCTGTAGAGCCTTAGGATTGTTACAGCTGAGCATCGTGATGTTAACAACTCCTCAGCCATCTGGCACAGGGGAAGAGGCACCTAAACAGATTCTTCTGAACAAAAGTCACATATGAGCAAGATCAGAATAGTATGAGATCTAAAAAGCAGGTAAAGAAGGAAGACAACCTGAGACATTAAGCTGAAAGCAGAATCCAAACAGGTTTTTAGTTTAAGGTTGGCCCTCCTTTTACTTTCTAGAAGAAAATAATTCATAGTATCATTTCAATAAGTAAACTTTTTCTAATTCTGTTCTAGAAGCTCTTAGCTAGAAGAACCAGGCAAACAATGTAGCTTTATTTTTATTATTTTCTTTCTCTTTTTTCCGAAACAGAGTCTTGCTCTGTTGCACAGGCTGGAGTGTGCAGTGACGCAGTCTCGGCTCACTGTAACCTCCGCCTCCCAGGTTCAAGCAATTCTCCTGCCTCAGCCTCCCAAGTAGCTGGGATTACAGGCACATGCCAGAATGCCAGGCTGATTTTTGTATTTTTAGTAGAGACGGGGTTTCACCATGTTGGCCAGGCTGGTATCAAACTCCTGACCTCGTGATCCACCCGTCTCGGCCTCCCAAAGTGCTGGGATTACAGGCATGAGCCACCACCCCCGGCCCATAGCTTTAGTTTTATCCTGTCTTTTCATATTCTTGACCTGTGAAGCTGCTTTTGGAGAGATACTTTTTTATTCCTTTAGGTAAGAGAGCATATTCCAGCCACTGCTACTACTCATTTTATCTTAGTACAACGTCCCATGAAGGTTAATTTCAAAAATAGTGGGCTTCCTATTAAGGAAAAGGCATATTGTCTTGACTCCTAATGCAGGAATTTTCTGTATTACCTGTCTATTAAAGTTTTTTTTTTTTTTTTTTTTTTTTGACAGAGTCTTGCTCTGTTACCCAGGCTGGAGTACAGTGGTGCAATCTCAGCTTGCTGCAACCTCCACCTCCTGGGTTCAAGCGATTTTCCTGCATCAGCCTCCTGAGTAGCTGGGACTACAGGCGAGGTGCCACCATGCCCTGTTAAGTATTTGTATTTTTAGTAGAGACGGGATTTCACCTTGATAGCCAGGATGGTCTCTGTCTCCTGACCTCATGATCCACCTGCCTCGGCCTCCCGAAGTGCTGGGATTACAGGCATGAGCCACCGCACCTGGCCCTATTAAAGGTCTTAAATCGCTGTATGCAGTAGCTCACACCTATAATCCCAGCACTTTGAGAGGCCAAGGCGGGTGGATCACAAGGTCAGGAGTTCTGAGACCAGCCGGGCCAATGTGGTGAAACCCCGTCTCTACTAAAAACACGAAGATTAGCCAGGCATGATGGCGCGCACATGTAGTCTCAGCTACTGGAGGCTGAGGCAGGAGAATCGCTTGAACCTGGGAGGCGGAGGTTGCAGTGAGCCGAGATTGCACCACTACACTCCAGCGTAGGCAACAGAGTGAGACTACATCTCAGTCAATAAATAAATAAATAAATAAATAAATAAAGGTTTTTAATCAGTTAAGTAATTTATAACTATGACTGTTCCTTTTTCCAACAATCTTTTTTTTTTTTTTTTTTTTTTTTTCTGAGAAGGTATCTCGCTCTGTCACCCAGGGTGGAGTACAGTGGTGTAATCTCTGCTCATTGCAACCTCCGCCTCCTGGGTTCAAGCGATTTTCCTGCCTCAGCCTCCGGAGTAGCTGGAACTACAGGCATGTGCTGCCATGCCTAGCTAATTTTTGTATTTTTAGTAGAGACTGGGTTTCACCCAGTAGGCCAGGCTGGTCTTGAACTTCTGACCTCAGGTGATCCACACACCTCAGCCCCCAGAGTGCTGGGATTACAGGTGTAAGCTACTGAGCCTGGCCTTTCCAATAATCTTAACATTCTGAGTTTGATCTGCTTAGTGGCTACTAAGATTTTACTTTTGTGGAAACTAAAAGATGATCCCAGCTTTGGGTGTGTTTTTCCTCCCCTCCTTCCTCTTTTCGTCATTATTGGTTTTCTGTGTCTGAGTGAGGAAGGTGTGCTAGAGAGTCGTGTATTAACTCATCAGGCGAAAATGAATGTAGACAAGCTAACTTCTTCTCAGTTCTTTCCAATAGTTGTTAGTTTAAAATAAAAAAAGAAAAACCTACAGGGACACGAATGTACTTGATTTTTTTATTGCTTGCTGTTGCTTCACCTTTCCTTCCATATCTTGCTCTCATGCTTTCTAATGCCTGAGCAGAATGCATCATCAGAGCGCCGAGGAGAGTGGGGAAATTCAGCCCAGCCGGCAGACCAATACCTCATACCTGACGTCTCACTTGGCTGCAGACCGCCATGGGGGATCAGTGCAGGTATTTACTGCCTTTATTGCCTTTTCCTGGCCTTTCCAGCTTGGCTGGTAGAATGTTGGCTTGCTTCTGAAACTTCGGCTGCTTTAGAAAGAAAGCTTATAGGAAGGGCCAATTGAGTATCTGTGCAGATTTTCTGTCTAGGTGGACTTAGGCAAGAGTCACTTGTTAAGATGATTACTTGTTGTTGTCATTGACTGAGAAAGATCTGTATGATTTCTGATACTGATTTCTGGTTAACCTAGTCCTACCACCTTGATCCATTTATGATAAACCATAAAAATAACATCGAGGTAGAATTGTGTTAGTGTCAAGTCTGTGAATTGTAAAGATCTGAAACTTACAAGTATTTTTTGAATAGAGGACTAAAGGACTACATACTTTGCTCATTCCATGATACGTGCCTTAACGCATAAGCTGAGAATGTTTATTTGTATAAGTCATCTGTTTCTGAGTGGGTACCCTAGAAGTTGGGCCATTTCCTTTTTTCTCCCTGGAATCACTGTGGTCTTAAGAAAATTATTTCTGACTTCATTTGGGCTATTCTGAATCTCTTTTCTCTGTTTCGTACCAGAACATCTTGTATCTCTTAACTTGTCTTTTATGTGAATGTTTTTAATAATCTTAGCCTCAATACTGTTCTCATATTGGCAAGTGACACCATCAGTTGGGACACACAGTGAACTCAGAGCTACCAAACGTAAATTTTTATAAAGGTGCAGACAGGCTTGTGCATGTAGAAATGCATCTTGGTAGCTTTGATGATCTAGGATATGCTGTTATAAGGAGTGGTTCACAGAAAGATCTTATTCACAGCTTGGAAGACAGCTTTGGCCCTGTTAAAAAAAAACCATGGGATCATATAGGTTAAAATGATGGACTGAGGCTGGGCGCAGTGGCTCTTGTAATCCTAGCACTTTGGAAGACTGATGCGGGCAGATAACTTGAGGTCGGGAGTTCGGGACCAGCCTGGCCAAGATGGTGAAACCCCGTCTCTACTAAAAATATAAAATAAATTAGCCAGGTATGGTGGTGCATGCCTATAATACTCAGGAGGCTGATGTGGGAGGATTGCCTGAATCCAGGAGGCAGAAGTTGCAGTGAACTGAGATTGTGCCACTGCACACTCCAGCCTGGGCGACAGAGCGAGACTCTGTCTAAAAAAAAAAAAAAACAAAAAACAAAACCATGATGGATTGGACAAGACTGAGCAACAAAAGGAGACCTTGTCTCGACAGAAAGTTAAAAAATTAGCCAGGCATGGTTGTGCATGCCTATTGTTTCAGCTACTCCGGAGCCTGAGACAGGAGAATTGCTTGAACCTGGGAGGTGGAGGTTGTAGTGAACCAAGATTGTGCCATTGCAGTTGCACTGCAGCCTCAGCCTGGGTGTCAGAGTTAGTGAGACTCTTAAAAAAAACAAACAAAAAAAGCATTGCTCTTAGGGACCAGACACAGTGGCTTACAACTATAATTCCAGCATTTTGAGAGGCCTAGGCAGGAATATCACTTGAGGCCAGGAGGTCAGGAGGTTTTGATCATCCTGGCAATATAGCAAGATCTGGTCTCTAAACAAACAAACAAACAAACAAACAAACAAAAATTGGCTGGGTATGGTGCTGTGTGCCTATAGTCATAGCTGCTAGGAAGGCTGAGCCAAGAGGATCATTTGAGGCTGCAGTGAGCCATGATCTTACCACAGCATTCCAGCCTGGGTGACAGAGCAAGACCCTGTCTCTAAAAAGCAAAACAAAATAAAACAAAAAAACTCTCAATTTTATTTCTCAGGTACCCTTTCTTATGAAGCCACACAAGGATGTGTGTTATCAAAATTAATAGAACAAGAAAGAAATAGCAGACAGGTGTGGTGGCTCACACCTGTAATCCCAGCACTTTGGGAGGCCAAGGTGGGCTGATTACAAGGTCAGGAGTTCAAGACCAGCCTGACCAACATAGTGAAACCCCATCTCTACTAAAAAATACAAAAAAAAAAAAAAAAAAAAATTAGCCAGGCATGATGGCCAGCACCTGTAGTCCCAGCTACTTGGGAGCCTGAGGCAGGAGAATCACTTGAACCCAGGAGGAGGAGGTTGCAGTGAGCCGAGATAGCGCCACTGCCCTCCAGCCTCTCACTGGTACCTGGTGAGACTCTGTCTCAAAAAAAAAGAAAAAAGGAATATCTGGGATCCAGTAAACCAGAGATCCAGCACAGGAAAGAAACAAAGGGAATCCCTAGGATAATAAAGTTAGGAGATCCTAGGATCTGTACACCAATGAAAGAGAGAGAGTAGCCTGTTCAAAACAGAGCTGCAAGAGCAGCTCTTTGCTCTTTGGTGTTTTCCTTTTTAACATTATGGTTTATCCTTGTCTTTTTATAATTACAAAATAAGCATGTTTTTCTTTTCCTTTTTTTTTTGAGGCAGAGTCTTGCTCGGTCATCCAGGCTGGAGTGCAGTGGCACGATCTTGAACCCGCTGTTTCCAGGGTTCAAGCGGCTCTCCTGCCTCGGTGTCCAGAGTAGCTGGGATTACAAGCACGTGCCACCACGCCCCGCTAATTTTTGGATTTTTAGTAGAGATGGGGTTTTGCCATGTTGGCCAGGCTGGTCTCGAACTCCTGACCTCAAGTGATCCGCTGACCTCAGCCTCCCAAGGTCCTGGCATTACAGGCGTGAGCCACCGCACCTGGCCTTGTAAAGTGTCCTTTAGAAATGAAGTCAATTGAGGTGTCTTTGGCGGCACTTTCGAAACATGCAACATCCTTTACTCCCTATAAACTAAGTTTTACCAGCTTCCTTGGCACTTAGATAGAGGGCAAGCAGTTACACCATTTACCTACTGTTATGTTCAGCTCTGCTCCTCCTCATTACATTGGCCCCTTTGAACTTACACTGCTTTTAGCCCGGATTTTTGTAAAGAAGTAAAAGTTATACCTTTTGCGAACCAAATTAACAGTACTTTCCTAATACAACAGATGTCCACAATTTTCTGAGTTGTCTCACTTGCCAGAGATAATGAAAATCATGTTTGGCCTAGCCTGGGTGACTTGCAGACACCATGACCCTGGGAGGGAGTGCCGAATGCTAATTTAAGAAAAGTTTGCTCTGATAAGGCACATGGAGACTCCTGTTCCAACGTATTTAATGGGCAGACCCCCACTGTTCTCATCCTTCCAGTATTTCCACAGATCTTTTATCTTTTACATGTGGAAGGCCTAAACGCAAGAAGATAATATATTTTCCCTTTCAAAAAGATTCCTCTAAAGTTGTCCAAATTAAAATGTTTAGGGAGGGAGTTTTTAGAAATGTTCGGGACCAAGTAAGGACATAAACTTAGAATGACACATGAGTCAAAGTACTGTTTCCTTTGACACACAGCTCTGATTTCTCCTCATGGTGACATTTTGAAAAATGAAACTAATAACTCAAATTATTGAGACTCCTAAAAGGGGTATTACCAGGTCTGAACGTCAAAACAGTCCTTTACCTTAGTCTTTCTCATGGGTAATGCTGTAAGATATTAATTGGTCTTGTTTGGTATACCCATAGTAATGAGGGATTAATTTTAATAGTGATTAAAGCAAAATAAATATCTATTTGAATATGCAAATAAAGCTTTTTTTTTTTTTTTTTTTTGAGACAGAGTTTCACTTTGTTGTCCAGGCTAGGGCACAGTGGCGAGATCTTGGCTTACTGCAACCTCCACCTCCTGCATTCAAGCAATTCTCGTGCCTCAGCCTCCTGAGTAACTGGGATTACAGGCGCCTGCCACCACGCCCAGCTGATTTTTTGTATTTTAGTAGAGATGGAGTTTCACCATCTTGCCCAGGCTGGTGGTGAATTCCTGAGCTCAGGCAGTCTGCCTGTCTTGGCCTCCCAAAGTGTTAGCATTACAGGTGTAAGCCACCTTGCCCAGCTGCAAATAAAGCTTTTTATAAGGAAGCTTAATTTTTATTATCTTTTATAATGAAGTTATACTAAAAATTTAATAGAAAAAACATAATGGCTGGGCACAGTGGCTCATGCCTGTAATCCTAGTCCTTTGGAAGGCCGAGGAGGGCAGATCACTTGAGATCAGGAGTTCAAGACCATCCTGGCCAATATGGTGAAACCCTGTCTCTACTAAAAGATACAAAAATTAGCCAGGCATAGTGATGCATGCCTATAGTCCCAACCACTCAGGAGCCTGAGGCAGGAGAATCGCTTGAACTCAGGAGGCAGAGGTTGCAGTGATCTGAGATCACACCACTGCTCTGTAGTCTAGGTGACAGAGTGAGACTCCATCTCCCCCCAACAAAAAAAATTAAAAAATTAAAAAAACATAAAAATAATTTGTTACATTCATAAAATTCTTTATAATTTTTCAAATCTCATTTCTAAACATAATTGTATTTAATTCCCTTCATATTTATGAAGTTGATAGGATTATGGTCATTGGCCTTGTCTTATAGAATTAGAAAACAGGGCTCACAGAGGATTTTAATGGTAGAACAAGGCCTAGAATCCAACTCTTCTGTCACTTACACGGCGTTTGTTCCACTGCACATCCAGGCAGCCGTTCAGTAGTTTGACATACTGGACCTCCAGTGTGAAATAATTAAGTGGATGCTATAAAGGCCCAGATTTGTAGCCTTTGAGTCCTAGGTATGTTTTTGATACAATTAACTTTAAGAGTAGAGAACTGAGGTTCTACTTATGCCTCGTTAATTTGAGACCAGATGCTCATTGATACAGACAAGATGTCTAGTCTGTAAAATGGGGGATAACTTCTTATTCCTTAGATTGCCTAAGGACAGTGCTTATGGCCCAAATGGCAATTCATAGCGAGGAGAAATTAGAAAGTATAAGCCATGTGAAATGCTGTGAGCAGGCCCCGTGACCCAGAGTCACCAGGTAATTCTCAGTGGTGATGCTTACTAATGTTTCATTCGTGTGAGTAGAAGCCAAGATATTTTATTGAACATCTTGTCTAGTTTCTGAATTGTCCACTAGAAACTTACCGTTTTCTCCTGAACCCTTGTGCTCCCAGAATGATCTTACCAGTATTGTCAGTGGTGTGTAGGCAGAATATGTCCATGGGAAGCAAATGAAGCACTGAGGAAATTAACAGGATAGTATTAGAGTGAGGAGCTGTGGTTTTCCAATCCATATTCCCTCTTCCCTCAACTTTTTGTTTTTGCTGTTTTTTTCCCCAACTTTTGTATTGAAAATTTCAACTCGACAGAGAAATCGGGAGGGAAATGCAATGAACTCTTATATATCTTTAACCTCATTGGACCAATTATTAAGATTTTGCCATAGTTGCTTTAATTCTGTGTGTGAAAGAATGTGCGTGTGTGTGTGTGTGTGTGTTTGCTTGCTAAACCATATGAAAGTAAGCTGCAGACATCATTACACCTTATCCCAAAATACTTCAGCCAGTATTTTCTAAGAACAAAGACATTCTAAGAAAGTTAATTTCATAATATCTAATATACAATCCGTATCACATTCCACCTAAATCCAGTTGTCCCCAGAATTAATATTGTAGTGTCCAGGATTTAATCAAGGTTCATGCATTGCCTTAACCAATGCAGTATACTTCAGCAGTCTTTTTCAATGTCTTAGTCTCTTTTAATCCCTTTTAATATGTAAGTCTTCCAGTGTTAAAAAAAAAATCTTTTATTAAGATTCAGCCAAAGGCTGGGGACAGTGGCTTACACCTGTGATCCCAGCACTTTGAGAGGCTGAGGTGGGTGGATAACCTGAGGTCATTAGTTTGAGACCAGCCTGGCCAATATGGTGAAACCCCATCTCTACTAAAAAAAAAAAAAAAAAAAAAGTAGCCAGGCATGGTGGCACATTGGCACATGCCTGTAATTTCAGCTACTCGGGAGGCTGAAGCAGGAGAATCACTTGAACCTGGGAGGCAGAGGTTGCAGTGAGCTGAGATCGTGCCATTGCACTCCAGCCTGGGCAACAGAGCAAGACTCTGTCTCAAAAAAAAAAGGTGTTATTAATGAGAACAGTAATTATTTCTTGTTTAGAAATAATGATGGATATATATTGCTAGTAAGTAATATTCACTCTATCTGTCCCAAAGGCTACTTGTACTAAATATTTCCTCCCACCCTCCTCTTTATGACTAATCAGGAAACTTTTGTGGATTAACTGCTGGTGAGGACCCCTGAGCTAGAGGCAGATAAGAATAAACAGTTACGGACAGAGAGTAACAGTAAGATGACCACTTATTGAGCTATTACCATGTCTCATGGTACTGGACTAAGCACTTTCTCTGGGTTGTCTGCACAGTAAACACCATAGGTAAGCAGCATTGTTCTCTCATTTTACAGATTAGGAAGCTCAGGCATAGATTGAGAATCTTGCCCAAGGACCCACAGCAAGTAAGTGGTGGAGCTGGGGTTCAAACTTAGGCCTGATTATGGCAATTTCTACACTATGCTGCTTTCCTTATTTATACTAGGTATTATACTAGACAGTCTCATACATTTTCTTGTAGTATTCTTTCATCAACCTATAAGAAACAATCTCAAATAGATGGAAGTACTTATCCAAGGGCGTATGATATGCAAACTGTTCATCCTATTTTGTGGTTCTCTCCCATGTTTCAGCCAAGGTCTTTAACAGCAGAGTGGTTTGTCCAGCAGTGGGGTCCCTTTTCCCACTTCCCAGCACCCACATAAACAGGAATCATGTGCTGGAAATGAAACCAGGTGGCAGAAGCAGCTACACAAGCAAGAGAAGCCTGATCGGGTCCACATTAACCAGATGACAGGAGTGACAGCCATCACTTACATTTCGGGGACCATCAGTGACAAGTGGGATGACAGTGAACCTGAAATAAAGATAACTGAAATAAGACTGGCTTTCCAAGGGAGAGTGTTTTTTTTTTTTACCAACTTCCCTCTTGCCAGAGAGGATGTGGCAGTCTTGTTATTTGTGTAACTTCAAACCAGTGCTCAAAGCCATGAGGAGATTTCTGAAGGAAGGTGTGTTTATAGTTTCTGGTGCCCACGGTTGACTTCCTTTTGAGAACTTTTTCTTTCAATATCATCACTGAGTCTATATAATTATAGCATAATAAACTGAGAGAAGTAGACTTCACCCATCATATTCAAGGGAGCCAAGTGATTTTTACCTTTAGAAGTCAGCCATGCAGTTATTTATTTATTTATTTTGATATGGAGTCTCCCTCTGTCGCCAGGCTGGAATGCAGTGGCATGATCTCAGCTCACTGCAACCTCCAACTCCCTGGTTCAAACGATTCTCCTACCTCAGCCTCCTGAGTAGCTGGGATTACAGGCATGCACCACCATGCCCGGCTAATTTTTATATTTTTAGTAGAGACGGGGTTTCACCATGTTGGCCAGGATGGTGTCGATCTCCTGACCTTGTGATTCACCTGCCTCGGCCTCCGAAAGTGCTGGGATTATAGGCCTGAGCCACCACATCCGGCCCGCAGTTATTTTTAACTTAATAATGTGTATATTTTTGCAATATGAAAGAATCTATGTGTTTAGAAAAATTTTCCTCATGGAACTCCACAGATATTAACTTTAAACCTTGATTAAGTCATTTCTTAGTGTTTCCATCTGTAAAAAGACCTGTTTCATAAGATTTGTAAGGATTAAACTTACACAATGTAGCAGAGTGCCTGACACAGAGTAGGTACTCAGTATGGAAGTTATTATCATCATTATATGATTACATCATTGATTTTAGTGTTCTCACGTGATACGGGCCTGGGAACCTTCCCTAAATTGATCCCTTAACCCAGGAAAAAAAAAAATTCCAGACACTGCCTGTTTAGTGCCTAAGCTAGAAACTGGATCTCCCTTAGGGAACTTGTCTGCTGCTGGCAAGAGATTTCTGTTGCCATGGTGCCTGTCACGCACTTTGTCTTTCTGTTTCAGGTGGTTAGTTCAACCAATGGAGAGCTGAATGTTGATGATCCCACGGGAGCCCACTCCAATGCACCAATCACAGCTCATGCCGAGGTCGAGGTAGTGGAGGAAGCTAAGTACGTACATCTTTCAAAGGGGCTCTTAAGTCATGAGTTGAAAAATCTTTTCTGTCTCTTCTTCTCTGTGTGCTGCTCATCTCAGACTGGATTCCTCATGCTTGTAACCACAGCTTTCTTCCTTAACTGTTTTAATTTTTGCATGGTACCTTAAGGCTGCTGCTACCCTTCTTTAGCTGTGATTTCAGGGAAGACAGTCACATTTTTCTAGTTCACATGAAAAAGATACAGTGAACCGAAAGAATCATGTTATCAGAGCTACAATAGATAGTAGCCATGAGCCTCTTGGGGCTGTGGAGCTTCTTGCTTTGTATGGAATATAGAGAAAAATCTGCTGTTAAACCATGGGCCATGCTGAATAGCATTCGATTTCTGATTGTGGGCTAACAACTGGTTTTACAGTCATGGAGGAAGGATTTCAGGGCCATTTTGTTCACTCCCAAATGATTCTGGCTTCAGAGAGACTTATGTAGGCAAGAAAAATATTATAGTCTGCACATGTGAATGAGAGTGTGGGGAAAGAATGGAAGTCATACTAATCTCAGGAAGGTAAGGAGGTTGCCCCATGCCCCTTTCTGCTTCTCTTGCATGTGTATGTCTTGCCCTACCCATACCACCAGTCCCTTGATGCACTGCATGGTCTGTGTTTAAACTCTTAAAATCTGGGGTGGAAGGTGAACTAACTGCCGATTCTGCTGCAAAAGCAGCATTTCTACCACTTTTTTCCTGTCTTCCCCATCCCAAATTTAGATCCAGATTTAGACTCCAAGAAGTTACCAGGTAGGGAGAGATAGAGACACCATGAGTCAGTAACTGCTGCTATCCCTGATATGGAGGACCTTTCTTGTGAGCCCTTTGAGAACCTTCAGGATATCCCAGTGTCTTTTTTTCTGAAGCAGACAACCTATTTATGGTGATATTGTACCTAAGTAGTCTCATGAGCCCCCAAGTAGCTTAATACAAGCCAGAACACGCTTATACCTATTAGTGTAAGTTAGTGAGATGCCACTGAGACCTGCATTCCTCCTCCTTCCAGGTACACTTTGTATTGTTGTCTTTCCCGCCTATTTCCCTGGTCTCCTGCCCATTTTTAAAATTTATTTATTTTTTGAAACAATGTCTCTATCTGTTGCCAAAGCTGGAGTGCAGTGGCACAATTATGGCTCACTGCAGCCTCTATTCCCCAGGCTCAAGTGATCCTCCTGCCTCAGCCTCCCAAAGTGCTGAGATTACAGGCATGAAGTACTGTGCCAAGCCCTGCCAATCTTTTTGATGAGCTCACTTTGCCTTCAAAAAGTCCTTTCCAGCCGGGTGTGGTAGCTCATGCCTGTACTCCTAGCACTTGGGAGTCTGAGGGAGGAGGATCACTTGAGTCTAGGAGTTTGACACCAGCCTGGGCCACATAATGAGACTCCATCTCTACAAAAAAATCAAAAATTAGCTGGGCATGGTGGTGTGCACCTGTAGTCCCAGGTACTTGGTAGGTCGAGGCTGCAGTGAGCTGTGGTCGTGCCACTGTACTCCAGCCTGGGCAACAGGTGAGACCCTATCTCCAAAAAAAAAAAAGGAAAAAAAAAGTTTTTGGCCAGGTACGGTGGCTCATGCCTGTAATCCCAGCAGTTTGGGAGGCCAAGGCAGGAAGATCACTAGATTAACAGATAGAGACCATCCTGGCCAAAATGGTGAAACCCCGTCCCTACTAAAAATACAAAAATTAGCTGGGCGTGGTGGCATGTGCCTGTAATCCCAGCTACTCGGGAGGCTGAGGCAAGAGAATTGCTTGAACCCAGGAGGCAGAGGTTGCAGTGAGCCGAGATCGTACCACTGCACTCCAGGCTGGTGACAGAGGAGACTCTGTCTCAAAAAAAAAAAAAAAAAAAAAAAAAGTTTTTTGCCTGGAAAACCAGAGCTTGAGGACTCCTACCCAATAGATCAAAAGTGTCTGAGGATGACTTGACTCTCTCTTGTTGAGCCCCTGCTAACTGTAGGTAGCTTCAGAGCTCTTCTCCCAGCTTGTATAAGGCACTGATACATAAGGCGGTGAGGGTTATGCTGGATCTGCCAGGAAAAGACCATTTTAGTAAGGAAACATGCTTTCTATTCTCAGGGACTGTGAAGATATTAATGGTACTCACAATTTTTCGATTTTCATACAAAATTACATTCTCTTAAATAAGCAATATGTTACTCCCACCCTCTGGGCTCTCAACTGGCTGCACTTTGGAGTCACATGGGGCATGTTAAAAAATACAAATGTCTGAGTCTGGCCCCAGGGATTCTGATTTAGTTTATTGAAATGTGGCCTGAGCATCAAGAATGTTAAAAGTTCAGGTCATCTCATTTGGGTAGACTGTTGCAGTGGAAAAAAGAAAAAGAAGTTCAGGTCACTCTAATGTGTAGCCAGTGTTAAGAACTACTGTACTAAGCATGGTCTGATCTAAACATTGTCAGGGCTTGAAGGATGGCCATACCTGTTCCCAGCTCCCACCCCATTCTCAATTCACATTTGTGGCTGTTACTTTGAAGGCTAGAAGTTTAGCTTTGGATTTAATAATATACTTTGAATGCAATAATCAAATGGGCTTTAGTCTTATGCCCTATGCAGGTTTATCTTTTGAACCCATTCATCTCATCTCATTTTGGTAAATGTGTATACTAATTGTGTATGTGAGTGTGGTATTTGTGTTCTGTGTGTAAGATATGGGCTCATTCACACAGAGATTTCAATCTGGTGTATTCTGTATTGGTATAATCTAACCTCTAGAATGTAAGGAGAGTTTAAAGTCTTGTCATTTAGCAAAAAGGACAAGTGTGCCTCTTTGCCACCAGCTTCAGGTTTGGACCTTCTGAAAGGTGTAGAAAGCATAGAGGAACAATTATATTTGACCATATTTCATCCCGAAGCTCATGGCTTAGGGGATTTAGTGATTTCATGGGCTACCAATCCACCTTGCCCAGAGAACTGTCAGGGTCCAGCCGTGTGTTATTCTTCTTGGCCTTTATGTGTGGGGGCAAGGAAAAGGTAGCCCTGTATCCACCTGGTTGATCATTTTCATGGGAAGAAGTCACAGCTAGAGAAGCACGAGGTGTTCCAAACAGCCCTTCATTGCACGCAGCTGTGATGCATTTGTTCATGCAGACTGCTTGTGGGGTAGAGGGGGCTGATGCTTATATTGAGATGCACCTCAGTACTGGGGGAGACCGCGTGAAACCTTCACTTACACGCTTTTGATTTTGGGTTCCTCACCCAGCTTGTTTAGTGTAAGGGTGGAAAGAAATAACAGGGTCTTGGGTTTTGTTCTATGTACAAAATGAACATTTGAATTCCCTTTTTCTCTAGCTCCAGGACATATGTCCTTGTTTATGGTTAAAAAGGTGGTGAGGGCAGGCAGCTTTTTGATTGTTTTTTTTGTTAGAATACAGGAACTTTTGATTATCCACACTTCAGCTATAATTTAACAAATGTGAACCTCATTTCTCCTGAGCATTAACAAGAGTAGAATTTATGTCCTTCTCTGGTAGTTTCACCTTAATAGAGAGCAGTGACCCTCCTCCCTCTGATTCATCTTCTAATAAGATAAAGTAAGCGTCACTTAAACCTTTTCTCCCTCTCTAGAGGAAGAGCTAACTGCTCGCTGCTTTAATCAGGCATGTTGGACTTGTACAAAGGCTAGGGACTTTCTTTTTCCCTCAGAAAATCTGGGAGGTTAGCTTAATATTGCACAGTAAGACTTCATGTGGGAACAAAATGGTTCACCCCTGGTGCTTGATTGAGTTCTTACAGGCAGGGTCGTTTGCTTTTTCCCCCTGCTGCCTTCCTAGAAGTTGCCCAGGAAAGCCACCCTGGAGCTCCCACCAACTCCTTCTGTTTTGCCTTACCCCTGAGATCCAGCTCCCACCTTGATGCTTCTGTCAGGCTCCTGTCCGAACCCTCCACTTTAACATAGGGACCAAGTGGCCTGGGCCTACTCACCCTACCTTGACAGAAGGAGAAACTAAACACAGACACAAACTGCATGTTTGCATGGCTCACAGGGAGTCGCTTTCATCTCACCTCTGTGGACTAATATCTCTCTCTTTCTCTCTCTTCCTTTCTGTGTTTTTCTCTTTATATACTCTGTAGCTGCCTGAAAATGCTCAACCTGTGGTGAGTCCCTCTCTCCAGTCCATTGCAAGGGGAGCGGACCAGACTAGGCTGGGATTGGCAAAGCCAAACAAAATGCCTTAGGAACATTCAGTGACTTCCATAGGACTCCTTATGCCATAACCACCCTGACTGGGGGATCTAGATCCATAAGGTGGGGGATGGGGCAGGCCTGGACCCAGGAATTAATCTATTCCTTCTTTCAAACCCACCTTATCACTGCCTCCTCCTGCCATAACAGTATCCCACAGTATCCAAAATTATCTATTTTTAGCTGAGTGAATCTTCTCCCAAATTAATATAACCAGATATGGAGAGGGACAGAGGTAAAAGGGCAAGATTGCTATATAAGTTTTTACATAGCAGTTGTATTTACTCATAGCCACAAGGATAGTGAGTTGTTACTGGATAATCTTATATTTTGCAACGTGGTCTCTAACCTGGAAAATTGGCTGCTTTGGGAAAATCTGACTTTTTTTGATTCAGCTGGCTCTTCCATCTTTAGAGTAGGAACCTGAAAAAAAGGGGGGAACTCCTTCTTCAGGGAGGGGTGAGTGTTTTGTTGTTGTTGTTTTGAGAATTGTTTTGTTTTTGTTTATTGTCTTTATTCCTATATGAGAGTTTAGTAGGCCAAGGGCTGACTCAGCTAATTGATATATTGGAGCCTGTCTTTTCCACTCCTGGAAAAGGTTCCTGGAATGTATTTTTAGGAATCACATGGAGTTTATGGAAGGAGAAACCCTAAAGAATCTGTGTGTGGTGAGGAATATTCTTGCTACAAGACAGAGCCCTTCCCCTGCTCTCTTGCCTGTGACCTTCCAGGTACTCCTGAACTTGTTGGTCTGTTGCAGTCTGGAATTGTAACTCTCCCAGATTGTCTGCACACATAGAGTCATATTCTACATGAAGTAACAGCCTGCTAGACTTCATGACTGCCATGTTTCTATTTGTCTAAAGTGAGTGGGCTGGGCACTGGTTTCTGAACCCTAACTATCTAAGCCAGATTGCCTCCGGGGCTTCCTTAGGGACAGGAATGCATTAAAGAAAACAACTGGGTTTTGTGGAGGGCAGATTTATAGTCTTAGGGGATCAAAGAGTGCATTTGGGCTATTTGTTTTGCAAATATGTGTCTGTGTAATCCGATATTGTGGTGGTCTGTTTTTTCCTGTGAGGTGTCAGTCACATGATCCTTACTGCAGATACTCTAGGGCCTCTTATATAGTCATTCAACCCTATGCTTGGAACTCTAGCAGGGCGGAAGGCGAGTTACAAAATTGGTCCCAAAGATCATAGGTACCACCTAGCCGAAGAGACAAGACATACACATGAAAGGACAAGAAGTTCTCCAGGACATTTAGATTACTGCCCTTGAGAGGCTGAGGGGCCAAGAGGTCACTATGGACAGGATGGTCAAAGAAGTCCTTGTAAACACTGTAGGACTTGAGTTAAGTATTAGAAGAAAGGAAGAATGTACAGGTATGGCAGAGAACAGGAACATAGCAGGGGAATAGCTGAAGAGAGAGAGCCAGGGCATAGTAAGAAAGCCGTGTGGAAAAGGTAGTGGGTCAGAGGCCTGGGGGGAAGAGCACTAGATGGCTTGTGACTAGGGAGACTTGGATCGATTTTGACTCCAGCATGTTGAGAACTTCTAGTCATCTAAACAGTCAAAGAATCAACTGGAAGGAAACCTAAGCCATGAAGAGTCCATCACCTGCCTTCACTCTCTTCTGAGAGTAACATATCTGAATGGAGTCAGTCAGTAGACTTGGTCTAGATTCTGACCCAGTTTAATAGATCTGTTGCTAGTAGTTACCACAGACATCAAAGAATTGAAGAACACATTGTGGGGCCTGCTTTCTTGTAGGCAGAATTATTAAAAAGCCTTTGCCACTGCTGAAGCTATAACCACAATAACTAGCAAAGATTAATCCAGGGCTCTAAATTTGAAATATTCCAACTCCTTTGAACCACAGCTCACACTCCCTTTTAGTCAGGTGGGTTCAGCATTGCACATCCAGTTACGATATGCTTGTAAGAAGACATTAATTCTTATGACTTGCCTTGGAGGAGGTAAAAGAGAAGTCATTGTAAAGTTTGAAATTGACCTAAATAATAGTTTAAACTATTTTTAATTGCTTTCTTAAAAACACAAAATCATCATCTTAGCATCCTCCAAAAAGATTAAGAAGTTGACTTAAAATTAGTAATGCCTTTGAAAGTCATGATTCAGAAGGAAAGAGGTAAGTCTTGAAATAGAGATTTAATTTGCTTCTTTTATTATTAATTTCAGGACAGTCATCTTGGAAAATGTCCAAGATTTCTAAAGCATACATATAGAAAAACACCATTTGGGCCAGGCATGGTGGCTTATGCTTGTAATCCCAGCACTTTGGGAGGCCGAGGCAGGTGGATCATTTGAGGTCAGGAGTTTGAGACCAGCCTGGCCAACAGGGTGAAACCCCGTCTCTACTAAAAATACAAAAATTAGCTGGGCGTGGTGGTGGGCGCCTGTAATCCCAGCTACTCAGGAGGTTGAGGCAGGAGAATCGCTTGAGCCCAGGAAGTGGAGTTTGCAATGAGCAGAGATCATGCTATTGCAGCACTCCAGCCTGAGTGACAGAGCGAGACTCTGTCAAAAAAAGAGAAAGAAAGAAAGAAAAGAAAGAAACAGAAAGAAAGGAAAGAAAGGAAAAAGTGAGGCTCTGTCGAAGGAAGGAAGGAAGAAGGAAGGAAGGAAGGGAGGGGGGGGAGAAAGAAAGACACCCTTTGTTCTTGAATTCTAGCTAGGGTTTCCACTGAGAATTATTTTTAACAATCAAAAATCTTGGTCACTTTTATGTAAAAGAATTTACAGTTTCCAAATACATATGACACTTTGCTTAGTGATTATATTAGCATCCATTAATAGTACCTCACAAATGTAATTGATACTTTCAGAGGAAATCTTTCCAAAGACCCTCTTAAGAAATTCCTATTTCTAAAATTTTCATGTTTAATTCATTCAGATATGATTAAACCCTATCATGGTCTGTGTCAGTGTTTGTTTCTGCATTCTTAGAAACTTTCTCCAGTTTTTGATAACTAGTCCATTGGATGTAGGAATACCAAGGAGTCTAACTAAACAGAGAGGGAATCGTGGCTACAGTGGAATACCTAGGGGTATGGGAAGTAAGTGACAGTCTTTATTTCCATATGAATGTTGCTGGCATTATTCCTACAACGATTAGGCAAGAGATTCAAATGTAGTTTTCTCAGAAAAGCTTTTCTTTCAAGGGTCTAGCAAGTCTGAGCTATACTTCCAACTTTATTGCCCTCTATCATCTGGCATCTTTGACTCATCCACCACCTTCTGTCCCTTACATTCCCATTCCCCATATATCAGCTCCCTGGAAAGGACATATCTTGTGCAAATTGCACTCATCACCCATTTCTG
Source organism: Ateles fusciceps (assembly GCA_036589455.1). Classification (NCBI taxonomy): domain Eukaryota; kingdom Metazoa; phylum Chordata; class Mammalia; order Primates; family Atelidae; genus Ateles; species Ateles fusciceps. The sequence continues at coordinate 1,498,151 of JAZHEH010001634.1, forward strand.
GACTGCCTGAGTAAGAATGATGCTTCCTTTTCTACAGACAGGAGTGAGGAAGGTGGAATTCTCAGACTTAGGGATGTGCCAGAACTGGCTAGTCCCCAGGGAACAGAACTTGGAGGACTCGTAAAGGAGCCAACAGCAACTCCATCCTAGACAGGGGCAGCTTATAAACCTCATCTGGCACAGCAGCAGTCTCAGGAAGTTAAATTGGGGGAGTCCCCAGTTTAGGGAGTGAGAGCATCCCGATGGTCACCTCCTGGGTTATGGCAGTGGTCGACTCCAAATGAAAAGGAGAGCTGTACTGATGTCAGTCAGGAGGTGTGGCTCACAGGTACTATTAGAGTCAGGGCCCCTTCTGCCTACTTTGGGTACTTGGGTGAGGGCAGAGAGGGGGATGGAGAGAATCGTTAATCCTTCATTGGTAACATGCTAAGATCCTCCCAGAGTTCCAGACATCATACTTATCATGGGATTTGTTTGCCTTAATTTATCCTCCCTGCCCTCTGGTCAGTGAGTTGCATTAAATAATTGTGCCCTCAGTATCAAGGAGTAGACAGTGTAGACTAGTTTTATGCAGCCCTGAGGACCCCCAGTCTTGGTTCTTGATAAGGTGAGGCATCTGGGTTGGGTGCTAAACTACGAAAGAAGCCTTCTTCATCCTCCTTCCAGTAATCCCTGTTTCAGAACCATTTTAATACTTAGGTAGGGTGACTACAGATTAAAATCAAGCAGCTATTTCCTTTGGCTTTCCTGGCAGACACTGCCCACTGCCTCCAGTGCGTGCACTGTAGATGGTGGGCGGTCCCTATGGGTGGGTGCCAGGGGGAAATCCCACCCCCTGCAGTAAGCAGAAGCAGGCAGAAGTCTGCTGGAAGCTGCAGGCCTCCCGCACTGACTTGCAATGTTCCTTGTGCTCCAGGTGCTGCTGTTTCTTTAAGAGGAAAAGGAAGAAGACTGCTCAGCGCCACAAGTGACCAGTGCCTCCCAGGAGTCCTCAGGCCCTGGGGACTCTGACTCAATTGTACCTGCAGCTCCTGCCATTTCTCATTGGAAGGGACTCCTCTTTGGGGGAGGGTGGATATCCAAACCAAAAAGAAGAAAACAGATGCCCCCAGAAGGAGCCAGTGCGGGCAGCCAGGGCCTAGTGGGTCATTGGCCATCCCCCGCCTGCCTAAGGCTCTGAGCAGGTCCCAGAGCTGCTGTTCCTCCACTGCTTGCCCATAGGGCTGCCTGGTTGACTCTCCTTCCCATTGTTTACAGTGAAGGTGTCATTCACAAAAACTCAAGGACTACTATTCTTCCTCCCCTTAGTTTACTCCTGGTTTTTACCCCACCCTCAACCCTCTCCAGCATAAAACCTAGTGAGCTAAAGGCTTTGTCTGCAGAAGGAGATGAAGAGGCTGGGGGTAAGGCCAAGAAGGTAGGAGGAAAATGGGAAACCTAGACTGGAGAAGAACTTCTCTGTGTCTCCAGTGTGCCTGGCAGTATGGTTTCCTCTTCCTCTGTGCCTGTGCAGCATTCATCCCAGCTGGCCACGGGGTTCAGGTTCCTTCTTCCCTCCCTCCTGTGAAGTTACACTGTAGGACACAAGCTGTGAGCAATCTGCAGTCTACTGTCCATATATGTTGGCGTTCTTAGCTTTCTTGACAAACTCTTTTTCTCCAGGTGGTAGTAGGACAATGAAAATTGTTCTGAGCAAAGGAAAGAAAACTGACTTTATTGCACTTTTAGTTTTTTTTTTAAAAAAAACAAAAACAAAAACATGCAGATGCATATTGTGTCTGGTTATATTGGGGGTTTTACTTTTATCTATTTTGAGGGGGATGGGGCCAGCCAAGCCATTCAGAGAGAACATGGGTCCAGAGGACATTCTCAGTGGAAAGAGTTTGATCTGCAGCACCCAGAAGAGAAGCCAAACTCAGTGTCATTCTGAGTGAACACTCAGGTTGACAAGAAAACATACTTGAATTTTCATTCATCTTCTCAGCTGCTGAAGAATGTCCCTACCAGTGCATCTTGACCTAATCAGCTTACAGTTTGAAAACCTAGCTCTCCAGCACGTGAGATGAGCCAGCCAAGCCAGACTGTGACCAGAAAACAGCTTATCCCAGAGACAGAGATGCTTAACAAAAAAAGTTGAAATTGTTTCCTCTGCTGCCAGGGACTTCCAGCTAGATAGCCATGTAACTTCCTGGTGATTTGCGGGACAAATTAGTGATGGAATAGCCACCACCATATTGCCATTAGTGGGAAAAAGAGGAGGATGGTAAACCTGCCTTCCACCTGCCAGAGGAGGCTCGGGGTATGGCATTATAGGGCCAGGAAAAGGAAATTGGTGTATCCTGTCTGCACTAATAGCTGAGCTGTAGCTGGCCTGCCTTATCAGAAACCAAGCTCATGAAGCTCTTCTCCCAGCAGGTCCATAGCAATAGGCTTAGGATGCAGTATGTGGGGCTGCAGTTAAAAGGAGGGAAAGATTGATTGGTGCTGGAACATTCCAGGGAAAAGGAGACTGGAGCAAAAGGTCTGAAATTATCTTCTCAATTGGACATAGACTCCTTCCAGAAAAGTGGCCATGCCTCTGAGCACGTTTTCCTCCGTATGCCCTCTGCTTCCCTCCATGGTGTTTTCATGTGAGGTACTACTGTGAAGGATCTTGGTTCCTCATTCACTGTTTGACAGGTTTTTCATGTGTGGAGTTACTCTTCTCATGCCCAATTTTCATTTGAGTTTAGTGGGTTAACCAAACAATGACTCCTCATTGCAGAGGTGACAGAGGAGAAAGGGTCATTTACATCAGGAAGGAGGTCTTGTATCTGGGAGTAGAGAGCTAACTATGGAGCACAATGGCTGGTCGGTGACTTAGTCTGATGTTTTGTGGAGCATAGAAGTCCTCACCTCTGGCTTGAGGTGTAGGGCTGTCTTTTGGACTGGAGGGTGTGGGATATTTTCTGGTAGTTGGCATTTCTTGAAAATTCCCTTGATGTACCTTACACAGAGCAGAAATAGCAGCATTAGCATGAATCAGAGGTACTGGGCTTCATCTGTTCCATTGGACCTTGGCTAGGAAATATCATTTCACTGGCATCAAACCTGCTTAGCTTATGGAAAGATGGTAATATGTCATTTCTATAATTGTTTCTGTATATGAAACATAGAGTGGCAGGGAGATGCAGTGTCACACCCCTTCCCCACAAGGACTGTGAAGATTGGGATTTGTGTCCTTGCCATTACCTAATGGTTACAGCCCTGTCACTAAAATTTACATAGTTTCTCAGTTGTGATTTGAGCAACTCTAATTTACTTTATAGAAAGTTTAACTTTTTCTCATCCCTGTATAGAAAATGCCTTGCCTCTCAAGAGAGGGCAGAGTGGGGCCGGGCAGAGTGGGGCCGGGCGTGGTGGCTCACATCTGTAATCCCAGCAGTTTGGGAGGCCGAAGCAAGTGGATCACCTGAGGTCAGGAGTTGGGGACCAGCCTGGACAACATGGTGAAACCCCATCTCTACAAAAAATGCAAAAATTAGCTGGGTGTGGTGGCACACGCCTGTAGTCCCAGCTACTTGCGAGGTTGAGGCAGGAGAATCACTTAAGCCTGGGAGGTAGAGATTGCAGTGAACCAAGATCACACCACTGCACTCCAGCCTGGGCAACTGAGTGAGACTCTATTAAATTAAAAAAAAAAAAAAAAGGCAGAGGGAAATGGTGGCAATGCCCGGAGCATCCTGGCACTCTATACCCTACTGAGTGCCTCTCTTCATCCCTTCACCCTGCCTACACGCGCGCACACACACACACACACACACACACATCACACTCTGCCTTACAGCTGGATTTGTGACTTTTTGTCTCAAAATTTTTATTGGAGCAGTTGTGGGGGAGTGTCCTTCCTAATACACTGTTCTCACCTCCCAACCGCCACAAATCTCTTACTAGATATTTGGTTTTCATAACAAAAGTAAAGAATCCCAGGTCCATCTAGCATGCAGGGTAGATCCTCCAGGGCCATTGGCACTTCAAGGTGGTCCCAGACCTGGGAGATTCTGATGGTATCTTCCTTAAAATTAATAAAACAAAAAGTGAAAAACCTGAGTACCCTAGAAGCAATTGGCCATCATCAGTTTCAGCCCCATCAGCATATCAGGACTCCCTCCTCAGCCCTATTGCTACAGTTGCTTAGCTGTATGCCTCAGCCAGATCCTTGGGGTTAGGGTGTGCAGTCACTGCCTGTCCCCACCCATCCACTTGCGCTGTAGTTTTTGAGCTTTCTCCATTTCACAACTATGGTGCCTAAGGATCTTTTTCTTCGGGATTGATGCAATTGTTTTTCTGAAAGGTAACTCAGCATCTGTTCATGAAAACCCTTAATATTGGCCAGGCATGGTGACTCATGTCTGTAATCCCAGCACTTTGGGAGGCTGAGGTGGGCAGATCATGAGGTCAGGAGTTTGAGACCAGCCTGGCCAAAATAGTGAAACCCCCATCTCTACTAAAAATACAAAAATTAGCCTGGCATGGTGGCACACGCCTGTAGTCCTAGCTACTCGGGAGGCTGAGGCAGGAGAATCGCTGGAACCTGGGAGGCAGAGGTTGTAGTGAGCCGAGATTGCGCCCCTGCACTCCAGCCTGGGCAACAGAGCGAGACTCCCTCTAAAGAAAAAAAAAAAAACCTTAATATTATACGTTAAGTCTTTTCCCAAGCTCTACAGTCCCTCAGACATTGCATCCTGAACAGATTGAGGCAAGCAGGCCAAGACCACCAAGGCATAAATGGTCCCCATACTCCCTTTTGACCAGGGTATATCACTTGTGTCTATGCAGTCTAAGTATGTAAGAGTTGGTCAAGTTGCTCTACGCACCTTGGCGCTTTCCAGAGATCTCACTCCAGACTGCCCCCAAGGGTGGACAGAGCATTCTGACAGCCAGTGTGCACTCATGACTGCCTTAATTAACATTCTTCTGCTATTATGGGGCCTGTCTGGCAGCAAACAGGGTCTAAGAAGGTTCAAGGTTAGCTTCCAGTTAAAATCCCATTTTATATCGGGATGCATGGGCTACAGATGCCAGCAGAGATCCTGACGTTTCTAGAAGTGTTGATTGTCTCTTTTTTTCTAAATGAACTCCAACTACTTAGAAAACAGCCCCAGCCAATTAGTCAGAAAATGTGACCATCACCCCTAAAGTAACTTCCAAACTTAGTTCGGTGGAAAGGTATGCTGGTACTGCATATTCAGTGTTGATTTTCAGTGCTAGTAGCCACTTTCAATGCCAGAAATATGTCACAATGATAATGTAATGTCAAAGTGGTTACTAAACATTATAGCCTTAACTTTTTGATGCAAAAGATAAAATTTTTAAAAAATCCTGCCAGTGAGCAAGCATGGCCTGCATTTCTCACAAGTGAGAACTTCCACGGCAGCCTAGAAAACATCTCAGAAGAACTTTTGTTTGATGCATCTCCCAAGCCCACAGGCCTCCTGTGTCCCAGCCACCTCTTCTATTTTCATATTGAAACCAGCTCTCCATTCCCATTGGGTTGCCCTGACAACATTGTCTCCAGTGTCAGAACCATATTAAGGTTAGTTTCTCAGATTGGGAGCCTACAACACCATACGGCCAACATTGCCTTTGCCATACCACTGCCACCATTCCCACCACCGCCCTATGGTCGGCAGATGAATTTCAGAAACGCTCAGGGAGCCAAGATAATTAGGCACCCCATCTGAATTGGCCACGCGAGTGACAGGCACTTATTTCTTGGGTTCTTGCTTTTGCAGACTCCAGGGAAGTCCTATCTAGAGGTCGATGGCAGAGACTCCTAGTCTTTCCCATGAGGGGTTGATAGGAATCAAATTGGGATTCCTTTATTCCTTTGGCTTTGGGTTTTGGGGTTTTTGGGTTTTTTTCCCCAATTTGTTTGTGTTTTTGGTGTATGGGGGGTGATTTTGTTTCTGAATAAGAAAAAGAAGAGGCAACCATGGCCCTTCTGTGGGTTTATAAAGTTTTGAGCAGTGTTTTAGCCACAAGTAAGGAATCTTGAAAGTCTTTTATCCAGCAAACAGTCTTTAAAATGTTTTACCTAACTCCTTCTGCAGGTGACTAAGTACAAAAAAATAGGTTTCTCATTGTATTCAAAATAGTGAGTAGGTTCTCTGGATAATACACAATGGTAGTTGACATATTTTCTCAAACACAACCAGAAAACCCACTTCCAGTATTTGTAAATCACCTTTCAATGGAAAAAGTGAACATGTATTCCATATATTTCTAGTTTGATTACCAAACTTGTTATTACAAAGAAACCTCAGTGCTATAGACAGAATTTCTTTTATTTTTCTTCTTTTACTCACAATCACTTTCCCGGTGCCATCACCACCTATAAGGTCTCAGAGCAGAGGATTATTCATGGTAATAAATGGGGGTGCCGTGCAGCCATTCCATTAACACCCACAGGAGGACAGCTGTTCCAAATGTCCCCCACGCACCCATCTTTCAGTACAGGTGAGACATTTTCAGTTCATGAGCTCCAGACCAAATCCCAGGCCAGCCCTTGCACCAAAAGCCTTTTTTAGAAGGCTTATCAGTCTATTAGGAATGTCTCAGGAAAGATGAGCCATTTCTTTGGGGGAGAAATATAGTTACAGATGGAAGTGTGTGATTGCGTATCTGTGTGTGTGTGTGGTGTGTGTGCGCACATGAGTGTGTGCGTTCATCTATGTGCATTTCACTTCCATAAAGACCCAGCCCAAGCTGCTGGGAGCCATGTGTTTGTGAGGATTCTGAGGTAAAGTGACAAGTGAGCTTCTGAAATTAGTGTCTCAGCAAGCTGGCTTTAGGAATGAGCCCCATTTATCAAGCAGAGAAAAGAATAATAGCAGAAAAGATAAAGATGAAACCAAAAATATATACCCCCCAATGGAAAATAATGTTGATTCAGCAATTCCCATTGGACATATTACATGCTCTAATTTATTATATTATTATTTGTCTGTCTTTGATCTTTGCCCATTGTACTCTTTAAAAAATGTTGAGATGTTGATTGCGATTTTTAAACAACTAGATAATGTATAAATCAGCTGTGGAAATCAGTTTTAATGTGTGGATGTGTCTGATTATTGTTAAATGCCTCTTTTTTTTACTTTTTTTTTTTTTTTTAGATGTATAATGTTTCATAAACCCTGGCACTGGTCGCAAAGCTCAGCTGTGAAAATGAAATTTGTAGTATTTTTTAAACATGAATGTCAATTTCAAGTGTATTTGAAATGGTTCCTCCAGGAGAGATATTTGTGCACCATTAGGAAAATCTTCTCTGCAGAGGAAGTAGCCTTCTTTGGAGAAAATGGAAAATGGGTTCTGATATGTTATCTCAAAATAGCCCATTTCCTAGGGCACCATGGAAAACACAAATGTGATCTTTAAGTATACCTCTTCCCCAGTTTGGGGAGGAAAGGACTCAGTTTGCACCCTTTTTGTATGTAAAATAAAATGTCTTAACTTTCTTGGCTACTTCTCCTTGTTTGTTTGGTTGATTGGTTTGTCTGTTTTAATCTCCCTTGGCTCATTTGTAATTAACAATCTAGCTAGGACCAATTTTGATGTGATTAAAGACTCCTGTGAACAAAAATAAATGCCTGATAATTTGGCATTCTTGCTTCATTCCTTTGGATTAAACATTTCTCCTCCTTCGAGTCACTTTAAAAATAAATATTGCTGTATCTCATCAAGTACTGAAGAAAAAATTATTTTTTAATGAAAAAATAAATATTGGTCAGGCATTGGTGGCTTATGCCTGTAGTCCCAGCACTCTGGGAGGCTGAGGCGGGTGGATCACTTGAGGTCAAGAGTTTGAGACCAGCCTGGCCAACACGGTGAAACCCTGGCTCTACTAAAAATACAAAAATCAGCCAGGCATGGTGGTGCACACCTATAATCCAAGCTACTCAGGAGGCTGAGGCAGGAGAATTGCATGAACCTGGGAGGCGGAGTTTGCAGTAAGCCAAGATGCCAAGATCTCACCACTGCACTCCAGCATGGGCAACAGAGCAAGACTCCGTCTCAAATAAATATTCCTGGAATAATTTGGACATTATCACTCACATGTTAGTACCTCTGTCCTTGTTGTTCTCAGGTGGTGGAACACAGGAAATCAGGATCTGCTTTGTGGAACAACTTTAGTAGCTTTATAATTCTGCTCTACAAATGTGGAACATGTGTCCAGACCCGACAGAACTTTGATGAGTAATGTGAAACCACACATGCATATGTAGCCAACAGAACAACTGTCAATCTGGGCATGACTGACTCCTTCCAGTTTGTTACTACTCCTTAATTATTTTTTCACAGGCAAGTAGCAGCCAAAGAATCATGAGAGAAAAGTTTCACATTGAGAGCCTTTTATCATAAAATATCAACCTGATTTTTTTCTTTTGAAAGTGGGAGTGGGAGAAAGGTTGCTGTAATGCCATTTTAGCCTTAGCTCCTCATGTGCAGGAGGCTACTTGGGTTTTTTGAGTGTTTCCTTGTTTTTGAGATAGGCTGGAGTGCAGTGGCATGATCACAGTACACTGTACACTACACAGGACACTGCAGCCTTGACCTCCTGGTGATCCTCTCACCTCAGCCTCCACGCTAATTTTTGTATTTTTTGTAGAGACAGTTTTCACCATGTTGCCCAGGATCAAACTCCTGGACTCAAGCCATCTACCTGCAACAGCCTCCAAGGTGCTGGGATTACAGGTATGAGCCATTATGCCCGGCCAGAGGCTACTTTGAAAACATGATTTGGTAAACATTTTTGTCTGGCTATGGCAGCCTGAGACCAGTGAATGAGGAAAGAGGCTTAACAAAAAAAAAAAAAAAAAAAAAAAAAGGCGGGGGGGGGGATGAGAGATGGATTTGGAAGACATCTTTGTCAATATAACAATTTTTAAAACTTCCACCTGATTGGGGTTGTCTGAATTGAGGTGCAAGGATGGGAAATAACAAGGTAACTGTCTTGAAGCTCTACAACGTGACTGTGCCGGGCGTGGTGGCTCACACCTGTAATCCCAGCACTTTGGGAGGCCAAGGCGGGCAGATCTCAAGATCAGGCGAACAGGACCATCCTTGCTAACACAGTGAAACCCCGTCTCTACTCTACAAACAAAAATATTAGCGGGATGTGGTGACACGCCCCTGTAGTCCCAGCTTCTCGGGAGGCTGAGGCAGGAGAATCGCCTGAACGCGGGAGGCAGACGTTTTGCGGTGAGCCGAGATCGTGCCATTGCACTCCAGCCTGGCGACAGAGCACGACTCTGTCTCAAAAATAAATAAATAAATAAATAAACGACAAAGTTAATGCCAGTGGCCCTGCATAACTTCAGCCTCAGGTCAGCACCTCATGAAGACTACATGGCATAATTCCATATGGAAGTGGAGCCCTGCGCCTGCAATCTGTGCTGTGACGACCTGGAATTTCTACGAAGTCAATCTTTGAAAATTAGTTTTAAAGACGTTTTAACGCCATAGGTACAAATTTTGGAAGCCTGTCTTTTGTTTTGTTTTGGTGTGTAAGAGTCCCAGTACCAAAGCATGCTGTGGAGTGGGACGACAAGTGTGTTAAAACCGAAAACAGCCTCGTGGGAACTTCTAGTAACTAACCCTGACATCTGGAAAAAAGGCACTGTATCTTCAGGCCGTGGCATAAATTTTTCATGTCAGTGCGGATGTGAAGCTATTCCGCCCGATACTTGTTGGGCACACAGTACTGCAGCGCTGTGAGGGAGCTGTGGGACAGAGTAAATGCCACACTGCCCCTTGTGCGGAAAAAGTCTATTGGGGAAATCACACAGGTAAAGGAAGTTAAGAACAGCTTATACAATAAGGTGTGCATTGATTTATACATCAGCAAGCAGAGCGAGATTACAGAAAGGAGAGAAAAAATGGGTAGTAACGTGATGGACTCAGCAAAAAGGAAAGTGGGTTGTGCAGCAAGTTTTGCAAGACAAGTGGAAGCAACCGTACAAGGTCACGCTCGGGAAGGATAAATGTGCCTGGAGCGTTTGGAAGCTACCACGCCTAGAGCCAATTTGGTGGTGACAGACACTTGACTGGCCCAAACAGGCAGTGACAGGCGTCCCGTGTCCCTGTCCAGGCCCACGTATTTGCTATCCTCAAACGCCAGCGACCGCAGGCCCGCGGAACAGCGCTCTGGGCGGGGCGGCCGGGCCGCGGGGCATGCCGGGGCTTGTGGTCCTTTCGTAGCGCCGGCCCGCGCTCGGCGGGGCCGCCTTCCGCCGCTGGCCTTCCTGTGGGTGGGAGAGGGCGGCCGGGAGCCCAATGAGGGAGCCGTAACGTGGCAGCCACCCACGAGCCCGCGTCGGTGCCCGCCCCGCAGGAGGACCTACTATCCGGCACCGACCGGAGGGGGGAAACGGCGCCCGCCGCCCGCCCGGAGCCCGCGAGCAGTCCCAGTACCCCCCGCCCGCGCGTGGCGGCGCCGGCGTTCCAGCCTCCGCGGCCCCACCCTCTTCCTGTCTCTGCTGTCCCGGCCGCGTTCGCCTCCGCCTCCGCCTCCGCCTGTGGATGCTGCGCCTCTCCGAGCGCAACATGAAGGTGCTTCTTGCCGCCGCGCTCATCGCGGGCTCCGTCTTCTTCCTGCTGCTGCCGGGACCTTCTGCGGCCGATGAGAAGAAGAAAGGGGCCCAAAGTCACCGTCAAGGTCCGGTGGCGTCCGCGGCATTTACGGTTCCGGAGCTCGGGCCCAGACGGCCTTGGCTTAGCCCCCTCCCTCCCTCGGCTTCTGTCTGTGGCCTCGTGTCGCCTGGGCCGTCCTGCCCATTCAGTCGGGAGAACCACCCGCACCCACCCCGACAGCCCCAGCCCCGACCCCCTCAGCCCCTGCCGTGACCCAGGGAGTTAGTTGGGTCTCAGGATGCCCATCTGGGCTGGCACTGGCAGCCTCAGGGCAGCCTTTTTGAAAACACCCCTCAGTGCTGGGGAGATGGTGAAAGATCATGCCTGCCAGATTCCGAATCATTTCTCTCCGTAAGCCAAATTTTAGTCACTTGAAATTACAGAACACAGTATGTATAGTTCAAACTTAAGTGGTGAACTTAGACCCCTTTCTTACGGGGTTTTTAATGTTAATTTTTAGAATCTGGGTCGATTCGCTGTTTAGAGCAAATATTGTTATCCTGTAGTCCAAGAAGAGTGTAGATAATGGAGCTTTCATCAGATTCTCAGGATTTTTACCTTCACCAAAATCAGATCCAAACCACTTTTCTAAAACTGTGGCTCTATTCTCTCTCCCATCCTCAGGGCAGCTTCTTGTGCCTTCCCTCTCCCAGAAAGCCCCTTTAAAGAAGCTAAGTTGGAAATCGTCTCTTTTCTCAGGTGTATTTTGACCTACGAATTGGAGATGAAGATGTAGGCCGGGTGGTCTTTGGTCTCTTCGGAAAGACTGTTCCAAAAACAGTGGATAATTTTGTGGCCTTAGCTACAGGAGAGGTAAGTGGCTGGCGCAGGGGTAAACTCAAACAAAGTGAAGTTGGCACTGGGGATGGCAGCAAACTGACCTGTAGAGTGCCACCCATCTGTAGTGTGGCCCTCACTGAGCACCAACTGCCTGTTGCCCTGGGAACCCAGCATTGTCCTTTCTTAAGAGTGAGGGGGCCCTGACCCAGCACAGTGGCTCATAATTATAATCCCAGCACATTGGGAGGCCAAGGCAGGAGGATTACTTGAGCCCAGGTGTTCAAGACCAGCCTGGGCAACATAGCAAGACTGTCTCCACCCCCCCCCAAAATTTTTTTTAATTAGCTGGGTGTGACGGGGTACACCTTTGGTCCCAGCTACAGCTACTGAGGAGGCTGAAGTGAAATGGAGGTTACAGTGAGCCATGATCACGCAACTGTCCTCCAGCCTGGGCTAGAGTGAGCCCTTGTCTAGAATATATTTAACCTGGGCATGGTCATGCCTGTAATCCCAGCACTTTGGGACTTTGGGAGGCCAAGGTGGTGAAACCCCGTCCCTACTAAAAACACAAAAATTAGCTGGACGTGGTGGTACGCACCTGTAATTCCTGCTACTCAGGAGGCTGAGGCAAAAGAATTGCTTGAATCCCGGGGGGGTGGAGGTTGCAGTGAGCTGAGATCATGCCACTGCACTCCAGCCTGAGCAAAAGAGTGGACCCTCTCACTAAAAAATTAAAGGCTGGGTGCAGTAGCTCACGCCTGCAATCCCAGCATTTGGGAGGCTGAGATGGGTAGATCACCTGAGGTCAGGAATTCGAGACCAGCCTGGCCAACATGATGAAATCCCCTCTCTACTAAAAATACAAAAATTAGCCAGGCGTGGTGGCAGACACCTGTAATCCCACCTACTCGGGAGGCTGAGACAGGAGAATTGCTTGAACCCAGGAGGCAGGATTCAAGCAGTTTTTGCTTAAATTGCACCATTGCACTCCAGCCTGGGCAACAAGAGGGAAACTCCATCTCAAAAAAATAAGTAATAATAGGCTGGGTGCGATGGCTTACGCCTGTAATCCCAGCACTTTGGGAGGCGGAGGTGGGCAGATCACGAGGTCAGGTGTTCGAGACCTGTCTGGCCAACATAGTGACACCCAGTCTCTACTAAACATACAAAAATTAGCCAGGTGTGGTGGTGCGTGCCTGTAGTCCCAGCTATTTGGGATCTGAGGCAGGAGAATCACTTGAACCTGGGAGGCAGATGTTGCAGTGAGCTGAGAACACGCCATTGCACTCCAGCCTGGGTGACAGAGTGAGACTCTGTCTCAAAAAAAAAAGGCTGGGCGTGGTGCCTTATGCCTGTAATCCTAGCATTTTGGGGTGGGTGGATCATCTGAGTTCAGGAGTTCAAGACCAGCCTGGCCAACATGGTGAAACCCCATCTCTACCAAAAATACATAAACTAGCCGGGCATGGTGGTGCATGCCTATAATCCCAGCTACTCGTGAGGCTGAGGTGGAGAATCGCTTAAACCCAGGAGGTGGAAGTTGCAGTGAGAGGAGATGGTGCCATTGCACTCCTGCCTGAGTGACAAGAGCAAAACTCCATCTCAAAAAAAAAAAAAAAAAAAAAAAAAAAAAAGTAAGGGGTCCAGAGCTTCCTGAGGAGACTTCACCTAGAGCGATGGCAGTGGATTTTGAGGAAACAACAGTACTCTGTTTCAGTTTATATTAACTTTCCATTGAGCCAGCAGGTGACCTTTCTTCTCAGTTTTCTTGTATCTGTTCTTATGACTGGAAGAAATAAGAGGGGGAAAGGCATTGTGTGGTGTATAAAGTCTGGGAATTGTGTGGAGGCAGAGGAATTCCCCACATCTGTATGCGCCATGCGTGTCCCGTGATGGCTGCTCGCTCACTCAGCCGCACAGTCAGCAGTGAAAGCGGTCAGCTGGGGTGTCTCTCTGCAAGCAGGCGTGGACTTGTTCCTGCAGGGCCTGTTTAATGTCTTCCTGCTGCCCATACCACCTCCTTACCCTTCTCTTCCCTTTTTCTAGAAAGGATTTGGCTACAAAAATAGCAAATTCCATCGTGTAATCAAGGACTTCATGATCCAGGGCGGAGACTTCACCAGGGGGAGATGGCACAGGAGGTAACCACAGGTCCTCTGGGCCAAGGAGTATGTCAATGTAGCCTCCACGGTGGGAGGGCCAGGCTTTGCTGGGGAGACAAGTCCTCTTTCTTCTCCAGCCCTAGAGGTAGGCCTACTTATTACCTACTTTGAGACCAGCAGCACCCTTCTTTGTAGAGAGAACCTAGTACAAAGGAGAGAGAATAATGGGGTGGACCTGATGGAAGACCTAAGAGACTGTCTCCCAGGTGGCTGACCTGCTGATCCAGGCCTATAGCCTGGTGACCTTTCCCGATATCTCTTCGGAATGGGGACTGGAAAGAGAGGCATGTGGAAGCAAAATGAAGACATGTGGGTACACAATTCTAGGTCAGGCATGCAAAGCCTGTGCAGGCTACCCTGGAAGCCCCAGCAAGAGTGGGAGGGCCAGGCACGGTGACTAATGTCTGTAATCCCAGCACTTTGGGAGGCCAAGGTGGGTGGATCACTTGAGGCCTTGAGTTCAAGACTAGCCTGGTCAACATGTCGAAACCCTGTCTCTACTAAATATACAAAAAGAGTGGGAGCAGTTGCTTTCCTTGACAGTCTTCCTTCGTCCCTCCCTCCTTTCCTTCCTCCCTCCCTCCCTCCCTCCCTTTTTTGGAGTCTTGCTCTGTCACCCAGGCTGGAGTGCAGTGGCGCGACCTTGGCTCACTACAACATCTGCCCCTGGGGTTTAAGCGATTCCCCTGCCTCAGCCTCCTGAGTAGCTGGGATTACAGGCACCCACCACCACACCTGGCTAATTTGTATTTTTAGTAGAGACAGGGTGTCACCATGTCGGCCAGGCTGGTCTTGAAACCCTGACCTCAGGTAACCTGCCCGCCTCGGCCTCCCAAAGTGCTAGAATTAGCGGCGTGAGCCACTGTACCTGGCCCAATCCTTGACAGTCTTTCACCAGAGACCACTCTGCTAGGGCCGACTCTCACCTCTGCATTAACTTGCGCACAGAGGACAGAAAGACCCCCTGGACCCCTGCGTGAGTCTCACTGAGCTCAGGTGCAGCCGGCTGCTCCATTAGAGCACAGCTCACTCCTCTGTGAGTGTCTGTGGGGCTCTGTGGTGGGGGTTGTGGATGTAAAGATCCATGGGGCAGTGGCTCCCTTTTACTTCCAACAACTGAAAATGTGCAAGTGGGCCATGATACAGCGTTTAGGACTCAGGCTCACAAAGGAGACCAAAGAACTGTATTTGTGGGTCAGACACAGCTGGGCTCAGTCCACCGTCTGCCAGGCGAGTGAGTCCTTGGAGCTCTAGTTTCCTCTTCTGTCCAGTGAGGCTGGAGAGAGTTGTGGGGCTGTGAGGATTAGACTAAATCTGGAGTGTGATGTGCCTGGCATACTCTGAGTGCTTAGTAGGTCAGCCATTGTTAAGTGCTGCCAAGCAGAGGAATCCCCCACAGGCCAGGGGGAGCAGGCGTGGGCTTGCGGATGCGAGGGAAGATTTCAGTGGGGTCCTGGATGAGGAGAATTCGAATGGGCAAAGAAGAGGCAGGGTTAGGGCAGAAGCCCAGTGCTGTTCTGTGGAAGCAGCCTGGCCAAAGGTGAGGTGAGGGCATCTGTACCCAGAGTGCAGAGAGGTGGGTCATGGCCTGTAGCCTGGGCTTCGGCTTGCAAGGAGTCGGGGCCACAGAGCTGAGTAAGAGGATGAGCCCTCGCTTGGGGTGCCAGGGGAGTCGCATGGTGGCAGATCCAGAATGTGGAGACCAGGGCAGGCAGGCTGCTGGGGGCGCTGGTACAGCTGACCCTGGGTGGGGGAGATTTGGGCCTGATCCCAGGGTGGCTGAGAGCAGAGATTAGACAGCAGACCACCGTTAGCTCTGCCGCTGCTTCGCTGGGGCTCCTTTTATTCTCTGGCCTCAGGTTCTTCATCTTTGAAGTCGAGTTAGCTCCTCCTCATAGGGTAGATTATTAAATATGTAAGATGCTTGGAACAGTCCCTGGCACACACTGTTAGCGCCCTAAGCACTCACCTACTGCAGCCGGTGGGACGGGAATGGAAAGAAAGAGTGAGTGCATGGGGGGATGGGTAGGGACAAGCTGAGCCACGTGCAGAGGAACAGGGGTCAAAAGAATAACTGAGGTCAAAAGATGATGAGATATGTTGAGTTTAAAGAGAAGTGTCCATTTGGGTTTGGAACTCCTGTATCTTGGGAGAGTGATTGGAGCTAAGGATGGAGATTTGGGGGTTTTCTGGATAACAACTATAATCAAAATCCCACAGTTGGCTGAGATTTACTCAGAGGATTCTCAAATGGGGGAGGCTTTTGGCCAGTACCCCAGCCAGGACTCACTGCACGTGTGGGGCAGGGTCCAGTCTCCCAGCGCGGGGGGTGAGAGGTGGAGCAAAGGCGGAAGCACCCTGTCCCCACCAGCCAGAGTCTGGTCATTCTTGGTTTTCAGTCTTCCTACCTGCGGCCCAATCAGAACCATCTTCCTGGTTGGCATCGGTCTAGGACAGTTTCCCAGCCCAGTTCCATTTGGTGGAACCACAGAATGAAGGTAGGGGCACTGAGAAGGCAAAAAGGCTTTTGCACGCAAATACATTTGAAAGGTGATAGATAAAACAAATGAAAATGACCCTTTTTTTGCCGGGTTGCTCGGGCTTAATGCACAGTGTCAGTTTCCAAGGGGTGTCAGGGAAAACGAAGGGTTTCGGTGTTTCTTCTGGAACCAGCTTTGGAACTAGGATCTCCGAAACGGCGTAGTGATCACCCCCAGCTGCCCTTGTCACAGCCCCAAGCCCCATGTGGACAGACACATCACACACACTCACAGCTGCCTTTTATTCCTGTTCATTCCTTGTTAAGAGACGTTGATTCCCCAGAACCCAAGGAACAGCTTCTCTCCACCCATCTCTGGCTGCTTTCTCCTCTGCAGCTATGCTTGTGTCTTTTGTACTCATAGGAAAACAGGCTGGCCAGCCACAGCAGTCCTCCTTCTCTGGAGAGTCCTGACCCCATTGACTCCCCCTGCATCATGCTCAGCACCTCCCTCCACCAAAGTCCCTCCGTGGCAGGCCCGAACCCTGGCCGAGGGGAGCTCATAACATGTGCCTTATTTAAAAGCCACAAAACTATCCCCCTCAAAATAATCCTTCTGTGAGCTGTTCACCACATCAGCCTGGCCTGATGCCCCACTTGGTCTCAGTCAGCATGGCTTGGCTCTGAGGATAGAAGGTGCCCAGCCTGGCACAGAGGACAGCTTGAGCCCCTCAGTCCTCGCCCTGAATGTCTGCTTGGTTTGGCCCAATCCAGCTCCCCCGACCTACTCTGTCTTTTTTCCCAGGAAAGAGCATCTATGGTGAGCGCTTCCCTGATGAGAACTTCAAGCTGAAGCACTATGGGCCTGGCTGGGTGAGCATGGCCAACGCAGGCAAAGACACCAACGGCTCCCAGTTCTTTATCACCACAGTCAAGACGGCCTGGCTAGATGGCAAGCATGTGGTGTTCGGCAAAGTTCTAGAGGGCATGGTAAGTTCTGGAAGCAAGGGCTATACCTGGGTAGTCCTCACCGGGGATTCCACACAGGCCCCGGGGGCAGGAGCTCCATGCGTCCATCCCTCTCCCAAAAGGACCCAACCCACAGGTGTGGCCCAGGGCTCCTGTCCTGAATAAACCCTGCAGCTCCATGCGCCCAAGATTCTCAATTCTTCCAGCCCCAAAGAGCCCTGCCAGGAAGCCTCGTTAAGGCTGCATAGCTGCCTGAACCTCCCTCCCCTCATACACTCAGTGATGTGCTGGCCCCACCCCTGAGGTGTCCAGAGTGCAGCTGAACACGATGTCCATGAGAAGCCACCTTCCCCACTCACCCTCTTTGTCCTCCTCGCCCTTGGCCCAACCTGGCTCTTATTTCAAAGGAACAAAACTCCTGCATGCCCTTGTCAAATCTGCGTTCTCCGTGCCCTGGCCTAGCGCCCTGGCCAGGAGTCTGTTAGAATTTTGGTGCCTCCAGTTTTGTGTGCTGTTGATCACTTGTGGGTCTCAGCCTTCCTGAGCCATACGCTGGGGCCCTTCTCCCGGGCGGCGGACCTCCTGACCCACCATGCCCTCCTTTCCTTTCCAGGAGGTGGTGCGGAAGGTGGAGAGCACCAAGACAGACAGCCGGGACAAACCCCTGAAGGATGTGATCATCGCAGACTGCGGCAAGATCGAGGTGGAGAAGCCCTTTGCCATCGCCAAGGAGTAGGGCCCAGGGACCTCTTCCTTTTAGTGACCGTCTGTGCAGGCCCTGTTGCCCTCCAGGGGGTGAAGTTAGTCCGCCACAGGGCTCTGAGCTGCACTGGCCCCAGTGCTGGCATCTGGTGGACCCACTCCCCTCACATTCCACAGGCCCGTGGACCCAGTTTTGTATCAAACTCCTGCCAACACTGACCAATTAAAAAAAAATGTGGGGTTTTTTTTGTAACGTGTGGGCCTGGTTCTTGAGCCTGCGGCGCCTCCCCCAAGCCTGCACCCCAACAGGCCTGCCCCTTCCCTGGGATCCTGCCTGAAACTTTGACCCAAGAGCTACCCAGGAAAAGTCAGGCAGGAGCTTTTGCCCCCTGCTTCTAAACTTCACCGGCTGCTAGGCCTCCACATTTGCCCCCCCTCACCACCACCCTCCAGTCTATGTGAAGAAATATACCTGTACCTTTTCATAGCCTACCTCTAAATGGACTTTTTTTTTTTTTTGTAGAGACAGGTCTCACTGTGTTACACAGGCTGGTCTCAAACTCCCAGGCTCAAGCAATCCTCCTCTTGGCCTCCCAAAGTGTTGGGATTACAGGTGTGAGCCTCCGTGCGCAGCTGACTTCCTTTATGGCTTATCTTCTTGACCCTACCTTGGCTCCTGCGCTCTAAGAACGTGCAAATTCTACCACCTCCAGCCACCAGTGCAAGCCAAGTTCTGAGCCTTGAGTGGGATGTGGCACAGCTGGGCACTGGGTAGTTAAGTCCTGGGTCCAGACCAAGGGAGGACCTAGCCTTATATGAAGTTGATAGGATGGAGGCACATGACTGTCCTAGGAGGTGTCCAGAGGCCTCTGAACTGATCAGGACGTAGGTGGCAGAGGAGCAGGGTGACAGGCAGCGTTTGGCTGGGCTTTATCTGGGCTGATGCTGAAGCTGGAGAGGCCCTGGAGCACACCATCCACCACCACGTTGGGCAGCGGCTCTGTGGGATAGAATTAAACAGGTCTGGCCTCAGGCCTGCAGCTCCTTGAGCTCCTGTTCATGGGCTCAGCACCCCCCCCCCCCCCGCCCGACCCTGCCCTTGGAAGTAGGAGCCCCTGCCAAAGCAGCAGACAGCAGCTGTCCATCCCAAATGAAGCCTTGACATTCCCAGGTCGAATTCTGTTCACATCAGCTTGGTAAAGAAGTCAGGCTATGGAGGAAGTGGAGACCAGGGAAGCCAAACTTGTTTTCCTTGTGTCTACACAGCAGGCTCCAGGGGGAAACAGGAGCAGGAGGTAATGGCCCCAGAGGAGGGCAGCAGGAAGGACATGCTGCTTGGGGGATCCCGGGAGTAGAACAATGCCAAGCCCACCTCCTGTAGCCCTGGATCTAGGCAGCTCCTCACCTGGGGAGGGGGTGTACACATAGGGATCCACATGGAAACTCAGGACAGGCCGCTGGTGCTGCTGGGAGCTGGGAGGAAAGAGGGTCATGAACCATGGGTGTGGGGAGGCAGGGCAGAATCCCACAGGGAGGTGGAGATGGGGTTGAGATCACCAGGGACCCACGAAGGAAAATGTGAGTGGGAAATGGGCTCAGGAGGCACCAAGGGGAGGATAGACCACAGGGCCCAGGGCAGACAGGCCCAGGCAGCAGGCCAGCCTCCTAGCATAGGGCCACTAGGGGGCGGCAGGGGCCAGGCACGGGTCAGGGCCTTGACTTGCCTGCTGTCACCAGGCAGGAACTCCCCCAGGGTGCTGAAGAGAAGAAAAACACTGTAAGCTGCCTGGGGATGCCCGGGGGAATGTGAGGAAGGGGTGGGGACACCAGAGCCCAGAACTGTACCTCCCAGGGGACCACTGCTTCTATTTGTAACAAGCCCAGTTCCGGAGGTGGCTAGGGTAACCAAGGCTGTTCAAAAAAGCCCCTCCACCCAGGTCAAGAAAGCTGGTGAGGGCGGTCATATCAGGCTGGGGCCTGGCAGGTATGAGAAGAAAGGGCTGGCCCTCCAACACCTTTCCTCACCTGCTCGCCACTGACAGTCCCTGGCCCCCACCCCCAACCCCCCCCCTTACCCGCAGCTGCGAGCTTTCGGGTCTGTGGGGAAGTGCCGAAGTCTCAGGAATTCCAGTAACTCCTTGGGCACCTCCTCGTTCAGATACAGGATGCCCTGGAGAGGACAGAGGAGACCTGCCATCAGACCCAGCTACTAATTTGCATAGCCCAGTGCCGATTGAAAATGCAGGACTCTTTGTTCCAAAAAAAATTTCAAGACAATGACAGCAGAGCATTAAACCAAGCTCAGGGCCCTTGTGAGCACTGGGCCCTGTGTGCACAGGTTGTAACCCGCGAAGTGGCGTAGCTTTGCTGTTGGGGGAAGGACACTCACCCTACATCCCATCAGGAGGGCAGCACAGGACCCCATCCTGGAGGGGACAGGACCTGCCTTTCATGGAGCTGGGACTACCTGTGTCTGTTACCTCATTCAGTCCTTTCAACACTCCAGAGAGGGATATTTGGACCTATATTACTTTTCAGAAAATGGATGCTTGAGGTCGTGAATAACATCCCTAAGTTGTGGGTTCCCTCCCTGCCATGCCCCCACACCTCTTTGTCTGGGCCACGTCCCTGGCACAGCAGGCTGCGGCGACCAAGTGTGCCCTTGCATACCTGGATGTAGGCCTCCAAGCCCTGCCGGCGCTGTTCCAACCCTCTGGTCCTCCAGTTGGGCAGGCGTTTCGAGGGGAAGTCGGGCACTCTGTACAGCTTCTTGATCTACTGGGGGTTTACCGCGTGCGATCACAGCATCCCGACTGAGCCCTCAAGCCCTCTCGCCCAAGCCAGAAGCCCTCCCGCGCCCCGCGCCCCCGCCTTCGGGCTCTACCCTGGGACAGACCCTGATGAGTGGTGGACCGGCCGATGGCGAGGGAGGCCCCAAACCACCCACAGTCGCCCGGGAGGGTGGGCACGGGGCCTCCCGGGGTGACCGGCCATACAGGGGCATGGTCGGTGCGGGCCAGGATCTGCCCCCCTGCACCCTCCTCTCCACAGACAGGGGCAGTCATGGGGGTGGCGGAGGCTGGGGCCGGAGCTCGCCCTCCCGCCTCACAGGGCCTGGGCAGGGGCTGGACGGAGCCTGGGCCGGGGTCGGTGGGGGTCGGCGCCGCCTCACCCGCTTGTGCAGCGCGTGGAACTCGCTGTAGCGCCTCGGCACCGTGTGTCTGCGTCCGCTGCACAACACCTCTACTCGGAACACCTGGCGGCGCGGGCGGGCAGTGGGGGTGCACGTGAGACCCCGCGGGAGGACGGAGCAGGACCCGCGCCCAGCGACGCGCCCACCCGCCCGGCGCTCAAAGGCACAAAGCGGCCTTGCGGCCCCGCGGCTCCCCGGGACGCTCCGCTCCCGCACACCTGGGAGAACCGGCTGGCGGACCCGCCCCTCGGCGCCCTGTGGTCTCTCAAGTGCCCGAACCACAGTCTGAGAGGGTGGCAAATCCAAGCGACCCCCAAACCCTCGACAAGGTGTCCCCCGACGGTCTGGCCCTCAGCGCGCCCGTTCACTCCGGCCCGGGCTCCGGGTCCCCACTGAGCGCAGCGTGGGGAAACCCGGCAGGTCCCAGCGCCCCTCCCCATCCAGGGGCCGCGCTCACCATGTGGCCTTTCTCCGGGCTCTGCCTGGGCCCCTCGGCCTCGGGCCCCACCGACGGGATGTGAACTTCCAGCATCCGCGCCCCAGTCCCGGCCGCTCCGCGCGCTCGGATCCAAGCCCTAACTCTCCCGGAGCAGACAGAAGACCCCTGCGCGGCCGGCCCCGCCCCTAAGTCCGCAGGCCCCACCCAGGCCCCGCCCCCAGGCGACCCCGCCCCGGGCGTTCCCTCCCGCGGCGGGTCCTGAGACCAGAAGATTAGGCGGGACCCGGACGCAGCGCGGGGCAGTGGAGTCACCCGTTTGTCAAACATTTACTGAGCGCTCACTGATGCCAGGAACCGGTGAGCGAAATGTCACCCATCCTGAGTTAAGCGTCTACTAAGGACTAAGAACGGCCTGTGGCTCCAGGCGTGGACGGAGGCGGGGCCCGGGTCTCAGTGCCGGTCCTCTGGCCAACCAGGGACCTACCTGCCTTGCGTTCCTCAGTCCCTTCCCCAGCCTTTCCCCTCCTTTCAGCCTGGTCCCTGGGATTGCGACCCGGATTCCCCCGGCTGAGACCACACCTGAGCAAGGCGTGGACCCAATCCAGCTATGATGCCCCCTTCCCCAGCATCCACAGGCCCCTCCATTCATTCATGGTTTTCACCCATCCATCCACTTGTATCTTCTAACCCTAAGCGACTCCAGGCTGTTTGAGGGG
Source organism: Ateles fusciceps (assembly GCA_036589455.1). NCBI lineage: Eukaryota > Metazoa > Chordata > Mammalia > Primates > Atelidae > Ateles > Ateles fusciceps. Next base: position 1,520,262 of record JAZHEH010001634.1, read on the forward strand.
AAGAGGCAGTTTAGGGACTTAGGCTCTGATTTGGGGATCAGACAGCCTGGCTTTCAGGAACTGTGTAGACCTTTGCTCATCTGCAAAATAGGGATAATGTGGCTTCTTGAGGCGAGTGTATACAGTGAGATGATTCAGCCAGGCGCGGTGGCTCACACCTGTAATCCCAGCACTTTGGGAGGCCGAGGCGGGTGGATCACCTGAGGTCAGGGGTTCGAGACTAGCCTGGCTAACATAGTGAAACCCCGTCTCTACTAAAAATCAGCCGGGCGTGGTGGCACGTGCCTGTAATCCCAGCTACTTGGGAGGCTGAGGCAGGAGAATGGCTTGAACCCAGGAGGCAGAGGTTGTAATGAGCCAAGATCGTGCCATTGCACTCCAGACTGGGCAACAGAGCAAGACTCTGTCTCAAAAAAAAAAAAAAAAAAAAAAAGTGAGACATGTTAGGTCCTTAGCAGAAGTATTGGGTAGCAGCTTGACTGTGGGCTTGTCCTGGATGACTAGGACAAGTGGGCACAGGGCAGTGGATGGGAAGAGGGACTTTGGGGGGTGGCACCAGTTGCCCTTGTCCATCCGTGTGGGCAGCTGCTTCCTAGATATGTGGCAGGATTTTAATCCAGAACTCTCTCAGGCCATGTGCTGGAAAGGGCCTCTGCTCCCACCTCTCAGCCCTGCACCCCTCAGCTGTCCAGGAGCTGCTACCATTCAGCAGCACCATGGCAGGGCCTCTACTCCACTGACTTCCCCTACAAAGGCCTCGTGACATGGGGAGAGGGGGAGGCCCTGCCTTCCAAAGCTCATACCTAGTGGAAGGTCATGGGGTGGGCAGGAGGAAGCAGAGAGCCTGTCTTTGGGCTGGAGTGGAGGGGACTCACCCCCTCCCCTGCTCCTGCAGAGATGCCTCTGAGCTGGAGCAGAAAAACTCCATCCCCAGCCCTGCCTCCAGAGAAGGGCTGAGATGACCTCAAAATGGGGCAAATAGGTCTCACCAATACCATGTCCCACACTTTCTTTTTTCCAAATTGTATCACACAAGGACCCCAGAATCAGGAAGCTAAAACTTCCCAGATCCTAGAGGGGTCCCCTAGAAGGAAAAGCGGCCCAGAGTGAGGATAAGCGCTGTGCTTTCATTTCCTCCCTAGGGCCCCATCATTCAAGGACCCAGCTCCCCCTGGCCTACAGGGCCTCCCCCAACTCCCATGGTCCAGGGAGGCCTCTACTGGGATACTTAGACTTCTTAATTCCCATGAAGGCAGGGTCTTCGTTTTTCCCTGCCTTCATCCCCAATAGAATGTCCATTCTCTACCCTGCAGCACAAACTGTTCTCAAGGGATCTGCTTAAAACCTTCCAATGTTTCCCATTGCACTTAGACTAAAACCCACCCTCCCTATACAATCTATAGAGCTGTAAATAACCCAGCCCAGCCTCCATCTTCCGCCTCATTTCCTCGCCTCTCCTCATCATGCACCAGGCTCTTGGAACCTGACAAGCTCTTTCCTTCCTCAGGGCCTTTGCATTAGGCTGTTTGTTCCACCTGGGGACACTCTTCCTTGACTCTTCAAGGACTGGGCTCATCCTCCAATTCTTAGCCTAAAACTCCACTCAGAGGCTTTTTTTTTTTTTTTTTTTTTTTGGAGACAGAGCCTCACTTCAGTCGCCCAGGCTGGAGTGCAGTGATACAATCACGGAGCTCACTACAGCTTAGGTGATTTTCCCACCTCAGCCTCCTGAGTAACTGGGACTACAGGTGTGCACCACCACACCCGGCTAATTTTTGTAGCAATGGAGTTTGGCCATGTTGGTCAGGCTGGTCTCCTGGGCTCAAGCCAACCACCCACCTTGGCCTCCCAGAGTGCTGGGATAATAGGCATGAGCCACTGCAACCCGCTGAGGCTTCCTTCTTGACCACCCTGTCATATGACCCTTTCTATGCACTTATTACAATCTGCAATTATTGTTACTTGTGTGTCTCAGAAACATTTGGGTTGAAAGACTACATAAAGATTATTTGTGATGGAAAGAGTATATGAATGAATGGGCAGTGGGGGTATATGGAGAAAAAACTAGGGAGGGGAAGGAACAGGGGCTGCTGAAGGGTTAAAGCCTGCCTGCAAGGGGGCAACAAGAATCTTCCTCCTACCTCCAGAGTTAAACGCACCTCTCCTCTCGCTTCTTCTTGCCAGATTGTTGTCCACTTTATCCATTAATTTTCAGGTGTTCCAGGAAGCCTCAGATCAGTGGATTTTCATCACCAGTTGTGCAAAGAGATTCCATGCAGCTGACTTGTCAAATATCTGATAGACCTGCAGCTCCTAATTGCACAGCGTTCCAGGGCACAAGGGTGCAGGTCCAAATGAAGAAAAACAAGATCCGTGACTTAGGGGCATTTAAGATGTCTTTGGGGAGGTAAAACAAGGTATGGAGAATATTTTCCAATTTTTAAAAAGTTGATTATGTATTAATTTACTGAGACAGGGTCTCACTCTTTTGCCAAGGTTGGAGTGCAGTGGCACAATCATGGCTCACTGCAACCTCGACTTGCCAGGCTCAAGAGCTCAACCTCCCGAGTAGCTGGGACTACAGGTACTCATTGTCAAGCCTGGCTAATTTTTGTTTCATTTTGTTTTGTAGAGACAGGGTCTCACTATGCTGCCCAAGCTGGTCTCCGACTCCTGGGCTCAACTGATCCTTCTGCCTCGACCTCCCAAAGTGCTGAGATTATAGGTGTGAGCCACCGTGCTGGGCCAAATATTTTCCTATAAAGAGGAACACATAATGCGAATGCCATAGCAGTTATTACAATCAAAGGAAGTTTGCTTTCTGTACACTTTCAGTGCTGGCCAGCTCAGCATATGAATACCAAGTTCCAGACTCTATATGACGGTTGTGCAGACCTCAAAGTAACTTCTGTTTTTAGAATGAGCTGTTTTACCACACAAACTTTGGCTTTTCTCCACTATGATCTAGCATATGGATTGTATTTCCCTATTAGATTATAGTAATTCTCAGACTTTAGCAATCTTCACCACCACCTGTAGGGCTGTGAAATCTCAGATTTGAGTGCCCTGACCCAGGATTTTCTAATTGCTGGGCTGGGGTGGAGCCTGAAGCAGTCATCGTTAACAAGCTCCTGGTGCTGCTGAAGCTCGTGGTTGGAGACCACAATAAGCAAGCACCTGCCTCCTGATTCCCGCAGCAGCGCCGCCACGGACCGCGCCCTACTCACTTCTCTATGCAGGTATGGAGCCTGCAGTTTGCCGCTTGGAAATAGGACCAAGGCCTGAGCAGAGGGCAGGAAGGGCTGGGGGGTGAAGTTGTCCCCCGACTCACCCCATTCCTGCACATGGGTAGGCTGGCCCACAGCCCCGGCCTTAGCTCAGGCCCTGGCTTCCGCTGCAGTCACACAAAGCCCCCTTTCACCGGCAAGGCTTCTGCTGCTCAGGAGGTTTGGTTAACCCCGTTAAGAAAACAAACAGCCCCTGGGCCACGAGCCTGTGGGCGCCGCTGGGCACAGAGGCAGGATTCTTCTCTGAGCCCGCACGGGGGGCGGCAGCGGAGGGGGTGGACTGGCCAGGAGGGGGCCCAGCCACTGGGGGCCATCTGAGCCAGTGGACCTTGCCTGCCCCACCCTAGCCCAGCTCTGGTCACTGGTATAACCTTGGATAACCCCCGTGAGGCTCAGGGTCCTTATCTGCCCTTATCTCAGGGTCCTCGCACAACAGAGAGTGGTGTGTGGCTTAAATGACTGCAGCTTCCAAAGTGTTTGGCAGAGGGCCCAGCGCACAGTAGAGAGATGTTAGCTATTACTAGTGACTGAATTATGTGAATTTGCTGTTTTTGTAGGCAAAAAAACGGCAGGCGTTTAGCAATGACATGGTTCATCCTGATAGATACTGATTCATCGACAACAAAAACAGATTCTACTCTTTCTTCCGTCCTGAGACTGCAAGGTTAGTTTAAAAAAAAATTAACAATTTCAACTAACTCTCCAATAAGGATGTTTCTGATTTACTCCATATTGTGCAACCACAAAGAGTAAAGAAATAAATTGGAAGCAGAGGTTGATGTAAATCAGCAACTACGCTGTTCAGCAAAACGGCCTCAGAGTTCCTGCTGATTACCTTGTTAATAAGTACATTTTATAAATTGAAATAATACACTATAACATTTAAAAACATCATTTTTATGTTTGAATGTTAGATTTTGGTGTAACACATCTTTTAAAAAGGGTGCTACTAAAAAGCATTGTGAGTTACTGAGTTAGTCCAAACTCTTCATTTCTGTCGTCTGGGGGAAGCGAGGTGCGAGGGAGGGGTGGGGCTGGCAGTGCCTGTGTCAGAAGGCACCTCTGACAAGCATGTCCTGCCCAAGTCCTTAGAGCAAAGCTTGGTCCAGGGCAGACAGGCTCCAGACCCGGGGTTCCAGCCAGCAATGCCACTCCCAGGAGCCTCCTGTCTCCTGCCCAGATATGACAGCGGCAGCTCAGCTGCTTCAGAAAACATGACCCAGGTCTGGCCCAAGGAGAGCTGGCAGAGCTGGCAGAGGCCACCCCAGCACTTTGACAGCACAGCTTGCCAGCTGCATGTGGTGATACAGCTTAATGCCCTTCAGAGCCGTGTCAGCCAATCAACCAAGCAGCCCCTCTGGTGTGCCGAGTACTAGGGTTCAAGAAACAGACACACTTGGGTCCCTCAAGTAATAGGGGTTTATTGTGAAGAGACCTGAGAGACCAAGAACTGCGGACAACAGTTCTTGATCCAGGCTTCGAGGTCTAGAAGGGAGGTGGCTCTGCCTCATCTGCTAGCTGTCCCCAGGGTGCTGCCCATGGCTTCTCAGCAAGTGGAATTTTTCATGTCTGCCATTAAGGTCCCCAGCTACTCACCACAGCTGCTTCTGTCTTTCAGCCTCTGCTTCTACTCCACTGGGCACCCCCCCTGCCGATCAGGTGAAAGAGTGTCTCGCATGGGTCAGAGAAGCCACAATGCGTACCAGGCCAGGTGGGTACCAAAATGGACTTGTCCTTAGCAGGCCTACTGTGTGGATGCATTCATGTCTAAACAACTTAGGGGATTGATTTCCAGGTTCCTTTCGTCTGTCCCCGTCTAGATGTCTAGATTGTGTCGGATAGGGTGTGGCAGAGAGGCCATGCTAAGAGCTTGAGTTTGTCTTAGCTCTGGGGTGTGATCTGCGCCAGCTGCTTTAGCTCCCCCGAGTCTGTCCTTAGTGTGGTCATGAGTGCACCCGGTAGGGTGGCGGAGCTGGATCTGAGCTGTCTCAGGGCCTGGAGCACAGTGCTAACACATGGCAGTTCTCACTATAGTTAATAAAATAATTAGGCCTGAGAGTGGGAAGGGGTCGTCACGGGCAGTCTGTCCCCTGCTCTGGAACATGCTCCTGGCCGCAGGAGCCTCCTGTTTTTCTGGCGAGGCTGCTGGCGCTCCCTTGAGGGGGAAACCTGCCTATTGGGCCCCTGTGGTTACCGGCTCATAATGGAAGAGGAAGCAGCGAGCTCTAAAGCGCCGAGGGGGCAGTCATTTGGAAACAGTCACATCTCTTTATGGAAAGGTCCTGTCTCAGATTGGACAGGGTTTTTCTGTTTCTTTCTGGACCCAGACAAAGAGCATCCTGTGGAAGGCGAGCAGCTGGCTTCCTCTGAGAAGCCTTGGGTGGGTGAAGCTTTCTGCCCGCAGCGAGGGCTGGTCATCAGAGCCAGAGGAGCATTTCCACAACAGAAAGGTCCCAAGGGGCAAAGGCCTGTCTGGGGCAAGCCTTGTGGGGCCTGTAGGCTTTCCCGGGGCACTTTGCACCAATCTCACCAACCACGGTGAGGCCTATTAAACCTCAAATGAGGCCAGATTCCGGATCGCTTGAAAAATCCGCAGATCTGGCCTCAGTGGCCCACGGGCTTGTACGGCAATGACCCTGAGCCGAGGAGCAGCCGTTGCCCCAGAGGCTCCTCTGCAGGAGGAGGAAGACACCGGGATGAGCAAAGACAGGGCAGCCCGGGACCCCAGGGAGTCCAGGGCTCAGGAGGCTACAGAGATTGCCTCAGAGCTGACACCACACAGGAGAGAAAAACCAGAGGCTGAAGAGGGCGACAGATGCAGGGCTCCACTCCAGTCTAGGGCAGGGCACAGAAGGCAGATCGGGAAGCTGCCTGGAGAACAGGCATGTGGCACAGGCCCCAAAGGATGCACTGGATTGTTTTCCCATAATGAAAATAGCTTTATTTGATTTTTCTCATAATGATAATACATAGAAATTTTAAGCAATACAAAATGGCATTAAAAATTAAAGGTAATGCAAACTTCCATCTCTAGAGGTGATTATAGTTATTAACAATTCAATCAACATCCTTCCCATATATAAAGTTTTATATAAATGTGAATATCATGCAATTCTATAACCTGCTTTTTTCACTCAAAAATATGAGTTTTCCTTGTTAATGAATATAGCTATATATTGTTGATGGCTGTAGAATATTCAATGGTGTAACTGTACCATAATTCACTTAATCCCCTCCTGATGGACATTTCAAATGGTTTCCATTTTTGCAACTGCAAACAGTGTTATGATGGGCATTTCCGGTTGGTCATCTTTGAGGATTTGGTTTCTAGAAGCACCTATGAGGATCCTCAGTGAATGTTCTGACACAAATGCCCCCCATCTCCTTACACTTACACTCCCATCTAGGGCATTGGAAAACACCCGCTTCAGACAGGTGTAATTCTGAGACTGAAAATGGGGAAGGGAGAAAGAGTGCTTAAGGTACAAAGCCCAGCATTAACCCAGGCTCCAAGGGCCACATAGGAGTGAGAAGTAGCACATGTGCAGTTTCCAGGAGGTGTTGGCACTGTTGAGAAGGACTGGGAGATAAAGAGAAAAAGGTGAGCTGGGTCCTCTCCCAGAGAGTATGATTGTCAGGTGGCAGAGCCTGCAACTGGGGAACAATCACTCAGTAGTTATCTATTTGACACCTGTTTTGAGTCTGAATCTTTGCCCGGGGGCCATGGAGTTATAAAGGCATATGACCCCAGAGTTTACAGTTTGGTGGAGACAGTAAATCACCCGACTTTATCACAGGATACAGTATCGGCAGGTGACGTGTGCACCAGAATACAGGCCTGAGTGTTCTCGTCCATTTCTCTCAGCTCAGGTCTGGCCCTGTCCAAACATGGAGCAGAGACTTTAGCTGGTGTCTTCAAAGACAGTAAACGTCCAGGCATGTGCGCACCGCAGCAAAGGTGTGCCCTCCTATGACTGGAGCCAGGGGTCCCCACTATCTTCTCCTGCCTCCCCCATCCCCCTAGGCTGCCAAGTACTGGTGGGGAAAATCCCACCACCTTGGGGCTTGATGTCCCTGAAGTCTGTGGGCCCTGAGCGTGTTCGGCAAAGGACACGCCCTCCATCAGCACACATTCTCCAGTCACATCTTGGCCCCATCCTGAGATTTCCATCAATTCGTCTCCTTTTTTTAAATTTGAGTTGCTTCAAAGACTCTTTTTTAGGGTTCCCAGCTACAAGAGCATTCAGAATGAAAGTCTTCTGGGAAGAGCTGACAGTTGCTAGTATTTCTGTGTGAGGGAACAATTCTGGCTTATTCCCATTTCCCTCATTTATTCTGTCACTAAGTACTGACACTGAATACTGGGATCACCCCAGCTCAAAGTCCAGTCCTCATCTTTGGCACTCTGGAGCCCGAGTGCCGAACTAGCCCTGGGGAAAGCAGAGGAAGTGTTGACCTGTCTCCATACCTTTTATCTAAACCACTTGGCTCAAACAGGGTAAATATGACATCCCTAGCTCAGAAAATTTTAATTATCAAGCATGAAACCCCTCCTCTTCAGCCTCCCCCTCCACTACAGATTCTTTCCTATGGTCTCAGCAGTGAGGCACCCTCTGAACAAAGGTCCCCGTCCTGTGCTCCGGACCGCATTTTCTTCCAAACATGGCTCTGATAAGTCATTCTCTGTCTCTTCTCTGAATTTTATTAACATGCATATGTTTATCCCACCTTTAAATAAAACAAAGCCTCCTTTTACTCTATCTCCCCTGCTTACAGCAACTGGCCTCCCTTCCCATCCAGAGCTGCTTTTTTTTTGAGACAAGATCTTGCTCTGGTCACCTAGGCTGGAGTGTAGTGGCGCAATCATAGCTCATTGCAACCTCAACCTCCTGGGCTCAGGTGATGTTCCTGCATAGCTGGGACTACAGGCATGCGTCACCACACATGCCCAGCTAGTTGTTTTTATTTTTGTAGAGACAGGGTCTCACTGTATTGCCCAGGCTGGTCTCAAATTCTTGGGCTCAAGCGATCCTCCTATGTCAGCCTCCCAAAATGCTAAAATACAGGTGTAAGCTACTGTACCTGGCCCAGAGCTGCTTCCTAAAGACCTTCAGCACTCACTGCCCCCACCACTGCTGCCCCTCCCATCTGCCCCGAACCTGTTGCCTCATGTGTTACAAAGGGCTTCACTGTCTACCCAGTGTCTGAGCCAGAAGCCTGGGGGACATGCTAGCTACCTCCCTCTCCCCCTGAGGCCTCTCATCAAATCAGGGACTGGATCTCAGTGGTTCTAACTTCACCTCCCGAAACTCTCCGGAGCTCTGGTCCCATCATACCTGCCCTTCTCAGCTCTCCTGAGGGTCGGGATGAGCCTGGCTGCTCTTCCTGCCTCCAGTCTCACACCTTCTGGTGTGTCCAGATCACGAAGCAGCCATGGTGATGTCGAAAGCCCCTCCCAGGTCCTATCAGGCACCCTGTGATCTGGCTCCTGCTCATTTTTCTCTATGGGCCTCACTGACTTTAGCCACACCAAGCCACTTGACATGTCCCTAGATGTGCCTACCTCACACTCCCAGACAGACAGGGAGGCAGAAGGGTCCCAGCAGAAGCAGCAAACACTTTTTCACCTTTTAGACTCAGTTCAAGCATCTCCACAAAGTTCTCCCTCCTGGATCCCCAGCTGGAATGCCACCTTCTTCCTTTGTGCTCCTATTATTCCTTGCAGAGGCTTCCGGCTCAGTACCCTCAAACCACTACTGGCCTACTTGATTTCCACATGTGCTAGCTCTTTACAAAAATGTACAAGCCCTAAAGACAACTGGCCCTGTCAGCCTCGGGATACAGGGAGCAGAGGAAGAAGTTCTGAAACCAGAGGAGGTGTCATTCTAAGGAAGTAAGAAAACACTTCAGAATGATCACTAGATGAAACTTAAAGCAAGCTGAAATCTTTGTCTCTCTGGAGTTAACAACATGGAAAAGCGGGGAGACTGTAATAAACCTAAGGGGCTGGACTCAAAGCCTCAGTGTGAAGTCATGATTTTTAATATCTATTTATGTCAGGTATCTCTACCCTATCTTGTTTCTATAAACTGCTACATATTTCTTTGCACTGTCTGGTGAGAGCCTAGAGGCAATGACATTCCAGTAACAATAAGCACATTTGGCACCTAGATCTAGGTTTCTAAATACCATTCCCTGGTCGGGCGTGGTGGCTCACGCCTGTAATCCCAGCACTTTGGGAGGCTGAGGTGAGGTCAGGAGTTCAAGACCAGCCTGGCCAACATGGTGAAACCCCCATCTCTACCAAAAATTAACCAGGTGTGGTGGTGGGTGCCTGTAATCCCAGCTACTTGGGAGACTGAGGCAGGAGAATCACTTGAAGCCGGTAGGTGGAGGTTGCAGTGAGCCGAGATTGCGCCATTGCACTCCAGCCTGGGTGACAAGAGCAAGACTCCATCTCAATAATCAAATCAAATAAAAATAAATACCAGTCTCTATTACAAGGAACCAAGACTCCCTGGAGAAATGGCTGATTCCAGTCTGCCTCCTTTTCCATGTTGTTAAATCCTTCCTGCAGAGAGGGCTGGGGCAGGGAACGTTCCAGATGAGCCTGGAACATCTTGTTATACCAGAAGGTAAGAAAGTGCTGAAAAATGATGGGGACAAGCTAAAAACACACAAGAGGCTGATACAAATCTGGGACAATTTGAGAACCAAGATAAAATCAAAGCAATGGCCTGCAACTTTGAGTAAAATAGGAATCCCTGTATCCATACTGATAAACAAGTGAATACATAAATGGTGAGAAAGGATGTTTTCTTCATAAGTGGAATGCCAGCTGATAAATGTAGAAGGCATTATGGAGTTAGGAAATCGTGCTGGTCAATCATGACAGTAATAACTCAGACGAGACTAATCAACTGGTACTAAATAGTGAATGAGAAACAAAATACTTATATGGTCTCAAAGTATCTCCCCCACAAATTACTTGTTAATTACAAAGGGAAAACCGTAAATTTAAAATGAAATCTGGCAGACATCAACCCAACCGAGTGAACCGAGTTAACAACATTAATAGGAGCAACTGACGTGATATGCTGATTACGCTGCACTGAGGACGCATCGCTTCTGTGATATTCCTGCCCAGAATGCAGAACCCTAATCTAGTCATGCGGAACCATCACACAAATCCAAATTGAGGAACCTTCGACAAAACAGCCTGTAGTCTTCAAAAATGTCGTGGTAATGAAAGACAAAGAAAGGCTGAGGAATCTGCAGTACTGAAAGAGACACATTTACAAGTAAATGTAACATGATCCTGCACAAGGAAAAAGAAAAGCCACAAAGGACATTATTGGGCTGACAACATTTAAACATGAACCACGGGTTAGATAACAGTATTAAATCACTGTTCAACTTCCTGAATTTCATAATATTACTTAAAAGAATACTTACAGAATCTTAAAAGATTTCTCTCCTTCTCTTAGAATAGAATGTTCTGTTCTTAGGGAGATGCATTCCGTTTTGGGGCATGATGGGGTACCTTGCAAATTACTCTCAAATGATTAAAACAACATGAAATACAGATAAGGCAAATAGGATAAATTGTAAACACTTGGTAAATTTGGATAAAAGATATACAGGAGTTCTTTGTGATAGTCCTGCAACTTTTCTATAAATCTGAAATTATATTAAAAATTTGAAAGTTACCAACAAAACAACCCCCGACCAAGAATCCAACAACAAGGGATGAATGAAAATTATGGTACAGTCACCCTATGGACGCCTTCAAATCACACAGCTTTACAAATCAACTTTGTGAAGCTATATAACAATATGGAAATATGCTTATAACATGTACAATGTTGAATGTCAAAAGCAGGATACAAAATATTTTATGTGTCTATTATTACAACTATGTAAAAGCAAGCATATAATAAAGACTGGAAGGATAAAACTAAAGTTGATGATAAGGATACTGAGGGGTAGAGAGAGTGACTTTTTCCAAAAAATTCACCTGTTAAAATCCTTGCAGCACTGGCCCTTCCCCCTGGTGCTGAGTCCCTCCACAGGAAATCAGCATGTTTACTTCACTTCCTTGCCTCAGGCTAGCTTGCCCCCAAATCTTAGCCCCCCCACTAAAAAGAACTGATAGAGCAGGACCTGGGGCCCCTGTGGCAGAAGCGTCTTTGGGCTGGAGGGGCTGGAGGTGGCAAGGCTCCCACAGTGGCAGTCAGCAGCTCGAGCTCACAAAGGAGCTTCAAAGTCCTCTCTGATGAGTACAGCTTGAGCAGCTGTGGACATAGCTAAGGGGGAAGCCCAGCCTTGACTGACCTGAGACTCTGGCCTCCCCCTAGCCAGACTGGCAGAGATCTGTGTGAACACCCTTTGGCTGTGCCTGGGGGATCCTGCTGGCAGGCTACCTCCTGGGCACAGACAGTAGAGCTCCTTTGAACCTCCTACGGCTCAGCAGCTCAGAGTCCAGCAGAAGGGATGGCTAGATCACCCTATCTAGAGGCAGAGGGCATGGCTTTCATGTCTATGGAGATAAAGCATCAAGTCTTTATCAGCCCTTCACACCTTCACACAGTCTACTGAGAATGTGTTTTGATGGGTGACAAAAATAGGTTTATATATAAGACTTGCCATCAGAGGGCAAGACTCAGAGAGCCCTGAGCAGCTTAGGGAAACAGGAGGAATAAGCGAAAGAGAGAAAGTCTCTGCCTCCTTTGCAGGAGAATAGGTTGGCTCCTCTTACTTTAAGAGATGTTTTTAAAACTCCTTCCCTTAAGAAGTGGAAATATGAAACAGATTGAGATCCTCAGAACAGGTAGCTGAGGTAGGCAGAGAGAAAGAAACCCCATTTCCAGAGGGAAGCAGCAGCAAACACTTGTGAACGGTAGAGGAAAACTTACTATACCTGGGCAACTTCTTGGTTAGGAGTATTCCAGACCTGATTCCCAACTGTTCCCAGCCTAAGCAAAAAGCACCACCATTCTGAGTCATGTGACCTGATTTTAAAATATTTTATTACATAACCTTTTCATGGCACCATCAGGAGTAACAGAAAACGTTATTCCCAGTTCCTAAACCACATCCTGAAAAATATACATTTGTATTTATATATTTATATCAATACTCCACCCCATCCCATAATTCCACCACCTATTGTAGGTCTTTTGCTTAAAGCAGGAAACTATTCTCTTAGGTAAGAAAATATATATGGAAGCTAAATGAAATAATGGTTAGAGTAACTGGGGACAGTGGTCGTGGGGGACAAGGAAGAAGGGGTTAAGTCCAGTCTAGGCAGGATGCAGGATGGGGGGGGTCCATCAAGGTGGAGGAGGACAGTGTATAAAAAGGCAGCGTCACACAAGTGGGCTCTGGGGTCCTTGGTCCATTAGGAGATGGCCTTTGCCTCGGGAAGGAAGGCTTCCCCAGTACTTTGCCAGCTGCAAAGAAGTGGGGACAGTAAGCAAGTGCCCCCACCTAGTGGCAGAGCCTGAGCCAGCCTGGGAGGAAGCAAGCACAATGTCCTGGCGCTTGCCCCACAAAGGCAGGCTCCCAGCAGCTGCACACGCCACATGACCCTCACCTCCCTCTCACCAGGGGGAAACAGCAGTTCCTGAGCCCCAAGTGCAAGGCCAGTCTCTGAAGACAGTCTTGGCTCCACCCTAGAGGGAGCACTCCTGTGGTGGCCGCAGCTTTCCCGGCTCAGTTAGCTCCTCACAATGGGGTCATTGTTTCACATACTGATGAGGCCTCAGCCTCAGGAGGGCCAGGTGGTACCATGGGGTGGCTGCTGGAAGGCTAAGCAGTTACAGGGAGATGGAGTTTGTCCTCAAAAACTAACTCACCTCAGAATGAGGGCAGCAGCGCTGGGCCCTCCTGCTTAATAAAAGACCCTGTTGGATGCTCCATGTCAGAGCAGCAGGGGTTATTTGCAATGATCGACTATAGGAGGACCCAGCCCCTCAGAAGCAGGGCCTGTGCATCTTGTCACAGAAGCCCCAAGGAGGCAGCCGGCCTTTGGAGCAGGCAGTAGAGGATGAAGGTCAGGCACAACTTACATACCTGCTGCTGTGAGTAAAGGAGTGTCTCAAGGTACTTGATCACGTGGTTCTTGAAGTCCTTGGATTTCTCTTTCTAGGAGACAAGATTGTACACTGACCGACCAGTTTTTCCTTTCCCTTTTGATGGGTTGGTGGTGTTTATTGCTGACCAAGGCCAAACATGGTCTCAGAAAGTAGAAGCAGCAGGGGGAATAGCTGTAATTTCCAGCCAAAGAGGCTCTGGCAAGGCCTTGAAAGGCTTTGTTGGAGGGCAGGAGATGGGAAGTGGAGGAGAAAGGATGGGGCCGAAGGTATGTGGCAGCTGCAAGCTTTGTGTCTAATTGCTCTGGTCCAGTCACAAGTGTAAGTGTGCCACTGTGCCTACGAACAAGCACACACCCCCACTATGAACAGGCACATACCCCCACCAAAGAAGGCCACGCCTGCCCTTGAGAATTGCCAAGTTGCTGGCACCTCTATCTATCTCCTTACCCAATAGAGTTGGACAAAACAAGCCCTGCACGCTAAGTGAGAAGTAGGATCTTCTATCTCACCTCAAATCGTATCACTTCTTTTCGGACCACTGTTGAAATCCTCTCAAAGTCTCTTTCATACTGAGTCACCCGAGACTCCCACTGGGAAGAAGAAGAAAGAAAGGATCACCTCATATTATGGCATCATTATTAAGACTTCAAATTTGGACAGCAATTTTACATTAGTTCTTGATTGATCATTATGTCTTTCTGTCCCTGTGATCACAGAGGTGTCACAGGGGATTTTGCATGTAAGTCAGAGTCCAGCAGAAGGCCACTTTAGGGGCTGGCTGGAAAAGCGATGTCTGTGCTCCAGGCATCTGGGACCAAGCAGGGTCCTTCAAGAAAGCTCTAGTGCTCCAGCAGCCTCCAGTTTAGGTACTCACCAGCAGCGGTGGTAGGCCTGGAAAACCTAATTTAGTTCTCAGGAGAAGGCATATCTGAATCACCTACGTAGCTTTTCAAAGACCCAGCCAGGACCCCCTCCTGCAGAGATTTGAGTCTTGCTCTGTCATCCAGGCTGGAGTGCAGTGGCTCGATCTCGGCTCACTGCAACCTCCTCCTCCCGGGTTCAAGCGATTCTTGTCCCTTGGCCTCCTGAGTAGCTAGGACTAGAGGTGCACGTCACTACGCCCAGTTAATTTTTTTTTTGTATTTTTAGTAGAGACGGGGTTTCACCATGGTGGCCAGGCTGGTCTCGAACTCCTGATCTCAAGTGATTTGCCCACCTTGGCCTCCCAAAGTGTTCAGATTACAGGCGTGAGCCAGCGTGCCGGGCCAGAGATTCTGATTTGACAAGTCTGGGTAGAGTAGGAAGAGAACAGGGGGGACCAGGCTTCAGGAAGGCCTGCAGTCATTCTCAGAGGCTTCCTCAGCAGCCACAACCCTTTAGACTCAGTCAGCACTCTCGCCTGCTGTTGGGTTCCAAGCCCGTGGGTGGGGATGGGAGCTGGGTTCATTTGGAGCCAATAGAACCCCCCCTGGCTGGGCTGCCTCAGGAGACTCACCTCAAGGATCTCGTCCTTGGCCTGCTGCAGCTTATCAGGCTTGTTGGCCCACAGCAGCCGAGCCTCAGCCTCCCGCTTCTTCTGCAGTGTGGCCTGGGCATCCTGCCAGCGCTGCCATGTCTTCATGCGCTGGTCAAAGGCAGCCTGTGGGGGATGGGGTTGAGGAGGAGCAGAACCAGCTCTTCAAGAGCTCTGCTGTTTCTGCCTTGGGGCAGGCTCTCCCAGCAGCTGCGCTATGGACGGATGGAGCAAGGGCAGGTTCTGCAGCCACATGTTAGTGCCCGGCTGGGAAGTTTAATGTCTAGGAGCAAAGCTTGGGTAAGACTCCTCTCCAAGCTTCCAGGAGGCCAGCGCCACGCTGCTTCATGCTACTCCCAGGGCTGGATGGCAGGGAGCCAGTAGGTGGCCTCATGCCAGTGACCAATACTATGCCTTACAAAAGTACCTCCCTCAGATCAGTCAGTTCATAAGGCTACAGACTTTCCCTGATTGCCTGCCATGTGCCCGGGGCTAAGAATACAGTGGATGAAACTCATGGTCCCATGTTCATGGAACTTGTCATCTAATGGAAAAGGCCAACAGTACATTCACAATTACAAATAGATACTTACAAGTACGCAGACTACTGGGAAAGCAGCAGGGTACTATAACATGAAACTAGGGTCCTAGATTAGCCTGGGAGACGTGCCAGGGAAGTCCACCCTAAGGACGCAACCTTGAAACTGACACCCAAATAATGTACAAGGTTAGCCTAACACATTTTAAATCAACACTTCAAACCACCACAGGGCCACACTGCTTCTTCCCAACCACACACTCACCTGCTCTAGGCTACCAAGGCCTCCAGGAAGCTCCCCAAAATCTGCTTGCTAGTTTTCCTTGTTTCCAGTTCCCTGACCACAATCAACATTTCCAGGGGAGGAAGCTGTTGGCCTGACTAACCACACCCATTGGATTCACTTAATATGCAGCAAGCAGCAGCCTAGGTCAAGGATCTGTGTCTGGGGCCAGCCACTCAGCAGAAGTTCCCTGAATATTTTCTTTTTTCACTCTTGTTCCCCAGACTAGAGTGCAATGGCACGATCTCGGCTCACTGCAACCTCTGCCTACCAGATTCAAGTGATTCTCCTGCCTCAGCCTCCCAAGTAGCTGGGATTATAGGCATGCATCACCATGCCCAGATAATTTTTGTATTTTTAGTAGAGACGGGGTTTCTCCGTGTTGGCCAAGCTGGTCTCAAACTCTTGACCTCAGGTGGTCCACCCACCTTGGCCTCCCAAAGTGCTGGGATTACAGGTGTGAGCCACCGGGCCTGGCCTTCCCTGAATATTGTCTATGCCTCCTTTGTGAAGGCTTTTGCCAAACTTGAACTTTGTGGAGGGCAATGCCACCAAATTCACCTGCCCCAGTACTGTCACTGCTGCTCCCCTGCCCATCTTAATACCTCAATGTCAAAGTATTAGGTAAAGGGCTAATATCATATCCAAGTAAGACTCAAGCTCAACCCACTGGGCTAAGAGTGGTCCGGCACCATGCTCAGGGAAGAACAGAAAAGAAACTTTTGCTCTCTCTCCAATCCCATCTTAATCATGAGGTAGGCAGGTGGAGGGTCTCTGAGAAAAGACCACTCACAGTTCTGTGCCATGAGTTCTGTGCCCAGCCCTAGCCCATGGAGTTCTAGGGCGAGGCAGGCTCACTCTGCCTGGGGGCTATATCCAAGAGCTGTGCTCTCCAGAGACCCAAGCAATGCTCCTCACAGAAAGCTTCCCCCAGAGTGCCCTTCCTGGGGCTGCCTCTCCAGTCTAAGTAGCCTGACCAGTTCTAAGAATTACATAGCAGCTTATTTTTCAAGCCTCTTATCACTCTGGAGGTTAGCAGCAAACCACATAGCAGTGGGAGAGGCAATGAGCAACCTCACAGGCTCTATGAAGCAACTCCACCCCGGCGAGGAGGGGGGAAGCGACAGCCTGAGAACAGCTCAGCTCCTGACACAACGCAGACGCTCCCTACGGGAGATAAGCTGGGGATGGGAAACGAGGAGTGGCATTGTTCTAACTCTGAGGCTCACACATCCTGATTGCAAGCCAAGTCAGGGACAGACTTAGGCCCTTATAGTGTAGGCGCCAGGCTCCTTCTTGGTTCTTTCCTCTGTCTCACGGAGGCCATCTGAGAGCTAATACCACTGTCAAGTTTCCTTAACGTTAACTGCTAGGAGTGCTCATGGGAAATCACACTGCTTGATCACCAGGAGAGAGAGTGAGGTGCTTGACGAGGGGCAAGCTGGAATGTTACCAGTGTTGGGTGGCACAGCACAGGGAGGGCTCTGGTACAAGCTCTCTCAGCCCCCTGGCTGCACTCTTCCATGTAATGCCAAGCCAGTTCCATGTAGTTACCTGACTGCCCACACTGGAAAGACAAGTGGAAGCCAGCAAGAGCTCTTAACCAGGCCAAAGCCACCGCTTACTGCTAAGGAAGCAAAGACCAAAGGACTGAGGAAGTCACTGCTCCAGGGGGTCAAGACAGCATTTCTGTAAGGAACCTTGCTTCAAGAAAGGAGCACAGAGGACACTGTCCAGTTTCAACAATAAGGGATGACCTATTTGGAAATTCAAGAGTGGTGTTTTCTCCAAATGCATCTAGGAATCTTGGCTTTGGGCCTCAAAGTGATTCAGTGATAACTAGCTAACAGGTGAACAGATTGTTTGGTTTATAGGATACCTTTCCTCATAAAAGTTGAAAAAGTGACACCTATTTACAAACTAGAATGAGATGAAACTGTCTTGGAAAGGGACGAGCAAAGGAAAGACAAATCAAGGGAAGGAGGAGGAAAGGAAACAGAAGCTTACGCGGACTATGGCCAGGAGGCGAATGTAGTCACTCAGGAGCTCGGCAAGGAGGAAGAAGTCATTGTTGGCCTGTTCCTGGTGGAGCTGCTCAATTTTTTCTTCCACCTCAGCCAGCTGGGAGAGTGCCCGTGACAATGCCGTGTTGTCCTCGGAGCTCCCAAGCATGGCTAGACTCTTTGCAAACTGGGCTGTGTTCAGCGCTAGCTCTGGAAGGAGGAAAAGACAGCAGAGGCCTCTCTGATCTCACCAGGAAAAGGGACAAATCAGCTGACACTGCATGGCATGTCTTAGCAATGCTGCCCACTGCATATCTGGCAACGGAGGGTTCTGCAATCCAGTCACTTACATCACAGTTAACTGTATTTGGAAAGTAAAGAGAACATGGCCTGGTATAGGAGGAGGAGGGAGAGGCAGCAGCTATCCTGAGTTTCACTGGGTTAGGCCTACCTGAAGGAAGCAGCTCCAATATCCCTAGAGAACCAAAGGCCAGTCATTAAATAACACAAACAGGCCAAAGGAACTATTCTTTTTTTTTGAGATGGAGTCTTGCTCTGTCACCCAGGCTGGAGTGCAGTGGCACGATCTTGGCTCACTGTACCTCTGCCTCTCAGGTTCAAGCGATTCTCCTGCCTCAGTCTCCTGAGTGGCTGGGATTACAGGTGCACGCCACCATGCCCAGCTAATTTTGGTATTTTTTTAGTAGAGATGGAGTTTCACCATGTTGGTGAGGCTGTTCTCAAACTGCTGACCTAGTGATCCGCCTACCTCAGCCTCCCAAAGTGCTGGGATTACAGGCATGAGCCACCGCACTGCCAGAACTATTCTTATATTTATGTTAAAGCTCACGAATGGTAGCCTCTCTGTACAGGAGGCAAGAGTGAATGTATGTACACACTGTAGAGTCCTGCATGTTCTAGAGCAGGCAAACTCTTTCTGTAAAGGAGCCAGATAATAAATGTTTTAAGCTTCACAGGCTACACATAGTCTCTGCCACAGATTATTTTCTACTCCCATTCATTCCTTTAAAAATGTAAAAACCTAAATTTATAGCTTATGGCAATAGGAACCAGGGCCAGATTTGGCCCATGGGCCAGATTATAGTTTGCCAACCCTTATTTCCATTGGCCTCATGCTACGGGTCTTCTGTCTGTTTAGATTTCTAATTATCAGCATGTTTGAGGCAGAGAGGGAAAAGATTCAAACCGGGAAAATTTCACTAGCTCTTAAGCAAATTTCACTAAAGAAAGGAGAAGGATTAGGAGACAGGTGGTTTCCCTGCATTTACGCATTGCTGGTTTGACTATGTAGCTAAAGCATGTATGATATCATTTTGGATGTAAGCCATCAACTTGAAATCAACAGAAGCCCACATCCCAGGTCACGCTGTATGTGGGACGGCTTCTGTGCACCCCCTCCCAGGTAGAAAAGTACAATGCCCACAGTGGTTGAATCCTGTTTTCTGCCAGGAGATGCTGAGCATACCTTTTTTTTTTATCAGAACAGCAAGGACCAGGTGGGCTGAGAATTTCAACTTGGATGGCTGAGAGGATTGGGAACAGCATGCCCTCCCATCTCCAGCTCACTGGAGACAACAATTTCCCCTAGCTCCAAGTGCATTTCAGAGGTTGTTACCTTTCCTATGGTTGACTAGAGTTTCTACAACAGCATGCAGTTTCCGTAAGCGCTGTTCCTCACACTCTACCTCCTGGAGCTTCTCCTCAAACCACTGAAACACAAAAGCCCAGAGCTTTAATGAGATTACCTCTATGGGTGCACTATAGTCTTTTCTTAGCAGTTGTTTTTTAAAAAGGGATTGAAATATCTTATTAAAAAGTTTCTAATCTCAGAAATTTTAGGACTCCTTAGGGGTTCTGACCTATAAGCCTCAGGGGAAGGTGGAGGTAAGAGGAACAGGGCTACTCACAATGTCTGATTCATTCATCTTGATGGTCATTTTGCTGACAGCATCTGTGGCTTTGTTGAACATCTTGAGGAGACCAGCACCACTCAGCGTCTGGGTACCCACAGCACGTGGCAGCTACAAGACCAAGAAGGCAGGAATGGCAAGTTATCTGCTGGTCCTATTTTAGGTTCAGAAGAATTAGTATCCATCAGATGGCATGGCCAAAACTTGCCACACAATTATTTGAACTGTAAATTGTTTTCAAAGGCAGCCTGAGGAATCCACAACTAACATGTGCATAAAGAAAAATCAAAGAACCAGGCTGGGTGCGGTGGCTCATGCCTATAATCCCAGCACTCTGGGAGGCCAAGGCGGGTGGATCACAAGTCAGGAGATTGAGACCATCCTGGTCAACATGGTGAAACCCCATCTCTACTAAAATACAAAAAAAAAAAAAAAAAAAAAATTAGCTGGACATGGTGGCATGTGGCCTATAGTCCCAGCTACTCGGGAGGCTGAGGCAGGAGAATTGCTTGAACCCAGGAGGCAGAGGTTGCAGTAAGCCGAGATCATGTCACTGCACTCCAGCCTGGTGACAAAGCAAGACTCACTTTCCAAAAAAAAAAAAAAGAAAAAGAAAAAAGAAAAAGAACCATGTTAAAAAGAATCAGCAACATTTTCAGCTTTTGATATTTTATACAGAAAAAAAGTAGACTGGGGTGTTATGTGGCCAGGCAACCTCAAATTGAGATTGTCTGCCTACCCAGGAATGAAATGCTTAAGTACCAAGCATACTCTTGTTAAAAGTCAAAAGTTCCCTTGGATTAGCATACTTTGTACACAACTGGGCTTAAAAGTCTTAAGAGACTAAAACTGTGCTATGTTCGCATTCAGATCAAAGCTACTTTCAGGGATGACCTAGTAGCCAAGCATGCCAAATATTTAGAAACAATTTGATTGATGTTCAGTCTTCCCAGTACTCTCTAAGGCATGGAAGGATGCTGAAGAATCTATAGCATATACAGCACACTCTGCTGAAATGTCAGATTTTAGCGTTAGGACTCTATGGCAGTAGTTCTTTTTTTTTGAGACAGTCTTGCTCTTGTCGCCCAGGCTGGAGTGCAGCAGCGCGATCTTGGCTCACTGCAACCTCTGCCGCCCAGGTTCAAGCGATTCTCCTGCCTCAGCCTCCCGAGTAGCTGGGATTATAGGCACCCACGACCACACCCAGCTAATTTTTGTATTTTTAGTAGAGACAGGGTTTCACTATGTTGGCCAGGCTGGTCTCAAACACCTGACCTCAGGTGATCTGCCTGCCTCGGCCTCCCAAAGTGCTGGGATTATAGGTGTGAGCTACTGTGTCTGGCTCGGCAGGAGTTCTAAACTTGGGGCCACTTTGCTTCCTAAGGGATATTTGGCAATGTCTGGAGATGACTATGGTTGTTATAATTGGGGTGGGGGTGCTACCTGGATTTAGTGGGTAGGTACCAGGAATTCTGGTAAAATCCCCTGCAATGCAAAGGACGATCCTTACGACAAAGAATTATCTGACCAAAAGTGTCCACAGTGCTGCTACAGACAAACTCTGCTTAGAGGTAGGGAGTAGAGATGAGAGGGTGAAAAGGAAGAAGGGATTTAGGAATATCCACAAGAGAAGACCAAAAGATTTCAAGCATTTGACAAGGAGTTTTTAATTAAAACATTTCATTAGAAAATCTCATTTATTTAGTATCATTTTCTTCACTGGAATAATACATACTACATACAAATGAAAGAAAAATTTAAAAATAAAAATCAAACAAAACGACGCCCTACCCGGTCACTTACTTCCTTCTAGTTTGCTTTCCTGTGAGATAAAACATTTTACTCCAGTGTTTCTTTGATCCTTAATGACTTACATGTTTCTTTTTTTTTTTTTTTTTTTTTGAGATGGAGTCTCGCCGTGTTGCCCAGGCTGGAGTGCAGTGGCACGATCTCAGCTCACTGCAACCTCCACCTCCCAGGTTCAAGCAATTCTCTGCCTCAGTCTCCCGAGTAGCTTGGATTACAGGCACACACCACCATGCCCAGTTAATTTTTGTATTTTTAGTGGGGACGAGGTTTCACCATCTTGGCCAGGCTGGTCTTGAACTCCTGACCTTATGATCTACCCGCCTCGGCCTCCCAGTGTGCTGGGATTATAAGCATGAGCCACCGTGCCCACCCTATAGCTGTATTTATATGCTATTTCAGGTTTTACATTTTATAATTCTTTTAATGTCTGCTTCCATGTACTAACATTTCTGTATACTTTGTTTATGATGAGAATCAAGTATTTGTTGTATTGATATATTTTATGTAATTCTTCCACTGTTAGCAATTGGGCTGTCTCCAATTTTTGACAATCATGACTAGCCTATGCATGGTCTGTAAAAAAAGACTGTCTACTTCAATTAACACTTTTGCTACATGGCAGTTCTGTGGTTTGTGGTAACTGATTTTTAACCAATGCCCCGCCTCACATAAAATATGCATTCAATTTGAGCCAAGAAGTAACCTACGACATGCCAACAGCCTGCCAAAGAGATCACTGTGTTGATCCAGTAAGACAATGCTAGGCTGCCATTTGACCTCTACATCCAATTGCTTTTGAATACAGGCAGAGCTTCTTTTATTTCAAAGGCTGAAAAATACTTGTCACTCTGAGGAGCTCACACAAAAGTAGGATATAGTCTGGTACTAGGCATGTTAAGTGCTCACATAATTTTGGAACGAACCAGTTTCATTTCACTAGGGGCAGATATAAATTATGAAATTCAGTTTGCACTGAATACTAACCTCTTCTTTTTCTAAGAACTCTCTGACGTCAGGGTCCTGTAACATGGTAGGATGATTCACAATCCTCTGAAGGTACCTAAAACATAAGCAGTTATCATCTGGTTAGTTGAGCTGGCCTCAGAAGGTTCTGGGCATCACACAGTGCTAGCAGTGATGCCATGACTTTTGTTACTTAAAATGCCCTCAGAGGTGGAGGTTACAGTGAGCCGAGATTGCACCACTGCACTCCAGCTTGGGCGACAGAGTGAGACTCCGTCTCAAAAAAAAGAAAAAGCCCTCAGATAAGGTACTTAATTAGGACTCTCCTTGTAAGCCTATTCAAATTCACATTCTTGATATTTCCAAAAAGGCACAGAAAAACAACTGGTCAAAAAGAAACCTCAGAGCCATTCATATTTGATTGTCTAACAATATGACTGCCTGCTTAGGACAGGGAAAAAACAGAAGATGGTCTATTCCCAAGGTGGGAAAATAAGCAACTCAGGAAAAGGTAAGAGATAATATGGAGGTTTGCAACTTCAATTCATTTAAGTTTCATCTCTAACTCAATGGACTGTCTCATCATTAAGACTCACTTTCACATTCTCACTTGTCCTCACGTTATTGAGGAAAATGACTGTACGGGACTTACCTTTCTAAAGCAGCCCTCCGTTTTTCAAGAAATTCTGCAGAAGAAGAATCTTCCTTCCCAACCTTCACTTTTGTCATTCCTAGAATGGAATTTCAAAAGCAAAATACCATAAATCTTTTATTTTTTTATTTTTATTTTTTGGACCTCCTAGAGCGCTTGCTAAAACAGAATTAACCATAAATCATCATGAAGAGGATAACTCTGTTATTTTTCTTAAAGTGTCAACAGGAGGAAAGGCACTACAAAACACAACCCAAGACTGCTTCTATGTTATGTGCAGGGATGAGCCAAAGCTGCTTTACATGGCAGACACATTTGAAAACTAGTCTCCAGGTGCTGAAGGTTCTAAACTCTGGGACTTGCAGAGTATACATCTTCTTAAAAAGGGGGCCATGGGACCCTGAGTACAAACATCAACTGATGTTCATGAAGAGATTCCTTCCTCTGACCCCAAATCCAATTTAGTATATTTCAATCTGGAGGGAACTGCAATCATTTAAGACTCCTGAAGATCAAGAGAGAACAAACAACGTTAACAACTCTGGAGGCTCAACTCAGAGCTTCTACTGCACCCAATAAGAGAACAGGCCAAAATATGCAATTTTTCTCTAGACCTCCAGGGTAGAAAAACACTGGAAATGTCTCTTTTCTAACCACAAGACTGTTAATAGAAGTTGTCTCATATACCAAACAGTAAGTTAATTTTGGAGAGAATGCAAAGGAAAACAATCTCAGTGGAATGAAGGACCACAGGCTTACCTATGAGGCTCTTCTCTGGTGGGGGGAGGGACAATGAAGCCATTCTGGGAGTGCTTCTCTGAAAGCTTCTCATAAAGACCAAGAAAGTCACTAAATCTTCTTTTTACCGCAAACTGTTTGCTTCTGAATAATGGTAAGCTTGTCTTGGGGACAGGAAAAAACACAAAGCAATTTCATTCCAAATAGGGGATGGTATCTTGAAAGCCATCCAACTGACATTAAAGAAACCCATTTCCCAGATCCCTAACCTTCAGTCACCTGGCAAATAGCTTTCTCCAAGGCAGAGAGTCTTAAACTTTTAAAAACTATAGTTCCCCCTTTGGCAGTCTGGGAGCTTAAGGAGCTCTTCTCAGAGTAATTATTTTTAAATGCATAAAATATATAGGAGTATAAAGACAACCAATTAAATTCAAATACATCTGAAGCCATGTTGACCTTTGAGAAAAAAAATTCAAATACAGTTTCATTCCCAGGTTACGAACTCTTGCTCTAAAGAAAGACATGTTAAGTTCTAGTATAAAGCTAGAATTCTACAATAACCAGTAACCCATTCATCCTTCATTGGCTTTTTTTTTTTTGAGACAGTATCTCACTTTGTCATCCAGGCTGAAGTGCAGTGGTGCAAATACAGCTCACTGCAGCCTCCAACTCCCAGGCTTAAGTGATCCCCCCGCCTCAGCCTCCCAAGTAGCTAAAAATACAGGCACAAGCCATTGCCTTTTTATTTATTTATTTTTGAGACAGGGTCTCACTCTGTCACCTAGGCTGGAGTGCAGTGGCGCAATCTTGGCTCACTGCAACTTCCACTTCCCAAGTTAAAGCAATTCTCTTGCCTCAGCCTTCCAGGTGGCTGGGATTACAGGCGTGTGCCACCATGCCTGGCTAATTTTTATATTTTTAGTAGAGATGGGGTTTCACCATGTTGGGTCTTGAGCTCCTGATCTCAAGTGATCTACCCACCTTGGCCTCCCAAAGTGCTGGCATTACAGGTGTGAGCCACTGCGCCTGGCCTCATTGACTTATTTAAGGGTATTAGCTCCTAGAATTACAGCAGTCAAACCAAAGACAGCCAAAAAGTGCTTCTAACAAGGGGAAGCAGGTGGGGAGCAGGATAGGAATCGGATGAAATTTCTAAGCTGTAGACACTAACCTCTAAAGTATCATAATCTAGAGCTCACAAGACGCAGGCCAACAAGTAATAGAGAGACAATACAAAGCAGACTCCTAGCAAAAAAGGTTAGGCCTACATCACAATGAGAGTTCACTTTATACTCACCAGATAGTCAAAATTTAAGGAGGTTGGCCTCACAATTGCTAGCAAGGAAGTGAATCAGTGGGAACTTTTATACACTGCTGATGGGGGTATAAACTGGTACAAAGACTTTAAAAAACAGTTTGTATTCCTTGTGTCCAATATTTGCAGTACCTATGACCCAGGGGAATTACTCCTGGTTACATACTCTAGGGGAAACCCTTCCACGTGTGCACTAGAGACATGCAAGAAAGTTCCCATTTACAAAAACTGGAAAATGTTGACAGCAGAAAATGTTCACAACAGGAAAACACAAATATTTTGTGGTATATGAACTAACTAAAGCTATGACCATCAAGGATGGGTACGAGAAAAAATGCTCAATAAAGCAAGCACAATTATCAGCATGATACTATTTTTATGAAACTCAAAACAAAGCAAAACAGTCTAATATATATCTATATATGTAAAGACTTCTTATAAAGGAAATGAGAGACAACTCAGGAGAAAAGTTGCCTCTAAGGTATGAGGCAGGGGATAGGATGGAGATACACGCAGGTGGATTCAATGGTACTCAACTTAAGACTAGTGGTAAGTTTAGGGCTTCATTTATTATACTTCATAACTTGTATACAACATTGTGTACATTTTGTATGCATTAATATTATATACAAAAGAAGACCAGACCAGGGGAGCAAAAGGTTAAGTATTAAAAGAAGCTCTCTGAAACCTCAGAAGCATTGAAAATTTTTAAAGATAGTTAAGAGCAATCTGCGAATCTAGCTCCAAACCATACAGTTCTCTAAAAGGAATGGGGCTGTATCAGATACACCACGTGACTTAATAGAACAAAGTTTCACACTGAAATGTTAGCTCTCTGGAAAAGTATTAAAAAGACTCAGTCTGGAGTACCCAGATGAGATTACCAAGGGGGATACAGGCCTGCTTCATCTTGAATAAACATATAGTGTTGGCAAAGAAACAAAGGAGATACCCAGAAATAATCTGAATGATGATGTTGGTATAAGCACCAAGGTCTATGAAGATGGTCATCAGCAGGGTCACCTGGACTCACCTGTGTTGTAACTTTGTAGGCAACATATGCATTCATACCATCCCCTGTGGGAGAACAAGAAAGCAGGAGAAGATTATCTTGTAAACCAAAGCAGTGCCAATTCACCTAACATTTAACCAGGAATCATATGCCATAGGAACCCTGGACAAGAAGGGATGCTCGTTTCATCCCCAAGCTTTATATGCAATCCTAGAATCCAGTTCTACTTTGCCTCAGGGCCTCTGTGACACATAGCAAGCCCCCATGGATGCTGGCTGGGCCGCAGTTTGAGTCACACAAGAGAGTCAGCTCTCTGTTCCAAAGCCAGGCTCCATTTATACCCTCCACAAAGCAGCACTGGATACTGACAATCCGTCAGTTGTTACCATGCCAATATTTGGGCTGCTTACACACATCTGTCCGAAACCAAACAATTCTCTTGCTGTATAAAGCAGGAGGAGAAGGAAGCAACTGATGTAAAAGGAAACAAGTAGTTCTACCCTAGGCTAGCTCTGGGCTTGATTTGCTCTTTCAGAAATAGTGTCACAACCCCCTCCAATGGTGCCGGGGGCAGGGGGACACTGACCTCTCTGATCTAGCATGTTCACCAAGAGTAAAGGGCCTGGCAGGAAGACACTTTGACTGCCTAATGTCACACAAATCTCCCTTTCCTGGAGGAACTACTTTTATGAAAAAGCCTTTGACTGTTAAATAATTTGGGATTCTAGCTACTGTTTTTTTCTCTGTGGTAATGTCCTGACCTAGACCACTTAAAAAGATAAAGATGCCATTGATACCCTGAGCACTGAAAAGACATATTCTGGAATCCAAACAGACACAGCTCCAGTGCTGGACTATGGTGTCTGGCGTTGGTTTTGTTCCCTGCCTCCCCCCACCCTTGATTCCTTCCCATATCAAACAGGAAAACCTAGGTCAACAATTACCAGCTGCTCAAGACCCTGAACTGGTTCTGGGGTGAGGGGCCAGGGGGAAGGAAGAGCAGACAGTATTGGATCAGCAGGGTCACACATTACAACTTGGTTTCAATAAGATGGCTGAAAATGCCTGTAAAATTTACCAAGAATTTGAAGTTTACACAGGAATAGATGGCTTGTCTGCTGTACTTCCCCAGCCCCTACCCAGAGTATATATAAAACAGAAACCATAAGCTAAACTTTAGAAATTACTTTATACTGATTATCAACTTTAGTTCTTTTCTATACCGCCTTACTAAATTATCCAATACTACTAAGGATGTTTCCTACTGATAAAAGAAAAAAAAAACCCGAACTTTATAGAAGTAATATTCAAAATTTCATTCATAGCAGAATAGTTATGGTCAAATGTCCAGGAAGTCAATCCCATAATTTAATGCCTACAATTAACAAAGTCTAAATGCAAACACAGAGAAAAGAGAAGAGGCAGGATCTTTAGATATTTTGTTTCTCAGCTGCTTTTATTTAGGCAATGTACATGAAAAGAGACATACTGCACGTACATAGCACAGATCTGCAAATGAGCTAGTAATACAAAGTTTTAAATTTACGTAAATTTCCAGAATAATTTCAGAGTTGAAGATAACACATGCAAATTACCAAGGTTCTAACAAGAATATCCTGGTAAAAGTTAAATTCTAAATGATTTAGATGTGTGCAGGAACAAGAAGCACATGTTGAATAAACAGCCCACACAAACAATGTGTTGTTATAAAGATCAGGCCTTGAATATGAAAATGTTTTAATTAGCTGGTTTCTTGGCATCAACATGACTAAGAATCTAGACTACAGTGCAGGGAGATGAAAGCTTATCCCCAAGAGTGATTTGTGTTTAAATATATCTGATCCATGGGATATTTAAATTACTCTCTGTTATGGGATAAATTGTGTCCCCTTCAAAATAGGTATGTTTTAGGTTCTAACTCCCAGTTCCTCAGAATGTGAGCTTATTTAGTAACAGGGTCTTTATGGATGAAATCAAGCTAAAATGAAGACATTAGGGTGGGCCCTACTCCACTCAGGTTGGTGTCCTTATTTGTTAAAGGAGGAATATGCGCATAGTAACAGGCATGCATAGAGGGAAGGCAGCATGGAGACACTTAGAAAGAATGCCATGTGACAGTGAAAGCAGAGACTGAAGTGATGCATCCACAATCCGAGGAAGGCCTGAGGCTGCCAGAAGCTGAGAGAGAGGCATGAACAGATTCCCTAGCGCCCTGCCAACACCAGGATTTAAGATTTCTGGCCTCCAAAAGTGTGAGAAATTTCTGTTGTTTCAACAAGTTTGTGGTACTTTGCTACAGCAGCCTTAGAAAACCAGTATGTTCCCTCTCCAGGTTCAGACATCATGACTTGGTACATTTTAAGACAATTAGTGCCATTCATTCATCCTATTCCACCAAGGATTTAAAGCAGCAAATAATTAGCTTAAAATTAATGTGTTTAAAGAATATTCATAAATATTAGAGAAACAAGAGAGAAACTAGGCATATAATGCAAAGTCCTGGTCCAGGCTCTACCATGGACCGCACTGTGATCTAACAGGAATACAACTTCCTTTTTGGTCCTTAGTGTCCTGTATTGTTAGATGACAGAATTGTATAACATGCTCAAAAACTTCCTACCAGTGTAACAGTCTGGGAAAAGTAAAACTCAACAGTTCAAATTAAAAAAACAAACAAACTTTTTTTTTTTTTTTGGAGACAGGGTCTTCCTCTGTTACCAAGGCTAGAGTGCAGAGGCATGATCTTGGCTCACCGCAGCCTTGACCTTCCAGGCTCAAGTGATCCTCCCACCTTAGCCTCCCAAGTACCTGAGACTACAGGCATGTACCACCATGCCTCTGTAATTTTTTGGTTTTTGTAGAGACAGGGCTCGTTTTTTACTTTTTGTAGAGACATGGTCTTGCCATGATGGGCAGGCCGGTCCCGACTCCTGGGTTCAAGTAATCCTCCTGCCTTGACCTTCCAAAGTGCTGGGATTATGGGCATCAGCCACTGCACCTGGCCTAAAATCAACAGTTTAATGACAACCATTTTGGCCAGAGACCAGGCTAGGCAACATGGTGAAACCATCTCTACAAAAATACAAAAAAACTAGCCAGGCATGGTGATATACACCTGTAGTCCCAGCTACTCAGAAGGCTGAGGTGGAAGGATCACCTGAGCCTGGGAGGTCGAGGCTGCAGTGAGCTGTGATCGCACCACTGCACTCCAACATGGGTGACAGAGTGACAGCCTGTCTAAAAAAAAAAAAAAAAAAGACAACCATTTTAGCAGAAAGTCTAACACAGTTCTGTCCCTAGTTCCAAACAGACCAAGGGTTGAGAATTACATTTGTCCTCTTAAGTATATAAACACTACTCTTCTTTAGGAAAACAGGCTCTGTATAACCTCTTCTGTAAGGAACCACAGCTGGAACAAGGAAAGACGAGGCCTACTGTTCTCCATGCAGTGATAACACTTGCAAGCCTGGGAGAGGGGAAAGCTATCCTAAAAATCCAAGTCCAGTCAAAGTTAAGTGTTATGCTTTCTGAAGATCTAGCTTCAATTTGAGTACAATTAAACCTGGGTCCCACAGACAGACAGAATTCCCCATCTCATAAGGTTATCAAGAATATATGTATAAAACAGAGTTTCAAACTTCTTGAGGGAAAAAATAAGTTCAGTATCCCTCAATTTTAGAATATTGTATTTTTTAGGGTGCTTACGTGGAATTTACTATCTCAAAAGACAGTAAAATGGTCTTATCAACTCTGAAGGAGAAGACAATGTTTGGGTTTTAAAAAATTTTGTTGAGACAGAGTCTTGCTCTGTCACCCAGGCTGGCGTGTGGTGGCATGATCTTGGCTCATTGTAGCCTCTGCCTTCCAGGTTCAAGCGATTCTCTGGCCTCAGCCTCCTGAGTAGGTGGGATTATAGGCGCACACCACCATGCCTGGCTAACTTTTGTAGTTTTAGTAGAGGCGGGGTTTCACCATGTTGGCCAGGCTGGTCTTGAACTCCTGACCTCAGGTGATCTGCCTGCCTCAGCTTCCCAAAGTGCTGGGATTACAGGTGTGAGCCACCGTGACCGGCCTGTTTGAGTTTTTAAAAAGAGACCCTAGCTCGGTGCAGTGGTTCATGCCTGTAATCTCAGTGATTTGGGAGTCTAAGAAGGGAAGATCAACTGAGGCCAGGAGTTTGAGACCAGCCTAGGCAATATAGCAAGACCCTGTCTCCACAAAAAAAAACAATTAGTCGGCATGGTAGCACGTGCCTCTAGTCCCAGCTACTTGGGCGGGTGGGGTGGCTGAGGCGGGAGGATTGCTGAGTCCAGGAGCTGGAGGTTACCATGAGCTATGATCGTGCTACTGTGCTCCATTCTTGGTAACAAAATGAGACCCTGTTTCTAAAAATACCAGAAGAATAAAAATAAAAACAGATTCTAGTAGTATTTGATGACTCCGATTTTTCTTCCTAAAGCCAAGAAAAGACTGACTAATGCACTAAGTAACTAAAGACTCTGGCTGTAGAAACATAGCAAGGGGTCTACTTTTACAGGAAAGATACTAATGAACTATTTCACATTGGCTAGTTCAACTCTGAGGGTAATCCTGAAATTAGCTACCTATGCTTTCTACAGCCACACCCTAACATCACAAGGAGTCCTAAGAACACTTACCTATCTTCTCAGGATCAGTTATACCGACTGTCAAATCAAATTGGTCCTCCTGTTCTTCTTCCTCTAGCTTTTTAAAGAAAAGACAAATCATGAGAGTTGATATAAAAAAAGCTATTAATTTTACCCTGTAATAACCTTATACCAATCTAATAAAATCAAGATGTATCCTTCAGTGTTCAGCTTTTGTCCATTCCCAACAATTCCAATGAACCAACTCTCAAAATTTTAAATTAGGAGCCAGCTTACAAGTCTTTGTTACATCTATTCCCTTAAAATCTTATTTTGATGACAATGAATAACTGCCAGATTTTGAAAGACTTGCCTCTTGCAGGCTAGGAATGGAGTGAGGAGAAACTATACTCTTGAATATGGAAGTTTCACACACTAAGTATCTTTAGTAACCATTGAAAACCTTTCTGCTCTGGGCAATAGATACTCTGCCCAAGAAAGACTCCTGCATTGGATTTTGGCTGTCCAGTAACCATACAGATCTCCTTCAAGAGTCATAAATATTTTCTCAAGGTTCATACTCAACTGCACTTCAGACTGGCAGCACACAATCCTGAATATCTAAAAGCGATAAGACCATCAGCACAGATTCTCACCTCCTCATAGGTTGGCTGGAGCTTCGAAGAATTTGTGGCTTCCTGTGGAGGAAGAGAAATGAGCGTTTTGGCTGGCACCTTCTTCTGATTATTTTGTGTTCTGTCCAAGGAGAGCTCCACTGTGGCATCTAAAAACAGTTGATATTTTTAAATGAAGGTCAGTAATGGGTCTTTGAAGGCTAAACTTCAGTTCTATAGGCTAAGAACTTACCAGAACAATAGCAAGCACTCTTATTACATAGAAGCTCTCAGACTAAGAGTCATAAAATGTTTACAAGGAGAAAAGGGAGGATGGTAAGGGAAGTGTTCTTCTAGCACAGGCTTAGTAGAACAACCTCCTTCTCCTTTCCCAATACAAACGCTTGGCTACCCTCTCCTACCTAGAATTTAGGGAAGAACCAGTGATAAGCAAAAAGACGACACAGCTAAAATAATTTTATCGATTTTATTTTACTTTGTAAAAATATTGATTGATTGATTGATTGATTGATTGAGATGGCATCTTGCTCTGTTGCCCAGGCTGGAGTGCAGTGGCATGATCTGGGCTCACTGCAACCTCCGCCTTCCGGGTTCAAGTGACTCTCCTGCCTGAGCCTCCTGAGTAGCTGGTACTACAGGTGTGCACCACCATGCCCAGCTAATTTAGTTTACCAATTTTAATCTTAGGAGTATTCCTTTAGAACATTATATGAACCCTATTTATTTTTGTTACAATTGTTTGTAAAAGAAGTTCAGATACTTGCTTTACACACCAATATGAAGAGGCAGGCATACTAACAGCAAAAAAATGACATCAAAGGAAGAGTCAGGAAAACTATAAGCTAGAAAAAAAATGGAGCCAAGATACAAACACAGCAACATTTGGGAAAGGGCAGTTTTCCATACCTGAGGACAGCACTGTTTTTTTTTTACCATGGTTGAAGAATTTTTCATAGTATTTTAGATCTCCTTGTAAAGGTTCAATTATACTTAATATATGCTATCCAATTTGGGAAAAAAAAACATGTAATATCTGAAAATCTTTGGCTATCTGGGGAGAACTCAGTTGAACAGAACAACTCATTCTCTCAGTTTTCCGGAGAAGGGACTTTAAAACTAGCATTATGTACCATTTTTAGGCATTAAAATTTTTTATCCAAATAAAAAGAATGCACTTTCAACTTGGAGCAGTGGAATTAGATGCTGTAAGCCTAAACAGTTCAAACTCTTCCTTTTTAGTAACGAAAAATGTAAATATCCATTTGGGTTTGGTCTGATGAGTAGCTCTTCTATTTTAGTCTTAGGAAATTCAAAGAATGCTGTTTTTTCTTCTTTTCCATTTGGAGCTAAAACAAAACCAGAGATTATGGTTTATGTGTATATGCCTATATGCATAATCAAGTTCCAGATCGGTGTTCTAATCATCAAATGTGAAATCATGTCTGCAAACAAGTTTGCCACACTGTTAGAAATGAAATCTGATTCCTATCAGGAAAGCGAGAAAGGTGGTAACATAATGACTCTGGGGTGGAGTATAAAACAAACAAGCAAAAAAGTACAGCTGATCCTTGAACAATACAGGTTTGAACTGCATGGGTCCATTTATACATGAATTTTCTTTTTTTTATTATTATGGGTCCATTTATACATGAATTTTATTATTATTATTATTTTGAGACGGAGTCTTGCTCTGACACCAGGCTGGAGTGCAGTGGTGCAATTTCGGCTCACTGCAACTCCGCCTCCCGGTTCAAGTGATTCTTCCGCCTCAGCTTCCTGAGTAGCTGGGACTACAGGCGAGCGCCACCACGCCCGGCTAATTTTTGTATTTTTTAGTAGAGACGGGGTTTCACCATGTTGGTCAGGATGGTCTCGATCTGTTGACCTCGTGATCCGCTCACCTCAGCCTCCCAAAGTGCTGGGATTACAAGCGTGAGCCACCGCGCCCGGCCTTATATTATTATTATTTTTTTAATTTTTCACAATGTCAGGCCCAATTTTTTTTCCCTAATTTTTATACGTGAATTTTCTTCTGCCTCTGCCACCCTGAGACAGCAAGACCAACCCCGCCTCTTCCTCAGCCTAGTTACTCAGTGTGAGGATGGCAAGAATGAAAACCTTTATGATGAACCACTTCCACTTAATGAAAAGTAAATATATTTTCCTTTCTATGATTTTCTTAATAACATTTTCTTTTCTCTAGCTTACTAGCTAACTTACAAAAGACATGTTAATTATTATCTTATTGGTAAGGCTTCCAGTCAACAGTAGGCTATTAGAAAAGTTTTGGGGAAGTTATAAACAAATTTTTGACTGGGCCAGGGTCAGACCAACCCCTAACCCCTGCATTGCTCGAGGATTAACTATACATACAATGAACATGTTAGGATGTTAGGAGTCTCTGAAACAAGCACCAGTAGAAGTATGTGTGGGATAGTCACCATCGTGCAGGTCCCACACAAATAATTCGGTTAATAAACATGTTTGGAAGTGAAACAGGAATTATCATGCACTTAAAATATTTGGCTTATAAGAATGCTACTAAAAACCTTTTGCCAGCCTGGGCAACATGACAAAAGGCTGTCTCTACAAAAAATAAAACAAAACACACACACAAATATTAACCAGGCATGGTGGCCCCCACCTGTAGTTCTAGCTACTCAGGAGGTTGAGGGGGAAGATCACTTGAGCCTGGGAGGTTGAGGCTGCAGTGAGCCATGACCATACGACTAAACTCCAGCCTGGGCAACAGAGTGAGACCCTGTCTCAAAAAGTAATAATAATAAAAAAACCTTTTGAAGAGCTGTGCGTCTTCTACTGAAATTCATGTGATGAAGATGCCAAAACTTATACTAGAACATGCTTTTTTTCTTTGAACTCCGGTTAAGAGTAATGGAAAAGCATTCAGGCTCCATCAGAGACTCTGATCATCACAAGATTTATCATTTAAAAAATGAAATCAGAACATTTAAGTTTTCACAGTCAAATATCTAAAACAACTGAGAAGTTCCTGAAGTCCTAAACTAAATGTCTCATTGTAGACATTCCATTGTAGAGATATCTTATGTTCCTTTCTTAAAAGTGAGGCAGGTCAACTGGCTACTTATAAAACTGGTGGAGGAATGAAGTAAATCAGAATCCTGACTACTAACAAATATGTCCCTAATAAAGATCTACATGTTCATGTGCATAGAATGCAATCACTGGGTAACTATCACACTAAAATGTCAGGTCAGGTCTTCTTATAAGGAAAGATCATATAAATGTTAAGGTCCCAAAGATAGAAAATTCACTTTCTTTTCAATCTCATATAACCAAAGAAAATTCATTATTTCTCTTCATATCATTTATCCTCCAGAACTTAAAAAAATTTTTTTTTTTTAAATAGAGATGAGGTTTTGCTATGTTGCCTAGGCTGGTCTTAACTCCTGGGCTCAAGCAATCCTCCCACCTTGGCCTTCCAGAGTGCTGGGATTACAGGCATGAGCCACTGTGTCTGGCATCCTTCAGAAATTTTTTCCAAAAAATAATCAGTACCAGAATGAATACTATATATTTAAATTTCAGGGATGAAGGGAAGTGGAAAATCTCAATTTTTATTTTCCTTCTTCTAACCTCTTCTTCCTTTGTATGTCTTTTAAATTTCCTACTGGAGTTCTAATGTGAGAATCGTCCCAAGATCTTACCCTCTACCCTCTTTCTCCCTCCACACCATTCACTCTTTGAAGATCTCGTTCACATGGAAGTTTCAACTACCACCACTAGAAAGATGATTCCCATATGTCCAGTTCTTTTCTTTCCTCAGGTAGGAAAGAAAATTTCGAGTTCAAGTCACCTCCTGGGTATATCCCTTTGCGTTTCAAACTTAAAGTACCTAAAACCAAAGCTAACTTTTTTTTCCCCCCAAAGCCAGTTTCTTCTTTAGAATGTGGTTCTACAATGATACCATTTACTTCTCAATCCTTGGACTTAAAACCTTTGACTTGGTCATCAATCCCCATTTTTTTGACACCCATTAAATTCAATCACTAAAATCAGATTTTATTGATTTCCCTTTTGAAAAGTTTTTGCCTTTCCTTTCCTGCTTTTATTACCTATGTTCAGTCTTTGCCATTTCATCCTTGAACTAATTTGTCATTGCCTTCTAAAAACTCTCTGCTCTCTGCCCACTGCAATTAATTTAATAAAATTCCAATTCCACCAGGTCAGTTTTCCTAAATCATTACTTTCACATTCCTTACACAAAGCTG
The DNA here is from genome assembly GCA_036589455.1 of Ateles fusciceps. Taxonomy (NCBI): domain Eukaryota; kingdom Metazoa; phylum Chordata; class Mammalia; order Primates; family Atelidae; genus Ateles; species Ateles fusciceps. Next base: position 1,555,895 of record JAZHEH010001634.1, read on the forward strand.
CCAATGGTTTTTAATTGGCATTAAGATGAAAATCCAGACTCGAATTATTAATGTCTAAGGTCCTCCAATATCTGTTCCCAAATTACATTTCCAGCCTTATCTTCCATGACTTCTCCAAGAATGTCCTGCTGTGTCCACCAACTTTACTGACTTGCTGCTCAAACATGCCTTATACTTCCTGCCCAACCATGGGGCCCTTTTTTCCTTTCTCCTATATAAATGCTGCTTCTTCTAAGATCACTTTATTTATTTATTTATTTTTGAGATAGAGTCTCGATCTGTCGCCCAAGCTGGAGTGCAGTGGCATGATCTTGGCTCACTGCAACCTCCACCTCCTGGGTTCAACCAAATCTCCTGCCTTAGCCTCCTGGGTAGCTGGGAGCACAGGCATGCAGCACTGTGCCCAGCTAATTTTTTGTATTTTTTAGTAGAGACAGGATTTTACTATGTTGGCCAGGCTGGTCTCAAACTCATGACCTCAAGTGATCCATCCGTGTTGGCCTCCCAATGTGCTGTGATTACAGGTGGGAGCCACTGTGCCTGGCCCAAAATCACTTTAGACCAGGGTTTTTTCAACATTAGGACTACTGACATTTTGGGCTGAGTAATTCCTTGTGGTGAGGGCCTGTCAGGTGTATAGAGTGTTTAGGCAGCATCCATGGCCTCTACCTACTAGATAACAGTAGCACTCCCAGCTGTGACAATCAAAAATGTCTCCAACCATTTCCAAATGCCTTCTGGGGGGCAAAAGCACCCACTCTGTTGAGAACAGGGCAGCTCCCATCAACAAAGAATTATCCAGCCCAAAATGTTAATAGTGCCAAGGTTGAGAAACTGTCCTATGTAGTGTTTTTCAAACTGGAGGTTACAGCTTGTTGATAGATTGTGAAATCAATTCAATGGGTTGCAAAGAGCACTGAAAAAGGAAACAACACAAAGTTTCAGGTTGTATTAGTAGTAGTTAGGGCAAGTCATTTAATAAAACTTTTGTTTCAGTTTTGTACCACTATGCCCATATTTTGGATTACACCACCAAATGCATTCCTTATTCCTAGTCTTGGTCATCCAAGGCTACAGGCACTGCTTTAGTCACTGGTCTCACACTCCTCTGAGCTCCTGTGACTTAGTATTTCTATCATGCCTCCAGCTGCATTTCTATTATTGTTTAACAGTTTAACTTGCCTTCTTAAACAGTTGTGTATTTATGTCTTACTCATTAAATCTGAAAGAATCTCGATGGCAGGGCCTGTATTTCATGTACTTTGGAATCCTCCACAAAAGTATTTTACATAAAGGTATGTTCCCAATGTTTTTTTTGTTTTGTTTTGTTTTGACTTTAACTCGGCAACTTGACAAAGCCATTTGGGAGGTTTCTAGAATAACTTTTGAGTCTAAACTTGCCTGCAAAGAGATCCTGTGGCTCTTGGTCTTGTTCTTCATGGATCCCATTTTCTTTGGAGCCATTGTTGATAGGAAAAAGGGATGTGGTTCTCTTTGGAGACTGGTGCTTACTCTGAAAACAAAGAGATACTCTGAATACAACATTACCATAAAAAACAAACCCAACTTGCCTAGAAAGCAACTTTTAATCCCTCCCTCAGTCGCCACCAATCAACCAGTTCAATAAACAGCAAATCATTATTAGTAATGTAAGTGCTGCCCAGGTGATGACAGAGCAAAAGTAAGTCCATACATTTTATGGTTAATTTCCAACAACATAACCTTGCTAAAATGCCCTATCCCAAAGCACATGATACCAACATGGGTATGTGTACACAGAGATAATTTTCAAAAGAACCTGTCCAAATGTATTTCTCTTTCTCTGTTGATGACCTTTGTTCTTTCAAATACTGACTATGCACATTCTAGTGACCAGGATACCTCACTGGAGTCCAGAATTCAAACTCTGACCCACGCTTACTTTGTGGCCGTGGCTAAATGGTTAACTGAAGCCCAGTTGTGTGGATATTACCAACCCATCTGACACACAAAGGAAGGTGTAACACTACATTCTAATGCTGTTTATAAGTATAATTTATCTTTTCATTCTTAACTCACACAGATATAATTTTCAATAGCACCCTGTGTCAAGCTAGGAGAATAAAAACTAGTCATGCTAAGCCTAGTGGGTACGTGGTGAAAATACAGTCAGTTCATGGCCTTTACTCAAAGCTCAGTGATCAGCCACAAACAAGGGTAGGGTGGGTCCCCAACCGGTACCAGAGTGAACAAAGCTGGATTGTGCAGAACATGAACTGAAAGCTGAGAATCTGGCTTCAAAAGCTGTGGTATGGTATTGCAGGGTTTCGAAGTCAGACTCTAAGGGCAAATCAGTTAAAAGACCTGGCTTAAGGAAACTTTTATGAAATATTTTCTTAACAAATCTGAGAAAGTTTGTTCCTTGGAGACAGACCTTTTCTGACCCAGTGAACAAAGTGAAATGACAGATCTATTTGGGTACTCTAAGTTGCAAATAGCTTCATCCAAATATTGGGGCCACATTTCAGAAAAGAAACTCTTAGCTGGTCTGAAGGTAGTGAGTTAACTCAATTGATGATTCACATTCAGTTACAGATCAAACTCCTTGTTCGATATTTCCCCACTTCTCACTACTGCACTTGACTAGTCTCAAATTTTTTTTAAAGGAAAAAGAACAAGAAAAGAAACATACCAATATTTAGACTTATATGAACAAACAATCCTTCTACTGGAACTAGTCTATGCTAATGAAGTTTCATGAACACTTAGTTGTATAAGGTTAAATGTTGTTCCAAGTCTGTTAGAGACAGTGGTCCTGTCCTCTAGCTGTTTCGACAATCTTGAAAACAAAACTGAAAAATCACTGCAGAAAGACACAGGATAAGTACAAAAGCAGTATTTCCCTTTTGCTTCACACATCACCTATCACCAACCACCTTCTTCAACTACTTCCTCCCACACTCTTGCACAGTACACAGATCTCATATGAAGCCACCTGATTTCATTCACTTCCCACTGACACCAGTCATCTCCAAATGGAGATCTATGAGATTAAAATCCAGTATGCATTAAGAATACATGTATACAAATGTAATTTACTAGTAGCCAGTAGCCCACGGGGGAGACTAAAGCAACAGAAAAGGCATAGGTTAGAATTAGCCATTTAAAAAATGCCTAGAAGGACCCATTCCTGTGATATAAAGATGAATAAAGCCAGCTTTCAATTTCTGATCTACCACCTAAACTTGGAAGGTTAATGACTGCAAATGTTTTCGGGAGCAGTGTTAGAACAGCAGTCTATCTTTCCCTCTAGAGACAGACCCACATAAATGGGATACTGCAGTGATAAGTAGAGTACTAATACCTCTCTTCCTCCACCCAACCCTCTTCAAAAGCCCAAACTGTGGCCAGGTGTGGTGGCTCACACCTATAACCCCACCACTTTGGGAGGCTGAGGTGAGAGGACTGCTTGAGCCCAGGAGTTGGAGACCAGCCTCAGCAACACAGTGAGACTCTGTCTCTAGAAAAAAAAATTTTTTTTTTTTTAAGTAGCAAGGCCTGATAGTGTGCACCTGTAGCCCCAGCTACTCTGGAGGCTGAAGTGGGAGGATCACTTGAGCCCAGGAGGTCGAGGCTGCAGTGAGCCATGATCACACCATTGCACTCCAGCCTGGGCAACAAGAGCAAAACTCCATCTCAAAAAAAATAAAGTAGTACTATCGGACATAATAGTTTCAAAGGCTCTAGTAAGCTCCCTTCCAGAAAGACCAACAATTTATATTCCCCCAGAAGTGTATAAGAGTGCTGCATCCACAGCAACACTAAGCATTCTCTCTCTTAAAAAATCTTTGCGCCATGCGCAGTGGTTCATGCCTGTAATCCCAACACTTTGGAAGGCAGCGGTAGGCCGATCACCTGAGGTCAGGAGTTTGAGACTAGCCTGGCCAACATGGCAAAGCCCTGTCTCTACCAAAAATACAAAAAATAGCCAGGTATGGTGGCACATGCCTGTAGTTCCAGCTACTTAGGAGGCCATTGCACTCCAGCCTGGGTGACAGAGTGAGACTCCGTCTCAAAAAAAAAAAAAAAAAAAACTACTAGGTTGAGTGTGAAAATTTCTTTCCACTCGTTTGCTAGTCATTTGAACCCAAGACTTGCCTTGATATTATTCACCTATTTTTCTATGCTAAGTTGGCATTAGGTGTGCCCTTCCTCCCTCCCTCCCTTTCTTTCCTTCCTTCCTTTTTTCTTAGATGGAGTCTTGCTTTGTCACCGAGGCTGGAGTGCAGTGGCACAGTCTTGGCTCACTGCAACCTCTGCCACCCTGGTTCAAGCGATCTCATGCCTCAGCCTCCCACGTAGCTGGGACTACAGGCGTGCACCACCACACCCAACTAACTTTCTTGTATTTTTAGTAGAGACGGGGTTTCACCATGTTGGCCAGGCTGGTCTCAAACTCCTAACCTCAAGTGATCTGCCTGACTCGGCCTCCCAAAGTGCTAGGATTACAGGAGTGAGCCACCGTGCCCAACCTAGGTGTGGATTTTTCTTACACATAAATATGTTAACCTTTTATCCTGCATACTGTACAATACCCCTTCCTAATGTTCTCTCTTTTGAATTTTTTTTTTTTTTTTTGAGACCACTCTGTCACCCAGCCTGGATGTAATGGTGTGATCTCGGCTCACTACAACCTCCACCTCCCAGGTTCAAGCAATTCTCCTGCCTAAGCCTCCTCAGTAGCTGGGATTACAGGTGCCCGCCACCATGCCTGGCTCATTTTTGTATTATTAGTAGAGATGGGGTTTCACCATGTTGGCCAGGCTGGTCTCAAACTCCTGACTTCAGGAGCTCTTCCCACCTCAGCCTCCCAAAGCGCTGGGATTACAGGTGTGACCCACCATGCCCAGCTCTTTTGATATTTTATTTTTCCTTATCAAATTTATTTTCAGCACTGGAAAAATTAAGTTTAACAGTTTAAATTAAGCTTTAATTTAACAGTTTAAACAATGCAAATTATCTTGTAGTTCTGAAAAAGTCCAAGGGGTTTTGCTGGACTAAAATCAAGGTGTCAGTAGGGCTGAGTCCCTTTCTGGAGGTTCTAGGAAAGAATCTATTTCCTTTCCCTTTCTGGCTTCTAGGGTTCTTTGGCTCACAGCCCACTTCTTCCATCTTCAAAGCCAGCAATGTCGCATCTCTCTTTCCGACTCTTCCACATCATCTTTTACAGCGTGTCTTACATTTTTAAGGACCCGTGTGATTATACTGTCCCACCCAGATAATCCAGGATAATTTCCATATCTTAAGGTCTGCTGATCAGCAATCTTAATTCCGTCTTCAATCTTAACTCCCCCTTGCCACATAATCTAACATATTACTGGGCGGGGGTGGGGTGGGGGAGGTTACAGCAGAGAATGACTCCTCTCCTACCACATTTCAAAACTGGCACAGATGCACTAAAAGTTTTGTGCTTGAGAGAATGAACATTCAGTGTTTAACTCCACAGCTTAAGGAGTTAAATTAGGGGTTCTTATCTTGGGGCCCATTAGCCACATATTTCAGGGGGAAGTCTATGAACTTGCATGAAATTAAAATTATTATAATTTCATTTTCGTTAACCTTGAACTGAAAATTGGCATTTCCAATCATCATAAAGATAGGCAACAAACCATAATAGTAATAGCAGTACCTGAGACTATAACTGATACCAGGTATTTTTATATGAGATTATAGTTTTTATAGATCTCCAAGTGTCACTGATGCTCATCTCTATTTAAGTACGTTATTAATGTAAAATTGTTTAATGTATTAAAACCATATTTCAATATAATTGGTTTCCTTCATAATCTCATGTATTTTATTTTATACATTTAAAAACATTATTCTGGGAATGTGTCCACAGGCTTTACTAGCCTGCCAATTGATATAACTTGATTTTTTTTTTTTTAACCACAGCACAAAAAAGGTAAACAACTTCTGAGATATAGAGGGACTAATGAAAATGGAAAAGGGAGAGCTGGAAGGATGGGGAAAATAGCATAAAGCTGACCATCGAGCTAGTTAAGGAAAAGCAAGGCCATTAGAGACCTTATGAGCCCCCAAATTTAGCCTCAGACATTCTGCTGAATCATCTGGTGTAATTTCCCAACTAAACTTTTTGGGTCTCAAACTAACAAAACTTAGATGGGCTTAGAAAACTGCAGAAGGATCAGAGTACTAACGGGTGGATTACCTTCTAAATTAAAAAAGCAAACCCAGTTCAAATCTGCTCTGAAAGCAGAATGAAGCTCCAGCTGTCCATTTGACTAAGCAAAATAAAAAGCCAGAAAAAGTTGAGCAACAGCTTTTCCTGGAGATGAGATACTTATGGCCACTTGCTCTAGCAACTATCAACTACTCATGATTTATTTATGTCAAAAGTTATTTAAGAGTACTGAGAAGCTTGAGAACCAAGGAAGAGAGATTGTTTTTTTCTTCTCCCCCAATCTAACCTAATGAATTGCAAATGGCCAAGTTATCAGAGTGGCCTTACCACCTAAGTAAGCGAAGGGTTGGCAGGCCCTTACAGAAACCAGAAGTCTGACTGCAACCTTTATTGTTTCTCTCATAAGCCCCAACCCCTATATATATTTTTTTTATTTTTAATGTTTTTTTGAGACAGAGTCTCGCTCCATCACCCAGGCTGGAGTGCAGTGTTACAATCTTGGCTCACTGCAACCTCCACCTCCTGGGTTCAAGTGATTCTGCCTCAGTCTCCCCAGTAGCTGGGACTACAGGTGCATGCTACTATGCCCAGCTAATTTTTGTATTTTTAGTAGAGACAGGGTTTTGCCATGTTGGCCAGGCTGGTCTTGAACTCCTGACTTCAGGTGATCCACCCGCCTTGGCCTCCCAAAATGCTGGGTTTACAAGCATGAGTCACCCCACCCAATCCCAAACCCTAACTTTAAATAAATTTTAAGTCAGGTTATTATTACCCATCTTTTTTCTTTTTTCTGTGAGACACAGTCTGGTTTTGTCGCCCAGGCTGCAGTGCAGTGGCATGATCTCGGCTCACTGCAACCTCTGCATCCCGGGTTCAAGCGATTCTCCTGCCTCAGCCTCCTGAGTAGCTGGGATTACAGACGTGTATTGCCACGCCCAGCTAAGTTTTGTATTTTTAGTACAGATGGAGTTTCACCATGCTGGCCAGGCTGGTCTTGAACTCCTGACCTCAGGTGATCCACCCACCTTGGTCTCCCAAAGTGCTGGGATTACAGGCATGAGCTACTGCACCTGGCCTATTAGCCATCTTTAAAAGTTTCTCCCTTTACTCCAAAAGTAGTCCTTTATAATTACTTTTATTAGCTTTTCCTCCATAATTCTGAAAGCTAATTGCTAGTACAATGCAATGATCAAGAAATTAATGAGTTTATGTACTTCAGGGAAATCTAAACTTATGAGAAGTAAAACTTGTTTACTATTTGAGCTGAGCACTAAAATGAATCTTTGCATATACCTGCAACTTTTTTCAAGAATCTGTTCACTATAGGCTGAGCGCAGTGGCTCACGCCTGTAATCCCAGCACTTTGGAAGGCAAGGCAGGCAGATCACGAGGTCAGGAGTTCAAGACTAGCCTGGCCAACATGGTGAAACCCTGTCTCTACTAAAAATACAAAAGTTATCTGGGCATGGTGGCAGGCGCCTGTAATCCCAGCTACTGGGGAGGCTGAGGCAGGGAAATGCTTGAACCCGGGAGGCGGGGATTGCAGTAAGCCAAGATTGTGCCACTGCACTGCAGCCTGGGTGACAGAGCAAGACTCTGTCTCAAAAAAAAAAAAAAAAAAAAAAAAAAAAAAAGAATATGTTCACTATAATGTGGAATTTCAGCCCAGATCCGACCACTTGATGTAATGTTAACTCCGAAAACAAGTGTTTGAGGCAATATCCCTGTAGAAAACACTACACACTAGAGGGAAACTTACACAACTATTTCCTAATATTAGCTGTAAATGACTAAACTAGTAACTAACAAACTAAGCAATATACCTTTGTTTAAAGGTACTTTTATGTAGATTCACTTTCAGAAGTCTAGTTAAGACCGGAGAAGGGCTAATATCAAGAAACTTAATGAGGATGGGTTACATCTTTGGGTACAACCACTCATGCATGTTTCACAGAACAGAGAATTAAAGTATTAGCCAGCTGAACCATAAATCTCCTTACGGCTTTCAATAAAACTAACAAACTCTGTCCAGATCTAAAGAAGTTATCCCATAAACATTCAAAAATAAATAAACTGCTTATAGTTAACAATCTTTCCATAAAGCATAAACAAAAATACGAGGCTCAGTTTTACAGCTGAGTACCACCAATTTTTAAGAAACAGATCATTCTAATTGTATAAACATTCTTGAAAGAATAGAAAAAGAAAGTACCATATAATCTTAATCCCCAAACCATACAGTTCTACAGGTTTATCTTAAGAACACAGATGTAAAAGAACAAATGTTGGCAAGGATATGGAGAAATGAGAACACTCATACACTGTGGATGGGAATGTGAAGTAGTACAGCCATTATGGAAAACAGTATGGAGGTTACTAAAAGAACTAAAAATAGAACTACCATAGCATCCGGCAACCCCACTACTGGGTAGGTATTCAAAAGAAAGGAAATACATAAAAGTATATATATTTCTTCCGCATGTCCGTGTTTATTATAGCATACTATTCTCAAGAGTCAAGATACGGAATCAGCCTAAGTGTCCATGAATGGATGAATGGATAAAGAATATGTGGTATAGGCCAGGTGTGATGGTTCACACCTGTAATCCCAACAATTTGAGAGGCCAAGGAGGGCAGATCATTTGACCCCAGGAGTCTGACACCAGCCTAGGCAATGTGGCAAAACCCCATCTCTACAAAAAATACAAAAATTAGCTGGGCATGGTAGCATGCATCTGTAGTCCCAGCTACTTGGGAGGCTAAGGTGGGAGGATCAGTGGAGCACAGGAGGTCAAGGCTGAAGTGAACCATGATTGCACCATTACACTCCAGCCTGGGAGACAGAGCAAAACCCTGTAAAAAAAGAAACAAACAAACAAAAAACACCAAACCCAAAAAACATGTGGTATATATAAAAATGAACTATTTATTATTCAGGCATAAAAAAGAATGAACTCTTGTTATTTAGAGCAACATGGATGGAACTGGCGGTCATTATGTTAAGTGAAAAAAGCCAGGCACAGAAAGACAAGTATCAAGTGTTTTCACTCATATGTGGGAGCCAAAAACATGGATCTCAAGGAGGTGGAGAATGCAATGGTGATTCCCAGAAGCTGAGAAGGGAAGGCCGGGGAGGATGAAGACAAGTTGGTTAATGGGTACAAAAATACAGTTAGACAGAAGGAATAAATTCTAGTATTTGATAGTATAGTAGGAAGATTATAGTCAGCAATAATTTATTGTATATTTCAAAAGCGCTAAAAGAGAAGAATTCTAATGTTCTCAATGCAAAGATAAATGTTTGAGATGATGAATATCCCAAATACCTTGATTTGGTCATTATACCATGTATACAGGTGTCAATACCATGTGTATCCCAAAAATATGTATAACTATATCAATAAAAAATATAAAAGAGACAATATACCATAACCTTGTTGAGTCTATTCCAGTAAAGCAACATTAAAAAAACATAATTCACCATATAACAGATTTAAGACAGAAACTCTATAACCAGGAGATGTCAAAAAATAATAAAATTCAATAGATATTTTAAAATTCCTATCAAGACAGCAACCGAAGGAAACTTTAAAAAAAAAACTTGATAATATCTACAAAAAATGTTTAACAAGCATCATTCCTTTAAAAATTTTTCTTTTTTCTTTTTATGTTTAGTTGACAATTGTACATGTTTATGGGAATCTGAGTGATATTTCAATATGTGCATACAATGTACAAAAATCAAATCAGGATAATTAGTATATCTAGCATCTCAAACATTTATCATTTCTTTGTGCTATAATCATTCAAAATCCTCTCTTTCAGCTTTTTGAAAATATATAATAAATGTAGTTAACCACATTCACTCTACAGTATGGCAGCAAGCGAAGTCATTCCTTCTATCTAGCTGTAATTTGGTATCTGTTACCAGAGGTTGGTTAGGATAAAAAATTAAACAGCTTTTAAAAAGCTGAGGTGGGACTGTAAAATGGTGCAACTACCATGGAAAGCAGTATGGAGGTTCTTCAAACAACTGAAAATAGAACTACCACACAATCCAGGAATCCCATTACTGGGTATATATCCAAAAGAATTAAAGGCAGGATTTTGACAAATATTTTCACAATCATGTTGACATCAGCTCTATTCATAATAGCTAAGAGGAGGAAAGAAACCCAAATGTCCACTGGCAGATGAATAAATAAAATGTGCTATATACATTCAATGCAATATTATTCAGCCTTAAAAAAGAAGGAAATCTTGTCACACGTTATAACATGGACCAGCCTGGGCAACCTTGAGGACAATGTGCTAGTAAAATAAGCCAGTTGCAAAACAAATACTGCATGACTCCAACTTACATGAGGTTTTGAAAGCAGACAAACTGACAGAAACAAAGTTAGAATGGTGATTGATTACCAGGGACTGTGGAAGCTGTTTAGTAAGTATAGAGTTTCAGATTTGCAAAATGAAAAGGTTCTGGACTTCTGTTTCCTAACAATGTGAATATAAACTATATACTTAAAAATGATTAAGATGGTAAATTTTGTTATGTGAGTTTTATCTTAATTTTTTCAAAAAGATTTTTTGGGCCAAGCATAGTGACTCACACCTATAATCCTAACACTTTGGGAAGCCAAGGTGGGAGTTCACTTGAGCCCAGTAGTTAAGAGACCAGCCTGGGCAACATAGGGAGATTCCATCACTACAAAAAAAAAAAAAAATTAAAAATTAGCTGGGCATGGTGGTACATGCTACTCAGGAGGCTGAGGTGGGAGGATTACTTAGCCGAAGACGTAGAGCTGCAGTGAGCGATGATCGCCGCACTGCACTCTAGCCTGGGAGACACAGAGAGACCTTGTATGTACGTATATATGTATACATGTATGTATGTATATATGTATTTATTAACAAATAAGTAAAAGCTTTTGCCTCCTCTTGCAAGATGTTAAAGTGATCACAGATTTAGGACTAGTTCTGAAAGACCATGTCCTTTCCTGCCTAAATGTTAATACATAACTTACATAACTCTCTGAACTCTTTTGTAGTCTTTTTTTTTATTTTTATTTTTTAAATTTTTATTTATTTATTTATTTATTATTATTATTTTTTAAAGATGGGGTTTCACCATGTTGGTCAGGCTGGTCTTGAACTCCCGACCTCAGGTGATCCTCCTGCCTTGGCTCCAAAGTGCTTGGATTACAGGCGTGAGCCACCACACCCGGCTCTTTTGTAGTCTTAAAGCAATGACTTCAAACTTATTTCAGTAATTCTTTTGAGTCTCTCCCCCCCGCCTTTTTTTTTTTTTTTGAGATGGAGTCTTGCTGTCACCCAGGCTGGAGTGCAGTAGCATGATCTCGGCTCACTGCAACCTCCACCTCCTGAGTTCAAGTGATTCTCCTGCCTTAGGCCCCCCCAGTAGCTGGGATTATAGGTGCATGCCACCATGCCTGGCTAATTTTTGTATTTTTAGTAGAGACAGGATTTCACCATATTGGCCAGGCTGGTCTTGAACTCCTGACCTCATGATCTGCCCACGTCAGCCTCCCAAAGTGCTGCAATTACAAGTGTGAGCCACTGTGCCTGGTAGAGTTTTTCCCATTTAAGTAACTGGTTTATACATTCTGAGATGCATGTCTAAGACTGCTCTTTCAATTATAAATGAAACCACATTTTAATTACTGAATTAACAAAGCCTCCTCGGCTGTAAAAGAGAGCAGATGGGATGATTAACAGCAGCAGTTGTATCAATGCCCAAAAAATTACAGGCATGCCATAAATTAGTTTTAAACTTTACATGCCTCAGCTTCAAAATTCTTCAGTGCCCCTCTCTGTCTCCAATATGCAACAAAATAAAAGATGAAGATTAACTTAAATTAGTAAAATGCTATTGAAGTTGGCTGGGCATAGTGGCTCACACCTGTAATCCCAGCACTTTCTGAGGCTAAGGCAAGTGGATCCCTTGGGGTCAGGAGTTTGTGACCAACCTGGCCAACATGGTAAAACTCTGTCTCTACTAAAAATACAAAAATTAGCCAGGCATGGTAGTGCGTGCCTGTAATCCCACTACTCAGGAGGCTGAGGCAGGAGAATCACTTGAACCCAGGAGGCAGAGGATGCAGTGAGCTCAGATTGTGCCACTGCACTCCAGCCTGGACAAAAAGACTGAGAATCTGTCTCAAAGACAAAAACAAAAACAAAAGCTATTAAGTCATTAAGTGTCTATTTGATGGCTTTAGCTAATCAAATAAATATTACTAGTTTTGTTGTTTTGGGATGGGGTTTCACTCTTTTGTCCAGACTAGGTGCAGTGGTGCAATCCCAGCTCACCACAGCCTCAAGCTCCTGGGCTCAAGTGATCCTCCCACCTCAGCCTCACAAGTAGCTGGGACTACAGGCTTACGCCACCATGCCAGGCTAATAATAGTTAGTTTTGACTTTGATCAACTGTATTACCCATTTTTAAGGTTAACTTTTCTAATCCACTATTAGATTTTGTGGGTTTTTGTTTTTAGAGTAACTCCAGTTTACAAAATGCTCACCAACAAATACAGCTCATGCCTTCAAAAAGTAAGCACTCTTTAAATGTTTATTATGGAAGGAACTGTTCTAAGTGCTTTGCAGGCATTTTAATTTAATCTTCACAGTAGTGGTAGAGGTAAATACTAATATTATTCACTTTTTCTTTTTTCTTTTTTTTTTTTGAGACGGAGTCACACTCTTATCACCCAGGCTGGAGTGCAGTGGCATGATCTTGGCTCACTGCAACTTCTGCCTCCTGGGTTCAAGCGATTCTCCTGCCTCAGCCTCCCAAATAGCTGGGACTAGAGGCACCCGCCATCACATCTGGCTAATTTTTGTATTTTTAGTAGAGACAGGGTATCACCATGTTGGCCAGGCTGGTCTCAAACTCCTGACCTCAAGTGATCCACCCACCTCAGCCTCCCAAAGTGCTGGGATTACAGGCATGAGCCATCGCGCACCGCGCCCAGCCATATTATTCACTTTTTACAGCTGAGGAAACTGTAGAGAGTAATTAAGTACTGTGTCCAAGGATAAACTAGCAAACCATAGAGCCTAGATTTAAATCAGACTTCAAAGCCCATGCTCTTATTCTTCAATGTTGTTCTTTAAAATACCACAAGCACTGTAATCCTCTATCTTCTCTGGCTCACAACTAAAGCATTAATTGGATTATAATTTGTTCTTTATGGCTGTTTAACAAGACAGTTAAACTAGTGAGGTATCTTGGGGTCTTGGCTTCCTGAAGATTAACATGAGGTTGGGTAGATCGAAAAATGGCTTACAGGTGGTATTTTAGTTTCCTTAGCAACTCAGTTTTCTTAGATCATATCTAAATAAAAATAATTATGCTTTCTGTGGTAGAACAAGGTCATTCTGACCTCCTCACCTCCCTTTTAGCTGGAAATTAGACAAAGGATTTTTACAGTCTTACAAAAAAAGAGGTATTGATAACTCCATAAAGTATGGTAAGATGAATTAAACTGAAGCCTCCTGCACTTCTTTTTTTAAATTTCTATTTATTTATTTAGAGACAGAGTCTCGCTCTGTCGCCTAGGCTGGAGTGCAGTGGTGCAATCTTGGCTCACTACAACCTCTGCCTCCGGGGTTCAAGTGATTCTTGTGTCTCAGCCTCCCTATCTGGGATTACAGGCGAATGCCACCATGCCTGGATAATTTTTGTATTTTTAGTAGAGATGGGGTTTCGCCATGTTGGCCAGGCTGGTCTCAAACTCCTGGCCTCAAGTGATCCTCCTGCCTTGGCCTCCCAAAGTGCTGGGATTACAGGTGTGGGCCACCACACTCGGCCGCTGCTTTAGATAACTCTAGAAAATAACTCCTCACCCTTCCAGGTTCCTTTTTGGAAAATAAATCAACGTTTGCCTATGTAACCAATCACTTTCAGTGTCAGTTTCTGTTTTCATATTCTCAGTCTGTACATCATTCAAGCGGTTTTAAGGAAGAGACTAAATATTTATTTTAAGTAACATGCAAAAAGACTAAACTAGCAGCAAGAACTATTATTTCTCAGGGCGAATGGCATGCACCTGCAGTCCCAGCTACTTGGGAGAAAGGAAGGATCCATTGGGGCCAGAAGTTCAAGACGAGCCTGGGCAACACAGGGAGACTACATCTCTAAAAACAAACGAAAAGTTTTTCCTGTTTTATGACAGTCACAAAAAGTTATTATTTTTCAGAATAACAGACTTTATTTGACAGTTTTAGTTGTTCTATTAGAATTATCAAGCACCTTATAAGCTGAGATTATGGACTCAATTTCTGAATACAGGACAGGGAAAATCTGACATAAATGAAGAAAGCCTCAAACTTTTTCAGACCACATGTTGCATAAAGAATTTATAGCTGTTTTATTTAGTTGGTTACACACTGAGTAGCTACTATGAAGAGAAGCATTATGCAAAACAGATAAATTCACAGACCCAGCATTGAATTTTACAGCATGGAACAATCTGTACCAAGTGGTATGAGTAAATATTCTCATAAAACAGGCCAAAACATCCCTACTGGTTCCATAACTGACTACTGATTTCCACATTACAAAGATTAGTTTTTTCCAATACCTAACTCTCATTAGAGAGCCAGATATTTATTATTGAGGCAGGAGAATAGGGTCTGGAGGCAGGGAACTTAAGGGCAATTTGTGCTGAATCAAGGAATAACACTAAGGTTTAGGGACAGGGAATCTGAGGCCAATTTATGCTTTTTTTTTTCTTTCTTCTTCCTTTTTTTTTTTTAAGACGGGGGTTTCACCATACTGGCCAGGATGGTCTCGATCTCCTGACCTCGTGATCCACCCGCCTCAGCCTCCCAAAGTGCTGGGATATGCTAACTTTCTAAAATAGAAAACATCAAGGTCTGGGGACAAGGAATCTAAGGCCAATTGCTGCTGACTTCCCTGGGGACAGGGAATCTAAGGGAACCTAAGGCCAATTAAGGCCAACTTCCTAAAGCTAAACCAAAAGGAAAAACCCCATCTCCCCACAACCAAATGGCAAAGGATCAAAGGCTCTATCCCTGCAACCCTCCTCTTCCACCGCTTCTCAGATGGAAAGGAAGAGTGCCTTAGATCGGCCGGGCCAAGCAGGGACCATTCGTTCATCTGTACAGGACGCCAGTTCACCTCAGCCTTTAATTAGCCACATACCAAATCCTTTATCTAGATAAGGGGTAACCCATTGGAACCCCAAAAGGAGCACTTAAAACCCAGAAAACTTTGTAAGTGGGCTCTTGAACCCCTTGCTCCGGCCCACTCCCATCATGTGGAGTGCTTTCTCCCTTTAATAAATTCCTGCTTTCGCTGCTACGTTTCTGTTTCATTCCTTTGCTATTTTGTGCGTTTTGTCCAATTATTTGTTCAAAACACCAAGAACGTGGACAACTTACAGTCAAGGTCCTCCTACGACTAATACTACGGGAAAACACCATTACCTCCTCACATTTCAGATTTGCTCCCAATGAGGTACTTGGGCACTTGAATGCATCCCTTTAAAATGGAGAAAGCTTTCTGATCCGTATAGTGGTTTATCTGGCAGAACCTCTCCACCAGCCTCTGATCTCTGGCCTGATTTTCCCAGAGATCGGAAGAATCACAACTTTTGTAAACTAAGATCCAAAAAGGGCCTTTGGTTATTGTCGGTAAATGCTGAGCTAATGAAAGAGTTGGTGGGCGGGTCACCACCCCAGGCTACTCCACGTAACGTTATTCATCTTAGAAGGAGTAAGACTGGAGAAAGGTCTGGATCCCATTCGCTTATTCTGACCGACTAAATCAGCCTTGGCAGGACACGACCAGCAAAATAACTCCGTGGATCCGTGGAGTCACCACACTGCAGGATCAAAGGACGGCGTCAGCGGCTCTTGGCTATTAGGGACCTAGCTGACGAAGGCACCCCCAACTCTTATTCTTTACTCTTCCCGACTGGGGGCCGGGGAAGCCAGGCTCTACCGCTCTGAGCACATCCAGGGTCCCCGGGCCCGGACTGCTGACACCGAGGCAAGATCTCACCGGGCCCACTCTGCCCAACCTCCGCGATTCTCCGCTTAGCCTCGCTTCCCTTTGGGGGTGCCCTCCCGCCTGCTACCCCGAGGGGTGAGAACTCACAACCATCGCGGCGCCAGTGAAAATGTCCTCCCCCTCGGTGTCGCTGTCCCCAGCCTCAGGTTCTGATCCCCCGGCCGCCCCCTCGGACTCCGGCTCCGGGCCGGGGAAGGGCGGAGGGGAGTCTCTCCGAAGCGCTACAACCACCACCACCCGACGCCATCTTCCTCCACTCGCGGCGGAAGCCGCAACAACAACTTTATCGAGATATAGCGCCGTGAGCAAAGCGATCCAACGGTGCGAGGAGTGGGAGGGCCGCAAGGGACCCCGTGGGATCCGAGGGGCGGAGGTGCAGGGGCGGGGCCTAGGCGCTGGGTGCGGCGCGGCACCCGGCCAGTGGAGGCCGCCCTGCAAATCAGAAGCCTGGATCGCGATGCTGAGATATTAATGGGGGGCGGGGGGGGGGGGGGCAAAGGGGGCAGAAAAGTAGGAGTTAGGGGGTGCTCAGGTTCCTAGGGCCCTTTGTGCTCTGGATAGCTTTATCTAACAGGCTTCATCTGAATGAAGGAATGTTACTAAAACGTTTGAAAACCTCTACGTGCCATCTACCCATGCCAAGCACAGTGCCCTCACAGAGTGTATAAATATTTCGATTGAGGTCTGTAAACAAGACTGCAAGAAAGTTTCACCACTTATTCCTTGGGCAACATTCAGTTAATTCAGTAATATAGATATTGAGCATCTATTGTGTGCCTGGCACCTTGCTATGAGTTTCAGATACAGAAATAAAGAAGCTCCTGGCCCACTAGGTGCTCACAACTTACTAAGGGAGTAAGTTATGTAAATCGACAATTCAACATGTTCAATGCTATGATGTGCTGTGGGAGCACAGGGAAAAGAGATCATCATCTCTGGAGAATTCATAAGGCCTCACAGAGGAAGTGAGACCTCAGTGTACTAGATGTGCCTGGAAAAATGTTAGGATTATCCTCTCAATTGCTGTGGAGTAACTGGAGTGAAATAGATGGCAGGGAAATTATTAAACCCTGAGCAAAATTTTCCTGGGACCTAAGCTGTTCATTGTCTGGTGATTCTAAAACCTACATCAACTAGACAAGACTGGAGTTTAAAGATAAATAGGCATGTTAGGAGGGGGCAATTCGGCAAGATAATCCTATCTTCTCAATAGAGATGGCATTTGTCACCAACTTTGACAAGAGGTTTAGTTAGTTTGTTTGTAACTGCAAATTCAGGGATGGGCTCCTTCACAGGTCAGGTGAGCTGTTTATCTTTGTATCTTCTATGCCTATGGATGACTCATGGCAAATTAGTACCTATAAATTTGATAGGAGGGATGGGTGGATAAAACAAAATCATCAATTTTGTTACTGGCATCCATGACACCCTCGTAACACCAGAGGGCTTCAGATAACACTTTTAAGGATGGGGATCT
Source organism: Ateles fusciceps (assembly GCA_036589455.1). Lineage (NCBI taxonomy): Eukaryota > Metazoa > Chordata > Mammalia > Primates > Atelidae > Ateles > Ateles fusciceps. Next base: position 1,573,613 of record JAZHEH010001634.1, read on the forward strand.
CCATTATGACACAACTGTGTACATTAGACACAGGAAAATTCTCCTGCTGTAAGTTATCTTTGAAGGCCATTAGCAGAAACATTCGTTCCAAGGTGGGAAGCTGTGCTAGACTGAATCCCTTAGGAGACGAGAAAGCCAAAAAGCCCTCCGCTTGCCATGCCTGACTACCTCACAGGCTTCCCATGACACCCCTTTTCAGAGCAACTGACACCCACTTCCTGTCCGATCAGGAAGTAAGAAAGATTTTGGCTGTTAGCGGCTCCCGCGTAGAAATAACTGTAGAGTCTCCGTGCTGAAAACCTCTTCCAGCACTAGAACTCAAGATCTTCTTTCCCCTACCTCTTCGGGATTCATCTTTAGCTTATCACGGATGCTGAATGAGATAATCAGTGGCAGTTAGCAGACCGTTACATTCTCTTCTACCCGGCGGACACTACAAGTCCTAGAATACAGTTCGCTGCCTCCCAAAGAAAATAGCTCACGCATCCCAGCATGCAATGCCTTAACAAGCCGCGAAGATTTTTTTTCTTGTCCCGCCGAAACAGAGCAAAGCATTCTGGGACTTGTAGTCCTTGAGAAGCCTTTCCCTAGGTCCTCCAAGTTACTCCGTGTCCGGCCCCGCCTATTCTCTGCTCCCTTGAACCTTTAGGCTCGTCTCGGCCCACTTGAAGACCAGGAAGTTGGTCAGTCCCGTGGCCGGCTGCTGAGAGACGGTGGCGCGAGTGGAACAGTCGCCAGGGATGGCTGAGCGTGAGGATGCGGCGGGTGTCTGGGCTGCTCTCCTGGACGCTGAGCAGAGCTCTGTGGCTCTCGGGCCTCTCTGAGCCGGGAGCTGCCCGGCAGCCCCGGATCATGGAAGAGAAAGCGCTAGAGGTTTATGGTAATTAATTTTACCCAGCACAGCGTTTGGCGTTATAGGTGCCGACGGAAGGTGGGGGGTGCGGGGATGACGGCCTCACCTGAGGGCTGGGAGCGAGACCTGTTTTTTTTTTTTTTTTTGGTGCCACATCTTGTCCGGAGAGTAGCAAGCGCTTTCTTCGGGGTCCTAAGTCACGCAGGAGTGTGGGTCTTTTAGTAACTGGGCTCTTCATAAACCTGGGGCAAGCAGGCCCTGGAGGTCTTAAATGCTTAATTCTCCACGTGTGGCCTACGTCTTAGAGACTATTCCAAGACTTGTGGGTAGAGCACAAGTCTAGGGTGTTTGGTTAGGAAGCAAAGCTGGCCTGATTGCACTACTAGAACCTCCTCTAGCTCCTGGACACGCACTCCTGCTACCACTGAGGGCACTGGTGGGTGACAGTCGAGCTGGGAACTGGCCCAAGGTCACAGCCACTCACTCCGGCAAAGTTAGTAAGCAGAGGTCCCCAAAGAAGAGAACGAGATTGGCTTCTTGTAGCAAGGCCTTGTATACACACACTTTTCCATGTTATATATTAAATCTTTTCTATTTAGCCTTTGGGGCCATCTTTATTATACAAATGAGGGAACAAAGGCTTAAAGAACTACCTAAAGGTCACGCTGTCAGTAAGGAACAGAGCAAAAACTAAAGGCTATGCCTTCTGCTTCTAAACTTGATATACTTTCCACGACTTCACAATTGCCTTACAACTTTTTTAAAAAATTATTTTGTATTGTTTTTGAAAACCAAAAGACCGGAGGTAATATTGAGAGATCTAACCATAGAATACAAATATAATTCAAGTATGAGAGGCAGAAAATTCCTTTTCAGAAAACTCTTGTTTCCCTAAGTCCCATGATAACGCAACTCTGTGAAAGAGAAGCTTTATCCTCTTTTTTGCCTATATTTTCAAATTGTTTTTTTTTGTTTGTTTGTTTTTGAGACAGTCTCCTCCGTCACCCAGGCTGGAGTGCAGTGACACAGCCTTGGCTCACTGCAGCCTCAGCCTCCCAGGTTCAAGTGATTCTGCTCCCTCAGCCTCCTGAGTAGCTGGAATTACAGGCACGTGCCACCACACCCGGCTAATTTTTATATTTTTAGTAAAGACAGATTTTCACTATGTTGGCCAAGCTGGTCTCGAACTCCTGACCACAGGTGACCCACTTGCATCAGCCTCCCAAAGTGCTGGGATTACAGGCGTGAGCTACCATGCTTGGCAAAATTCTGTTTCTAATCAAGTGACAAACCCAAGAGAAAATTGAAGAGATAATAGAGTTTGTTTTTGTTTTTCCCAGTTGCATTTCTGATTGTATATAATTTTGTGTGATAAATAATAGAACAAAACTTCAGATTATAGAACCTCAAGCACATTCTGTGTAAAATTCTGCTTCTTTCCTTTCGACTTCACCATTTCTTTCTTTCTTTCTTTCTTTTTTTGAGATGAAGTCTCTTCTTTCACCAGGCTGGAGTGCGGTAGTGGTCTCAGCTCACTGCAACAACCTCTGCCTCCCAGGTTCAAACAATTCTGCTTCAGCCTCCCAAGTAGCTGGGACTACAGGCATGTGCAACCATGCCCGGCTAATTTTTGTATTTTTAGTAGAGACGGGGTTTCACCATGTTGACCAGGATGGTCTCGATCTCTTGACCTCATTATCTGCCCGCCTCGGCGTCCCATCACCATTTATCTTTATTGTTCTCTTTTCCTTTATCTCTTTCTCCAGCCTCAGAGTAAGAAGGAAATCCTATCTTCTCCAAGGCCAACCTAGACTCCTACATTATTAATCCCATCCCCTTCTGCTTATTTTACCAGTCTCCTCTCCTCCCCCACTTATATATTCAATTTTTCTTCTCAAAGTTTCCTTTATCCTTGTCATTGTTCTAGGTTCCGTATAAAGCCACTGTCCTTTCCCCTGTTCCTCCCTTCCCAGCCAAGGCCCTAGGAAGACATTTTCAGTTCCCAGTTGCTTCCCCTTTTGCAAGCTGGCTTCAGCCCTCCCCCTCTCTACTGAAATTGTTTTACAGCTGACGGGGTGACAAATGAAAGACCTGTTTTAGCTGTCATCAGCCTGAATTTTTCTACAGCATTTAATATTATTAACCATCCCTCTCTTCCCTTCTCTAGTTCTTTTTGTATTTATTTCTCATTCCGATCCCTAAATTAGGTGCTTTGCATGGATCTGTTGGGTTTGTTCTTCTTTATACCACTGATTCTCACACTGGGTTGCACCTAAGAACAATCTGAGGAATTTTTAAAACTCAAAGGCCAGCAAACCAATTAAATCAGAGTCTCTGGAATTGGCACCCAGGCATCAGTTTCTTTCTTTCTTTCTTTTTTTGAGACAAGAGTTTTTGCTTTGTTGACCAGGCTGGAGTGCAATGGCGCAATCTCAGCTCATTGTAACCTCAGCCTCCTGGGTTCAAGCGATTCTCCTGCCTCAGCCTCCCAAGTAGCTGGGATTACAGGTGTGCGCCACCATGCCCAGCTAATTTTTTTTTTTTTTTTGTATTTTTAGTAAAGACAGGGTTTCTCCATGTTGGTCAGGCTGGTCTCGAACTCCCAACCTCAGATGATCTGCCTGCCTCGGCCTCCAAAGTGCTGGGATTACAGGTGTGAGCCACCATGCCTGACCTTTTTCTTTTTTTTTGAGACAGAGTCTTGTTCTGTCACTCAGGCTGGAGTGCACTGGCATGATCTTGCCTCTCGCTGCAACCTCTGCCTTCTAGGCTCGAGTGATCCTCCTGAGTACTGGGGACCACTGGCCTGCACCACCCATCCAGCTAATTTTTGTATGTATTTTTTGTATAGATGGGGTCTCACCATGTTGCCCAGGCTGGTCTTGAACTTCTGAGCTCAAGTGATCTACCCGCCTTTGCCTCCCAAAGTGTGTGGATTACGGATGTGAGCCACTATGCCCAGCTACTTTCCTTCACTTTAAATGTCAAATATTGAAATGTTACCTGTTTTTCAAGGCTTGATTCACATTCCACTCCTGTGAAGCCTGTTACCACATCCTTTCAAGCTGAAACTTATGTCTTCCTCTTGAGCTTCCATGACACTTTTTCCATTCTTACTATATTTTCTCTGCAATGTCCAATTTGAGAAACTGGATATGGTCTTGTAATAATCCAAGAAAACAGTTTTCTCAAGAGGAAAGCAGTGGTGAAACATTCTGTCAGAAACCTGGGAGTTGCTGTAGTATTTGCTTAAACGCAAGAGAAGTCAGTGCTTAGGCCAGGCATGGTATCTCACACCTGTAATCCCAGCACTTGGGAGGCTGAGGGGGTGAAGTTTGGAGTTCAAGACCAACCTGACCAACATACAGAAACCCTTTCTCTACTAAAAATACAAAGTTAGCCAGGCATGGTGGCGCATGCCTGTAATCCCAGCTACTCGGGAGGCTGAGGCAGGAGAATGGCTTTAACACAGGAGGCAGAGGTTGCGGTGAGCTGAGATTGCACCATTGCACTCCAGCCTGGGCAACAAGAATGAAATTCCGTCTTAAAAAAAAATAAAGAGAGGAGTCAGTGCTTAAATTAGACCTGGCAAAATCATCTTTATTTAGAGTAGTCATGTTTTAATAGAATATTTTATCTCTGATGCCTCTTTAGATTTGATTAGAACGATCCGGGACCCCAGAAAAGCCCAGTACTTTAGAAGAACTGGAAGTGGTCTCGGAAAGTTGTGTGGAAGTTCAGGAGATAAATGAAGAGAGTATCTGGTTATTATCAGGTTCACGCCAACAGTACCTCATTGCTCTTTGGCGACTCTATTGGTAAGTTTTTATGTACATAGCTGTATATTTATATAAATTCTAAATTATTCTTGCTGATATTGACCCATAATAACAACTTGCATGATAATGGGAAAACCATATGGTGTATGTATTACACTTTATGGTTTACAGAGTATTTTCCTGTATTCATCTTCTGTAGTCCTCACAGTTAGCTTGTGAATTAAAGTATTGTTATCTTCATTTTGCCCATGAGGAACCTGAAGCTCACAGAGTTGAAGTGACTTGCACAGACTCAGGTAGCCAGGAAATGGTGAAACTAAGGCTCAGACCTAGGTCTCTTGACTCCAAATCTGCTTCTCCTTTAGTTATGTCAGGCTGCCTCTCCCAGGTATGCATGCCCACAGTTAATGCAGAGTGCATGTGGACCAGCGCCTTTTCTCAGTTCTGGAGGTTGGAGTGGGTGGTGTCAGACTCGCATTGCTGCCAACACCATCTCCTTTCAGCTACTCTTCTGGCTTCTATTTAGTATGGGCAGAAGTCCTGGTAGGTGGCTGGATTCCTAGTATTTTGGATTTGTTAGCAGGTACAATAAATGTCTTTGAACATACGATATAAAGGGATTTTATTTCAAACCAAATGTTCGTGAGTAGGGATTGATTAAATAATCAGTGTAAACAATGGAATACTATGTAGCTATAAAAAAGAATGAAGAAGCTCTGGATGTACTGATATGGAGAGATCTCTATGACATACTGTTAAAAAGTAAAAGTAAGCGCCGGGTGCAGTGGCTCACACCTGTAATCCCAGCACTTTGGGAGGCTGAGGCAGGCAGATCATGAGGTCAGGAGATCGAGATTATCCTGGCCAACATGGTGAAACCCCATCCCTACTAAAAATATAAAAATTAGCTGGGCGTGGTGACACATGCCTGTAATCCCAGCTACCTGGGAGGCTGAGGCAGGTGAATCACTTGAACTAGGGAGTTGGAGGTTGTAGTGAGCCGAGATCACGCCACTGCACTCTAGCCTGGCGACAGAGTAAGACTCTGTCTCCAAAAAAAAAAAAAAAAAAACAAGTAAAAGCAAGTATCATTTTACTTTTATTTGTGTAAAAAAAGGCAAAAAAATACATTTTTATTTGATTTCATATGCCTGAATAATATTAATACATAAATGAATAGTTATAATGGTATTAGTGGGTAATAGTGATGGTGGGAGCTGAGCGGTAGCTGAGATCGTGCCATTGCACTGCAGCCTGGGCGACAGAGTGAGACTCCATCTCAAAAAAAAGAAACCAAAAAAAAAAAAACCCCAAAATTAATCGGATGTGGTGGTGTGCTTCTATAGTCCCAGCTACTCGGGAGGCTGAGACAGGAGAATCTCTTGAACCTGGGAGGTGGAGGTTGAAGTGAGCCAAGATCATGCCACTGCACTCCAACCTGGATGACAGAGCAAGACTCTGTCTCAAAAAGTAATTAAGTAAATACAGCTGGGCATGGTGGCTCACGCCTGTAATCCCAGCACTTTGGGAGTCTGAGGCAGGTGGATTGCCTGAGCTCAGGAGTTTGAGACCAGCCTGGACAACACAGTGAAACCCCATCTCTACTAAAACACAAAAAATTAGCCGGGCATGGCAGCATGTGCCTGTAGTCCGAGCTACTCAGGAGGCTGAGGCAAGAGAATTGCTTGAACCCGGTAGGTGGAGGTTACAGTGAGCCCAGAGCGTGCCACTGTACTCCAGCCTGGGCAACAGAGTGAAACTTTGTCTCAATAAATACATACATACATACATACATACATACATACCGACCCTGTGGCAGGCACCATCTCATTATATCTCATCTAATCCTTTTCCCTATTTGGGGATTTTTCAAAAAATTCTCTTAGAAAACCAAATGGTACTTAGAAAACCAAAAACAAGTGATTACCTTCCTAAAAGATAGGTAGTCTAGCAATTATATCTTGTTGTATTGCGCTATGGTTTGAGATTTTGTTGTTGATGTGTCTTAGCATGGGATGATAAACTGAACTTCAGTGGAACTTGTTTTAAAGAAATTGCTCTATTTGTACCTTGCAGGCATAAAGGATTACAAATTTGAGAGGTTTTGTGTGGCCCTTTTCAAATGGCTTTTTCTTGGTTTTAATTTTTTGGGTGACCTGGCCTGTTGTGGGGCATTTTAAAAAGTTTAATGAATTGACAGAACGTGGTGGCTCATCCCTGTAATCCCAGTGCTTTGGGAGGCTGAGGCGGGCGGATCACTTGAGTTCAGGAGTTTGAGACCAGCCTGGCCAACATGGTGAAACCCCATCTCTACCAAAAATATAAAAAATTAACTGGCCAGGTGCAGTGGCTCACGCCTGTAATTACAACACTTTGGGAGACCAAGGTGGGCAGATCACCTGAGCTTGGGAATTCAAGACCAGCCTGACCAACATGGAGAAACTCTGTCTCTACTAAAAATACAAAATTAGCTGGACATGGTGGCACACGCCTGTAATTCCGGCTACTTGGGAGGCTGAGGCAGGAGAATCGCTTGATCCCAGGAGGCAGAGGTTGCAGTGAGCCGAGATTGCACCATTGCACTCCAGCCTGGGCAACAAGAGCAAAACTCCACCTCAAAAAATAAATAAATTAATAACTGGTTGTGGTGGTGTGTGCCTTTAATCCCAACTACTTGGGAGGCTGAGGCAGGAGAATTGCTTGAACTGAGAGGTGGAAGTTGCAGTGAGCCGAGATCGCGCCACTGCACTCCAGCCTGGGGAACAGAGTGAGACTCCATCTCAAAAAAAAAAAAAAGTTTACTGAATTAATTGACTTTTGCTGGAAGGCCAAGTGATGAAGTAAAAGTGGCCTGGGCTTTCCAGTGGTCTTAGGTTCCAATCCCAATTCTGCCACTATAGTAACTCAGCAACCTCGAGGAAGTTACATTGTGACCTTGGTTTAATAATGTGTAGATGGGGGTTAGTAATAGCTCATTGGATTATTCTAAGGAATATGTAAGATTACATATTAAATTTTTTAGTGTGGTTCCAGGCTTAAAGGAGCTCTGCTCTGGATTGAGCCAAAGCTGTTTTCAGCGACTGTGTTGTTTGGGGGGTGCATAAACGCAGCTGTATGCTTTTTCAAGAACCAGTAAGAAGCAATAAAGAGATAATTGGAGGTGGTTTTTTCTTCTCCCTCCACAGGGCTATGCTTAAGAGTAAAACTTCAGCGATGTTTACCATTTAAACATAAGGTAAGGAGATGTGTTTTCGTTGTCATAAAACAGCTTTGTACCCTATCTACTTGGAGTTCCCTTCCTCCCATCTCATATGTTCAAATACCACACACCACACAATTCACCTCTGTAAAGTGTACCAGTTCAGTGTTTTTGCTTGTCTGTTACCCAGTTGCTTATTGGTTATTCAGTAGATAGGCATTTAGGTGGTTTCTGCTTTGTGTGTATTATGAGTACTGCTGCTATGAACATTAATGTGTAAGTTTTTGTGTAAGCATATGTTTTCATTTCTTTTCCACCTGGGAGTGGAATTGCCTGGTTGTATGGTAACTCTATGTTTAACGTTTTGAGAAATTGTCTGTTTTCCACAGCCGCTGCACCATTCTGCATTCCTACCAGCAGTGTATGAGGGTTCCCATTTCTCCACATCCTTGCTAACACTTATTATTTTCCTTGTTACAGCCATCCTAGTGGGTGTGAAGTAATATCTCATAGTGTTTTTTTGTTCATTTTTGAGACAGAGTCTTGATCTGTCGCCCAGGCTGAAGTGCAGTGGCGTAATCTTAGCTCAGTGCAACCTCCGCCTCCTGGGTTCAAGCGATTCTCATGCTTCAGCCTCCCAAGTAGCTGGGATTATAGGCATGTACCACCATTCCGGCTAATTTTTTTGTATTGTTAGTAGAGACAAGGTTTCACCATGTTGGCCAGGCTGGTCTTGAGCTCTTGGCCTCAATTGATCCACCTGCCTCGGCCTTCCCAAAGTGCTGGGATTACAGGCATGAGCCACCAACCCTGCTGTCATGGTGGTTTTGATTTGCATTTCCCCGGTGGCTAATAATGTTGAGCACCTTTTTATGTGCTTTTCGGCCGTTTGTATATATTTGGAGAGCTGTCTATTCAGATCCTTTGCTCATTTTAAAATAAGGATGTCTTATTTTTTAATTTATTTAATTTTGGGACAGAGTCTCACTCTGTCACTAGGCTGGAGTGCAGTGGCACAATCTCAGCTTACTGCAACTTCTGCCTCCCAGGTTAAAGCGATTCTCCTGCCTCAACCTCCCGAGAAGCTGGGATCACAAGCGTGTGCCACTATACCCAGCTAATTTTTGTATTTTTAGTAGACGGGGTTTCCCCATATTGGCCAGTATGATCTCGATCTCAACCTTGTGATTCTCCTGGCTTGGCCTCCCAAAGTGCTGGGATTATAGGCGTGAGCCATTGTATCCAGCCCTATTTTTATTTTTATTTTTAGAGTCTCACTCTGTTGCCAGGCTGGAGTGCAGTGGTGTGATCTCGGCTCACTGCAACATCCGCCTCCCGGATTCAAGTGATTCTCCTGCCTCAGCCTCCCAAGTAGCAGGGACTGAGCGCCCATCACCACATCTGGCTAATTTTTGTATTTTTAGCAAAAACAGTTTCACCATGTTGGCCAGGATGGTCTCGATCTTGACCTTGTTATCCACTGGCCTCGGCCTCCCAAAGTGCTGGGATTACAGGCGTGAGCCACCACACCTGGCCAAAAGTTTTAAATTTTGATAAAGTCTAATTTGTTTTTAGTTTTTTTACTTGTGCTTTTGGTGTGATATCTAAGGAAGATGTTTTTAACTTTGCTATTGGGCAAGAATATGGATATCACAGTTAATTCATAGTAATTGGTTATAGCTCATGAATAATTCAGCCTTGTCCCTTACTGTCTCCTGTATTTGCCTTCTCTACCTTGCTGCTACCTAGCCTTTACACAGAGTTACCTCTCTACTTGGATTTCCCTTCCTCCCATCTCATACGTTCAAATCCTACACATCTTTTTTGTCTGGTATTGAGACGGGGTCTTGCTCTTCTTCCAGGCTGGAGTTCAGTGGTGTGATCACTGCTTATTGCAGCCTCAATCTCCCAGGGTCAAGTGATCCTCCCATCCCAGCCTCCCAAGTAGCTGGGACTACAGGTGTGCCACCATGCCTGGCTAATTTTTTCTTAATTTTTGGTAGCGATGAGGTCTCTCTTTGTTGCCCAAGCTAGTCTCAAACTTCTGGGCTTAAATGATTGTCTTGTCTTAGCCTCCCAAAGTGTTGGGATTACAGGCATGAACCACTGTGCCTGGCCAGATTCTACCCTTGTGTTAAGGCTTAATTAAATACTTTTTTATTTTCCATGATGTCAGTTCTGATTTCTTTCTCTTTTTTAAAATTAATTTTGATTTATCTTTTTAAATTTTTTTTCTTTTTTTATCTTTGTTTTTAATTTTTTGTATTTACCTTTCCATACTACCAGTCCTGATTTCTATAACAAAAGCTATTTCCTTTTTTGGAATTCCCATAGCTTGGCCCCATAGCTCTTTCTTTGTCTTCTGATGTAGAGAGTATCATTTTCTAACTTGTGTTCTATTTATTTTTCATCTTTTCTCCTGGACTGTCAGCATTTTTTTTTTTTTTTTTTTTTTTGAGACGGAGTTTTGCTCTGTCACCCAGGCTGGAGTGCAGTGGTACTATCTTGGCTCACTGCAGCCTTCGCCTCCCAGGTTCAAGAGATTCTCTTGCCTCAGCCTCCCAAGTAGTTGGGATTACAGGCGCATGCCACCATGCCCGGCTAAACTTTTGTATTTTTAGTAGGGATGGGGTTTTGCCATGTTGGCCAGGCTGGTCTCAAACTCCTGACCTCAAGTGATCCACCCACCTCAGCCTCCCAGAGTGCTAGGATCACAGGCATGAGCCACCATGCCTGACCAATTGTCAGCTTCTTGAGGTCGGAATTCATATATGAATGGATTATGTCTTAAATTTAGTAAATTGATGAATTTTACTAGTGGTTTATGATGCCCTGTAAATTTTATTCTATTTTCCATTTTTAACTGTTTTAATTATAATGTTTAACTTTTTATTTGAAGTGAAAATAATGAAAGAAAATAAATAAAATAGTGAAGAACGGTACAAAGAAATTCCATATATCCTTCACCCAGATTCAGATTCACTAATTATTAACATTTTGCCATATTTGCTTTATCATTAATTTCTCTTCATATATGTACACACACACACACACACACACACACACATATTTTTTGGAAACATTTGAGTACAAATGTAATGCCCCCTTACTCTAACTACTATAGGATGTATTTCCTGAAAATAAGGACATTCTCTTACATTACCACCGTTCAAATTTCAAAACCAGGACATTGATACAGTACTGGCATCTAATCTGCAGCATGTATTCAAATTTCCCCTGTCTTCCAGTAATGTCCTTCACAGCGGTCCCTCCTCCTGTCTCTGCTCCTCTCCCCCATCACACATTGCATTGGTTGTCATGTCTCTTTAGTCTCGTTTAATTTGGAGTAGTTCCTTAGCCTTTGTCTTTCAAAATCTTGATATTTTTGAAGAATGTAGACCAGATATTTTATAGATTGTCCTTCAAGTGGAGTTTTCTGATGTTTCCTGGTTAGATTCAGGTTATGCATTTTAGGCAAGAATACCAAATAAATGTGTCCTCATTGCATTATATCAGATGCCTATAAATACAGTTTGTCCCATTATTGGTGACAGCTACCCTCACCAACTGTTTGGTTACCCTGAAGTATAGGTCATATAGGAATAGCTGCATAAATGCTGCTTCTTCCCCTTTATCATTTTTAGAATAATGAGTCCTGTATAATTTTAAACTGAAGTAAATCAGTATAGAGTGATTCTATGTTTGTTGCTTTGAGGTCTAGAATAAGAGTGTTTTGCCACTAGGGGAGGTGTGTTTTTATTTTATTTTATTTTATTTTTTTATTTTTATTTTTTTCTTGACTGGAATTGTTACTCTGGATATGGATTGTTTTTAAAAAAAAAAAAAAAATAGATTGGGGCCAGGTGCATTGGCTCATGCCTATAATTTCAGTACTTTGGGAGGCCAAGATAGGCAGATCACTTGAGCTCAGGAATTCAAGCCCAGCTTGAGCAATATGGTGAAACCATATCTCTACAAAAAAATAGAGATGGGGGTGGAGAGGGGTGGGAGTGTGGGAACTGAGGTGGGAGGATCACCTGAGCCCAGGAAGTCGAGGCTGTCATGAACCATGATCGTGCCATGATCTTTAAGGTTCCGTTCAGCTATAATAATGTTATGATTTTTCTCATGAGAAATATTTATCTCAGTAGTAAATAAGTAAATACAAATTAGTTCATATGTTTCAATGTTCTCTGGAAAGTAGAGGTCTTTATGACAGCATACTCTCTTTACCACAGAATTTGCAATAATTTTGTAGGTTGTCTCTAAAGGTCTGGGTCTTGGAGGGTAGCTCATGTGTAGGGGTGCAGCAGGGCCGGGAGGGGTAGCTTAACCAGTATTATACTTGAGAATAAATTTAGCAAGATAATAATGAATGCGAAAGGAGGATGCTAAAAGCTGTGTATCGTGATCCCATTTTTGTAAAACAAGCAATGTAAAGAAACATCCAACTTTGGTATTTGGGTGTGTGTGTGTAAAATCTGTGTAAGATTTATGTGGGTAGAGAACAATATGGAAGAAACTACACTGGATTGTTATGGTAGATTTCCTGAGTCAGTGGCAGGGCAGGAGGAAGTTTAGATACTGAGTTGGGAAGAAGTAAAGTGCGGAAGAGAGATACTCTTAAGTAAAACAACATGTATGAGGTCTCATTTGTGTAAAATGGTATTTTTGTGTATTCATTAAAAAAAATTTCTACCTTGGGAAAGAATAAAAAGAAAAAATAATGGAATTACCACCTGCAGGCCATTCCCAGGTGACCAAAATAAAAAATCCTACTCATTTCAGTCCTTGTTTTAGAGAAGGATATGGAGGATTTGTCCCTAAGTCTCTGATGTTAGAAACAGGATTGGGGGGGGGCGCCAGGCATGTTGGCTCATGCCTGTAATCCCAACACTTTGGGAGGCCGAGGTGGGTAGATTACCTGAGGTCAGGAGTTTGAGACCAGTGTGGCCAACATGGTGAAACTCTATCTCTACTAAAACAAAAAATACAAAAATTAGCTGGGTGTGGTGGTGTGCGCCTATAATTCCAGCTACTTGGGAGGCTGAGGGCTGAGGGAAGAGGCTCGCTTGAACCCAGGAGGTGAAGGTTGCAGTGAGCCGAGGTCGCACCGCTATACTCTATCCTGAGTGACAGAACGAGACTCCATTTCAAAAAAAAAAAAAAGGCCGGGCACAGTGGCTCATGCCTGTAATCCCAGCACTTTGGAAGGCCAAGGAATGTGGATTATGAGGTCGGGAGAACAAGACCATCCTGGCCAGCATGGTGAAACCTCGTCTCTACTAAAACACACAAAAAAATTAGCCGGGTGTGGTTGTACGTGCCTGTAGTCCCACCTGTCAGTAGGCTGAAGCAGGGGAATTGCTTGAACCCGGGAGGCGGAGATTGCAGTGAGCTGAGATCCCGCCATTGCGCTCCAGGTTGGTGAACACAGCAGACTCCCGGTTTTGGACCCTCATCCCTAGATGTTTGATTCCCTGTACATTCCACTTCACTCTCTCATGTTAGAATGCTCTAATGTTTTTTCTTTGACTTTCTTTCTCCCTTTCTAGTTGGAAATCTACATTTCTGAAGGAACCCACTCAACAGAAGAAGACAGTAAGTGAATGTTGAGACATAATTGAAAAACAACTTCAGATAGTAGTTTTTCTTGGATATTGGATTCTTCTACCAGCCAAGTATCTACTGGGTTACTTTCAAAAAAATTATACAATTAGTTATTAGCTCATCTTTCCTAGGTAGGGAAACCTAGGCATTTCAGGGAAGTAATTTTTGCAGTGGGACTCCGAGTGCATTAGAGCCCATGAATGTTGACTGATTTAGGCCAGTGGCTACACATCTGTAAAGAATATCCAGCTCTAGGGACCTTGACTTATGAGCTCTAAGTAGGCTGCTTTTCTTTGGTGGCAGGATAAGAGAGCTGTGCACTTGAAATTGGGTCTAGCAAGTAGAGCTTTAGTGAGTCTTGGGGTAGGTGCTGTCTCTCTGGGTTAGTATATTAGAATGGGGGTGGGGAACCTTTTTTATATACAGAACCTCTGGCCTACAGAGAGAAGTCACTCAGTAGCTACTTAAAAATGGCCAAAGTGAGGTTTGGGAAAAGCAAAAGACAAAATGTTCTGTATGATCCATGTGTTACATTAAAAACAGAATTTTAATATTTTTAATCTACAAATGATAGAGTGCAAATAATGAGAAATACATTTAAAAGGCATTTGTACTTAAGTTTCATCAGAGGAGTGGAAGAAAGAGATGATTGATAATGGAGTAAGAGAAACAGTCAGATAGATACCCAGAAGACTCAGAAAGGCATACACAGGGCTGGAGAAAGACACACAAAATCTCCTATATAGAAGAGAGCTGTAGAGAGGGAAGCAGGGAACCCTGCTGCTTCCACAGGAATAGCCGATCCAGGAAACTTTCTGGGTTACTGTCATGAAAACTATTAAAATCATGTCCTAGCTATAGTTTCAGACATGTAGATTATTATACTCTTTGTGGGCTGAATTTCTTTTTTTTTTTTTTTGAGACAGAGTCTTGCTGTGTTGCCCAGGCTGGAGTACACTGGCGTGATGTCACCTCACTGCAACCTCCACCTTCTGGGTTCAAGCAATTCTCCTGCCTCAGCCTCCCAAGTAGCTGGGACTACAGGCATGCGCCACCACATCCAGCTAATTTTTGTATTTTTAGTAAAGATGGATTTCACCATGTTGGCCAGGCTGGTCTCGAACTCCTGACCTTGTGATCTGCCCACCTCAGCCTCCCAAAGTGCTGGGATTACAGGCGTGAGCCACCACACAATGGGCTAAATTTCTTTAAACCCCATGAGCTGAGGGCTTCTACCTCTGATTTAAAAAATAAGAGTTTAGGTACTCTAAATCCACTCAGGCTATCCTTTTGAAATTCCTCAAATGATAGGATTTTACAACAGCAATAGTATTACGTCTTATGATTCTTGTTTTTCGTTTAGTAAATATTTACTTAGAGCCTTCTATGTGTGGGTACAGTTCAACTTTTGAGATATATTCCTGCCTTTGCGGAGCCGACATTGTAGTAAGAAGAAACTGAATTGAAATTATTTACAACAGGAATATGTGTATTTGTGTTTGTCTTCTATATGAGACATTTTAGCAGCATCCCAGAAAAGTCAATCCACATTAAGAATATGGACGTCTCTCTTTTGAACTCTTCTGTTAAGAGTGCTGTTAGCTAATTATAGAAAACATAATGGGCCAATACCTTTATTATATGAAGATCCATTCAAACTAATTTTAAAAAAAGATCTGGTAGATTAATAGAAAGAGACATGAACAGGAAATTCATGCAAGAACTAATATATGCACATTGAAAATGTTCTACTTTCCTATTAGACAAGGAAATGCAAATTATAACAGTAATATTGAACCATTTACCACCTCCTATTTTATGTATGTTTGTATGTATATTTGTTTTTATTAAATAATAGCAGCTATTGCCTGGGCATGGTGGTTCACACCTATAACCCTAGCACTTTGGGAGGCCAACGCAAGAGAATGCCTTGAGGCCAGGAATTTGAGGCTGGGATTTCAAGACTAGCCTGGACAACATAGTGAGACCCTGTCTCTACAAAAAAATTTGAAAATTAGCCAGGTGTGATGGCTCATGCCTGTGGGAGGCTGAGGCAGGAGGATTTCTTGAGCCCAGGAGTTGGAGGTTACAGTGAGCTATGATTGCACCACTGTCTCAAAGAATAATAATAATAGTGATAATAATACCAGGTATTGCTGCCAGACTGATAGCTCATATATTGATGTTGACAATGTAAATTGGTAAGTAATTTTGGGAAGTAAATCAATGATATAAATCAAACCATAAAAATATTCATATTCTTGGGCAGGCCGTGGTGGCTTACGTCTGTAGTCCCAGCACTTCGGGAGGCCCAGGTAGATGAATCACGAGGTCAGGAGTTTGAGACCAGCCTGGCCAATATGGTGAAACCTTGTCTCTACTAAAAAATACAAAAATTAGCTGGGCGTGGTGGTGTGTGCCTGTGGTTCTAGCTACTCAGGAGGCTGAGGCAGGAGAATCACTTGAACCTGGGAGGTGGAGGTTACAGTGAGCCGAGATCGTGCCACTGCACTCCAGCCTGGGCAACAGAGTGAGACTCCATCTCAAAAAAAAAAAAAAAAAAATCCCATTTTTGTGAATATTTCCAAAAAGAAGGCTATATGTTTAAAGGTGTTCATTGTAGCATAGTCTTCATAATTAGTTTAGAACACTTAAGACTTTTACCATGTAGAATAACCCTGTAGATTAAAATATAGGCTTATGGGGAAAAAAAACCCAGCAATTTTCAAAATTGTATTTACTCTGAATGTAACTGTATAAAGATATGTATATGGACAAAGACTAGAAAGAAAAAAATAGATGTGGTAAGTAGTAGAATTATAGTAGACATTTTTCTCTTAAGTCTGCCTTCTAGATGAGAAATTATATTATGAGTAATTAGCCAAAAATGACTTTAAGTTCTCAAGGAGTTAAATTTTTTGTTTCAGCAGGCTAATAAAAAATACTGTCTGGCGCTGTATATTGACACAGTTCTTCTGCTAACTTTTGTCTGTGTATTTTTCAGTCAATAAGCAGATAAATGACAAAGAGCGAGTGGCAGCTGCAATGGAAAACCCCAATTTACGGGAAATTGTGGAGCAGTGTGTCCTTGAACCTGACTGATAGCTGCTTTAACAGCCACTGGCCTGTAACTGTTTGATATGTTTGTTTAAACTCTTTGTTTAATGTCAAAGACTCTTGTTTAATACATAGGTGATTTGGTACCTCAGAGCATTTTTTTAAAGGATTCTTTCCAAGTGAGATTTAATTATAAGGTAGTACCTAATTTGTTCAGTGTATAACATTCTCAGGATTTGTAACACTTAAATGATCAGACAGAATAATATTTTCTAGTTATTACGTGTAAGATGAGTTGCTATTTTTCTGATGCTCAGTCTGATACAACTGCTTTTCATGTCAGATATCTACTGTGCCCAAATGTACCCAGTTTAAATCATTACTCTGTAAAATAAATAAGCAGATGATTCTTGTAACGACTCACTGTTTTTATTGAATTGTAAATTATAGTGTTAATGTCAACTCCTGAAAGATATCTTCAAAGCTTTATTTTTGCTGATTATTTTGTAGAATCAGAGATCTGAGAACCAAAAGGCATCCTTAAGATTGGGCCTACCTTCCTTCCAAGGAGAATCCTGGACCCCTTCATAGATAAGGAACAAATGTGGAGAGGGCCAGATGGCATACACAATTTTGAAGATCAAGAAGTCCATCAAAGAGGTTTTGATTAAACCAACCTAAATGTATAGTCTTCACTTTATTTGTAGTTCATTTTGTTTGTTTTAGGGGTTAATGGTCATGTGAAGTATAGTAGCCTCCAGCATGGCCCCCTCACTTCCTAGTCTTCATGCCCTTGTAGAATTTCCTTCCATATTGAATTAGAGCTGATGGGTGTGATTAATAAAGAATGGCAGAAGCGACAGTGGATGACTTCTGAGGCTAGATCATAAAAGGTATTGCTGCTTTCACCTTAGTCTCTTGGATTGCTCATTCTTTGGGGGATCCAGCCACTATGTCACGAGAACTCAAGCCACCCTGTGGAGAATTCCACATGGACTGCAACTGAGGCCTCCCAACAACAACCAGTGCCAATTTGCAAACCATGTGAGTAAACTCCTGAGCCAGAACTGCCTAGCTTCCAAATTCTGGACTCAGGCACTTTCTTGGGTGCTGAGGACACAGATAAATCAGCCATTGTTTGTCCTCCTGGAGTTCATACTTATCAACTTACACCTTCAGCTTCTCTCTGCTCCAGGCAGTGAGTGATTGAGGCTGTCTTACCTAGTGCCTGAGCTAGTCCTGGCCAAGTAGAAACAGAAGCCAGGCAGCAGGACCAAAGACAAAACTCTGCCTTAGGAACTGTCTGGTGAGGATGCTACTGATGTGCAATTCCAAGTGGATCATTGCTAGAGGAGTCGCCTGAGTTGCTGGCCCTGCTGCTCCTGTAAGCTAGATGTGTCTGTTGTCTCCACTACTACCAGAATGATTTCTCTTTTTTGTGTGACTCACTCCAGCTTCCTAGTCCTAGGTGAGATCTCTAGTCGGCTGATCTCAAGTCACTTGTTCATGTCCTGGCTGCCAAGAAGGCAGGAGAAAGATAATGTGACCTTTGATGTGGGGAGGTGGACTCTGTCCCCCAGCAAGACTCACATGGTAGGAATTCTATAACAGTGAGAGGGTTAAAAAAACTAATGACTACTACATGAATTATCTTAGAATGAATCTGGCCGGGTGGTCATGCCTGTAATTCCAGCATTGGGAGGCCAAGGCAGGCGGATCACGAGGTCAGGAGATCAAGATCATCCTGGCCAACATTGTGAAACCCCGTCTCTACTAAAAATACAAAAATGAGTCGGATGTGGTGGTGCACACGTATATTCCCAGTACTTGGAAGGCTGAGGTAGGAGAATTGCTTGAACACGGGAGGCAGAGATTGCAGTGAGCCAAGATCATGCCACTGCATTCCAGCCTGGTGACAGAGCAAGATTCCATCTCAAAAAAAAAAAAAAAAAAAAAAAAAAAATTTAAACTTTATTAATCATAATGACATCTACATAGAAGTGAATAATAAGAGGTACGTATATAGTCACAAGATGTGTTATCTAGTCCATCTTTGGCAAGGGTTAGTAAACATTTTTGGAAAAGGGCCACATAGGCAATATTTTAGGCTTTTCAAGCCATATGCTCTGTTGTAACTATTCAACTCTGCCCTCATAGCACGAAAACAGCTGACGGTCTGTAAACCAATAAGCGTGATTGCACTCCAAGAAAATTTTTTGGACACAGATTTGAATTTCATATAATTTTCATGTGTCATGAATTATTATTTTCCTTTTGATTGTTTCAACCATTTAAAAATATAAAAACCTTAGATTATGGGTTGCACAAAATCCAGCATTGAGCTAGATTTGGCCTGTGTGCCATTAGCAAACTACTGATTTATAAGAATGATCATTCTTTGTGGACGGTCAGACCAACTGGAAAATCAGATAAAAGATGTGGAATGGGCCTTCTCCCTAGGGGGGAAAAAGGCACTCACATGAAACTTTGTGTATGACTTCAGGACATTTACAGACTTGCTTAGGAGCCAGTGGACCCCAGGTTAATAACTCTGGTTTACAAGTAATGCTGGCTGAACATTGGGCTTCCCCCTCCTTTAATAACCCCCCAGAGTCCTGAGGGTTCACAGCTTTGACTGGGACTGCAGGGGCAGAAGGAAGTGATACCTTTACTCACCCATTACAAAGGTCATGGCCAGCACCCCTGTGAAAAAAGATAGGATAACGAGAGAAAAGCATAACAAATGTAGTCAATCCAAGTTTTATGTGACTCAGCAGGTTTCAGATATGAAGAATCCAAAGACCCAGGGAAAACTATTTTTGCTTAGGTGCCACCACATTCCAGCTTGGGTGACAGAGCAAGATCGTGTCTCAAAAAAAAAATGAAGACTGGACAACTGTGTAGAAATGTGATTGGACAAAAAGAGTACGATCTGATGGTAATGGACTAAGTGGGGAAACCCAGCAAGGCCTGTCCAGATTCTTCCTGGCCTTTCTGTGTAGTATTCCTTCCTCCTGCGTATGGGGCAGAACCCCTCTGGAATGAGAGTCTTATGACCTACTGTTAGATAAGGTAGGTCAGATAATTTCTTTATGGCCAGCTCATGCACAGAAGGGCGGGGGGGAAAGTTAGAGTAATATTTCTAGGTTTTATAGCTTGCTTTTATGTTGTTGTTACTGCTTTTGTTTTTGAGACGGTCTCTCTCTGTTGCCAAGGCTGGAGTGTGATGGTGCAATCATGGCTCACAGCAGCCTCAACCTCCGAAGCTCAAGCAATCCTCCCACTCCAGCCTCCCAAGTAGCTGGGACCACAGATGCACGCCACCATGCCCAGCTAATTTTTTTTTTTTTTTTTTGTAGAGATGGGATTTTGCCATGTTTCCCAGACTGGTATGGCTTGCTTGGGAAAGAGGTTCTGGTTTCTATTACCTCCCTTGGGGGAAAAGAAAGTTTGTTTTCCGTGACTCCCTTTCGAGGAGAAAGGGGCAGGGAGACAGGAGGGCAGGATATGGTCAGAGAGAGTCTTTGCTTTTGAGGCTGCTTCTGAGGCTTCCTATTTTCCTTTAATTCACAGCATGCCAAGGAGCCATATTTTGGGTTATTGCTTTTTGATCCCCAGTAGGAGCCACTACCTTCTTGTTTTTTTTTTGTCTTTTTTTTTTTTTGTTGTTGTTGTTTTGAGACAGGGTCTCTCTCTGTCACCCCAGCTGGAGTACAAGGCATGATCAGGGCTCACTGCAGTCTCAAACTACTGGGCTCAAGCAATTGTCCCGCCTCAGCCTCCCAAGAAGCTGGGACTACAGACAAGAGCTACCATGCCCAGCTAATTATTTATCCACTACTTTCTTAGACCATAACAAATAATCAAGAAGCTTTCCCAGCTCCACTATGAACCAACTGCTTTGCTACCCAAACTGCAGATGTGTCCAGCACGACACAATTAACTGTAGTTAGTGGGGGGCCGGTTTACTCTAGGAAGGGGCAGGATTGCTATAAAAGTCTCAGTGCATTCATATCCCACGTGGTTTTCCTCACGTGTTAATAACAATGGTAGAAAACAAGCCAGTGAACTGTCAGGGTTCAAACTCATTACTGGTGCACCACTACTATTAAAACTTTTTTTTTTTTTTTTGAGACAAAGTCTCACTCTGTCACCCAGGCTGGAGTGCAGTGGCACGATCATGGCTCTATCTGCCAGCCTCAATCTATCCACCCACCTCAGTCCTGAGTAGCTGGGACTACAGATTCATGCTACCAAAGCTAGCTAATTTTTAAATTTCTTGTAGAGATGAGGTCTCACCAGGGGGTCTCAAACTCCTGGGCTCAAGTGATCCTCCCACTTTGGTCTTCCAAAGTGCTGAGATTACAGGCGTGAGCCACAGCGCCCAGCTGACTCATGCCTTTAATCCCAGCACTTTGGAAGTCCCAGGCAGGCAGATCACAAGGTCAGGAGTTTGAGACCAGCCTGGCCAATTTGGCGAAACCCCATCTCTACTAAAAATACAGAAATTAGCCAGGTGTGGTGGAGGGCGCCTGTAGTCCCAGCTACTTGGTAGGCTAAGGTAGAGAATTGCTTAAATCCAGGAGGCAGAGGTTGCAGTGAGCTGAGATCATGCCACTGCACTCCATCCTGGGCAACAGAGCAAGACTCTAAAAAAAAAAAAAAAATGACATGAATCACTGCGCCCAGCCACATTATTTCGACATCTTTTTGTAAATATGAAATATTTTATAAGTAAAGATTTTTCCCAAAAACTCCATTGGATTTAGCCTGAGCTGGTGGTTGTCCCTGACTCAGGTTACACTGCCTATAGGGCATGGGTGAACCCAGTTCTGGTATGGGCTTATTTGGGGCAGATGTACTGGATGTGGGGAGGATGTTGCTATATGGGCTGTGAGGTTCTCTCCAAGTACACCATACAGACCCTGGATCCTCCTCACAAAGGGTGTGGTCAAGAGTACAGACTCTGGTGCCAAACTGCCATTTTGTTCTAATCCACTACTCAGTCGGTAGCTGTGTGACTTTGGGCAAGTTACCTAGCCTCTCTGTGTTTTAGTTCCATCATTTGTAAAATGGGGATGATAAAATTAACCTATTTCATGGGGCCCTTATGAGGACTAAAAAAGGGAATGCTTGTAAAGTGCTGAGCACAATGTGTGGAACCTAGTAAATGCTTTATTAGTTTTTGTTGTTTGTTGTTGTTGTTTGTTTCTTAAACAGAACACCTATTTTTTGTTTTTTTTTAGAGACAGAATTTCACTCTGTCGCCAGGCGCCAGGCTGGAGTGCAGTGGCCCAATCTCGGCTCACTGCAACCTCCACCTCACGGGTTCAAGCAATTCTCCTGCCTCAGCCTCCCGAGTAGCTGGGACTACAGGTGCGCGCTACCACGCCCAGCTAATTTTTGTATTTTTAGAAGCGACGGGGTTTCACCGTGTTGGCCAGGATGGTCTCGATCTCTTGACCTTGTGATCCACCTGCCTTGGCCTCCCAAAGTGCTGGGATTACAGGCGTGAGCCACTGCGCCCGGCAATTTTTTTTTTTTTTTTTTTAGATGGAGTTTCGCTCTTGTTGCCCAGGCTGGAGTGCAGTGGCGCGATCTCACGCCTGTAGTTCCAACATTTTGGGAAGCCAAAGTGGGCGGTTAGCTTGAGCTCCAGCGTTTGAGACCAGCCTAGGCAACATAGCAGTACCCCATCTCTACAAAAAATAAAAGAATTAGCAGGGTATGGTGGTGCACCCCTGTAGTTCCAGCTACGTGGGGGGCTGAGGTGGGAAGATTGCTTGAGCCCAGGATATTGAGACTGCAGTGAACCCTGAACTCCCGCCTGGGTGACAGAGCGAGACCTGGGTCTTCCAGGGTAGGGAAGAACAGAGGAAAGGGCCTCTTTGTGGGTGCAGTTACCTGGGAGAACACCAGATGGCAGCAAAACATTATTCCTTAGTGGTAGAGCCTAGCCTACCTTGCATCAGCAGCCCTGGGTTTTCCCAAGGGACCTGCAAAGGGCCCTGAGGGCACACTCACTGCCCCTCTAACCAGGCTGCACTAAATGGTACCAAACCACCACTGACTCATTGCAGTCTGCGCCTTTGTTCTGACCAGAGTGATTGTCACTGAACACTTTTTTTTTTGAGACGGAGTGTTGCTCTGTCGCTCAGGCTGGAGTGCAGTGGCACGATCTCAGCTCACTGCAACCTCCATCTCCCAGATTCAAGCGATTCCCCCTGCCTCAGCCTTCTAAATAGCTGGGCACAGGTGCGTGCCACCACATCTGACAAATTTTTGTATTTTCAGTAGAGACGGGGTTTTACCATGTTGGCCAGACTGGTCCTGAACTCCTGATCAAGTACTCCATTGGCCTCGGCCTCCAAAAGTGCTAGGATTACAGGCGTGAGCCACCACGCCTGGCCAATCACTGAAGACGTTCTTCCATGTGGAACTACTTTCCCAAAGATTATGAGTGATTTTGAGGCTTTGATACATATTGTTGAATTGGCCTCTGGAGAAATTGTGCCGATTGATAACCAAACCAAGAGTGGGATAGGTGTTCCTGCCCTGCACTAATATTGGGTATTGTTATTTTTAAAAATATTTGCCAAGATGGAGGATTTTAAAAAGATTTTTCATTAGCATCTGTTTGCAAGGTTAAACATGTAAGAAATATTTCTTTTTCTGAGATAAGAGTCTTGCTCTGTCATCCAGGCTGGAGTGCAGTGTTGCTGTCATACTCACTGCAGCTTCAGACGCCTAGGCTCAAGCAATCCTCCGGCCTCAGCCTCCCAAAGTGCTGGGATAACAGTTGTGAGCTTCAACCCAGGAGGCGGAGGTTGCAGTGAGCCAAGATCGCACCACTGCACTCCAGCCAGGGCAACAGAGTAAGACTCTGTCTCAAAAACAAACAAACAAAAAAACACCTCTTGTGGTAGATGTGTGTTTTTTTTTTTTTTGAGACGCAGTCTTGCTCTTTCACCAGGTTGGAGTGCAGTGGCTTGATCTTGGCTCACTGCAACCTCCACCTCCTGGATTCAAGCAATACCCCTGCCTCAGCCTCCTGAATAGTTGGGACTACAGGCACGTGCCACGACACCCGGCTTTTTGTATTTTAGTAGAGATGGGGTTTCACCATGGCCAGGATGGTCTCGATCTCCTGACCTCATGATCCACCTGCCTCGGCCTCCCAAAGTGCTGGGATTACAGGTGTGAGCCACCACGCCTGGCTGGTATATGCGTCTTTTATAAAACCACTTAAAATATATATATACACACACAAAAGAATTTTAAAAATATATAAATATATATAAATACATATGGAGTCTCACTCTGTCACCAGGTGGGAGTGCAGTGACGTGATCTTGGCTCACTGCAACCTCCACCTCCTGGATTCAAGCAATTCTTCTGCCTCAGCCTCCCGAGTAGCTGGGACTACAGGCGTGCACCACCACGCCCAGCTAATTTTTGTATTTTTAATAGAGACAGGGTTTTACCTTGTTGGCCAGGATCGTCTCGATCTCTTGACCTTGTGACAGACCCGCCTCGGCCTCCCAAAGTGCTGGGATTACAGGCATGTGCCACTGCGCCCGGCCTTAAAAGTGTATTTTTAAGGTGGGAAATACAATGTATTTTCCCTCTTGGGAAAGTTTCCCCTGATTCTATAAACTCCTGGGGTCTGGTGCTGTAGCCCACTGCTCACACTCTCAGCTATCTCAAGTGCATTTTCTATTTCATGTCCCCTCAGAGGTCTCCTACAGCTGCTGGTATGGTGTTTGCATATTGGCCTTCCAACATTTCTTGTTGAATTATTTCAGGCTTACCTTGATCATAATGAGTCAATCTGGCTTTACTCAGGGCTTCAGCCTTTGGCATTTCACATGAGGAATATCCACTGAGCTAGGGGTCGAGAACCCTGATCTTTAATCCTGGCTCTGCCCCAGACCAGTGTGAACTTGGCTAAGTCACTCTTGCTCTGGTGGGCCTCCTTCTGTCTTCTATAAAGTGAATGTGTTAGGTGATCTCTAAAGTTCCTTCTGGTTTTGAATGTCTAACTATAGAAGCCACAATGACATGTTGGCTTTCTAGGAGTTCCAAGGATTCTTCAGCATCATTAACAACAAACGGGTTTAATACTGAGCTTGTTCTACAATTGCTAATCCACTGATTCATGCAGAATTGAAAATGATCATGACCTTTTACCAAAACCTATTAGCTTAATAAATCTGTGTGTTTGCTTTTTTTTTTTTTGAGACAGCCTTGCACTGTCACGCGGGCTGGAGTGCAGTGGTGCTGTCTCAGCTCACTGTCACTGCAACCTCTGCCTCCCAAGTTCAAGGGATTCTCCTGCCTCAGCCTCCCGAGTAGCTGGGATGACAGATGCCTGCCACCATGCCCAGATAATTTTTTTGAATTTTTAGTAGAGATAGGGTTTCACCATGTTGGCCAGGCTGGTCTCGAACTCCTGACTTCGTGATTCACTTGCTTCAGCCTCCCAAAGTGCTGGGATTACAGGCATGAGCCACCGCGACCAGCCTGCTTTTTGTTTTTTAAGGAGTGTTAGGGTTCCTAGATTGTTTTTGTTGCTGTAATTAAGCAAATTTCAGCTAAACTGGGTTCTATCAACTAAATTTCCTTGTAGCTGGATTCCTCAGGTTGTCACATCTATGGATTTTTTTTTTTTTTTTTTTTTTTTTTTTTACATTAAGCTGAGTCTATTCAGATGAGTCAGAATGTAAAGTGAATATGTGTGCAAGAGCTCAAGATTGCCTTGCCGGGTGAAACTTACCAAGTTGCAGAGCCTTGTGAGATCTGCATTACTCCCACTGAAAAACATAGCTACCATCAGGAACAATGAGGGCTAAATTTGTGTTAATCTAATCCTACAACTTCATTTTACAGGTAAGAACACTGAGGCCAGGAGAAGTTGAGTGACCTATCCATACTCACGCAGCATGGAAGAATCAGAGCCCATGGGGACAGAACCTGTGAGCTTAGGATATATCAGAAGAGGCCTGATTTCCAGTTAAGCATTTGCCAGAGATCAGCGGCGTGATTTGGGCAAGTCATTTTCCCTATTGATTCAAGTGAATTAACAGAACAAAACAGAAATTTTTCTAGGTTCCTTATCTATTTTGTGAATTGAAAATAGGGTAGATTGGCAGACATAGAACTTCCTGGTGAAATGAATGAGACACAGCAGGATACAAAAATCAAGATATGATTTTACTCATTTTGTCATTTTTATCATTTTCTGAGGGATATTTACAGCTTAATGTGTCTTCACATTAGTGATGTTTGAAGCTCTTGGCAATTATTTTCCTCTTAGGAAGATTTTGCAAAAGAATACATTACCCTTTACTAAGTGCTGTTGTTCACCAGAAGTGAAGCCGAGGAAACCTGCATGAGCTCTAAGGACCTCAGCACTCACTAATAGGTCTAAAAACTTAATGAGCACTACTGGGCGTGAAATGCAATGTTTATTAATTTTTTTCTGGAATGAAGAGAACCCCATGGATATAAGCTTACTATCATCAGAGCAGCTTCTGGTGTAGATATATATATTTTTAATTAACCGAGTCTTCTTTAATCATAGCGGTAATACAGAAATATGGCAAAACCAAAAAAGTTCAAAAAGTATACGATGAAAATCAGAAGTATCCCTTTGGCCCAAGCCAATGATACTCACTTCTGTGGTCTCAATGTTTATGTACCCTCCACATTCATATGTTGAAATCCTAAACCCCAAAGTGGTGATATTAGGAGGTGTGAACCTATTAGTGTTAGGAGGTGGGTGTTGATTAGGTCATGAGAGCAGAGGACACCCCCCTCTTCCCATCCCTTGTTTTCTTTCTTCTTCTTCTTTTTTTTTTTCCACAAGATGAACTTTTTATTTTCTAACAAAATGAATTTTTTTTTAAAATTGCATTTTAGCTTTTGGGGTACATGTGAAGAACATGCAAGGTTGTTGCATAGGTACACACATGGCAGTGTGATTTGCTGCCTTCCTCCCCATCACCTATATCTGGCATTTCTCCTCATGCTCTCTCTCCCCAACTCCCCACCCCCTGCTGTCCCTCCCCTATTTCTCCCTGACAGACCCCAGTGTGTGATGCTCCCCTCCCTGTGTCCATGTGTTCTCATTGTTCAACACCTGCCTATGAGTGAGAACATGCGGTGTTTGATTTTCTGTTCTTGTGTCAGTTTGCTGAGAATGATGGTCTCCAGGTTCATCCATGTCCCTACAAAGGACACGAACTCATCGTTTTTGATGGCTGCATAGTATTCCATGGTGTATATGTGCCACATTTTCCCTGTCCAGTCTATCATCGATGGGCATTTGGGTTGGTTCCAGGTCTTTGCTATTGTAAACTGTGCTGCAACGAACATTCGTGTGCATGTGTCCTTATAGTAGAACGATTTATAATTCTTTGGATATATACCCAGTAATGGGATTGCTGGGCCAAATGGAATTTCTATTTTTAGGTCCTTGAGGACCTAAAAATAGTGTAAAAGCTTCCTATTTCTCCACATCCTCTCCAGCATCTGTTGTCTCCAGATTTTAATGATCACCACACTAACCGGTGTGAGACGGTATCTCAATGTAGTTTTGATTTGCATTTCTCTAATGACCAGTGATGATGAGCATTTTTTCATATGTTTGTTGGCCTCACGTATGTCTTCTTTTATAAAGTGTCTGTTCATATCCTTCGCCCACTTTTTGAATGGGCTTGTTTGTTTTTTCTTGTAAATCTGTTTTAGTTCTTTGTAATTCTGGATATTAGCCCTTTGTCAGATGGGTAGATTGCAAAAATTTTTTCCCATTCTGTTGGTTGCCGATTCACTCTAATGACTGTTTCTTTTACTGTGCAGAAGCTGTGGAGTTTGATTAGGTCCCATTTGTCTATTTTGGCTTTTGTTGCCAATGCTTTTGGTGTTTTGGTCATGAAGTCCTTGCCTACACCTATGTCCAGAATGGTTTTGACCAGGTTTTCTTCCAGGGTTTTTATGGTGTTAGGTCTTATGTTTAAGTCTTTAATCCATCTGGAGTTAATTTTAGTGTAAGGTGTCAGGAAGGGGTCCAGTTTCTGCTTTCTGCACATGACTAGCCAGTTTTCCCAACACCATTTATTAAACAGGGACTCCTTTCCCCATTGCTTGTTTTTGTTAGGTTTGTCAAAGATCAGATAGTTGTAGATGTGTGGTGTTGCCTCCGAGGCCTCTGTTCTGTTCCATTGTTCTATATTTCTGTTTTGGTACCAGTACCATGCTGTTTTGATTACTGTAGCCTTGTAGTATAGTTTGAAGTCAGGTAGTGTGATGCCTCCCGCTTTGTTCTTTTTGCTTAGAATTGGCTTGGCTATGCGGGCTCTCTTTTGGTTCCACATGAAGTTTAAGGTGTTTTTTTGCAGTTCTGTGAAGAAGGTCATTGGTAGCTTGATAGGGATAGTGTTGAATCTGTAAATTACTTTGGGCGGTATGGCCATTTTCACGATATTGATTCTTCCTAACCATGAATGTGGAATGTTTCTCCATCTATTTGTGTCCTCTCTTATTTCGTTGAGCAGTGGTTTATAGTTCTCCTTGAAGAGGTCCTTTACGTTCCTTGTTAGTTGTATTCCTAGGTATTTTATTCTCTTTGTAGCAATTGTGAATGGTAGTTCGTTCTTGATTTGGTTCTCTTTAAGTCTGTTGTTGGTGTATAGGAATGCTTGTGATTTTTGCACATTGATTTTGTATCCTGAGACTTTGCTGAAGTTGCTTATCAGTTTCAGGAGATTTTGGGCTGAGACGATGGGTCTTGTAAATATACAATCATGTCATCTGGAAATAGAGACAATTTGACTTCCTGTTTTCCTATTTGAATATCCTTTATTTCTTTTTCTTGCCTGATGGCTCTGGCTAGAACTTCCAATACTATATTGAATAGGAGTGGTGAGAGAGGGCAACTTTGTCTAGTGCCAGATTTCAAAGGGAATGCTTCCAGTTTTTGCCCATTCAGTATGATATTGGCTGTTGGTTTGTCGTAAATAGCTTTTATTATTTTGAGATACCTTCCATCAATACCTAGTTTATTGAGGGTTTTTAGCATAAAGGGCTGTTGAATTTTGTCAAAGGCCTTCTCTGCATCAATTGAGATAATCATGTGGTTTTTGTCTTTGTTTCTGTTTATGTGGTGGATTACGTTTATAGACTTGCATATGTTGAACCAGCCTTGCATCCCCCGGGACGAAGCCTACTTGATCATGGTGGATAAGTTTTTTGATGTGCTGTTGCAATCGGTTTGCCAGTATTTTATTGAAGATTTTTGCATCTGTGTTCATCGTGGATATTGGCCTGAAGTTTTCTTTTCTTGCTGAGTCTATGCCAGGCTTTGGTATCAGGATGATGTTGGTCTCATAAAATGATTTGGGAAGGATTCCCTCTTTTGGATTGTTTGGAATAGTTTCAGAAGGAATGGTATCAGCTCCTCTTTGTATGTCTGGTAGAATTCGGCTGTGAACCCATCTGGACCTGGGCTTTTTTGGGTGGTAGGCTCTTGATTGCTGCCTCAACTTCAGCCCTTGTTATTGGTCTATTCAGGGTTTCGACTTCTTCCTGGTTTAGGCTTGGGAGGATGCAAGTGTCCAGGAATTTATCCATTTCTTCCAGGTTTACTAGTTTATGTGCATAGAGTTGTTTGTAATAATCTCTGATGATGGTTTGTATTTCTGTGGAATCTGTGGTGATATCTCCTTTCTCATTTTTTATTGCATCTATTGATTCTTCTCTCTTTTCTTTTTTATTAATCTGGCTAGTGGGTCTGTCTATTTTGTTGATCTTTTCGAAAAACCAGCTCCTGGATTTATTGATTTTTTTGAAGGGTTTTTTGTGTCTCTATCTCCTTCAGTTCTGCCCTGATCTTAGTTATTTCTTGTCTTCTGCTAGGTTTTGAGTTTTCTTGATCTTGCTCCTCTAGCTCTTTCAATTTTGATGATAGGGTGTCGATTTTATATCTTTTCTTCCTTCTCATGTGGGCATTTATTGCTATATATTTTCCTCTAGACACTGCTTTAAATGTGTCCCAGAGATTCTGGTACGTTGTATCTTCGTTCTGGTTGGTTTTGAAGAATATCTTTATTTCTGCCTTCATTTCATCGTTTATCCAGTCAACATTCAAGAGCCAGTTGTTCAGTTTCCATGAAGCTGTGCGGTTCTGAATTAGTTTCTGAATTCTGAGTTCTAACTTGATTGCACTGTGGTCTGAGAGACTGTTTGTTATGATTTCCGTTCTTTTGCATTTGCTGAGGAGTGATTTACTTCCAATTATGTGGTCAATTTTAGAGTAGGTGTGATGTGGTGCTGAGAAGAATGTATATTCTGTGGATTTGGAGTGGAGAGTTCTGTAAATGTCTATTAGGTTTGCTTGGTCCAGGTCTGAATTCAAGTCCTGGATATCCTTGTTAATTTTCTGTCTCGTTGATCTGTCTAATATTGACAATGGGGTGTTAAAGTCTCCCACTATTATTGTGTGGGAATCTAAGTCTCTTTGTAAGTCATTAAGAACTGGCTTTATGTAGCTGGGTACTCCCGTATTGGGTGCGTATATATTTAGGAACGTTAGCTCTTCTTGTTGCATTAATCCTTTTACCATTATGTAATGTCCTTCTTTGTCTCTTTTGATCTTTATTGGTTTGAAGTCTATTTTATCAGAGACGAGAATTGCAACTCCTGCTTTTTTTTGCTCTCCATTTGCTTGGTAAATCTTCCTCCATCCCTTTATTTTGAGCCTTTGTGTATCCTTGCATGTGAGATGCATTTCCTGGATACAGCACAGCGATGGGTTTTGGCTTTTTATCCAATTTTCCAGTCTGTGTCTTTTGATTGGGGCATTTAGCTCATTTACATTTAGGGTTAATATTGTTATGTGTGAATTTGATCCTGCCATTTTGATGCTAGCTGGCTGTTTTGCCCATTAGTTGATGCAGTTTCTTCATTGTGTCAATGCACTTTACCATTTGGTATGTTTTTGGAGTGTCTGGTACTGCTTGTTTCTTTCTATGTTTAGTGCCTCTTTCAGGAGCTCTTGTAAAGCAGGCCTAGTGGTGATGAAATCTCTGAGTACTTGTTTGTTCGTAAAGGATTTTATTTTTCCTTCACTTATGAAGCTTAGTTTGGCTGGATATGAAATTCTGGGTTGAAAGTTCTTTTCTTTAAGGATGTTGAATATTGGCCCCCACTCTCTTCTGGCTTGTAGGGTTTCTGCTGAGAGATCTGCTGTGAGTCTGATGGGCTTCCCTTTGTAGGTAACTGGACCTTTCTCTCTGGCTGCCCTTAGCATTTTCTCCTTCATTTCATCCCTGGTGAATCTGATGATTATGTGCCTTGGGATTGCTCTTCTTGAGGAATATCTTTGTGGTGTTCTCTGTATTTCCTGGACTTGAATATTGGCCTGCCTTGCTAGGTTGGGGAAGTTTTCCTGGATAATATCCTGAAGAGTGTTTTCCAGCTTGGATTCATTCTCTCCGTCATATTCAGATACACCTATCAAACGTAGATTAGGTCTTTTCACATAGTCCCATAGTTCTTGGAGACTTTGTTCATTCCTTATTACCCTTTTTTCTCTACTCTTGCCTTCTCATTTTATTTCATTGAGTTGATCTTCGACCTCTGATATCCTTTCTTCTGCTTGGTCAATTCGGCTGTTGAAACTTGTGCATGCTTCGTGAAGTTCTTGTGTTTTTCAGCTCCATCAATTCACTTATATTCCTCTTTAAGTTGTTTATTCTCGTTAGCATTTTGTCAAATCTTTTTTGAATGTTCTTAGTTTCTTTGCATTGGGTTAGAACAGGTTCTTTTAGCTCACAGAAGTTTCTTATTACCCATCTTCTGAAGCCTGATTCTGTCAATTCATCACACTCATTCTCCATCCAGCCTTGTTCCCTTGCTGGTGAGGAGCTGTGATCCCTTGTAGGAGGAGAGGCGTTCTGGTTTCGGGGTGTTTTCATCCTTTTTGCGCTGCTTTCTTCCCATGTTTGTGGATTTATCCACCTGTCATCTTTGTAGTTGTTGACTTTCAGATTGGGTCTCTGAGTGGACGTCCAGCTTGTTGATGATGAAGTTATTTCTTTCTGTTTCTTAGTTTTCCTTCTAACAGTTTGGCCCCTCTGCTGTAGGACTGCTGAGGTCCACTCCAGGCCCTACTTGCCTGGGGATCACCTGCAGCAGCTGCAGAACAGTAAGGGTTGCTGCCAGTTTCTTCTTCTGCTATCTTTGTCCCAGAAGGATACCTGCCAGATGTCAGTTTGAGCTCTCCTTTATGAGGTGACTCTTTGGATATATGGGGGTCAGGGAGCTGCTTGAGGAGACAGTCTGTCCTTTATAGGAGCTCATGAGCTGAGCTGTGAGCTCTGTTGTTCATTCAGAGCTGCTGGGCAGGTACGTGTAAGTCTGCTGCAGTAGAATTTATAAACTCCTTTTTTCTTTTTCCCTTTTTCCCAGGTGCTCTGTTCCGGGGATTTAGGGCTTTATTTATGTGTTTCTGTTGTGCTGCTGCCTTTTTCAGGGCTGCCCTGCGCAGTCAGGAGGCAGCCTAATCACTGTCTGCCTGCAGAAGCTTTGTTGAGCAGCTGTGGGCTCCGCCCAGCTGCTGTGTGAACTTCTTTGCAGTCCTGTTTATACAGGTATAGTTAGAATTGCCTTGGCAATGGCGGCCCACCTCTATAATGGCGGACTCTCTCTGTAATGGCGGGCTGCCTCGGCAATGGTGGGCTGCCTCAGCAATGGTGGACTACCTCCATAGTGGTGGACTACCTCCATAGTGGTGGACTGCCTCGGTAATGGCGGACACCCCTCCCCTACAGAGTTGGACTGTCCTGGGTTCAGCTGTGCTTGCTGTGAAACTCTCAATCCAGAGCGTTTCAGATTGCTGTTTTTTTGTGGGGGTGGGACCAGCTGAGCCTGATCACCTGGCTCCCTGCCTCAGAGCCCTTTTTTTTGAGTTGAACAGGCAACTCTGTGTCCTAGGTGTTCCAGTCGCCTGTTGAAAAGGCGCCGGGATCTGTATGATTTCCCGTGTGGCGACCCACTGCGCTGGCTGAAACAGCCACGCTGAGATTCGTGGTGCTTTTTTGTCCAGGAATCTCCTGGTCTGGCTCCCTGTTTCAGTCCCCTTTTTTTTAATCAGTTGAATGGGTGACTCTATCCCAGGAGCTCCAATCGCCAGCTAAAACGGCGCCTGGACCCGTGTATTTTGTGTGGAGAACCACCACACTGGGCGCCGGCCGTGCCGGCCAAAACAGCCACGCCAGCCAAAACAGCCGTGCTGGTGACCCGTGGGGCATCTCCGCCTGGGAATCTCCTGGTCTGTGGGCAATAAAAATCTGTCTGGAAATGCGGCGTCCACTCACCCTCCGCGCTTTCGAGGGGGAGCTGCAATCCTGAGCTGCTCCTAATCGGCCATCTTGGATCTGTGTCTCTTTCTTCTTTTTTGAGACAAGGTCTCACTCTGCCTCCTAGGCCAGAGTGCAGTAGCACAATCAGGTCAATGAAATCTGAAACTCCTGGGCTCAAGCAATCCTCCAGCCTCAGCTTCTCAAGTAGCCAGGACTATAGGTGTACACCACTATGCTCAGCTAATTTTAATTTTTTGGTAGAAAGGGTCTTGCTATGTTGCCCAGACTGGTCTCAAATTTCTGGCCTCAAGCAATCCTCCCATCTCAGCCTCCCAAAACTCTGGGATTATAGTCATGAGCTGCTGTGCCTGTCCCAGAGCCCTTTTAAAAGATTAGTTCCCTTATAAAAGAGGCCTGGGACAGCTGCCTTGTCCCTTCCATCATGTGAAGAAATAGTGAGAAGCCTCCATCTATAAGACAGAGAGTTGGCCCTCACCAAACCATTTTGCCAGTGCCTTGAACTAGAACTTTTCAACCTCTGGAACTATAAGAAATAAATTTCTGTTGTTTATAAGCTACTCCATTTACAGTATTTTGTTATAGCAGCCCAAATGGACTAAGACATTCATAGAGACAACTACTTTCAACAATTTTTAGTTTTACTCTTTCTGCTAATTACTGTAATACATATATGTTATTTTATATATATATATATATATATATATATATATATATATATATATATCTTCTTCTTTTTTTTTTTGACATGGCATCTTGCTCTCTTGCCCAGGCTGGAGTGCAGTGGTGTGATCTTGGCTCACTCTGGCCTCTGCCTCCTAGGTTCCAATGATTCTCCTGCCTCAGCCTCCTGAGTAGCTGGGATTACAGGCACACGCCACCAGGCCTGGCTAATTTTTGTATTTTTAGTAGAGATAGAGTTTTACCATGTTAGCCAGGCTGATCTGAAACTCCTGACCTCAGATGATCCACCTTCCTTGGCCTCCCAAAGTGCTGGAATTATAGGTGTGAGCCACCGAACCAGGCTTACTGTAGTAAATTTTATGTTTTATTTTCCCCTAACTTTTTTTTTTTTTTTAATTTGTAGTAGAGATGAGGTCTCACTATGTTACCCAGGCTGATCTCAAACTCCTGGCCTCCAGCAATCCTCCTGCCACCATGCCTGGCTAATTTTTGTATTTTTAGTAGAGACGGGTTTCGCCATGTTGGCCAGGCTGATCTCAAACTCCTGGCCTCAAGCAATCTACCCACCTCAGCCTCCCAAATTGCTGAGATTACAGACATAAGCCACCACACCCAGCCATTTTTTGTTTGTTTGTTTAGAGAAAAGGCATACAAATGTTATTAACGTGTAAATGGGGGATGACCACAGAGTGATTACCCTGTGTCCCCAACTTATGATTTAAAAAAATTTCAAACTGGCTGGGTATGGTGGCTCACTCCTGTAATCCCAGCACTTTGGCGGGGATTTGATCCACTGAGACAGGTGGATCATAAGATCAGGAGTTCAAGACTAGCCTGGCCAACATGGTGAAACCCCATCTCTACTAAAAATACAAAAATTAGCTGGGCATGGTGGCAGGCACCTGTAATCCCAACTATTCAGGATGCTGAGGCAGAGAATTGCTTGAACCCAGGAGGTGGAGGTTGCAGTGAGCCAAGATCACGCCACTGCACTCCAGCCTGGGCAATGGAGTGAGACTCTGTCTCAAAAAAAAAAAAAAAAAAAAAAAAAACTTACAGAGAAGTTACAAGAATTTACCTAGATTCACTTATCAATTGTTAACAATTTGCCATATTTGGCTTTCTCTCACTGTACATATATACAGATTTTCTTTTTTGCTGAATCATTTGAGGAACAGATGCAGACATAGAGCCATTTCTCCTCAAAATATGTAATCACCCATGCTCCAAGAATTAAGTATATTTGGTTGGAGTGGTGGCTCGCACCTGTAATCCCAGCACTTTGGGAGACTGAGGCAGGTGGATTGCTTGAGGCCAGGAGTTTGAGACCAGCCTGGCCAACATGGCGAAACCCCGTCTCTACTAAAAATACAAAAATTAGCCAGGCGTGGTGGCAGATGCATCTCAGTTACTAGGGAGGCTGAGGCTTGAGAATTGCTTGAACCTGGGAAGTGGAGGTTGTAGTAAGCTGGGATCTCGTCAATGCACTTCAGCCGGGCTGACAAAGAGAGACTCTGACTCAAAAAAAGAAAAAAAAAAGAATTAATGACATTCTCCCCTATAACCACAATATACTTCTCCCACTTAGAAAATAGTATCACTGACATAATTATCTAATAAAATGTCCATATTCAGATTTCCATAATTGTCCAGTAATGTCTCTTTCAACACCACTGAAATAATTTTTTTCTTTTTTTTTCCTTTTTTTGAGATGGAGTCTAGCTCTGTTGCCCAGGCTGGAGTGCAGTGGTGTGTTCTCAGCTTACCACAACCTCCGCCTCCCGGGTTCAAGCGATTCTCCTGACTCAGCCTTCCGAGTGGCTGGGACTACAGGCGCATGCCACCACACCTGGCTAATTTTTTTTTTTTTTTGTATTTTTAGTAGAGACGGGGTTTTACCATGTTAGCCAGGATGGTCTCCATCTCCTGACCTTGTGATCCGCCTGCCCTGGCCTCTCAAAGTGCTGGAATTACATGTGTGAGTCACTGCGCCCCACCGAAATAATTTTTCTCAATCCACAATCCAATCACTCATCATACATGACACTGAATTTGTTATGTCTCTTCAGCCATATTTTTCTTCCACAACACTGATATTTTTGAAGGGTACAGGTCAGTTGTTTTGTAGAATATCCCTCAATCTGGACTTGTCTGATTGTGTCCTGATGATTAGATTCAGAGTCTACATTTTTGGCAGGAGTACTACAGAGATGATGTGATATCTTTCTCAGTGCTGCTCATCAGTAGACACATGATGTCAGTTTGTCTTATCATAATTGATGCTAAGTTAGTTTGGTCATTTCCTTAAGGAGGTATCTGTCAGATTCCTCCCTTGTAAAAGTACTTTTTCCCCTTTGTCATTAATGAGTAATTTGTGAGGTGATACCTAGAGACCAGATGAGTACCCTGTTCCCCAACAATCGTTCACTCGGTTTTTTTTGTTTAGATGGAGTCTTACTCTGTCACCCAGGCTACAGTGCAGTGGTGCAATCTCGGCTCACTGTAACCTCCGCCTCTTGGGGTCAAGCAATTCTCCTGCCTCAGCCTCCCAAGCAACTGGGATTATAGGCGCCCACCACCATGCCCAGCTAAATTTTTGTATTTTGAGTAGAGACGGAGTTTCACCATGTTGACCAGGCTGGTCTTGAACTCCTGACCTCAGGTGGGTGGAACTCCTGACCTCAGGAGTTCCACCCGCCTCAGCCTTCCAAAGTGCTGGGATTACAGGCATGAGCACCCGTGCCCGGCCTCAGTGGTTTTATTATCCAGTGATGCTTCTTGCCTGGATCACTTATTACTATATGCTGCTAAAGTGGTGATTTTTACAATTCCGTTACTTCCTTTATACATATTGGTTGGCATGTTTCTTTTAAATATCATTTTTCTTCTTTCCCCCCTCCTTTAAACAATTTAATTTTTTTTTTTATTTTTAGTACTTATTTTTATTTTTTATAGAGACAGGGTCTTGCTCTGTCACCCAGGTTGGTGTGCAGTGGTGTGATCATAGCTCACTGCAACCTTGAAATCCTGGACTCAGGTGATCCTTCTGACTCAACCTCCCATGTAGCTGAGACTACACGCATGCACTATCATGCCCCCAACTAGGTTTTTCTATTTTTTAGGGACTGAATCTTGCTATGTTGCCCAGGCCAGTCTCAAACTCCTGGCCTCAAGCGGTTCTCCTGCCTTGGCCTCTCAAAGTGCTGGCATTACAGATGTGAGCCACTGAACTTGGCCAAACATTTTAATTTTTAAATAGATTGGAACACATAGATTCTTTTAAAATTATCTGATGTGTTGTAATCTAGTCCTGTAATTATTTATTTCAATACTGAAATAATTCCCAGGCTGGCCTGTGAGAGCCCTTTCAAGTTGGCTTCCTTGTCCTCTTGGCAGGTCAGTGTCATTTCTGAGCACTTTCTTACTTTGTAGCATAAGATGCTCTAGGTTACTTTGCACTCTTCCTGCTCCAGCCCTGGTATCAGCCATTTCCCTTACGAATCTTACATTGTAATTTTGATTGATTTATTTATTTTTGAGAGGGAGTCTCACTCTGTCGCCCAGGGTGGAGTGCACTGGCATGATCTTGGCTCACTGCGACCTCCACCTCCTGGGCTGAAGTGATCCTCCCACCTCAGCCTCCTGAGTAGCTGGAAATACAGGTGCACCATTACACCTGGCTACCACTATCATTTAAAATAACATAAGCTAGAGCGAATTCCCTCCTTCTATTGCTTTTTCCCTTTCCACTTCCCAAATTTGCTATAGTTTTTTTCATTGTCAAGATTAATAACATGACATTTTGATGTGTGCCTATAAACTAGTTAATGCTTTGTGCTCGTAGGTTGATTCTAAAAATTAAAAACCAATAGGTGACTCATTTTATGATTTTATATATACAATATAATATTCCCTCTAGAACCAATACACATTGAGTCTCAAATTTTAGTAGATATCAATCTCCTTCAGGGTCTGTTGAAGATTTGGATTTCTCAGCCCCACCCCCAGAAGTTCTGAATCGATTTTAAGGGGCCCAGTGTTCTTGAGTCTTATTTGGCCCAAACTATTTCTTATATCCCATATCACCCTCTTTGATTCTTTTTTTTTTCTGAATACACATTTCTCCTTTCTTGGATTCTTTAAACTTTTTTTACACTTTCTAGAGTAATTTTTTCATATCTGTTTTGTGTGTTAAAATTTCTGAGCCATTTTAAAAAATGGCTTCATTTTGCTGTCATACTTGGAAGACATACTTCATTTTGCTGTCATACTCGGCTTGACTGAAGTCTGTTGTTGTTCTGATATGTATTCTTGAGGCAAGATGCCTTTCCCTCTTTTCATTTTTATTTTTAGTTATTTTCACTAGAGATGAGGTCTCACTATATTGCCAAAGCTGGTCTTGAACTCCTGGGACCAAGCGACTTTTCCCCTTTAATTCTTTTTTTTTTTCCTACATTTTTGGAATTCTGAAATTTCAACATGATTTGCCTTGGTATAGACATTTTTTTTTTCTGGGACGGAGTCTTGCTCTGTCACCCAGGCTGGAGTGCAGTGGTGCAGATCCTGGCTCACTGCAACCTCTGCCTTTCGGATTCAAGCAATTCTTCTGCCTCAGCCTCCCAAGTAGTTTGGGACTGTAGGCACACGCCACCACGCCTGGCTAATTTTTGTATTTTTATTAGAGATGAGGTTTCACCAGATTGGCCAGGCTGGTCTCGAACTCCTGACCTTGTGATCTCCCCACCTTGGCCTCCCAAAGTGCTGGGATTACAGGCGTGAGCTACCGTCCCCAGCCAGTATAGACTTTTTTTTTTTTAGACAAAGACAATTTTCTCTTGGTATATTGTTTGGTATTTCTTTCTTTCAGTTTTCTCTCTTCTGTCTTAGTATTCATTTTAAACAAGTATTGGACTTCCTAGATATATTCTTCACGCTTTAAACATTTTCTCAGTATTTTTCATCTTTTTGTTATGTTCTGGTAGACTTCTTTATTTTCTGATGTATATATTTTTTGTTAATTAATTATTTAACTATTTTGAGGCAGGGTCTTGCTCTGTTGCCCAGGCCAGAATGCAGTAGCGCAATCACGCCTCACTGTAGTCTTGACTTCCCAGGCTCAAGTAGTCCTCCTTCCTCAACATCCTGAGTGGCTGGGACCACAGGCATATGCCACCATGCCCAACGAATTTTTTTTTTTATATCTTTACTAAAGACAGAGTCTCACTATGTTTCCAAGGCTGGTCTCGCACTCTTAGGCTCAAGCAATCCTCCCATCTTAGATTCTCAAAGTGCTGAGATTATAGGCATGAGCCATTGCACCCGGCCTTGGCCTTATTTATTTTCCAGTTTACAAGATATGTAAGTGGGTTGGGAGTGGATTGGGCATGTTAGACTAACTTTCTTGTTGGGGACTGGGTGAGGAGCATACAAGTTGGGGACAGACTGCCAAAAAAGTAGAGCTTTACTCTGAGTAAGGTGCCCTGTGGTGTATCATCTCCCTTCTAGATGAAGCTGTCTTTGTTTTTTCCCCTCTGTCCCTCATGGAGGACTGGAGTTACCTTGTTCTGCTTTACCCTGAGGCTTCTACAGCCACCCTGTTTATTTCTCTAGACAAGTTGTTCTCTCCTTCATGGAATTATTCTCATTCAGCTTTTCCCCCAAATCCAAAGCTGTCTCCTATAGCCACTGTTAGGTAGAAACATGGGAGAGGAGCCCACTGACCCTGCTGTGCCTAGTGTGGCAATTTGTGCATTATCCTGATGGTCACCACCCAGCCCTGGTCTACTTCTGCTCTTCCTAATGTTTAATGCAGAGTTTGGAGCTTCAGCGTATGGTGTCATTGGGGCTCTGAACTCAGACTGCCTGGGTTTAAACCCTGTCTCTGCTACATATGATCTACCTGAGTCTCACTAGATTTCATCTGTAAAGTGGGAATTATAATAATGCAGTGATTTGTGTATAGTAAATGCTCAATTATTATTAGTGACTATCCAGATCATTAATTCTGATATCTTTTTTTGCTTTTTTTTAGATGAGTCTTGCTCTGTTGCCCAGGCTAGAGTGCAGTGGCACAATCTTGGCTTACTGCAACCTCCGCCTCCTGGCTTCAAGTGATTCTCCTGCCTCAGCCTCCGGAGTAGATGGGATTACAGGCATGCACCACCATGCCCGGCTAATTTTTTGTGTGTTTTTAGTAGAGACCGGGTTTCACCAAGTTGGCCAGGCTGGTCTCGATCTCCTGACTTAGGTGATCCACCTGCCTTGGCTTCCCAAAGTGCTGGGAATATAGGTGTGAGCCACCGCCCCCAGGTCAATTCTGATATCTTAAGTTGTGATTTTTATCTGCTTTAAAAAAAATCAGTCTGATCCTATGTTTTATCTTTTTCTTTCATTTTAGTTTTTATCCAAATAACATATTTATATTGTTTTAAAGAGCAAAAACTTTATAAGTCTTATAACTAAGAACCATTATCCCCTGCCCATCTTTTTTTTTTTTTTTTTGAGACAGAGTCTTGCTCTGTCTCCAGGAGCCAGGCTGGAGTGCAGTGGTGCAATCTCAGCTCACTGCAATCTCTGCCTCCTGGGTTGAAGCAATTCTCCTGCCTCAGCCTCCCGAGTAGCTGGGACTACAGGCGCATGCCACCATGCCCAGCTAATTGTTGTATTTTTTAGTAGAGATGGTGTTTCACCATGTTGGCCAGGATGGTCTCGATCTCTTGACCTTGTGATCCGCCTGCCTTGGCCTCCCAAAGTGCTGGGATTACAGGCATGAGCCACCGTGCCCAGCCCCCTGCCCATCTTGTTCCACACTTGAGCCCCAAGATCACCAGTTTCAACACTGAAAACGGTTTCTTTTATTTCTAGAAAATATTATTATAATACCGCTTCATGAGTTTTCAATTTCATGTATCTATTGACTTCCTATTTTGAAAGACTAGGACTTAATTCTTTAATGTGTATTTTTTTTTTTTTTTTTTGAGACGGAGTCTTGCTCTGTCACCCAAGCTGGAGTACAGTGGCACGATCTTGCCTCACTGCAACCTCCATCTCCTGGGTTCAAGTGATTCTCCTCCTCAGCCTCCCGAGTAACTGGGATTACAGGTATGTGCCACCACGCCGAGCTAATTTTTAAAAAATATTTTTAGTAGAGACAGGGTTTTGCCATATTTGTCAGTCTGGTCTCAAACTCTTGACCTCAGGTGATCTACCCACCTCAGCCTCCCAAAGTGCTAGATTACAGGAGTGAGCCACCTTGCCCGGCCAGGAGTTAATTCTTTTATTTTTCCCCAACCCCATCCTTCTCTCTATTGAGATAAGAAAAAATTTATTGTTCACATTTTGATAACATGTAAATATTATCCACCACTCAAAGTGGAGCCATAGTGTATTGTGATGACATTTCCTTACTTATACACCTTTTTGTTTTTTGTCTAGAAATAATAATCACTTTGTTATTTATTCATTTAATTTTTCTATGTATTTATAACAAATTCATTCCCAAACTTTCCTCTCAAAGAGTGCCACTCAGTAGGTAAAAACAGATTGCCTGATGTATCAGGTTCACTTTTTTCTTGGAGACATTGACCCTGGAGTTTGCTGTGCCCCTGGGCAGTTGGGCAGATAGCTCTCTAGGCCTGCTGCATGCCGGGCTTCCCTTCCCCGGTGGCTTGGGAATTCTCTCCACCTTTCTCCTGTGCTGGAAGCTCTGTGATGGGGTGGATTACTCTGGATGTGAAAGACATGTATGGTTCCCAGTACTTCAGTGTTGAGTACATTCCTGTGTCTCCCAGTATCATTCAGATTCTTGCCAACTCAGCACAAAAGATGTGCTGGAGGGCAAGAGGGACATGGCATCAGTGAAGCTGAAGCAGCAGAAACCAAAGGGGCCCCAGAAGCTGGAAAAATCATCTGTCCAGGAAGCGTCGACTGCTGCTGACCCCACTGTGAACATCTTGGCATTACTTATTTGGGATTCAAAGTGCTGGGCACAACTATCTGATTGGCCACGCCTAAGTCTCATGGACACACGAGGAGGATTTCCTCCCTTCAACATTTTTTTTTTTTTAAGAGACAGGGTCTTGCCACTCTCTGGATCTGTACAGGAAGGATGGGTAGGACAGCGGCTCCTTCCACACCCCCAGCGGCTCCTTCCACACCCCCGCCTGAGCGCTGACCTCTGTGTAGGCTGGTCCTCCCACTCAGGGTTCTGCTCTACCCTCCCTGGTCTGCATGGTGACTCCATCTCAGCTGAGCCCAGGTCCTGACCCACTCATGAATAGCTGCATCCAGAAAAATGAAGGCACAGGAGGCCAAGTTCAACCATCTACAGTGGCCTCTGCCCCAAACAGGACTAGGCCCTGCTCTGTCCCCTCCAGATCTGCTCTCCAGGATAAGGGACTCAGGATCAGCTGCTCAGGCTGGAGTGCAGTGGAACAATCTCAGCTCACTGCAGCCTCGACTTCCTGGGTTTCAGTGATCCTGCATGCCAATACACCTGGATAATTTTTGTGTTTTCTTATACAGACGGGGTTTCGCTGTGTTGCCCAGCCTGCTCTCAACATCCTACATGCAAGCAATTTGCCTGTCTTGGCCTCCCAAATTGCCACCATGCCTGGCCTCCCTTCAACTTTGGTGGTGAGGGATGGTGCATTATATTCACTTACGCAGCTACCATAGTTGCTTCCTCCTGAGGAAGCAGGGATTGGAAATTAGGCAGCAAAACTAAATGTAAATATCCACTGTGCTCTTTGATTGAGTCTGTTTCTCCATCTATATAATTAAAAAAATTTATATTGGTCTCAAAAATGCATTCATCTTGAGGATTAAATGAGATAACTAGAAAACAGCACAGTGCCTGGCTCATGATAAATTCTCTACAAATGTTGATTTGATCTGGATGGAAGGATGAAAATATTTTATGTGGTTGGAGTGACAGAAACCAAGGTTAAGAGGCCAAAAAAAATCTCGTGAAAGAGAAGGGCTGAGGGGAACCTGGAGTCCCTTATCCTGGAGAGCAGATCTGGAGGGGACAGAGCAGGGCCTAGTCCTGTTTGGGGCTGAGGCCACTGTAGATGGTTGAACTAGGCCTCCTGTGCCTTAGTTTTCCTGGATACAGCTGTTCATAAGTGGGTCAGGACCTGGGCTCAGCTAAGATGGAGTCACCATGCAGATCAGGGAGGGCAGAGCAGAACCCCGAGTGGGAGGACCAGCCCACACAGAGGTCAGGGCTCAGGCGTGGGTGTGGAAGGAGCCGCTGTCCTACCCACCCTGCATGGATCCACCAAAGGCCCCTGACGACTCCAACTACATCCCTGGCACAGTGTGGGGAGGGTGACAGGGGTCACTCAAGGGACCCATCAGCAAACACAGAAAGATGAAATCATATCTTCAGCTCAGCAGATATAACTGTGAACTCTAACTAATGAGATCTGGGAAGAGGTCCTTTCCTCTGAGGAGTCTCCCCTGCTCCCCCACCCACCTTCCAGGAACTAAGGGTCTACTCCTCCCATCTCTGGGGTTCCTCTGGGATCTGCCCAGCCCTTGATCTGGCTCATAACACAGGATTCCAGGCATTTTGTTCCCAGGGCATTTCCTCTGCTTGGCTCTGAGTTCCTGCAGGGCAGGCCCAGTGCCTCATTTCTCTCAGGGTCCAGCCCACAGTCTGGCCCAATGGACACCAGCAAAGGTTTGAAGAATAAATGAAGTTGGAATTGAGCTGAACCTTGGATAGACAAAGGAGAAAAAAAAGAAAGCATTTCAGAGACAGAGACAGGAACAACATGGCTGGAAAGATATGGCACACATGACCGACTGTCTTGAAGGACGGAAGCACCCGGTTTGGGGAGGGAGGTTGACTTTTGTGCGAGACATTTGTGACATTTCCTATGGTGCCGAGCCTGTGCTCCCTCAAGCATCTGCCACAGCGTTTATGAGTCTGGTCCTCACGTCAGCCCTGAGAAAAAGATGTAATTATTCCCATTTTATTGATGAGACAACAGGGGGCTCAGAAAGTGGCTGAGCAAGAATACAAATAGGCCTGTCTGATTCCCAAGCCTAAAGAAGAAAGTGGTTGGAGTTTGTAGCCCTAAAAGTGGGTGTAGTTTGAGGGGTCCTGACCACACAACATGTCACCAGCCTCTGTCCCGAATAGAAGGCAATGGCATATGCATGGGTCATGATCCCACAGTGTGGCTCTTGTGCTGGCTCAGGTGGAAATCGGGATGCCTGACAAGTGGTTTATACCCGCAGCCCTTTACATCCACAGCTGTTCACACCCTGTGTGCCCTGCCTCCCTTGCCCCACTGTGGACTTTTCTGGTTCTCCCGGTGATCCCTACTCTTCTTTCAAGCTTGACTCAGGCCTCCCTCTTCTCTGGAGGCTCCTTCTGGAGTAGACCTGACCTTTCATGGCATTGGGTCTTCATTTGCCGGTACTCCAGCACCTAACCCCAGGAGGTACTATTGAATGTTTGCGGACTGAATGAGTGTGTACACACATCCAGGAAATCTCCATCCCCTAGGTTCTCTAGAGAGAGGCAAGGCCTCCCATGCCCCAGCTCCTTCCTCTCTTCTCTCCTCCCCTGCCCTTTCCCATCCCTGTGGTGCTGAGTCCAGCAAGGCTAGAGGCTGAAGTAGCTGCCTCTAGCTGCAAGAGCCACTGGGCCCAGG
This sequence comes from Ateles fusciceps, assembly GCA_036589455.1. Taxonomy (NCBI): domain Eukaryota; kingdom Metazoa; phylum Chordata; class Mammalia; order Primates; family Atelidae; genus Ateles; species Ateles fusciceps. The sequence continues at coordinate 1,617,841 of JAZHEH010001634.1, forward strand.
GTGAGGGGGAAGGGGGGAAGCAGGAAGGGTTGCCAAGCCAAGACTGCTCCATACCTCCCATCTAGGAGGGCAGATGGCACAGGGCAGAGTGGGCAGGGCTGAGAAGGGCTGAGAAGCCAGGCCAGTTTAGGAGGAGGAAGTTTCCTGCCGGCCTTCCACCCAGTAGGCAAGCCCGCTGGGGGAGGAATCACCTGTGTGTTCCCTTGGCCAAGAGCCTGAGAGTCAGTACTGGACCCATTGTCAAGAAGACTGCATTTGGCAATTCTCTGGGCCAGGCTAGGGGTGGGATAGGACGCAGAGATAAATAAGATCTATTTCCTCCCCAGGGGAGCTTACTACCAGACATTTAGGTAATAATAATAATAGCTAATAATCATTGAGCGCTTTACCAAGTGTCAGACACTGATCTAATTGAAAAGTAACTGCCTGCTTACAACAGCCCAAGAGATAAATGCTATTATAAGCTCCATTTGACTTATAGGGATAATGAGACACAGAGAGATCATTAGGGTTGACTAATGATCACTATGGGTGACTTAGGGATGGAAATTCCAGGAAGGGGGGGTCCTCATTTGCTTCCTCTAAACAGCCTGCCCCAGATCACATGGTATGTAAGTTGCATGCTGGGATGCCTGAGTGTGGACCCAGGCAGTCTGGCATCAGAGTCCCTCCATTTAGCCCGCACGCTACCCATCCTCTAAGCCAACCCAGGTGCCATCAGCCATGGCCAACACACACAGCATCTTAATCTCCACCTTGCCCCCTTGTCAGGAGGCTTTTAGAGTCTGTAAACTTGCCAGGCACCACAGTGTGCTTTAGGATATCACCATGACTACTGTCCTTTGCTCCCTGCCATGGTTACATCTTTATCTATGGGTTTGTATTCTCATCCCTGGGAAGCACTGAGCTCCTGTGACTCTACCATCTCACAGTCCCTTGGACTGTCTTGTACAAAGCAGGTACTCAAATGTGTTTGCCATTGAGGAGGTTGAGAATTTCCCCAGGTCTCTGCGACATAAACAGACTGGGTCTCAACCTGTGCATTGGGAATCACCTGGGGAGTTTAACAAAAACTGATACCCAGACCCCATCCTCAGAGGTTCTGATGTAATTGGTGTAAGGTGCAGTCTGAGCATGCAGGATTTTAAACATCCCATGTTATTCACAGTTATTCTGATGTCCTGCCAGGGCTGAAAAGCCTTGTATTAACACTGTTTTAGAAATCTTGGCAGTTTCAGTTGAGGGAAGGCAGCAGAAGGAACAGCTTTGGAGACCAGTAGGCAAGATTCACATCACAGCTCAGCCACTTACAAATTGGATGAGTTTGGGCAAATCAACTTTCCCAAGCCTCAGTTTCATCATCTGTAAAAGAGGATAATGACATCTCCCTGGAAGTGAAGCACCTGAAGTAAGTGCCAGGTACTTGGGTGCTCTTGGGGGACAATAGAAAACAAGACGGCTATAGTCCCTTATCTTGTGATATTTACCTTCCTTAACTCAGTTTAACAAACCTTTACTGGGTTTAGGATATCAAGCACCGTATGGGTTCAAAGACGGATGAGACGTTGTACTTGCCCTTGAGAAAAAGAGAAGACACTAATCGATTAAAATAGAGGAAGGAGGATGACAAGAGACGTACCAACCAGGAGTGGTGGGGTTTAAAGGAGAGAGGTATTTAGAAGGCAGACCAGGGAAGTTTTCTGTGGAAGACATGATACTTTAGAAGGCCCTTAGATCATAGATAAGATTTTGTAGAATGGGATGAGGGGGAGTGGTAGTGAAAACAAACAAAAGCATGGAGGCAGGAACTGCCAATAATCCAACCTGGCAGAAAAGCTGGATGTGCATGCAGAGGAGGGAAGAGAATGTGCAGACACAGCAGGAAAATGCAGGTTGGAGCCTTACATGCTAGGGTGAGGCATTTACACTTGATTTGGTCAGCCGTGAGAACCATGCAAAAACTGGAGCTGAGTTGCATAATTCTTAGCTCTTAAGACCTGGACTGCCCCTGGCTTCATTCTGGAGTTGGTGTCTTCTTTGCCACTGTCCTTGGGGCCTCCCCTTTTCTACTGATGGCCACCTTGGTCCTGTGTTCAGTGCCCTGTCACTGCCATCAGGTGAGGGTCCGATGAACCCACTCAACCTCAAGCATGAGATGCATCTCCAGATGGTACCTCCCAAGGTAGTTGCATTTTGGTAGGTACAGTGGAAGGGGCACCAGACTGAGAATCTAGCTTCTAATCCTAGCTCTGTCTCTCACCAGCTGTGTGATGTTGGGCAAGTCACTTCCCTTCTCTGAGCCTAAGTTTCCTCCTCTGAAAAGTGGCCAGGCTGGATGGATTGATTGACAATGACCCTTCCGGCTGCAATGGACTCTGACTAACTTGTCAATTGCTAAACCCAAGAAGATCTCTTTTGACTCATACAAGGGGCTGCTGCTGCTGAAAATGAGATATTAAGCATGAGGCTCGAGGGACAGAGATGGAGAGGCCACGTGTAGGTAATCAGCAGGATCAGCTGAGCCCAGCCTTGGTTCATTACTGGGTATGGGAATGGAGAAGCCTCCAGATAATTCAAACTCCCAGCTATTCAGGTGTTCCTAGTTGAAATTCCAGACACTGCAAGGCAGAAATAAGTCATATACACCGTGCTGTCTCAACTTCTGTCCCTCAGAATGCATGAACATAATGAAATTGTTGTCCTATGCCAGCCACCAAGGCAGGTGGTAATGGTTTGTCACCAGTGATAGGTAAGTGGAAATGGAGGAAGAGGTGTTTAGGAATAGTTTGGCAGGGGACTCCTCATGTTGGTGAAACTTCACCAGTGGGTGTCCAAGTCACCTCTGGCTTGGATGTCTGTGTATCATGGTGCTCTTAGGAGAGGAGGCTCACAGACTGCACTGTTCTGGATTATGATGAAGTTTATAAACAAGGAACTCTTTCCCAAGGATGTCCTGGATGCTGAGACACTGCTCAGCTGGGTGGTGGGGTCCACCTGTATTTGTCCCAATGTCCAAAAGGCTGAAGGGTGTGTGTGTGCTCACACTGGTAGAGGTCCTCTAGGTGCATCTTACACGCTCCATCTCATCTCAGCCCCACCCTAGCTTCATGAGGAGCTACTGAGGAGCGTTCCTCCCACTTTATTGATGAAAAGCCATGCCCAAGAACACACATACAGAGTGGCAGGGCAGGGCTTTGAACCTGGTGGTAGGACTCTGAATTTAAGGCCCTTTTGAGGAGCCCCGTGGGTGACTTAGGGAATGGAAATTCTGGGAAGGGGGGTGGGGGTCTTCATTTGCTTCCTCTAAACAGCCTCGTGTTTTGAAATAAGACCAATGAACTTGACTTAACTTCTGTTTTCTGCTTCCTTTCTCCCTTCACCCCTCACTCTCCTTCCTTTTTTCCTCCAGGATTTTTTAGCAGAGGGCAGAGAGGACAAATCCACTCCCGAGTCCTCTATTAGAGAAGGCATGATGGCGAGATGGGGGCTTCACTCACTAACCGTGCCAGGACAAAGGGCAAAGGAGGGCGGGCTGCTCCCAGGCTGGGTGGGGGGCAGTGAGGAGCAGAGCGGCCCTTCTCATCGCAGCCTCCACCCCGCTGTGCGCAGTGGGCATGAGGCTTCCAGGAGAGTCTGCGGTGCAGGGAACGCTCTGGCTGGGAGGGGAGGAGGCGGCCCAGTGGGGCTTCCCCGGCTCACGGTGTGTGTGGTGGGGGAGAGGAGCACGCAAGTGCCGTTTTCTGAGGATTGTGCCAGACCCTATCACACGTATAAGCTCATTCAATTCCATTTCCAGATAAGGCCCGGAGAGGGTAGCCGACTTGCCCAAGGCCACACAGGATGTTCGCGCCAGAGCCGGTAGGGACGCGCGGAGGGTCTTGGCACCGGCTCTCCCTGATCTCCCCGGATCCTCGAAGCCCTGAGGCGTCCCCCACCTGGTGGGTAAGCTTTGGGCCCTCGCCCCGGGGAGGTCCGGAGGGGGCTCCAGCAGGGGGCGCCCCAAGCCCCGTCCGGGGCAGCTGGGCGCGTCTCCAGCCGGCGCCTGGGACGGGGCTGGCCGCTCCGCCCTCTCGGCTCCTCGGCTGCTCGGCTGGCGGGCGCCGGGCGCTCAAGGAGGAGAGGACTGCCGGCCCAGCCAAGCCCAGCGCACCGCGCCGCGTCCCCAGTGCCCGCCGCAGCGCAGCCTCCCACCGTGAGTAGCGCCCGTCTGCGGGCTCGACGGGCGGGACCGGGCTGTGGCCCGACGGCAGCAGCACCCGGGGCTGGGGCTGGTGGGGCAAAGAGATCCGGGGCACTCTCGCAGATCCCGGGCCCGCCGCTCCGGTGCTTGACGCCGTGGCCCGGGGCATTGTGGCCGGCACCTGAGCGCGGGAGCTGCCCGCTGCTGCCCCAGGGCGCCCTCCGGAGGCTGGCACTTTGGCCCGGGAGACAGGGTGGGGGCGGCGGGCAGAGCCAAGCACCCCAGGGAGGTGGGAGACAGACGTCCATAAAGTGAGGCCCCCTGTAACGGGCAGAGCACCGCCCAGCTCCCTGCCAAGTCTTCTGAGCTTGGGCCTCCTCTCTCAGGTCCTGCTCCTGCCTGGCAAGAGGAGGTGATGCCAGGAGGGTGTTCAGATGTCTGAGCCTCCTGTGGCGCCGAAGGAAGCTGTGGTCCCCGCCATCAGGTGCTCCAGACTGGGGCAGAGCTAGGGTGGGCCCGGGGCGGCCGGGAGGTGCTCTGTAGATTGGGTCCCAACAGTTGACTAGGACTCCGGGCCAGGCATCGTGGAGGTCTCAAGGCCTGCATAGGCCTGGCCAACCCTCACCATAACTCTGCATGGTGGAAATTGGTATTCTTATTTTACAAAAGAGAAAACGAGCCCCAGAGAGGTGAGCTTCGTTGAGGCCGTGCAGGTAATGGCTTCCACGGAGGCAGGTGGGAAGGCTCGGGGGGGGGGGGGGGGGGGGGGGGGGGTAAGTGCAGGGGCAGTGCCTGACATCTTGTACCCTGGAATCCAAGGTGGAGGGCAGGCACTCCGGTTTCTGACATTGTGTTTCCCAACTGCCTCTGTGTAAGGTATTCCTGGGAGAATCCTGTTGACTGAGAGGCTCTGGCTCCTTGGCCTCTTCACAGCTAACTTCAGAGCCCTGTTCTTCCCCAAACCACTCATCTCAATGGCACCACGGATAATTCAGCAGCTTCTGAGGAGACTTGGGCAGGGGGCTCAGGGGTGTGTGGATGTGGCTTGGAGGTCTGCTCCTCTGGGGTAAGTTCCTGGTTGCAGGAATGAGACCTGCACCGGCCCTGTCCACCTCCCTGAGGCCTCCCAAATTGTTAGCTGTGGGGTGAACAAGCAGGCTTCCCAAGGGAGCTGGACCTTGGCCAGAGACACCAAGTTTTTATTGTGTCAACTTAGGCAGGTGGCTGACCTTCTGCAGGCCTCAGCTTCCTCATCAGAGACTGTGATGGGTCAGAGCTTTGAATGTAGAGAGCGGCCCTGTAACACTGGAGCCCCCTCCCTTCTGTTGGCAGCTTCTCCAGAACCTGGGTGTGATGACTCCTAATGGGGATGGGTGTGATGAGACAGTTGTGTGTGTTCGGCCCAACCATTGCCTGCCCTCTTGCTGTGGTCTTGTTTCACTCACTTGCACCGGGTGAGGTGGGGTGAGGAACTGAGAGAGTTCACTTTGCAGAGTAAGATGGGTCAGTAGGTGAGAGGGCTTCGTGAGTGTTGAGAGTTTCCTGTGAGGTGATCTTCCAGCCCTGGACACCTCCTCCTAGCTTGTCCCTCAGGAGGCCACTGACTTCACCAAACCCGGTGCCATCTTGGAGAGGTTGGGGTGGCTATCAACAGAAGAAGGCCTGGGAAGAGGAGCTGGATGGGTGAGCCGTGTGATGTTCAGCAAGTCCCTTCCCCCTGTCTGGATCTCAGTTTCCTCTTGTGAAAACAAGTGGGTTAGACTAGATAGCAGTGTTTTTCAAACTTCTGTTTCACAGTGAATTCTTACCCAGAACCCCAACATATAGTATGGATAACATGGAACAGCTCTGGCCTCCCCTTCTCACCCTGGTGATCCTGAAGCAGGTCTAAAAATCCCTAAATAGATGATCTGTGAGGTCTCTTTCTGTGGAGTTCTAGGAAATCTGTGTTAGCCCCTGAAGTGTTGCCTGGTATTAGAGTTGTAGGCAGGAATGTGAATTCCAAGGACTCCATCAGGAGAAATGTGGGCATTAAGGAGGGTATCATCCTGGGAGCGTCCAGAGCTGATGGCCTGTGCCTCTGGCCAAAAGTTGTAACTGTGTCCCTCTCCTCTGCCATGTGGTTTCAGCTTTTTGAGACTGGAAAGGTCCCTGTGCCTCTGGGTCCTTCTTTGGGTCCCAGTTGGTGACTATAATTCCACCTCAGTTTCTCCCCTTTAGTTTGTATCTAAACTGGTAAAATGCAAATTCACCTTGGGAGGAGTGTTAGGAAAGCGCTTGAAGTGGCTATCAGTTGTTTTACCTAATGAGCATCTCAGCAGCGGCCTTGAGAAAGGACGCTGGGGCACTAAATTCAAATCGGCCAAAACTTATGGAGTGCCTGGCGTATACTAGCCTACGACAAGGGGACAGAGGTGAGAATGCCACAATTCTTACCCTTAGGGGCTCTAAGAGACAGGGAGGAGGGAAGGAATTCACATCATCCAGGGACCATTTAAAACATTACACATGGGTTATCTCATTTGTCTCACCTTAGTCTTGTTAAAAAAATATGTAAAATTTTGATTGCATACAAAATAAGCATACATCCCATATATCCGTCTAACTACCACCCAGATCAGGAAACAGCATTGCCGGCACTCTGAAGCCTCAGAAGCTCCCCTTCCAGCTATCCCCTGAGTGAGGGGGATAACCACGCTTCTGACGTTTAGCACCGTGCATTAATTTTACCTAAACGGGATCACACAGTATGCAGCTTTTGTGTCTGGCTACTTTCATTCAGCATTATGTTTGTGAGATTCGTCCATGTTGTTTTTGCAGGTGGCAGTCGTTTGGTAATTCTCATTGCTGTATAATGATTCCATTGTGTGGGGTGTATAGTACCTCAATTTGTTTATCCAGTCTTCTATTGATAACCATCTGGTTGTTTCCAATTTTTAGTTATTACTAATAGCATTGCAGTGACCATTATAACGTGGATCATTCGGGAAAACATCTGCATGTGTTTCTCTTAAGTATGTCCAAAGAAATTCCCCAACAGTTTTCCAAAGTGGTGGTCCCAGTGAATCCCCCTCCTGGCAGCATTTGAGAGCTCTAGTTGCTGCACATACTCACCAACACTAGACATTGTCTTCGGTTCATTTTCCATGGAAGGAATGTGAAGCTCAGAAGAGTTATCCTGTGCTCAGCTGAGCACAATGTGCCAGTAAGTGACAGAGCTGGGGTGTGAACCCAGGCCCATGTGATGACTACAAAATCTGTGCTCCCCCATCTGTGTTAGACATAGACACAGATTATGACACGAGCCAGAATGTGATCAACTCTAACCCTAAAAATGTATGAAGAGCACTCTTGGGGAACTTAAAAGAGGGGGAGAATTGTCATCTGTTTTTGGGAGAGCAAGGATGACAGAGCTGCACAGAGATGGTAGCGTTGGCTGGGTCTTGTGGGAAGTGGGCAGTTTTGTCCACTCTCCAGAACTTTCCAGGTGGGCCTCTCATGGCAAGGGCCCCCCTTCAGCCAAGACATAGGAAGGGTGAAAGTTTTAGGGGATTGGGACAGGTCAACTTGGGCTAGAATATAGGATATGTAAGGGAGGGGGCAAAGGCTGGAAAGGTGAGTTAAAGCCTAACAGGTGGGCCTAGTTTGTCCCTAGGGGGCTCACCTGCCCCCTACCCCTGGCCACGCAGGATGTAGAGCCCGAGGCAGAGGCTCATCATTTTGCTGGGAACTGGGCTTCTTTGAATTCTGCTCTCAGCAAATGGAGCTGGCCTTTCACCAAATGGGAGATCTTAGCTGTTCCTGGGACCACTCTCAGGGTTTCTGCCAACAGTTTTTTTTTTTTTTGAGTTTCCTGCTTGTATCTAGCTGTGTGAAATTGGTAACCCCACTCCGCAGGACCTGACCCAAATCGTTTATTTGGAAGAATATTTATTTCAGTGAAAATATGATGGTAGATAGCATTCCCTTTACCCTCTAGGCCAGTCTCAGGAGATTTGCCAGGATGTTGGGGGTGAGTGTGGGCCGAAGCTTCTGATTATGGTCAAGCCAAACTTGCCAGAGGACTCCCTGGCATGGGTTAAATCACAGGAATAATCTTCCTTCTTACTTGTACAGTAGTTTATATCCTTATCCCCACATGGATGTGTGAAGTAGGTGATATAGATAGTATCACTACCGTTTTTTTGTTTTTGAGACTGAGTCTCACTTTATTGCCCAGGCTAGAGAGCAGTGGCAAGATCTCAGCTCACTGCAACCTCTGCCTCCTGGGTTCAAGTGATTCTCCTGCCTCAGTCTCCCGAGTAGCTGGGGATTACAGGCGGCTGCCACCACTCCCGGCTACTTTTTGCATTTTTAGTCGAGATGGGGTTTCACCATGTTGGCCTGGTTAGTCTAGAAAGCCTGACCTCAGTGATTCAACTTCCTTGGCCTCCCAAAGTGGGGAATTACAGGCATGAACCACCACGCCCGGCCTGTATCACTATGTTTACAGGTAAGGGGATGAGGTTCAGAGGGTGCCCACCTGCTCTGGGTCACAGGGCTAATGTACACCCACACTAGTCTGGAACTGGGGCTCCTGGAGCCTGCTCTTTTCAGTATTTATGCTTGCCCCAGCCCTGGCCAAGCACAGAGGATGCATGATGGAGCCTAGGCATCGACAGGCAGATGACCCTGAGAGTAAGCCCTGGCAGCCAGGCCAGCTCTGCCTGAAGGTCTTCAGCATCTTTGTGCCTTGGTGGAAGGGGAGAGAGGCATTTAACATCTTGGTGATGCAGCTCTGGTTTGCAGGGGGCTGAGGTGGAGGAAGAGGGTGAAATGTATACACCCCCTGAGAGTTAGGATAGCTCCAGCCACTTGGCGTTAATAAGATGTGCTCTTATGTAATGGTGCCTCCACCCAGCCTGGTGAAAATAGTCTTTGGGGGCTCATGGAGCCCACATGTGGTTGGGAATCTGATTGGCAGACAGCAGGAAAGCTCCAGTGCCAGCCAAAATGAGCTTGGAGAGGCCTTTGCTAAAGACCCTTGGAAGACATATCCACAGGCAGCTGGTTTTATTCTTGTGATTTGCAGACTGTGCCCTGGGCCCTGCTCTTGGGGTGTTATCCAGAGTGGTACATGGCTGTCTCAGAAATGGATAAGCCCCTTGGGGCAGAGGGATCCCAGGAGAGGATGCAGACAGTCTCTTCTGGTGGAATGTAAGTGCTCCCCCATGGCTCAGAGTCGGCCTATGGCTTTCAATGAGATGCCTGGGACAGGCAGAGTTGGCTTGATTTTACAGATGAGGACACTGAGGCCCCTCTGACAAGAGAGATCGCAGGGCTAGTTGTAGGCAAAGCTGGAACGAGCACCTCAGGCTCTTGAGTCCTGGTGCCTGTTGGAATTTTGCCTCACTCCTCCTGCCCATCTTTCTTTAAATATATATATATACATATATATACACACACACACACACACACACACACACATACACACACACACACACACACACGTATATATATACACACACACACACACACATATATATTTATTTATTTATAGAGATGGGGTTTCACTATGTTGATCAGGCTGGTCTCCAACTCCTGACCTCATGATCCGCTCACCTCGGCCTCCCAAAGTGCTGAGATTACAGGCATGAGCCACCACGCCCGGCCCTGCCCATCTTTATTTTGGGGGTGATGAGTGAGAGAGTTGCAGATTAGTTCAGACACGCGGTTGGGTGGTACAACGCCTGAGGGAGCCGAGGTCATGATAATTCCTTACCTATCAACAGCATTTTATAGTTTACAAAATAATTTCATGACTTGAAGTTAATTTTACAGTATTAGCCCCATTTTACAGATAAGGAAACTAAGTGTCTGGCAGCTTAGGTGGCTTACCCAAGCAAGACTGGGACTTGTACCTAGGATTTCTGACTTTAAAGCTAGTGATTTTTTTTTTTTTTTTTTTTTTTTGAGACCGAGTCTCTTCTCTGTTGCCCAGACTGGAGGGCAATGGTGTGATCTGAGCTCACTGCAACCTCTGCCTCCCAGGTTCAAGTGATTCTTGTGCCTCAGCCGCTTCCTGAGTAGCTGGGATTACAGGTGCATGTCACCATGCCTGGCTACTTTTCGTATTTTTGGTAAAGATGAGGTTTCACCATGTTGGCCAGGCTGGTCTCGAACTCCTGACATCAAGTGACCCACCAACCTCAGCTTCCCAAAGGGCTGGGATTACAGGTGTGAGCCACTGTGCCCGGCCTTTTTTTTTTTTTAAATTAACTGTGCAACAACTGCCTCTTTTTGCAGTAGTTTTGAATTTAATGAAAACAAATAGTTGAAGTTCATCATGGATGTTTCTCTGAACTTCTTCAGACAGATCTGAAGACCTAAGGAATTCTCCTTTCCTGTCTCCTTAACAAATTTGAATTCATATAAATCAAATAAGAACCATACATTATCAGCTGCAGGTGAGAAAATGCTTGAGCAGGGCAGTTCTTGAGGAACCGAGGCTGCTGATTATTACTAAATTATTAGCTCCCTTGCACCCAGTTACTTTTAGGCCTTAGACCCTTAGGCTTGTGCTAATTTGGATGGCTGTCCTAACCTCAGGTTTCTTCCCATTTCAGTGTTGTATGTCCCAGGCCTCAATGAGGAACCCAAACATGGAGCCCTTCAAGCAGCAGAAGGTGGAGGACTTTTATGACATCGGAGAGGAGCTGGGGAGGTAGGAGACTGTGTGAGAGGTTGGGGGATGCAGAGGGAGCCAAAGTCACGCTTCTTCTGGCACAATTGTCAGTTGGTGTTGGGAGGCAGGGCCACAGGACCAGTGGGAAGCTTTAAAAATGAGCCTGGGGTTTATTCACCTGCCTGGGTGACTGTGCACATAGTCATTGCTCTGGAAATAATGACTTGCCAGTAAAAGGGATGAGAATTGTTGACTTCTGTGTTTTCAGCATAATCTGGCTGGCAGGGAAAACCTTCATAATTCTTGTTTGATCTGTTACTTTTTTCATAAAGCTCCCCCAGGCTCTGGATGGAGACCTGACTTGTTGGTTTTCTTCTGAGTCTCACTTGGGATTCTCCATGGTCCCCAGGGTTTTGTTTTAAGCTCAGAACCTGAATGGGAGGTGAGGTAATCCTCCTGAGAATGGATTTACGTTGAGTAACCAGGCACATGAGCCCCATCATGAAGTTTTCCTGGGATCTTCGTTACTTGGTTTGCTGAGTCCAGAACACAGCCAGGGTGAAAATCAGATCTGAAAGTACTATAGTTACTATTTGGATAGAAAATAAGATTTTCCAAAGCTCTTTTCTTGCCTTCCATTTCTAACAACTGCTAATAGTTAGGTGGTAATGTAGTGATTACAAAACGCCAGTTTTGAAGTTTGAATCGCACAACAATGCATGAAAAATAGACATTATTTCTACTCTCGTTTTCCAGGTGAGGAAACTGCGGTCCAGCATTTGGGCGAGTTGCCCAAAGTTGCTGAGCCAGTGAGTGACATAGCCAAGGTTCTGACCAGTTCATTTTGCACCTGCCCACCTGTTATGCCCTCTCCCCCTGAGCTTGGTACTTGTACACTCACACATGCTCATCAGAACACCTAGCCTCACCTCTTCACACACCCTGCAGCATGAAAACATGGGAATTTAGAGTGTGTAGACCCAGACAGGTCTTAGTTAATTTAGAAAGTTTATTTTGTCAAGGTGGAAGACGCACACCCATGACACAGCCTCAGGAGGTCCTGATGACCTGTGCCCAAGGTGGTCACACCACAGTTTGGTTTTATACGTTCTAGGGAGACATGAGACATCAAATATGCAAGATGAACATTGCTTTGGTCTAGAAGGGTGGGACAACTCATAACTCTAAGCAAAGGTGGGAAGACTCTAATGGGGAGGAGACTTCCAGGTCATAGGTAGATAAGAGACAAATGGTTGCATTCTTTGGAGTTTCTGATTAACCTTTCTAAAGGAGGTGATCAGGTATGCATTTATCTCAGTGAGCAGAGGGGTGACTTTGAATAGAATGGGAGGCAGGTTGGCTCTAAGCAGTTCCCAGCTTGACTTTTCCATTTAGCTTAGGGATTTAGGGGCCCCAAGATTTATTTTCCTCTCACAAGTGTCTACTGTATCCAACAGGCAAATAGGAGTTCTTTTCCCTTTATAGAACTCCTAGGTCAGGACTAGTTGTCTTACTTTTTTTTTACTTTCAAAGACAAAACAGATCTTCAAAGCCAGAAGAGCTTCACTCCAAAGAGAATGACAGGCAGCAGGTGCTTCAAGATCAGGGATTTTACCCTGGCTGGCTGGATGGGGGGGTAGGGGAGCAAATAACTGCACTTTTCCCCCGTCTGGGGCCTGGTGAAGGGGTAGGAAGAGGACATAGGACCAGAGGCTGGGGTTGGTCAGCTGGAGCCTGCCTCTGGATGGGAAGCCTGGTTCTCTTTGCCTCAGATTCTTCTCCTGCCCTTGGTGACACCAGCAGAAAGGTGGCATTCTTGGCAACAGACCACGGCCAGCCCTGCTGATGGTGCTTGATTCAATGCCCTCACTTGGCCACATCCTGCCTATAGGGGTCTGTGCTGAGTACTATGGGTACAAAGATGAGCAAGATCAGACAATCTCTCCCCCTCCTCGAGTTCCACCCTGGCAGTGAGGCAGCCACACACATGCTAACAGGGCATTCTTGGATTGGACTAGAGTCTGGGTGGGCAGAGAAACTGAGAAGTTGTCGGGGGTAGGACTCTGAAGAAGGAAGTAGAAGCAGTTTCCCAGGGATTGCATTTATGATTCCTTCTTAGTCTTGTCTCTCCCCCGACTCCATACAGAAGGACATGTGCTGTTAAACCCAGAAGAGACCTCATGTTTCCTGGTCCTCCACCTGCAACAGGATGTGGATATCCCATGCACTGCAGAGCCTGGGGTGTCTTGGGATGATTCTCACCTCCCCCTACTCTTTTTTGTTTTTTTGAGATGGAGTCTCACACTGTTGCCCGGGCTGGAGTGCAATGACTAGATCACTGCAACCTTTGCCTGCCGGGTTCAAGCGATTCTCCTGCCTCAGCCTCCCAAGTAGCTGGGATTACAGGCACCCACCAACACGCCTAGCTAATTTTTTGTATTATTAGTAGAGATGGGGTTTCACTGTTTTGGCCAGGCTGGTCTTGAACTCCTGACCTTGTGATCTCCCGCCTTGGCCTCCCAAAGTGCTGGGATTACAGGCGTGAGCCACCACGCCCAACATTTCCTACTTTTCTGAAGTGCTAATGGAGCAAAAGCTGAGTAAGCCCCATAGGAGGTCCAGGGGCTAGGGGCCAGGGGCCTTTGGAGTGGCCAGATGTTCTAAGATTTGTGGTCTAGAGGTCAGATGAGTTAGAAGGCCTTTAGAGGTCCTCTCTTCCAGGCCTCTCACTTGACAGTTGAGGAAATAGAGACTCAGAGAAGGGAAGGGTCTTGCCTGGGGCCACAGAACAGGCTTGAAATAGAGCTGCCTTCGGATGACCACTCAGATTCTGAAGGAACAGTCCTATTCTTCTCTCCTGCCCTCCTGTTCTTCATTTAACATATTTTTGAGGATCTACTATGTGCGCTGTCCGAGCAGTGGAAAGCAAAACAGATACAGTCCTGTCCTCTGGCAGTTTGTGCTCCTGAGGCTGGTGGAGAAAGGCACTAGACAAGTGGACGCTAAAGGATAAATCACCATAAGGTGTGTTAAGGGCTAAGAAATGAGAGAAAAGGATGCCCTGCAAGGGAATGATGGGGGATGTAGTTCCAACTGGGTGGTAAGAGAAGATTGCTCTGAGGAAGTGACTGTTAATTTGAGAACAGAGGGGTAAATGCACAAGCAAAGTCAGTAGCATGGAGGAGCCCTGAAGTAGGGAAGCACCTAGGACCTGGGGAGCCAGCAGGAGGCCGGCGTGGCCTTGGAAAGAGGGCCAGGGGCAAGCGGCATTAGATGAGGCTGGGGGCATGGGTGGGGACCAGATCCAGTTGGTGAATTCCCTGCCACAGAGTGGTGGAAAGGTTTGGCCTTTGGGGTCTCATGAGTTGGGGTTTGAGTCCCTGTCCTAGCTGTGCAACATGAGGACAACTTGCCCTCTCTGAGCCTCAGCTTTCTTACCTGTAAGACAGAAGTAGTACCATTACCTAGATCATGGTTGTGGGGATGAAATGAGATGCCAATTTAGGTGTTCCTCACAGAGGTGGGCCTGGGGTAAGTGTTCATGAACAAGAGCTTCTGGCCTTCAACAGCAGAGGGACTGAGGCTTTGAAGTAGGTTTGGAGTGTCAAGGCCCTACCTTCTGCCTCTGCAGTCTGCTAGGAGGAAGGCGTGGGGAGTCTTTAGCAAGAAGAGCAGGGGGAATCATCCTGATTTCTGGGGAGCTGAATGTAAACTTCCTTAGTTTATTGTCAGTACCCTAGGGGAGACTCAGGGCCCTCTGATTGATTGCAGCTCTTCATTAAGTCCTAAGTATGCAAAAATGAAAATGAACAATAGTTTGTTACGTGCTACAGTGGATGAAGCTCAGACACATAATGTGGAGCAAAGGAAGGCAGACTCAACAGGGTGCGCACTGCTTCCTTCCATTTGTGAAAGTTCACGACAGGCGAAAGGAATCAATGGTGCTAGAGGTCTGAATGATGGTCTTCCTTCGGGGATTAGTGACTGGAAGGGGACACAAAGGTGATTTCTGGGGTGCCATATTCTGTTTCTTGATCTGGGTGTGTGTTTCACAGATGTGTTCATTTTATGAATATTTATATGAAGACATATATGCATATGGCATTTTCCTGTTTATGTATTAGACCTTAACTAAAATAGTTCGTTAGTAAATAACCTTTAACTCTACTTCCTGCCCTGGCCTGGTCCACATGTTTCCAATTCCTTTAGAGGCTTTGTCTATCCTTATCCTATGAATAAGAGCATATCTGTAAGAAAAGTTTTGGATAGAAACAGGGTACCTTGGCTGGGGCATCCTGCACTCTGCTGGGACCCTCCCTGGCCCTGCATATTTTGCCTGATTTCTAGCTTCCAGCGCTGAGTACAGTCAGTTGGCTGTGCTCACACTTTTGGCACCAGCCTGCTCGGGATGCTGGAGGTTGTCTGCTGTTTCTGAGAGTGTTTGGAGAAATGTTGGCTTGCAGATTTTGGCCTTTCCCAGCCTTGGTAGCCACCAGTAGAGCAGAGCAGGGGAATATTAGAGCAGGGCTCGTAAAGAGAAACCCCTCCAACTCCTCATTCCATAGATGAGGCTAAGGCCAGAGAGGAGAAGTGGTGAACTGGTGATAGAATCAGGGTGGGTCTGGTGGTCTGACTCCTAGCCCAGAACTCTGGCGACCACACCATAAGGACCCACAAGACACAAAGTCATTTCTTCCTTTAATCGGAAGGTTTCTGAGTGGGAGAGAATATAAAGGAAGGGAGTCTTTTCTGTTTGAACTTGAGGGTAGTGTAGTAGGATCAGAGGTAGGAAGATGAGCCTTTGGGAAGGAGTTGTATTTCGCAGGGGGAGGGTACCAGTTGGTAGGCCCATTGACGATTTCGTGAACTTCTACATAGACAACTACTGCATACATAATGACATAAAGTAATTTAATGTAAGCAGCATATAATGAATAGTGATTCCTTATTTCCTATCCTTTGATTCCTTTCCTTTACTTAGTTTTTGTTTGTTTTTGAGATGGAGTCTCACTCTGTCGCCAAGGCTGTAGTGCAGTCCCACAATCTTGAATCACTGCAACCTCCGCCTCCTGGGTTCAAGCCATTCTCCTTCCTCAGCCTCCTGAGTAGCTGGGATTACAGGCATGTGCCACCACACCTGGCTAATTTTTGTACTTTTAGTAGAGACAGAGTTTCACCATGTTGGCCAGGTTCGTCTCAAACTCCAACCTCAGGTGATCTCCTTGCCTCGGCCTCCCAAAGTTCTGGGATTACAGGCATGAGCCACTGCGCCTAGCCAGATTTTCTTTACTTATTATATTACCATAAAATCATAAGATATTACTGTTGAGCTGGATCTCAACAAAAATTTAATCCAAATCTACCATTTTATAGATGAGGAAAGTGCGGCCCAGGGAAGGGAGATGATTTGTCTAAGGTCATAATTAAGCGACAGAGGAGGTAGAACTCAAAGGCAGAAACTTCCCAACTACTGTGCTGGTTTAAACAAACAAACAAACAGATAAGAACTTGTTTAAATCTACATCTACTCTTTCTCCACAGCCCCCACTTCTCTTAAGGATCTTACCTTACCATTGCCCCACATATCACCTCTGCCCTGAAGAAGACAGCAACCATATAATTGCCACCACTGAGAGGAGGCTCATGTATGCAAGCCACCCTGCTAGACACTTATCCTTCAGTCTCCTTGTGTGGGGATGAGAGGCTTCACTGGGGGAAGGAGCCTCTGCATTAAAGCCTCAGCTTTCCTGAACATGGACAAGGGATTCCCCTGGGGCAGCCATGTTGATGAGGGTGGGGGCAGCCAGACTGGAGTCTCCCAATGGAATCATCTGAATATGGGGTTAAGATCACCCACCACATATTCAGCTTAGCCAGGACAACCTCTTTGGGGGAAAGAAACAAAATCCTCCTGGAAATGTGTGAAGTTTAAATTTACCCAGGTTGGGTTCAATAGCCTAGTTTAGCCACATTGAGAACTACAGAAAACAACAAACACAGGTGTTCTATTTACTCATCTCAGTCCTTGGCAAAAGAGCTTCTAAGACTAACCCTTTTCATCCCTTTTTAAGTAAAAAAGATGTTTGTTTATTTATAGAAGTTATTCAAGGTGGATGTCATAAAGTTATGAAGAGTAAAAAGTAAAAGGTAGAACTCCTCTGCCCCTCTCTCCGAGTCTCACACCCCACAGGTAGACTTGGATAGTAATTTTCTTCTGTTGCCCTTCATAACCTAAGTTAAGCAAGTGTGTGTGTGGACCCAGATGGGACTACACGACCATAACCATCTACAACCTGCTTTTCTCACTTAATGAAATCTGTTGAATATCTCTTTATAGCAGTGCAGATAGATCTGTGAGACTTATTTTGGATGAATGGTTTTTTAAATTAATACGTTTAAGAAGACAATTTAAGACAATAAAAGATGAGCAACCTTAACCCAGCAGCTATTTCCCTCCCTCCCTTCCCTCTCTCTCTCCCTCCCTCTTTCCTTCCCTCCTTCCTTCCCTCTTTCCTTCCTTCCTCTCTCTCTCTTTCCTCTTTTCCTCTGTCCCTCTTTCCCTCTCTCTCTCTTGGGTCTCTCTGGGGTCTCTCTGTCACCTCAGGCTAGAGGACAGTGGCTCAATCATGGCTGGGCATCCTCGACCTCCTGGGCTCAAGCAATCCTCCCACCTCAGCCTCCTAAGTAGCTGGGATCACAGGCATGTGTCACCATGCCCAGCTAATTAAAAAAAAATTTTTTTTTTTTTGAGATGGGATCTTGCTCTGTTGCCCAGGCTGGAGTGCAGTGGTGCAATCTTGGCTCTCTACAACCTCTGCCTCTTGGGTTCAAGCAGTTCTCATGCCTCAGCCTCCCAAGTGGCTGGGATTACAGGTGTGCACCACCATGCCTGGCTAATTTTTGTACTTTTAGTAGAAACGAGGTTTCACCATGTTGGTCAGGCTGGTCTCAAAGTCTTGATCTCAGGTGACTGGCCCACCTCAGCCTCCCAAAGTGCTAGGATTACAGGCATGAGCCACCAGGCCCACCTAATGTTTAAACTTTTTGTAGATAGGGTTTCACCATGTTACCCAGGCTGGTCTTGAACTCCTGGGCTCAAGCAATCCTCCTGTTTTGGAATCCCAAAATGCTGGCATTATAGGTGTGAGCCATCACGCCTGGCTCTTTTTATTTCTGAATCTTGCCTACTAATCTTTGAAGGGGTGTTTCTCATACCCACAGACCTCCTGCTCTTTGGAACTACTGTGGTACACCCATTTGCACGTAGTTCACATTCCCCCAAATGGTAAGCTACGGCAGCAGGTTGCAGAGGCTGGGGAGAGCAGCACTAATGGCCTGATGAGAGCCAGTGATGAGATGATGCTCATCTTGCACTTGTTTATCAACTCTTTGAAAGCAGGTTCAGAGCTGTTCTATTTGGAATATCACTGTAGCACTGAGACAGAGGCCAGAGGCCTCAAAGACATAGGAGACTTATCTTTGTTCTTGCTGTTTCCTCACTCTTGGAAAAATTATACTTTTTCTTCAAGGTCTAGATCAAACACAGTCCCTCTGACAAAGCCTGCCATGTCCCACCCCATCCACCCCACCCCCTTCTGTCAGATTTAATTACCTCTTATTCTGGACCACGTCTCTCATCATACCTCATGTTACACATAGGGTTTTCCTGTTGTCTTCCCTCTGCACTGAAGGTTTCTCCAGGCTGGGCATGGTGAAACCTTCCCATCCATCTCCTCTGCTGTGGTGTCCAGCCCAGGCCTTTTATGCTTGATAAGTGTTTAACACCCACAGACACCCGTAAGTTAACTGCAGAGCATCTGGGATCTGCCTTGAGTTAAATTTAAATCTAAGGCAGAAAACCTCAGCCAAGCAAGCCCATAGCCCCCCAAAACCCTGGAATTCATGAATGTCCAGGATTCCCCCAAACGCAAGTGGGAAACAAAACACAAAAATTACTTCCATTTACTGAACATACATTATTGCGTTTAATTCTCATAACCCCCTGTGACATAGTTATTATTCCCATTTTATGGATGAAGAACTCAGTCTCCAAAATTTTAGGTAACTGGTTCAAGAAATATAAACCTACCCTATCAAGGAGATGACAAGTGGGAAATTGTACTCTGTATGACACAAAAAATCTCATAGAACGTCAGAAATAAAAACCAGAAACTTCCTCTGGGTAAAGCCCTGTTTATCACCCTGGCCTGGGATTTTTGTGCCTCTCTGATCACACACACGCTTGCTTGCATTTCCTCTTGCTGGGAAAGTGAAAATGACTGACATAGGTTAAGAATCTACTATTGGAGCATGCATGGTGGCTCACGCCGGTAATCCCAACAGTTTGGGAGGACAAAGTGAGAGGATTGCTTGAGCCCAGGAGTTTGAGACCAGTCAGGGCAACATAAGTGAGACCCCATCTCTGCAAAACATAAAGAATTAGCCAGGCATGGTGGCGCACGCCTGTAGTCCCAGCTACTTGGGAGGATGAAATAGGAGGATTGCTTGAGCCTGGGTGGTTGAAGCTGCAGTGAGCTGTGATTATATCACTACACTCCAGCCTGGGTGACAGAGCAAGACCCTGTTTCAAAAACAAAACAAACAAACAAACAAACAAAAACTGCTGCCCTTCTGTGAGTGTCTGTGCTGAGTACTTCCCACCCTTTCAGAACAATGGGACTCGGATCACATTCACATTTCACAGGTGAGGACAATGAGACCCAGAGATATATGGTCACACAGTCTGAATAGGCCAGTCAGGATTCCATCCTAGGTCTGTCAGATTATAAAGCTCATACTCTATTATACTATGCTAATTCCATATATATCTATGTGTGTGTGTGTGTGTATGTGTGTGTGTATATATATATAGTATAGATAGATAGAGAGAGAGAGAGAGAGAGAGAGAGGGTCTTACTCTCTTGCCCAGGCTAGAATGCAGTGGCACAATCACAGCTCACTGCAGCTTCAACCTCGCTGGCTCAAGCAATTCTTCCACCTTAGCTTCCTGAGTAGCTGGGGCTATAGGCACATGCCCTAGACTTAGAAATTTTAAATTTTTTTTGCAGAAATGGATGTCTCATTATATTGCCCAGGCTGATCTTGACCTCCCAGCCTCAAGTGATCTTCTCACCTCAGCCTAATTCTATAATTGAATAAAAGTCAATCCAGGAGATTCTTCAGAGGTCATCTATTCTAGTAGAGGCCCAGGGCTCAAGATAGTTTAGGGTGAGTAGGGGTGGGGGGGAGGTTCAAAGAGTTTGTCAGTAAAAGGGGCTGGAAGGAGAGGAAGGGAGAGACGGCAGATATATCCATTCTCTGTATAGGGTGGCAGTGAGGACCACACCAGGCCACCAAATTCCCTTGGTGAGATTTCATCCTGCAGCCTTGATGAGGTCTTATACCCATGAGACTTGTAGCCACAGGACTATGGCCCAGTTTAAGATTGGAGAGTGGCCAGAAACAGGAGAGGCAGGAGAGGCAGGTGAGGGGGAGCCAGCAGCCCTTCAACATTGAGGTGCCAAGGGTATGGCATTTACATAATCTCTGGTCCTGTCAATATCACAGCAGACTTCGGTTTTTGCTTTTTGTTTTTTGAGACGGAGTTTCACTCTCGCTCAGGCTGGTGTGCAGTGGTTTGATCTCGGCTCACTGCAACCTCTGTGTCCCAGGTTCAAGCGATTCTCTTGCCTCAGCCTCCCAAGTAGCTGGGATTACAGGCACCTGCCACGCCCAACTAATTTTAGTATTTTTAGTAGAGACAGGGTTCCACCGTGTTGGCCAGGCTGGTCTTGAACTCCTGACCTCACATGATCCACCCACCTCAGCCTCCCAAAGTGCTGGGATTATAAGCTGGGAGCCATTGCACCCAGCCACACGATAGACCTTAGAAAGAGGGGTGTCAGCAAGGGGCTCCCTACCCTGGTCCTCCTGAGGGGTGTTGGGAACTGTGAGCTGACCGGATGCAAAATGGTATAGTACTGTGGTCTCTTGTCACTCATGCTGTAGACTTGAGAGCTTCCTGGGCCTGGCCCAGACATACTTGGTTAGTAGCGAGGAAGCCTTCTCTGCCACAGCTGCACCCAAGACAAGCTGGTGGTTTCTCAAAGCTTAGTGGGTGTGTGTGGATGTGTGTGTAAAGGAGCTCATGAGTACATGCACTTCTGTGCTGTAGGTCAGTATCACAGTCAACAATTCATATTCTTGGGCATCCACTCTGTATGGGGGAGGAGACTTAGGTCTCAGGCCTTGCCCCAGAATTGCTGAGGCTCAGCTGGGGCACAGGAGAACTCTCCTTCTAAGCAAATGAAATGAGATGGACTATGCCGAGTGCTAATAGCGGGACCCAAAGCAAAAACATGTGCAAGGAGATCAGAGGACGAAGCCATCACCCTAGGTGGGGCAGGGCCTAACCCAGGAGAGGCCGGTAACTGTGTCAAGGATGAGGGCTCCGCCATGACCGAGGAGTAGAGGCCCAGGCTTGGGCAAGAAGGCACATGGAGAGGGTGAAGGGATGGGGCTGCCAGGAGGACTGATGACTGCAAGGGGCCCTGGGTGACAGAGGCTGTGGATGAGAGAGGGAGGCGCTTTCATCACCCATTGTTAGGAAAACAAAGCACAAAGCCACTCAAACAAAGTGGCTGCATTGCACAGGCTTGAGTTAGAAGCTCAGCACACAGTGCAAATCGCTTGCCCTAAGGGGTAGATCTCATTGAGCTCTGTCTGCGTTATGAAAACTGTAAGAGCTGCAGAGGGGTGGGTGGGTGGGTGGGGCAGTACTTCTGTAGGGGAAATGGAAACCACCATGTGCCTGTATCTTCTGGATAGTCTTGCTTTTCTACTTATTTAATGCCATTGTGTACATTTTGTGTTGGGTTGCTGTTTTTGGATTCCACGTTGTTTTTAAATATGTACCTTTCCCACGTATCCAGAGTTCATATACTTAAAAATATTTTTGTTTTGAAATAATTTCAAATGTGGGGGAAAAGTAGTAAGAATAACAAAACTCCCATATACCCTTGTCCTATATATGCACCGGTTTTTAACATTTTGTCATTTCTGTCTCTCTCTTTCCCCTTTTCTACCTGCCTCCTTTCCTCCTTCCTTCTTTTCTTTTGGTCTGTGGATTATCTGTCTGTCTACCTACCTACCTATCTACCTACCCACCCACCCATCCATCCATCCTAGTTTCTGAACCATTTGAGAATAGGTTGCTGACATTATGCCTCTTCACCCCTTAATGCTTCACTATTGATCTCCTAGTGAAGTATTAAGTACATGGACGTTCTATTTCATAACCACGGTACAGTTACAAATTCGGACATTTAATACCGACATGATATTTTTACCTAAGTTATCACTCTTGCTCTAAGTTCGTCGAGTTTCTTATTTGTGTTCTTTATAGCAGTTTTTCTCCCCCCGCAGTGAAAGATCCAGGGCAGGATCATGGGTTGCATCTTGTTGTCGTATCTCTCCAGTCTCCGTTAATCCAGAACAGCCTTTCTTTGACTTTCATGACACCAACGTTTTTGAAGACTACTGGACTATTAAAAAATAAATAGGATCGGGAGCAGTGGCTCCCTCTTGTAATCCCAGCATTTTGGGAGGCCGAGATGGGTAGATCACCTGAGGTCAGGATTTCGAGACCAGCCTGGCCAACATGGAGAAACCCCATCTCTAATAAAAATACAAAAATTAGTTGGGCGTGGTAGTGCATGCCTGTAATCCCAGCTACTCGGGAGGCTGAGGCCGGGGAATCCCTTGAACCTGGGAGGTGGAGGTTGCAGTGAGCTGAGATCACACCATTGCACTTCATCCTGGGCAACAGGATGAGTGAGAGTCCATCTCAAAAAAATATAAATAAATAAATAGGTACAGTTCATACACATCCGTTAACTTCATAATATTCTACTCTCCAGGCATGCCCAATTTACTAAACTCACTGCTAGAAATATTCGTGTTTCCGTGAACATATTTGTTTAATTTCTTCTCTGCATTATTTTGGTTGGGTGTATTCCCAGAGGTTGTGTGCCAGGTCAAAGGTTATGACTGATTTGCTTCATGGTTGAAACTAGAAATACTGAATCACTTTACAGTGTCATCAGCATGTACTTATTTCCTTGTGGCTTTGTCAACGGTCTTTCATTGTTTTGTGTATTTTTGGTAGGTTATGAGTTTTGTAAAGATATATTAACATTTTCACCATGTGGAAATTTAAAGTAGTTGAAATTTTCTGTACTTTCCCCTTTGTTTCAAATCTTCTTTCCTGTACTTTACTTTTCTTCATGATGTTTGCATGTCTTTTTTTTCTTTTCTTTTCTTTTTTTTTTTTTTTTTTTTGAGACAAGATCTTGCTCTGTCACCCAGGCTGGAGGGGAGTGGCATGATCATGGCTCACTGCAGCCTCCGACCTCCTTGGGCTCAGGTGACTCTCCCACCTCAACCTCTTTGAGTAGCTGGGACTAAAGGCATGTACGACCACACCTAGCTATTTTTTCTTTTTTCTTTTTTAAGATAGAGTCTCACTCTGTTGCCCAGGCTGCAGTGCAGTGGTGGGATCTCGACTTATTGCAACCCCCACCTCCCAAGTTCAAGTGATTCTCCTGTCTCAGCCTCCTGAGTAGCTGAGATTACAGGCAGGCACCACCATGCCCAGGTAGTTTTTTTGTATTGTAGTAGAGATGGAGTTTCACCATGTTGGCCAGGCAGGTCTCCAAACTCCTGACCTCAGGTAATCCACCCTCCTCGGCCTCCCAAAGTGCTGGGATTACACATGTGAGCCACTGTGCCTGGCCTCATTTTTTGTATTTGTTATAGAGACAGGGTTTGGCCATGTTGCCCAGGCTGGTCCTGAACTCATGGGCTCAAGTGATCCAAAGTGCTGGGATTATGGGCATGAGTCACCATGTAAGTCACCATTATATCTTCATGGATATTTCGAAGTTCCAATAGCAACACAAAGTAGGTAAGGCAGACATAATATTTCCCATTTTGTAAGTGAAGAAAAGGAGGCTCAGAGACTCTACACAATCCAGTCCAGTTGGGACTAAAGGCAGAGCTCTTCCCTATAGACTGATGGTGTCACCTTCCTTTTCTGAGAAGTAGAGAGTATATATCTCCTTAAGGGACCTAGAACCCCTGCCTACTCCTTTGTCTTTGCTTTTAGAAGCTGGCTCACAGGATTTTCTTAGGAAGCTTTCTGAGAGCATGCCACTGGGAGAAGGGGATTCTTGGGATGGGGAGTACTGTCCTCCACCTTGGTGGGGAAACCAAAGTAAGGCTTAAGAGGTACCCTATTGGGCTGGGTGCAATGGCTCACGCCTATAATCCCAGCACTTTGGGAGGTGGGAGGTGGGCAAATCGCTTGAGCCCAACAGTTTGAGACCAGCCTGGCCAACACGGTGAAACCCTGACTCCATGAAAAATACAAAAATTAGCCTGGTGTGATGGCATACACCTGTAGCCCCAGCTACTTGGGAGGCTGAGGTGGGATGATCGCTTGAGCCCGGGAGGCAGATGTTGTAGTGAGCGGAGTTCATGCCATTGCACTCCAGCCTGGGCAACAGAGTGAGAGCCTATCTCAAAAAAATAAAGAAATAAATTTTTTAAAAAGAGGTACCTATCATCTCAGCGGTAGCAAAGCACCCCAGGGCTCTGGTAGGGCAGGTGGGGAGGTTGTGTGAGACCCTGTAGCTTCCAGGGCCTTCGAAAGTGAAAATACTTGCTCTCTGAAGCCTTCCCATGGGTTCTTTCTTCCAGCCACATCCATCCCTCCAGCTTTGAGCATCCATAGCCCTTAGTCTATCCCTCATACATGATTATTCCAAAGTAGAAGATTTTCTGGGATTCATTCTGTATTTTAAGCCAGACTGTGAGCCCATTGAGGATGGGGCTACATTTTATCCTTGTTTGTGTCCCTACCACCTCTAGCATATGGCTGGATTCACAGCAGGCACTCAATAAGCACAGGGGCTGGTACGGCCATCAGCTGAGCTTAACCAGCCTAGAGCCCCCAGGGGTGCTGAGTTTGTGTCCACAAGCCCAGGAAAAGGTAGAAATTCAGCAGCAGCATTTTCATCAAGGCCCTACTCACATGAGCTTCTTTGTTTTCTTGCCTGGACCGGGGAGGGGCAGGGGAACAGACAAGTGTGCAGAGCTGCTTGACATCTCAGCAACTGTACAAATGCTCACTCGTGCTCCCTTTCATGTGCCAGAGTTGCCCCACGTTGCAGTATCATCCTGTGCTGATGTGAGCCTTGGGGCCTCTGTCCTGCTCCTCCAGAAGGGACTGAGACTGAACCCCACTGAACCCCACTTCTCCTGGGGAGACTGAAACCCAGAAGAAGAGACCAGGGCTTCTGCTTGTGAACAAGGTCTGATCTCAACTGAGGGGAAAGATGAAGAGAAATTCTGTTGCCATGGATGTTGTGGCTTTCTTTAAGCTACTGATAAGACTCATCGGTGGCATCTGGCCCATCTCCATGGACTTGGAGTAAAAAACTTGCTTTAAATCCCACTTTGGCTACTAATATGTTAATGCACTTGAGCAAGGCACTTTCTGTCTCAGGGCCACAAGGCATTTTGGTGGCAAAAGTGAGACCTGAATGTGGGGCTTTGCACCTCCAGGTCCTTATACCTTTCCATTACGCCACAGAAACACCATAGGCATTTGGTGTCACACCAAGTTACCTATCCTTTCCCTTTTGATTTTTTCATTCTAGTACCTGAGGTGCTTTTCAGAACAGGGACTTCTTCTGCAGGCCTGCTGTCAAGGGGCTACCCTGACATCATTCCATGATTCTCCTACATTGCCTTTCTATAAATATTTTTCTTTAAGCCTAGATTTCTTTGCACTATCAAATGAGTGTGTCTCTCTCTTTTTTTTTTCTTTTTTTTTGAGACAGAGTCTTGCTCTGTCCACCAGGCTGAAGTGCAGTGGCACGGTCTCGGCTCACTGCAACCTCTGTCTCCCTGGCTCAAGCAATTCTCCTGCCTCAGCCTCCTGAGTAGCTGGGATTACAGGCATGTGCCACCATGCCGGGCTAAGTTTTGTATTTTTAGTAGAGACAGGGTTTCATCATGTTGGCCAGGCTGGTCGGGTATGTCTCTTTTGTCAACTACAAATCCTTCCCAGAAGAGATGGGCAAAATGATGCTGCTTTGGTGAAGCAAGTGATACCTTTCCGTAGCTGGTGCTCAATAAAAATCTGTGATATGAATGAATAAACAGCAGCAAGAGGCAACAGAATTGATGATGCCATGGTATCACCTTAATCATTACTGCAAGAGAAATGCCACTCTTGGGGGAAGACCCCCTGTGAAATTGACCATCTCAGAGCAAGTGCCCCGTTTCCAATCCTGATGAAATGGGTTCTGTCCCGCACTGCCTTCTCAGCTATCTTCTTCATGTTGATGCATTCAACAAGGCAGTGCAATAAGAATGTGCTGGTGCGCGAGAGAAAGGGGTATTGGCTTTGGCTCTGGAGCTGCATATGCTTAAGCAAGTCCTCAGTTTCCTCTTCTCTAACATTTAAATGCCTTCTGGCACTTAGCATCATGCAACTTCATGATTATGTGAAGTGTTCTTGCTGGGCCATGGGCTGTCTACTCAGCTGGGGCAGGAATCACTCATCCAGAGCTATGGCTTGTGGCACAGTAAAGCCTGCGGGTGCCACTGAGACTGCTTCTGCTGAGATTAGACAAGGTGGTTTGGCACCAAGTCTGTGACCAGTGCCTGTTTTAGCAACATGGCTAGTAAATATTGACTCTGTGGCATGAAAATGGAAAGCAGAGATGACTATGTCAACTCACTCAGAGGATAGAAGTTCATCAACCTCTGATAAGACGTAGTTATGCAACACGTAGGTATGTCACTAATAAATAAGTTGTTTGGGGGGCAGGGAGAATGGAAAACAAGACAAGAAAGCATTCTATGGGCAATTAACAGCTGCTTTCCTGTCTGCACTGTCTGGCTGGCTTATTCAATTGTTCGCTTTAAAATGAAAGGATAGTTACATACACACAGGCATATTGAAAAAAAGGGTAGAAAGAAATACACCAAAGCATTCTCCGTGGCATTCTCTAGAGACAGTGAAATTGCCACAGATTTGTTCTTTTGTATACTTTTTCTATTTTCCACATTGTTTACAATGAGCACATATTACTTTTATAATCTGAAAAGAACAAGTATTAGACATAAAATAATTTTTTTCTGAAGAGTCCAAAGGAACTTTCATAATCATGCAAGTACCTCAGACCTTTGTGTTTTGCCTACTGGACACTGGTTAGTGCCATAGTTATCAAAAGAGGCAAGTTCATGTAAGAGAAGCTACTCCTCTGAATAAATCCTGATTTAAGTGTGTTTACTTACTGATTTATATCCATAAAAGCAGATGTGGTGGGAAAATATTGCAATCATAAGATTTCAGAATTTTTTTCTGTGTAAACAGACACTTAACTGCTTTGAGTACATTCCGTACTCCACAGCAGCTAACCCCGCTTGGCCCACAACCTGGCAGGTCTGAGACAGGGCACTCGGGTAAGTGGCTGCATGTGACCTGAAGGTGGGGAGGCACCAGTGTTGGAAAACTGACTAGAGTTCAGGGTTTGGAGTGTTGGCATGGGGCTGGGGGTAAGAATGGCATTATAATAATAATTACCACTGATTAAGCACAAACCAAGCACCAGGCACTGTCCACATATTGTTATAATCTTACAAAACATTATTGGATAGGCATTAGCCACCTTTTAGGGATGAGGAAACTAAGACCAGGCGAAGAAGTCACTTCTCTAAATCCTCAGAGGCAGTCAGCAGCAGACCCTGGACTCAAGCCTGACCTCAAAGCATTTGCTCTTTCTACCATGCTAGGGTGCCTCTCAAAGAGTTTTGCAACAGAGAACAGAAACTGCTCAAGGGAGCCTGAGCTAACAAATAAGGTGCCTGTATCTCCGTCCAGGGCTGAGGACCTCTGGAGTAAGAGGCAGCCCCAGGTGTAAAAGCTGGGTGAGCAGCTGCAGGTAGGATCCTGGCCTTGTTAGCCCTGATCCCAGGACTGGGTGTGTCTTCCTCAGCCTGGTGCACCCTAGAGGGGGCCAGGTGTCCTGAGTTGTGTGACCCAGAGAACCGTGGGACAGGTGCCCATTTCTGGTCTGGGAGGGACTTTCATCTGCTGGCTGCCTGTGTGATGGGGGAGGCCATTTGCTGGGAGGCAGGGAGTTGGAGTATTGGGTTGCAGCATCCAGGCCTGTGAGTGAGGAGTTGGTCTCTCAACTTCTTCGTACCTGGTTGATGAAAACAACCAGTAAAAGAGTTTTAAGGCTGTTTAGCTTTTCCCTGGATTGGTAGAGCTAATTTCTGAGTCTGTGGCAGCTGTTGCTTCTTTGGGCTCACAGACCCTGTCCTCACAGCCCTTGGGACTGGCCAGGCACTGACTTTTTCCACCTCCACTGGAGATCTGTCTACCTGCAAACTGTCATTTGAGAATGCTTGTCTGCTCTCCTCACCAGGGAACGAGGGGCCTGCTTTCCGAGAATGAATGCCTCAGAGGTGGGTTTCATCAAAGTTGGTTCCACTTAATTTCTTAGGAGAAAGGATGTATGTTTTGGGGGAAGAGGCCAAATTGTGGTGTGTGGTGTTTTTAAAAAATGGCTTTTATTGGCCAGGCAGCTGAGTTGATTGAAGCCTAGCAGTACCCATTATGGAAACGGTTCATCTTGTGGTTCTCTAGAGTCACGGCTGGAATATTTTTGGTCTTCTGGCAAAGGCATATAGGATTTTGCAATTTGATGGAGCAAGTTTCAAAGTTACAGGAATTGCAAGAAGCAGTGGTGTTTGTCCTCTCCTCCTTCTCCGGGAGTCTGTATTCCTCTGAGGCTCAGGCCAGTGTGGCTGTTTTTCAACACAATGGGAATCATTGTAATAATCACCTGAATTTGTATAGAACTGTACAGTTTACAAAGCACATTGACACGCACTGTCTCTTTCAATGCTCAAGGCTACATTTCTAGATGGGCAGGGATAATTGACCCTGTTTTACAAAAGAAAAAACTGTGGCTTGGAGATGTTAAGTGGCCTGGACACACAGCTAGGAAGAGGCAGCATCAGAGTTGAGTCAAGGTTTTCTGACTCCAAACCAGGAAAGGCAGGGAGGTTTGCACCTGTTAAGGTGCAGACCTGCCCCGTGTCCTGGAATGCAGCTCTCTGGGCACAGGGAGATATGAGCACCTTAAGACCTGACTGTGACTGTCCTAGGTCCAGCAGGGCCACCTTGGTGGAGGATGGGACAGGCTTTGAGGTGCAGGCGGGGCTTGGTGTGGTGCTTTGCTCTCTTCTTATGCCTTCCTTGGCTGTTGTCTCTATTTGGTCTTTACAATTGACCTGTGAGGCAGCAGCGTAGGCAGATGCTATCAGCTGCATTTTACAGATGAGGAAACTGATGTTTCAAGAGGTTAGGTGACTCACTCCACATCATGTATTCATTAGTCACAAAACAAATACGTATTAGGTGCCTACTGAAAGTACCTAGGGGACTAAGGTCACAGCCAATGTCTGGGGGAAGAAGAGACTTGAAGGCAAGTAAGAAGAGGGGAACACAGTAGGTCCCCAGAACTCTCTGCTGAGTCAGAGTCCCCGAGGACAGCCCCCACATTGTGGATCTCTTCATATCCACAACAGCAATGAGAACAAGGTGGGCTTAGGCCAGTGTTCTAGAAAACCTTTGTTATGATGTAAATAATGGTGATGAAAATTCCTGCCATTTATTGTGCTCCTGTTGTACAGCAGACCATATGCTGGGCATTTTACATGTGCTTGTTCCTGTCTCCCTTCCCCCGCCACTCCCTTCCCTTTCCTTTTTCTTTCCTTCTTTCCTTCCTCCTTTCTTTTTCTTTGCCACCCAGACTAGAATGCAAAGGCATAATCATGGCTCACTGCAGTTTTGACCTCCTGGGCTCAAGTGATCTTCCTGCCTCCGCCTCTGAAGTGGCTAGGACTACAATTATGAGTGAACATGCCCAGCTAATTTTTTAATTTTTTGTAGAGATAGGGTCTTGCTGCTTGCCTAGAGTGATCTTGAACTCCTGGCCTGAATCAGTCCTCCTGCCTCAGCCTTCCAAAGTGTTCAGATTAGAGGTTTGAGCCGCTTCACCCAGCCTGTGCTATTTCTGTTACAATAACCTTGTAAGGCAACGATTATTTACCCCACTTTACAGATGAGAACACTGAGGCTCACTGAGGTCAAATGACTCATATCCCAAGTCACCCTGGGATTAAAATCCAGGTCTCTTGGAACCAACCCAAATGCCCATCGATGATAGACTGGACAGGGAAAATGTGGCACATATACACCATGGAATATTATGCAGCCATCAAAAACAATGAGTTCGTGTCCTTTGTAGGGACATGGATGAACCTGGAAACCATCATTCTCAGCAAACTGACACAAGAACAGAAAATCAGACACTGCATGTTCTCACTCATAGGCAGGTGTTGAACAATGAGAACACATGAACACAGGGAGGGCAGCATCACACACTGGGGTTTGTTGGGGGGAAATGGGGAGGGACAGCGGTGGGTGGGGAGTTGGGGAGAGATAGCATGAGGAGAAATGCCAGATATAGGTGATGGGGGAGGAAGGCAGCAAATCACACTGCCATGTGTGTACCTATGCAACAATCTTGCATGTTCTTCACATGTACCCCAAAACCTAAAATGCAATAAAAAAAAAATCCAGGTCTCTTTGGCTTCAGAGCCAGAACAATTTCCACTGAACTACACTGCCTCTCTGTGATAAGGGACTCTAAGAAACTTGCTGGAGGAGAGTGCCAGTTACTTTGGGAAACTCACGGATAAGGGGGGTCAGGTGTGGAAGGTGCTGGAGAG
Source organism: Ateles fusciceps (assembly GCA_036589455.1). NCBI lineage: Eukaryota > Metazoa > Chordata > Mammalia > Primates > Atelidae > Ateles > Ateles fusciceps. The sequence goes on from JAZHEH010001634.1 coordinate 1,648,563, forward strand.
GAGGACAGGACCATGGCTCTGGGCAGAGAATCTGTAAGAGGCCATGTGCCCTGCTGGTGGTGGTGGTACCTGAAGAGAGAGGAGGGCTCTCCTGCTCATGGCCCTACTGACCTGCAATCCCCAGGGGCCAGCCCTCTCTGGGCTATGTGGGTCCTGAAGAGCAGAGGCTGCCTTGTCCTCTCAGATGCTTTCCTGAAGCCCCCCCAGCCTTCCTCCTTATGCCCCCTTTCCCTGCTGTGTAAGTTTCCTGGGGCTTCCATAACAAATGACCACAAACTGAGTGACTTCAAACAACATAAATGTATTCTCCCCCAGTTGTAGAGGTCAGAGTCCAAACTCAAGGTGTCAGCAGGGCTGATTCCTTGGGGAGGCTCTGAGACACAGTTGGTTCCATATCTGTCTCCGAATGTCTGGAGGCTGCTGATGTTCTTGGCTTATAGACACATCACTCCAATCTGCCTCCATCTTCACGTTGCTTTCTCCCTGTGTGTCTTGGTGAGTTCTCTTCTATCTAATCTCTGCCTGCCTCCCTCTTATGGCATCTGTCATTGGATTTGGGGTCCACCCAGGTAATCCAGGATGATCTCATCACAAGATCCTTAAATTAATTACATCTGCAAAGGCCCCTTTTCCAAGTGAGATCACAGTCACATGTGCCAGAGGTTAGGATATGGACATATATTTTGAGAATCCACTATTCAACCCACTGGAACTGCCCACTCTTGTTTCTTCTTGGAGTTGCATGAGAACTTGGGTTGATCCACTCACTGCAGGCTGGGCCCTGAGTTGGCAGCCTCTGCTCCACCTATAGCAGTGCCCTGAGTGTTATGGTCAAGTGGTCTCGACCCCTGTGGACTAGCAATGGGAAGACCTTACATAAAGAGCTCACAGAGTTCTGGGACTAGCTGCTTTTGAACATTAAAGTGGTAATTCCCACCTGGAACATGCTATCGTTGTCCCATGTGACATAAGAGAGGGAGAGGATGTCCTTGGAATGGCAGGGCCCCGTGAGTCGGCCAGGTTGTTTGTTCTCCTGCCAGACTGCAGCTGGCACACATCCCTGACCTTTCCTGCTGCCTTACCCTTACTACCATTCTGCAAAACTCTGCTCTTCTCTCTCCTTCTGTCCAGATCTCCCCATCATTCCCTGCCCACCTCCTCTTAGCATTCTTCCTTACTGCACGCCTCTTGGCTGTCTATGCATCTGGTAATTTATCTGTCCTCCCTTAACAATTTATCTGTCAGGTCTTTTTTTTTTTTTTTTTGAGATGGAGTCTTGCTCTTCACCCAGGCTGGAGTGAAGTGGCGCGATCTCAGCTCACTGCAACTTCCACCCCCCCCGGGTTCAAGGGATTCTCCTGCCTCAGCCTCCCTAGTAACTGGGATTATAGGCGCCTGCCACCACACCCAGCTAATATTTCTATTTTTAGTAGAGACAAGGTTTCCCCATGTTGGCCAGGCTGGTCTTGAACTCCTGACCTCAGGTGATCCACCTGCTTGGCCTCCCAAAGTGCTGGGATTAAAGGTGTGAGCCACTGCACCCGGCCAGGTCTTGTTTTTATGTAATAATATTAACTCTTCTGAGGGATGAGGCCTTGTTTTCCCAATTAGATGTAAGCCCCTCACCCTGCAGTACCATGTGGTCTTTAGTAAACACCTGTCAGTGCCTCCTTGGCTGCTCAACTGGCATAGGAAAGTGTTTGGTCTCATCTCCTCTCTGTTTCTAAACTGTTGGGTGCTTTTGAACAAGTGACCAACTCCCAGGGTTTTCATTTCTTCCTATGGAAAACCGGAGTGTTGGACTATTGGATACTATCAGAGGTCCTTTTCAGGCTGAACACTGATTGTACCAACAGCTCTCAGGTCTCTGAAAGCTCATGTCTGATAAAGCCAGAGCCTGGACCAACATGAATGTCCTCCCTGTGGCCAAGGTAGGGTCAGAGATCCCATTCCCTGACCCTGGCCCCAGCAGTGCTGGCTCCACAGGTAGTATTCCTAAAAACCCAAACTGCAGAATGGACCACACTTTTCCCTGTAAAGCATTCTCTGTGATAACCCCATTTCCCAAGGATCAGGTTCTCCAGGGGTAGGTGAAGGCCATCGGGGGAGCCTAGTTAGAAGAAAACTAAGTAAATAAACACTTGACCTGTATTGATGCAACCTCAGCAAGGCCTCCGGCAGCCTAGCCTCCTGGCCAGAACCCTGACTAGAAGGTGTTTCTTTCTGGCACAGCTGCCAACCACACCCAGAGAAGGTTGGGGCCTCTCCCATTTGCTAAGTTTAATGACTAATTAGTCCTGAAGCAGAAGATTTCTATCTGCTCATAATGGCATCATGATTTATTCATGTGAGGCTGGACCACTTACTGGGACGGAGCCCGTGTTTCCTGTGGCTTTGATGTGATATGCAGCAACTGTATTTTTCCAGAATGAATAATTTCTCAAATCCAGCTTGCTTTCTCAGTCACTGCCACCAGGAAACCTATAACTCTGGTCACTTAACAGCACCCTCCTTCCTGGGTCTGCAATCATTTTAGAAGGAATGCATTCTTGTCTGGGGCTCAGTTCCTTCTCTGGCAATGTCCGGGGTAGGGTAGATGGTATCTCAGGGCCTTTCTAACCCTTAGGTTTTTTTACTTTTAAAATTCTTGCCCCTTCTTCTCATGTTTTCTTAAGGTATTTTCTTCCGTATGACTGAATGTAAGGCAATCAGGGACACAGCTGTTGAAAGCTTCCCTCCTGATTTCACTTTCTGCCCAATTACTAAGTCTTAAAGGCATGTAGTATAGTTTAAGCTGTTAGTTCTTGGCCTTCTAAGACCGCTCAGATTTCACTTTATGTCTTCCGACTTGCAGCCTCCCAGCTTAAAGTCTCAGTAATGAAGAACAAGGTCTTAACCCTTATGTAAAGGTAATGGCAGGTTATACCATTTCCATAATCCCACGAAGAACAAGGGAGTTAGACTGCTCTCGTTTTACAGAACAACTGAAATGTTATTGTGACTGCTTTGTGCACGTGTGCTGTGCAGAGTCGGCTCTTTAATGATTTGGTTGCCACCTTGTGGATTGTCTGGAGGTCTGGGTGGTAGGGGTCTCAGACCTCCTTACAGGGACTAGACTGGCAGAGACTGTCATAGTTTTGCTTCTGTGAATTCCTTCTTGTTTGTTTGACATTATGATCATATCAGAGATACAATTTATATCCCATTTCCCTAATTATGTTATAGCGTAAACATGTCACTGTCATTCCCTATATAGATATGTTCATTGGCTATGCAATGTCCCAGATAGAATTTTTAACATGATCATGTTTAACTTGTATAGTTAAAAAAGAAAATCAGTTAATAAAAAAAACCCAAATAGTGCATTTAAAAGTTCCCTCCTGCCATTCTTCTGAACCTCTCTAGTCCCAATCCTCAGAAGTGACCATTAAATTTCTTGTCTATACTTCCAGAAATTGTCAATGCATATATGAACATACATATGCATATTCTATATTTTTTAAAGGTAGATAGGTCAGACCATACACATCGATGGGATCAGGATGTTGTTCTGCAACTTTGTATTTTAATCTCGTATGTTTTCCCAGATCAGGGTATGTGTACCTTTTTAACAGCTGCATAGACCATATGCAGGACCATATGGATGGACCATAATTAATTTAACCAGTGTCCTCTTAATAGACATTTAGGTTGTTGCTGAAAAGCACATCTTTTTACATACATCTGCATACCTCATTTACTCACCTGTTGTCTGCCAAGTATGGTTCTAGGCACCGAGGATTTAACTATAAACAAGACAAACTCTTGTGTCACCCTTGTACTGGTATAATTGTCAGATAAATTTTGGAAAATGGAATTGTTAGCTCATTAATTTATCGTATTTCTTGAATGCATGCAGCATATAAGCCACATAGAATATTTTACTCAATGTTTGATAAATCAATGGATGTTCTCCCATCCCACAGTATGGTCATCCTCTTTCCAGCCTCTCAGTAGTTAAAGGGTCATATATTGAGGCTTCAGGAAAGTTGCTGCAGCAGTGAGGGGTAGTGACAGTCAGTCATGTATGTTTGCCGGGACTTTTAAGGTTCCTTATGGCACAGCTTTGCAGTATGTTCTCACAACTGTGTGAGGAAGTCAAAGTGGCTGGTCTGCACATTGCAGAAGGAACTGACATACAGAGAGATCAAGGCTGGGGGGCTGGAAGAGACTCATCACTTTCCATGAAGGTGGCTGGTGGCCAAGCTAGGCTGAGGACTCAAGAAGAGGTGCTCTGCTTCCTGGGACTTCTTCTTTTTTCTTCTTCTTCTTTTTTTTTTTTTTTTTTTTGAGACGTAGTCTTGCTCTGTTGCCCAGGCTGGAGTGCAGTGGCGCGACCTCAGCTCACTCACTGTAACCTCCGTCTCCCGGGTTCAAGCAATTCTCCTGCCTCAGCCTCCCGAGTAGTTGGATTATAGGTGTGGGCCACCAGGCCCAGCTAATTTTTGTATTTTTAGCAGAGATGGGGTTTCACCATGTTGGTCAAGTGGGTCTCGAACTCATGACCTCATGATCTGCCCGCCTTGGTCTCCCAAAGTGCTGGGATTACAGGCATGAGCCACTGTGCTTGGCCATTGCTGGGACTTCTTTAAGGGGCTCTTGGAATTTCTCCCACTTGGAATAAAGCATGTGCAGATTGGAGGAGCAGTTTTATTTTTTCACTTACTATATGGAGACAGATTCTCAAGTACTTGCATTTCATGAATTCACTTAGAGCTGCACCATGCAATGTGGTAGTTACCAATGTCTGACTACTTAAATTTAAATGTAATGAAAAATAAGTAAATTGTAAATTAGTTTCTCAGTTGTCCTATCCACATTTCAAGTGTTCAGTAACCACACGTAGCTAGCAGCTACCACATTAGACAGCACAGACATAGAACATTTTCATCATCCAAGCATCAACCTAGAGTGTCGATAAGGCTGTAGTGTTTTTCTCTTAAACATTTCCACAAACACTTGAGTGTTTGTGGAAGGGATTTTTGAGATCCTCTTTACTTTCTTTTGAGACGAAATCTCGCTCTGTCGCCCGGGCTGGAGTCCGGTGGTGTGATCTCAGCTCACTGCAACTTCCACTTCCCGGGTTTAAGCAATTCTCCTGCCTCAGCCTCCTGAGTGGCTGGGATTACAGGCACCCGCCACCACACCTGGTTAATTTTTGTATTTTTAGTAGAGATAGGGTTTCACCATGTTGGCCTGGCTGGTCTTGAACTCCTGACCTCAAGTGATCTGCCCGCCTTGGCCTCCCAAAGTGCTAGGATTACAGGTGTCACCGTGCCCAGCCTGAGATCGATCTTTACTTTCTAACTTTTAGGGAAGGGAGGCTCACAGGCAAGAGGTGACTTGCTGCCAGAAGTCATGTAGTTGGGGGTGCAAAGCCACAAGCACACCGATCCTCCACCTGTGTTTTTTCCACTCCAACCTACTCTGTTGATCCTGAGGACCCCTTTGCATATGGCTTTGTCTATTCCTCTTGTCCTGCCTTTATGCTAATCTGGAGGATTCAGAATGGGTGCCTGCCATGAGCAGGGACTTCTTCCAAGTAGCTCCAGGTCTGTGTTGTTGCTGTGTCCCCAAGACGGGAGGCCACAGAGTGAGTCAGTCACCTCCACGTGAGGATGCTGGTGCCCTGCACATTCTGCCCTAAGAAAGAAGGCTTCCCCTGTGAACCCTCTTCTGATGCGGTCAGGACACGCATCAACAGTTTATAAACAAGATTACAGGAAGCTCGGCTGCCGTTCTACACACAAACCCACCCCACCTAGTGGCCTGCAGAGCTGGGGCAGGTGCTGAAGAATAAGGCCATGAGAAGCTTGTCTTTCTGGATGGAATAAAACCCAAGCTGGTAGCAGACTGACCCAACGTTTTCCAAAGTGGGGATGTATAGACAAATGAGAGACTAAAACCACAGTAGGGGCTCAGAACAATTATAGTGCAAACTCTGAAAACCAAGACAATAAGGCAGGTAGGTGGAGCCTTTGCCTGAAGTGGTCGGCTGGGGTTTGGGAGTGACGAGAAGTCACTGGTTTGAGGTGGAGAGACAAATGTGGGGATCATCATCACATTGAAAAAGCAAGAACGCCTATCCGCATGCCTATACCTATGCTGCTAACCTCTTGTCCTGAAAACTGTAGTTGGGAAAGTTGGCAGAGGACACTAAGCAGTCAGTACTGTTGTTATATTATTACTGTTATTATTGGGACTAGTAGTAAATAGAAAGACATAAGTCAAAATGATATTTATAGTTTGTCTTTAGTAGTAGAAGAAACTGAGCTTTCTGGCATACCAGGATATTCCTGTTGTGTGAGAACTCATGGTTCTCAAACTTTGGTGGACATTAGAATCCCCCAGAGGGCATATCAAACCACAGATGCTGGGTCCCACCCCCAGAGTTCCTGACTCTGTAGGTCTGATGTTAGGGCCTGATAATTTGCATTTCTAACAGGTTCCCAGATGATACTGATCTTACTGGTCTGGGGGTCACACTTTGAGAACCAGTGGTTTATACCATCAGGCGCTAGAGAGAACTCAGTTTGTTTCAGTGGCGTAGGTTTATAATTCTAAGACCCTCTTACCTACAGCGTAATTGCTGGCTGCCTAGAGCAAGCCTTTGTGCCACTGGAAACTGCTCTTGTCATTACTCATCATGACTATGTTTCAGATTTTCAGTGCTAACCACCTCAAAGTCTTGAGTTGCTTGCTGTAAGGTGTCTCTCTTACAGTGGGTGTGGTGGGTCACATAGATGAAGTGTAAGACATTGCCCTGCCCTTAAGCAGATTAACCTAGTTTGAGGGTGGGACAAAAACACTAAAGAAAAGGGCACAAAGAGATAATTTAGTGTACCCAACTTTAGGAGTTGACTCATTCCAAGGTGAGAATTCCTGGGGGGGGTGGTACGGTCAGGGAAGACTTCCAGGAGGAGTTGGAACTTGAGCTAAAGCAGGAGTAGGATTTGGACAGGCAGATGACCTCCCAGTGTAGGCAAATAGGGCTAGCAGAAGCCCAGAGGTGGGAATGAGTGTGTTGGGGTGTGTCTGCTGGGAAGCAGAGTACATTTGGGCAAGTAGAATGGTGCTAGGTGGTGAAAGGCCCCTGGGGCCCGGCCAAGGAGCTCAGGCTTGATGGGAAGGCGAATATAATCTTGAGTAGAGAACATGATGATGTTGACATTTTAGGAAAATATACTGGGGGATTTGGGGTGTGAATTGGGAGTATAGGTGGAGGGCTGAAAACGAACACAGATCAGGAGGCTGTACTAAGTGGATTGGTCTGTAAAAGTCTAGCTCAAGAGGGTGGCAGGTAATGAAGAGACTAGCCCAAGTCCATTCAGAAAACATGTGCTGCAGACCTGTGTATCCACTGTATTCGGTGCCTGGGGGTACAAGGCTGGACAATTACAGTCTAGTGATGAAGAATAATATATAGAGAATTTCAGTAAAATGGACTGAATCCCATGATAGAGGTGTGCACAGGAGCTGATGTCCAGGACACACAGAATGTCTTGAGGGGAAGGATCAGTTGTGACAATAAATTCTGTCCAACTTCCCTATGCCTCCTTTTAACAAAGTGGTCTTATATTTGCAGACTGAAAACGGGATCCTACCCTTTCCTCCCCCTGTCATCTGTGAGGCCCTTGATGATGCTGTAGACCTGTGGCCTGTCCCTCAGATATACCCTTGATTGGATATCAGCAGTGCACTGCTGTGTTGGTTAGGGATGTCCATGCAGGTGTTTCTTCTCATATTCTTACTTTTAAAACACAGGAAATTTTAAAAGGAAAAGTTTAAACTGTTTGTTATCCTCATGCACTTTTGCATCTGTGTTCTCTATTTTTTGGCCATACGAATGTATTTAAAACAAACCAAAAATTGAATCAAGCCATACATATCGTTTGTGCATGTTCACTTATTGTTATTCTATGAACACGTCTCTCATGATGTTCGTGCTTGCCATTTTAATGTTTATATAATTGTCTATTGCATCCAGAATATCAGATTGCCGTAGCCTTTCCTTAATGGAGAATCCTTAGCCTGTTTCCAGCTTTTTCTTGCCTGTGAAGCTATGTTCTTTCGTTTGAAGTCTCTCTAGAGCCTAAATTCCCAGAATACATTATACTTGGACTCAGATAATCTGATTTTAAGTTCTAGGTCTGGGGCAAATTGGCTCTGTGACCTTACCTCTCTGAGTCTCAACTTCCTGATCTCTATAAGGTAGGGAGAGCACTGACTGTGCAGGGTGCTGAGGTACAGTCCAAGACCACTATATGAGAAGTGCTTCATAAAGAACCTACATATAGCGCAGAGTTGATATGACCTGGTGAAAGCATGTCAGTATTTTTATGATTCTTATTTTTTAAAAAACGGAGATATAATTTATATACAATTCACCCATTTATAGTGTATAATTCAATGGCTTTAATATTCAGAGTTGTATGACCATCATTATAATCAATTTTAGAACATTTCATTATCACTCAAAAAACTCCCTTACCCATTAGCAGTCACTCCCCACTTCTCCCAAATCCACTAACCCTAGGCAACCACGAATCTTCCTTCTGTCTGTGGATTTGCCTATTGTAGACATTTTGTGTAAGTGGAATCATACAACATGCGATCCTTTGTGGCTGGCTTCTTTCACTTAGCATAGTATTTTCAAGGTTCATCCATGATGTAGCAGGGGTCAGTACTTTTTTCCTTTTAATTGCCAAATAATATCAAGTTGTGTGGCTATACCACCTTTTGTTCATTCACTAGTTGATGAACATTTGGGCTATATGCTCTTGACATGTAGTGTTGAATGGCACATAGCAAACATAGTCATATGCTTCGAGATAGTTGATGTGTCAAAAAGTTGGACTGTTGGTCCTTTATGTAGCATTTAATAATTAAACAAACTGCAGACATCAGGTAACTGTTAGGAGAAGCATCATAGAGCTTTCCAAGGGGGTTTTGGGAAACTCCTGTGCAGAGTAAGACTGTCCCCTCCAGGAGGGGGACCTGCGCCTGCCTTCCCAGCATTGACTTTCTCTGGGGCTCGGAGATCAGGAGGCAGGGGAGGCTTTCTACTGACCCTTAGAGGTGGAGAGCTCTGGCTAGAGCTAAGACAAAGTGTGAGCAAGGGACAGGTTGCTATGACAGGGGAGAATAAGGAAGATTGGGGGGGCACTGGAAACTGAGTGGGGGGCCAGAAACAGGCTGAGGGGAACCTACACCTTCTGGTCATTTTGGGGAGAGTGAGAAAGGGTTGTGTGATGGGGGGCACGGTAAAGTGAGAGTGGGCCCACCACTGCCGTTAGCTCCCCTCCCCCCCCGCAGCCTGTGCAGGTTTTTCCGAGTAACGTTTGCATTTCAGTGGTTTCCTGGAGTCAGGCTCCCTGTGGGTGGGAGGGAAGAATAATGTCCACTTCCTTCTTGGCTACCTGCTGGATTGATGTAATCTGTACTTTGCCTCACCTCCTGCAGCTGCCAGGCCTTCCCCTGACAGGCACCAAGGCTGAGTCGTCTGAAACCTGAGGCAGGATGAGGGGGAGAAGAAAATGGGGCCACTTGACAGGAGACCTGTCTGGTCCTGTACCTGTCACTGCCCGGGAGAATAGGTGACATGAGAAAGTTCCTTTCCTTTGCCGGGCCTCAGTTTCCCCATCTATAAAGTGAGGTGGTGGTGAGAAATTCCTTTTATTTCCATGGTTCCATGAGGTTTGCCAAGTTTTGTCGTATACTGGGGGATGTCTGACATCTTTCTTGGTTGGTTCTGCGCAGCTTTGGTGGAGTGGGAATGGAGTTGGGGGGGTTCTTGCTTCTCTTGAGCATCCTAATGTAGGTGATGATGTTGTTCATCCTTAGCTGGGGGTTGCCAAGGGCTGACATACACTATATAGACCAGGACACAATATGAGGAGAAGTAGTCATTTTGCTCCCTGACTCGTCAGTCTGGGGGCCAATGGCCTCTGATGGCAAGGGCTGACACTCTGCCTCCTGGGCTGTTTTTTGGTAAATTGGCAAAACTACATGTGTCAGAACTTAGGTGAGTACACATCTTGGTGCTGCTTCAGTGGCAGAGGGGTCAGGTTGGCCTAGGAAAGCTGGATGGACCAGTGTGGTAAGCTGAGACCACTCAGTGTGGGTTGGTCCTGATACCCTCTCAGGAGTCATGGAATGCCAGGAGATGCCCGTAGGGAGAACCATGCTGGGCAGGCTGGGTTTGCATGTGTTGCAGAGGATTTTATTCTATTTATCTATTTATTTTTGTTAGAGATTCTGGCTGTATCATCCAGGCTGGATTGCAGTAGTGCGATCATAGTGCACTGCAGCCTTAAACTTCTGGGCTCAAGTGATCTTTCCACCTCAGCCTCTCAAGTAACTAGGACTACAAATGTGTGCCAACATGCCCAGCTAATTAAAAAAATTTTTTTTAGAGACAGGGTCTCACTATGTTGCCCTGAATGGTCCTGAACTCCTGGCCTCCAGTGATCCTCCCACCTCAGCCTCTCAAGTAGCTGGGATTACAGCCATGCACCGCCATGCCCAGCCATGTTGCAGAGTTTCACGTGGGTTGAATCTGGTTCTTCTCCCAGATCTAGTCTTTGTGTTCACTTCTTCTCCTTTGTGGGCAAGACAGTTTTTTTGTTTTCCTCCCCTGCCCACCTGTACCTTGGCCATCTGTCTCCTAATGTTTGCTGTTGGCCTTGGGCATGAGGGACTCTGGGCAGATTGGTACAAGCCCATTCCCATATTGGGAGGGCACGTGGCTGTCTTCCCCACCCTCTGAGTTGTTTCAGACATTCCGTTTGCACATCTTCTCCAGCACCTGCACATCTTTCCTAAACTGCACATGGTATTCCTGGGCTGGCGTCTATGACTTAGGTCAAGGGAAGATAAGTTTCTGCCTCTTGTAGCTAATATCTGTGGTGGCTAAACTTACCAAACCCTTGATCAACGCGCAACCTCACACACACAACCTGAAAGCGAATCAAAGGGTTTGAAATTACTGCTTTTTGGGAAAATCTAGGTAGGATGACTTGCCCTAAGCTAACTGGATACCCCCTCCTGAGAGGAGCCCCCTGGCTTCCCTGAGACCACATGACAGAGCACCACTCAAGGATGGGTACTGGATTCACTCAGACATGTCTTTGTCTTGTCAGACCCACAGTCTTGCATCCTGAAGTGGAGGCTTGAGGCCAGAGCAGGACAGCAGGTGGATCAGCTAAGCTTTGGGCTCAGTTTCCCCTGTTTGGAAAGTGGGGTCTCTGCTAGTCACCTTTCAGCCGTAAGTGCTAGGAGGATTAGGTAAGAGAGTGTTTTGAAAGCTCATGAAAACCTTCATCTCAAAGGAACTCTGGGAGTGGAAGGAATTAACGTTTCAAAGGAAAGAGAAGTCGTCACTGACTTTGGCACTGAAGCCAAGAATTTGAGGTCAGAGAACAACCTGTGGCTGCTGAAAGGGAGGGTGTGGCTCTCAGAGTTATAGGATCCTTGGGTTGTGTCCTTGGATGACTCAGGAGCAGTGCTACACGTGCTCAGTGCTTTCGTATATGTGCCCTCGAGTCTGGGTGAAAGCCCACTGTCAAACCAAGGGACCCACTGTGGGATTATTGTTATGCAAGCTAAGGGGAAAGACACCACCAAACCAGCCAGCAGATTCCATTGAGGCCTAGCAGAGGCCCTTACCTCCACCCCAAAGAGGGGCAGTAATGTCTTTGAAAGTCTCTATCCCACTAAGATGCTCAAAGTCCTCAGAGCACTTGTCTAAACCAAGCTGCCCATCCAGGCAGAGGTATCAGCATGAGGCAAGCCATGGATTATGACGAGGATTTTTTTTTAAAGTGAAAGTCCCCCCTGTTGAATTAATGGATCTAGGCGTTGATCATCAGAAGCTGATTAATATCACAAAGAGAGCCACCGTTAGGTGCCTCCTGATGGGAACACACAGTACCACAATGATAGGGTCTTGCCAGAAACTCAAACCTGAATCTGATCAAGCCTCTAGATCCAGCTACTCATTTACAGAAGATACAAGGGACAGAGGAACATGTAAACAATATTGGGAGGAAGTGGTCAATAAAATCCAGACTGTGAGAAATTGTGTAGGTCAAAAGACCTGGTGTTTTTGACAAATGAAGTATAAGAAAAGAGAAAAATGGAGGAATGGAGAGGAGCTGTGGGAAGGGGAGAGGGAGACCAAGAGAGAGAAGAACCTGAAGATTAAAAGAGGCTTAAGAGACATCTCAATTGCAACATGTGACTTTCCTTGGGTTTTGATTTGATGGAACAAACTGTAAGAAAAAGTTTAAGGCATATGGGGGAAAGATGAACACCAAATGGATATTGATGACATTAAAGAATTATTGTTAACTTTAAAAGGTGTGATAGGCTGGGCGCCACGGCTCATGCCAGTAATCCCAGCACTTTGGGAGGCCAAGGCAGGCAGATCGCTTGAGGTCAGGAGTTTGAGACCAGCCTGACCAACATGATGAAGCCCCATCTCTACTGAAAATACAAAAATCAGCCGGGTTTGATGGCATGGACCTATAATCCCAGCTACTAAGGAGGCTGAGGCAAGAGAATCGCTTGAGCTTGAGAGGTGGAGGTTGCAGTGAGCCAAGATTGTCCCACTGTACTCCAGCCTGGGTGACAGAGTGAGACTCTGTCTCAAAAAATAAAAATTAAAATTAAAAAACTAAGGCCCAAGAGAAGATGGCTGATTTGCTCTTGATCACTCAACTGGTTAAACCCAGGTAGTGCCACCACGGGTCAGCAAAGAAGTAGGCAAATCCTGGTGATGCCGGAAGAATTGGATGCCCTGTAAGGACATTATTTTGCAGTCTGCAAAGTGTGTCTAGGTCTCTGCCAGAGCAATGCAGTGCCTATGATAGAGTGCCGGTGCTAAACCTTCCCACTAATGCAGATCAGTTTCACATCCTTTGCAAGTGTTGCTATTCCAAGTTTTTCCTCACTTGGCCACTGAAGAGGGACAGAATCTAGAGATGTGCTCTGAACCAAATCCAGCCTTCAGAGCTAGAAGAGAAGAGCCAGTAGGGGTTGTCTCTACATTCTAGCCTCAAAGACTCTCCCCCTAGACCAGTTCCAACCCACCTTACCTCATTGCCTCATTGCCTCCAACAACCCTCTTTAGCCTCCAATTCCTGCTCATTCCTGCTTTGGGTAAATAAATGAAAGAGTCAGTCTTAATGCTACCCCACCACCTCTGCTCCCCCCCCCACACACACACACACACACACACCCCCCCACACACACACACACACTGTGTTTCTCTCTTCCCCCTCCCTCTGCTGCTGGTTTCATTAATTAGGCGATTCTCTGTTTAAAAGACCCAAGACTCTAAGAAATAATACTTTAGAGATGAGATGACAGTCAGTGAGTTTATTGGGTGGGTGAGGGGCACAAAGCCCCCTGAACCCTTACCAAATAGCTGCCTACTGTATCTGCATGCGAGACTGTTGGGAATTCATACTATCATCCCTTGCATGTGTGTGGCCTTTTGCAGTTTACAAAGCATGTTCACTTGCATTGCTATGTGAGCCTCATAGAAACCTCACATAGGTAGACATTAGCCTCATTTTACAGAATAGGAAACTGGAGCTGGAAGAGTTTAGTATGTGTTCTGGTAAGTCCTCCAGTTGGTCATCCGTCCATCCATCCATTAATTAATTACAAAATATTTTTTACTATTATGTACAAATTATGCTGATATATGCTATAGAAGACACAGGGAAAATAGAAGAAACTGTTAAGACCTTTCAAAATCTGTTCATCTTTAAAACATATTTTATTGAAGGACATACATTATTTATTGAAGGACATATATTATTTATTGCTAGAGCATGTAAAGCTCATTTGTGTTTATAATAAGAAGCCTCACATAAAAAAGGAATTTCTGATGAACTCCGTTAATAAAAAATGTTTTAAAGTAGCTTATCCTTTCCTCTCAACACTGTGGTTAATCTGCATTGAGTTGGGACATTTCCACCAGATGTGGATCAGAGGCACCACCTTGGAGGTTGACTGTGCCACTCTCCCTGGGGTTCTGAGCTGGCTCTTCTGTAGTAGAAGTTGGCGTCACCTGTCCCCATGGGCCTCCCAAGGATTTGTGAGTATAAAATGAGAGGATTCATGTGAAACCACTTTGCAAATCATGAAGTTGCTCTTCAAGGGCTACTTATTCACAGAAGGAGTCACTCAATAGATATTTATTAATTCGTGTTTGCTCATGATACTGTCTCTACCAATTTTCAGCAAAGAGGGTTAGCGCCAAAGGAAATGTGACATGAATATTGGGATGCCTAGGATTCTGTTAAGCAGTGGATTGGGGCCTTGCCATAATATTTTCAAAAACAGCACTTCTCAAACTTTAATGTGTACATGGATCACTTGGGAGTCGTGTTAACACACAGATTCTGATTCAGTAGAGCTGAGATGAGATCTAAGATTCCACTTTTCTGACAAGCTCCCAGGTGGAGTCAATGCCACTGGTCCAACATTTGAGGAGCAATGTTCTTAAGGGTGCATCTGAGAGGAGAGGAGGGGAAGTACAGCCCAGGGCCCCTGGGGTGGGGGAGTGGGACACACTGCTGACCTGTTTGTGCCATAGGGGGAGATTTCTAGAAAGGTCTTCTTGGGAGTGCTGATCGCTGCTCAGTAGCTCCACTCCCTACCATACTCATCGAGTGGGAAGAGGCTGTTGTCTTCTCAGGCTGTGTATTTGCTCTGAATTTTGGAGAGAGAAAATGTATATTGTGAGTGCTTGAGGCCCATCTGGGGGTAGGAGGAGGAAGGAAGGAGATTGCACCATCACATACGGTCACTGTTCTTTGTCCGGCCAAGCTGCTTGGGGAAACACGGTTGGCCGATGATCTAGAGAAAGCAGATCGAGCCAGTGCCTGCCTTCAGCATCTGATGGCGCAGGGCAGCAGAATCCATTGCAGACTAGAATTTTTTTGTTTTTTTTGGCAGGTAGTGGAGGTGGTTAAAGAGTGTTGACTCTGGCTGGGTGCGGTGGCTAATGCCTATAATCCCAGCACTTTGGGAGGCTGAGAGGGGTGGATCACCTGAGGTCAGGAGTTTGAGACCAGCTTGGCCCACACGATAAAACCCTGTCTCTACTGAAAATACAACAAATTAGCTGGGTATGGTGGTGCAAACCTGTAATCTCAGCTACCTGGGAGGCTGAGGCAGCAGAATCACTTGAACCTGGAAGGCAGAGGTTGTAGTGAGCCAAGATCGTGCCACTGCACTCCAGCCTGGGTGACAAGAGTGAAACTCCATCTCAAAAAAAAAAAAGTGTTCAGTCAAGTGTTTTGAAGAATGGAAGGATTGGGGAGTAAGCAATCAGAGGGTGCCCCCCCTGCCTTTATTTTACATTCATCAGACACTTTTTGTCAGCACCTATTCCCAGCTTGCCAGGCCCTGGGCACCCTCATGTGGCTCTCCAGCACCCCAAAGACCTCCACTGTGCAGCCATCTTGATCTGCCTTCCCCCTGAGTAGCATGGTCCTCCACACCCCCAACATCATCCCTTTTCCCCTTACACTGAAATTTCCCTTTTTTCCCCTCCATACCTGAATTCTGCCAACTGGTAGGAAAGCAGTCTGATTCAATTAAGTCATATTAAGGAATACATGGCTACTGATCCAACCATCCATTAGTTGTGTTTTTGTGAGTTGTGACCTACAGGGGTTCTTCCCTAGTTTTCGCTTCCTAGTCAGAGCCTATACTTTAGAGAGAGGCTTTGTAGAGGTCTCTTTTGCTATAGATGGTGACACCTCAGGAGTCTAGATGTGGGGGAAAAGTCCAGGTATGCTTGGTACAGGCGTTTGTTCAGGGAGAAAGGTTTCTTTGCTTCACAGCAAGCAGGCCCCAGTAAAAGTGGGAGGCTGTGTTGGAAGGGGGAGTTTGCTGTAGTGGTGTGGTTTTTACACAAAGTCCTGTGGTGCAGACCTTGTGTGTGTATGTGTGTGTGTGTGTGTGTGTGTGTGTGTTTGTGTGTGTGTATGTGTGTTTGTGTGTGTGTGTGTGTTTGTGTGTGTGTATGTGTGTTTGTGTGTGTGTGTGTGTGTGTGTGTGTGTGTGTGTGTGTGTGTGTGTGTGTGTGTGTGTGTATGTGTAGTAGTAGTAGTCAAGCAAGTGCTTTGTGTCATCCCCCTTTCAACCAAAGCAAAGATGCTTTGATCCATTTTGTACATTAAACATCTATGTAAGGTTTACTTGAAAACATTCTTGATCAGGCATGGTGGCTCATGCCTGTAATGCTAGTACTTTGGGAGGCCAAGGCGGGTGTGGATAGTTTGAGCCCAGGAGTTCAAGACCATCCTGGGCAACATGGCAAAACCCCCATCTCTACAGAAATATAAGAATTAGCTAGGCATGGTGGTTGTGTGACTGTGGTCCCACCTACTCAGAAGGCTGAGGTGGGAGGATAGCTTCAGCCTAGGAGTTTGAGGCCTCAGTGACCTGTAATTGTGCCACTGCACTCCAGCTGGGGTAACAGAGCAAGACCCTGTCTCAAAAAAAAAAAAAGAAGAAGAAGAAAGCATTCTTAAATACAAGAAGACAAAAATGGTGGCCTCTGGCAAGCAGAGCTGGAGCAGGAGAGGAATGGGGCAGGGGACTCTTTTTTCCATTATAAGGCTTTTTATGAAATTTCATTTTTACTTAGCCATGTTTGTGTATATGATTCTGCTAAAAGATTTTAAAATAGTGAAAAGGAAAAGACCCCTATTGATGGAACAAGTTTGGAAATCCTTGCTGTTGTAGAAAGACACAGGAATAGGAGTAAGAGACATGGGGTCCCAGGCTGTGTGACTATGCACTGCTTTGTGACCTTGGTCAAGCTTCTGTGAGTGTTCCTTAGTTGTGAGATGGATCCTTCCTCTCCCCCTGTGGCTTGACCCTGCAATTCCATGAGAAGCAGCTGTTGGCAGCTGTAGGGGGCAAAACTGTCCTCTCAGTCCCCACGTGCCCTGGAAAGGCTGGGGTCTGATGCCTAGCCCATGGATAGTCCTGACCCCTAGCCCCAGCTTGGTCAGATAATTCCTGGGCTGGAGAGGAAGAGAGGTTTTGATCAAATTAGTTTGCTTCTTGCTGGCCTTTGGGATCCATGAGAAAATTCCTCCCAGAACAGAGAGTGACAGCTGAAGAGTGAATGGGCGGGTTTCCAGCACAGTATCCGTGCCATGCTCCCGAGCTGAGTTTAATTTGTGTCAAAGTGCCTACTGTGTACTTTGTGTGGGGTAGGGAAGTAAAAAAATTTCACAAAACAGCTCTGCCCTCCAAGAACATGGGAGAGTCAATACATAGAATATTTCCTTTAGGAAAGAGAAGATTTGCAAGGAAGCTGCCTTCTTTCAATATTTTGTGGTTCTTATACGAATGGGACTGCATCTTGTTCATCTTTGTGTTCCCAGTGCTTACAGTCAAGACTCATTTATTCAACTAATCCTCATTAAGCACAAACACACAACAGTGAGCATGCTGCACTGTCCCTTCCTTTCAGGAGACCACAGCCCATGGTGGGATTCGGGGAAGGAGACAGAATAGAGGAGGGCAGGACAAGCTTCGAGGGCGGGGGAGATGCTGAGCTGTGCACACAGAAGGCATTTGCTGTTATGGCTGTGGCAACCTCAGCTGCTCCTGCCTGGGCTTCCTGGCAATTCCCTTGGGTCTCCTCCGGGCATGGGGAGAGACCCAGGTAGCCAGAGAACCCAGCGTATGTGGACCCTGTGGAGTCCCCATCATGGAGGAACAGTGTGGTAGCAGGTGACCTGAGGGAGACAGTCCATCCTTTGGCTCTCCTGGGCCCTGACATGTTGAGACACAGCCTGGCTTCTCCCTCTGCTCCAGAGGGAAAGCCTGGACCTGCCACCTTTCAAGATAAGGTGGAAATGTACTTGTCTGGCCAGACCACATCCATGTGGGAGCCCATGACTGCTCTGTGAGCCTGTTTCCCTGAGGACAGAGGCAATTTTCTGTGGTATTGAGGGGCAGGAAAGGGCAGCCTGCACCCATGGGTAAGAATGTCTGCTCTGACCCGTGATGCTCACTGTCTGACTGGTTCATCCTTCATCGGTCAGAAACCACTTTCTGAGCACCAAGGATATATCAGGCTCTGTGCCGTGTTCTCACAATTCTCAAATTCAGTTTTCTTAACCGACTGTGAGATAAGTGTGTTACTTTCATTTCATAGGTGAGGAAACTGGAGCCCAGAGATCTAAGGAGAAAATCCTATTTCTTGGTGTTTACCACGTGCTGGACGTCATTGTGGGCACTTGTGTGGATCAGTGCCTGAAATCATCATAGCCTATGAGGCAGTTTTCATCCCTGTCTCCCTGATGATGAAACTCACCCCAGGGTCTCACAGCCAGCTTGTAATGCAGCTGGGCTGGAGTTATCCTGGAGTCTTTTCCAGAGACCCCTATGCCCTCGTACTGCTGATTAACCCTCTGCCCCCCTGTGACTCCAGTGTGGGCTATGTGGGTGAGGACAAGGCCAATTGGAGGCAGTTAGTGTGGGAGACTTGATGGGTGGGTTTTCCAGAGGAAAGAGACCATGTTAGAGGCTAGGGTCCATTTTACATTGCAGCTAAGGCCAGGCACGGTGGCTCACGCCTGTAATCCTAGCACTTCGGAAGGCCGAGGTGGGCAGATCACCTGAAGTCAGGAGTTCAAGACCAGCCTGGCCAACTTGGCAAAACCCTGTGTCTACTAAAATACAACAATTAGCTAGGCATGGTGGTGGGCGTCTGTAGTGCCAGCTACTTGGGAGGATGAGGCAGGAGAATTGCTTGAACCCAGGAGGTGGAGGTTGCAGTGAGCTGAGATCGCGCCACTGCACTCCAGCTTGGGTGACAGAGTAAGATTCCATCTCAAAAATAAAACAAAACAAAATAAAATAAATTGCAGCTGAGGTGGACAGAGAACAAATAAATCATGTTGGATATGATACATACTTTTCCTGCACCCTGACAATTAGGCTTGAAGGAAACCTGTTAGGCAGTGCCAAAGCTTTAATGGCTTAGAGCAGAGTTGGAGGAGCTGGGCAGGAGTGGCTGCCCTGAAGGGACCTGGGAGCTGCTAATTGGGGGGTGGTGATGACAGAAGAGATGGCACAGCTGCACTCTGAGCCGCTTGCCTAACAGAGGCTCTGGCGTCTCCTGGGGAGTAGGGATGGATGGGAGTGGTATAGAGGAAGATGTGGTTCTAAGAAGACTTGGACCCGTTCCTTCTGTCCTCACCCAGCCCTCGAGGCTTATAGGCATAGAGAGGCTGGGTGTGGACCTAAAGCCAAATCCTTTGAAGGGTAGGGATGAGGGAATAGGCCACCTGCAAGTGTGGGGGCAGAGGGAGATGGGGTGGCACCATTTTATTCCTGTGGGAAATGCTTTCTGCTCTGCAATCAACTTGGCCATTAGGATCGGCCGTCAGTGATTGTTTGAGTTGTCCTCCCTTGGGCAAAGCCTTTCACACTTTGGGACTCCCTTTAGCCTGTGTCTGTGAAATGGGCTGAGTTCTGTCTTGGAAGGCATGCTCTGCAGCTTACTATCCTTCTCCATGCTTGTGTCCTGGAGTGAACACTGCAGTGATGGCAGCACAGAACCACTTATGATTCCTCCTGCTCATGCATGTTAAGAATTTGAGGCAACCTATGACGAGAGGCACATGGATAGAATGTGAACATAAAAGTGGAAGATCAAAAGCCAGATGCCCTCCAGAAGATTATGAGTTAGCAAATGTGTGATAAGGCCCGGGCATCTCATTTATTTTTATTTATTTTTAATATTTTTGTGTTTGGAGACAGGGTCTTGCTCTGTTGTCAGGCTGGAGTGCAGTGGCACCATCACGGCTCACTGCAGTCTCACGTTCCTAAGCTGAAGGGATCCTCTCACCTCAGCCTGTTGAGTAGCTGGGACTACACACACATGCCACCATACCCAGCTAATTACAACAAATTCAAGGGAGGTAGGGATGAGATCTCACTGTGTTGCCCTGGCTGGTCTTCAACTCCTGGCCTCAAGTTGTCCTCCTGTCTCAGCCTCCCAAAGTGCTGGCATTATTAGAGCCACCGCATCTGGCTGCACCTGAATTTTTCACCAGCTCCTCAAATGATTCTGATACCTGCCAAGTTTGAGAATCCATGCTGCAAAGGAAGAAGAAGGAAATGCACCGAACACCTCAGTCATCATAGTTGTTGTCATTGGCTACCAAGATAACAAAAAGGAAATAAGATTATGACATTTTCATTATCTGAAATGAGGAAGGGTGTCAGTTCTACATGATAGACAGACATCTTTACGGTAATTTCTGAGAGAAAGCCAACATGTGAGTCTTACTATAAAGGACATTACACACATGGTGGATACTTTGAGGTTAGGAGAGAGGCTTGCCTCTCTAAAGGGGTCTTGTGCTGGTTGCCCCACAGCTCTTGCCCACTCTGGGGGCACCAGGCACATTCTGTACCAGGACCTGCTCACCCTCCAATGCCATGCCTTCCTTTAGTCGGCTAACAGGAGGGACATTGCCTGGAGCAAGAGTGCAGTGACTTTGAGTAAAGGACCAGGTAGGGGGACGAGAGATGGCAGTGGGTCCCCTGGGCTGTGCAGTAAATCTGAAGGTGCACCCTGGATGGAGTGACCACAATGTGACCAGCAATGGCAAGAGTCTCACCAAGGCACAGACTTGCTCCCTTCAGAGTAGCCCGAAGGCACAGCAGCTGGGTGATTGAAATAACAGGCAGGAGGAGAAGTGAAGGGAAAAACTTGTTAACACCATCTGATGCTGAGAAAGACCTATAGCTCCTTTAGAAAATAAACCCATAACCACTCTGGCCTACAAGGAAATAAGTTAGGGAAAATATTTTCAACATACTTGACAAAAGGTTAAATATCAAGAATACATAAAGAGCTTTTACAAGTAATAAGAAAAAGGAATAGCTGGGTGTGATGGTGCGTGCCTGTAGTCCTAGCTACTCAGGAGGCTAAGGGTGGAGGATGGCTTGAGCCCAGGAGTTTGAGGCTGCAGTGAGCTATGATTGCGTTGCTGTACACCAGTCTGGGTGACAGAGTGAGACCTTGTCTCAAAAAAAAAAAAAGAGAATCAGGGATATATGCAAAGATTTATATACATGGCTATTTATAACAGTATCATAATGATATTAAAAATTAGAAATGATATAAATGTCCAAAATTGATAATTTGCTTTAAAAACCATGGTTTACCTGTATAATGTGATATTATACAGCCATTTAAAATTAGACATTAAAATAATTTTATTATATGAGGAAATGTTAATGATCTATTGTTAAGGGGAGAATTTTTAAAAAGCAGTCTTTGAAATAGTATCTACAATACCATCCCAGTTACATTAAAAAATGAAAAAACAGGCTGGGCACGGTGGCTCACACCTGTAATGCTAGGACTTTGGGAGGCTGAGGCGGGTGGATCACCTGAGGTCAGGAGTTTGAGACCGGTCCGGCCAACATGGTGATATCCTGTCTCTATTAAAAATACAAAAATTCAAGAGATCGAGACCATCCTGGTCAACAAGGTGAAACCCCATCTCTACTAAAAATACAAAAATTAGTTAGGCATGGTGGCGCGTGCCTGTAGTCCCAGCTGCTCGGGAGGCTGAGGTAGGAGAATTGCTTGAACTCAGGAGGCGGAGGTTGCAGTGAACCGAGATCGTGCCATCGCACTCCAGCCTGGGTAACAACAGCGAAACTCCGTCTCAAAAAAAATAAATATATATATAAAAAATACAAAAATTAGTTGGGTATGGTGGTGCATGCCTGTAATCCCAGTTACTCAGGACGCTGAGGCAGGAGAATCACTTGAACCCGGAGGGTGGAGGTTGCAGTGAGCTGAGATCAAGCCATTGCACTCCAGCCTGAATGACAGAGCGAGACTCTGTCTCAAAAAAAAAAAAAAAAAAAATTAAAAAAAAAAAAAACCCAAGTAAAAAAGATTTTAGTATGTACTGAAAAACATCTGAGAGGGCAGAGACTAAGATGATAATGATGGTTATCTCACAAAGGTGGGGTTAAGGAACATTTTTAGCTTTCTTTTTGTGCTTTTCTGCTTTCTTTTTTTGTTTTTTAAAAAAAAACATATTTCTTTTTATAATTAAAAAAAATCAATAATTTAATTTTTAAGTGACTTTGCCAATGAAGGGTTGCTGCTGCTGCACTGGGGGCTGGCCAAGGGTGACAAGGCTCTTTATCACACTTCCCACTTCTTCAGCTTAGATCATCATTTCTGCAAACATTGGCTGAATACCTGTTTTGTGCCAGGTGCTGAGCTGGGCCCTGTGGGAGTTATAAAGATAACAGCTCTTACTCTCCAGCCTCTTACAGGCTGGTTGATAGTTGAGAGCTGAGATGAATGCCGAGGTCATTTGTTACAGAAATACTTTTGTGGTGTTTGGAGAGTTGAGCATTTTCCTGGGCATGAAGATTGTGCCTGAGATGTGCTCTCCTTCCCTAAAGTCCTGGTCCTCCTTTGTCTTTGAAAATTTAGTTGGCTGACACGTGACAGAACAGTGTCAATAGCCTGGACCCATGGCTGGGCCCTGTGCGGTGGGGAAACCCAGAAACCACCCTGTGTGTCCGTGGAATATTTCATGGATATCAATATGAAACACGATACATGTGATACAGTATGTCACACACTGACCTGCATCAGAGACTCTAGCAGGGGTTGGGGTGAGGACCTGAAAGAGATATCTTGGTCCAGTCCTTCATTTTTGGATGAGAAAACTGAGGCCTCAAGGGAGAAGGAAGCTTGGAAGTTGGTGGTAGAGCCAGGACTCCTAACCCTGTACTTTGCCCATGATATGTAGTCTTTCCCATTCACAGCCCTGCATGTCTGGGAGAGGCAAGCAATCCCGGGCATTTTCAAGTAATGGTGAAGAAATAAACTTGGGATAAAAAATTCACAAACATTTTGAGAAACAGGGACCATCCATCTTAGATGGCTAAGAGTTGACTATACCAATGAAGAATGAGATTCTTGCATCAAGAATCTCTCAGGCCTTAAGATCCAGGTGGACAGAATAAAATGGGCAAGAAATAACTGGTTATGATTCATATGCCATCCACATTCACACACACAGAGTCTTCTGCAGAGCCACCTATTTAGTGTGACTCTTGGGAAAGTAAAAAGGCCTTTCTGTCTCCAAGTCGTCTCACCACTTGCCCCATGTGTGCCTAAACTTGCCACTATTAAAGCATCTTTTTGGTCACAAATGCTGTTAAACTGTGAAGGTGTTACTTTGGAGGGAGGTCAGATTATCCCTTAGGAATCCTTTGTCACCTTACATGAATTATGGGAAGGATCACAGTGGGGTGTGGGCCAGGAAGAGATGCAAGATCACAGGAGATGGGTGGGAGGCAGGAGAGGGGAGGGCAAGTGGGGAGGGAGGTATTCTAGAACATGAATGGTTCACTTTACTATTTTATGAGTGGTAATTCTGTACCCCCCACAGTAATAGCAGAGCCTCAAACCATCCTGGGTTTTTCTGTCTTCTTTCTGCAGCCTTTTTCCTGAATGGCAGCACAAGCTTGTGTTGAAGGTCTTATCCTTTGGTTCAGTCTCCTGGGCTTTGCCCAGGCCATGGACCTGGCTGGCGTTTCTAAGAGGGTGCAAACTGACCTGTTCTGTTGAAGTTCCTTTGTTAATCAAACATATGTCTGACTGTCAGGAATTCAGGTAGTGGTAAGGGTGCCTGACCCAACTGAGCACAACTGGCCCCTTGACTGCTTGTTCTCTCCTTCCCTGCGCTCCCATGAGGAGGAAAGGAAAGGGCAGGTTCAGCTTCCTGGTGTATTTCCTTGAGAAGCAGCCACAACCTGATAGGGAGGGAGTGAGGGTGAGAGGTTAGTTGGGGCCTCCACAGAATGAAGCTTTTGTGTAGCACTCCCTGCCTCTTCAACTGTTGCAGATATTTCTTTCACACCCAGGCTATATTTCCTTTTTATCTGTGTTTGTCTAATCTCTGTGATAGCCTATATAAGCCTTTCAAGTTGTGGGGTGTGTCTTGTTTACAGCACTTAGAACAATGATCAGTAAATGAGAGACAGATGGATGGGTGAGTGGACAGTTAGGAGAATGCATGGGTGGATGGCCGGGTGAGCACATGGGCAGGTGGGTGGATGCTGGATGGTATCTTCCAAACCCAGCATTTCTTCAGTAACCTACATCATGTTGGTGTCTAGAATCTACACTCTAGACAAAGGGAAATATCAGAGGATACTGAACTATGGAAAGATTTTCAGTGAAAATGTTTTTTTATATAGCCAAGTCAAACTTTAATTGAGCCTAATTTATTTCAGGTCCTAGACTTGCAGGCTTGTGCTCACTTGACAATAGCATCGAGATGTACTTAAGTTAAAGACTAGCTGTCATACTTTAGCCCAGCTTGGCCCTGCTAAGTGATTCCTTCCTTTTTGTGCTTTAGGAGTTTTTCTGACCCCCTGTCCCCCGCAAAAAAAAAAAAAAAAAAAATGTCTAGAGGAAGGAAGTCAGTCTGTAGGGCCTGGGAACTAAACTAGTCAGCCTGTAAAAGCAGCTGCTGCGGGCCCACACAGAGCAGCCACCGGTGACTTTTTGCACGGGGTCCATTTATAGGTCAGGAGTCAGTTCCCTGAAGACTCTGGCTCCTGGTACTTAGCCTATGTGTGCTCCTCACCACTGACCCTGAGTTCACCTTGGTTGGAGTGACTTCCTAAACGACTAGATGGTAATACTGAGACGCATCTGCATGTTCTGGTTTTCGTTTTCATTTATGGTTTGAAACTTCTTTGGAATCATCTACGGCATGCTATGCTTCCATGTTACAGAGCAGTACTTCTCTCAAACTGTGTTCCCTGGAGCTTTTGGGGTTCCATGAAGCCCCTTTAGGCCTCATCAGTGGGGGGTGGTCAGTGGCTGGGATCTGGGTGCCTCTCCAAAAGCAGTACAGCTTTTAGATTGTTTTACATATTGGACTTCAGTGAAAGATTTGAGAGAGGGTTCCACACCTCAAATTTCAAAGTCATTGCCAAGGAACTATTTTACAGTAGCAACGAGGTCAGGGAGGGGAAACAGGCTCATGAAATGGGGGGCCTGAATCATTAGCTGGGGAGAAAAGCCCTGTTGGGCAGCTCTCTGCCCCCTTCTGTTTGCAGACTCTTGGCTGGTGTTTCTGTTGTTCCAGACTCTCCACCTGCTGCTGACTTTGCTGCTGTTCCCTGCATGCTTCTTGCTCCTGTCTTGCCCGTCTAGTTCCCAGCACACTGCCCACCAGTCTTTGGCTCCTTACCCTCTTCTCTCTGGCCTGGAACCCTGACCTACTTCCTGCTCTGACCTCAGATAACATTATGTTTCTTCACACTGTTTTGGTTTCCTGCGTATCTGCTCCCTTGCTTGCTCTGACCTTGGGTGAGCTGTCCCCAAGTGTTTTCTGCCTCTTGTTGATGGGATTTGGAGTGGCCTGGCTGGAAGATGGAAGTGTTCGAAAGGGTGGGAGATAAGGATAGGGTCAGCCATAGAGGCTCCACAGTGGAGCCTGGCCAGGCAGAGGAGCAGGGAGGTGGCTCAGTGACACCATCCCCGGGCAGGCTGTGGCTGTGGGATGTGGGTGTGGGCCCTCTTGGATCAGGCTGTCCTGGTTCTTGTGGACTAGAGCTTTGAGCTGCTCCTGCCTTTGAGACACATCGGCTGAAGGTCCCATTCCCCCTACCTGTGGGTCTGGCCTTGGCTGGAAGTTCCTAAGCATTATCCTTGCCCTGTGGCCCTGAAAACTCGCAGGGTAATTCCAGAGGAATAGCGGCTCATCGTTCTGCAGAGTGGAAAGAGGAACTGTGGTGACTATGGTGGGGAAGCAGGAGAAGGAAGCCAGCCTCTGCAGCCCCCTGCTTTGGAATACTTCCCATTTGGTACCTCTCACCTTGGGGGGCATCTTGTCCCTTGGCTGGGCCCCTACATTCCATGCAGCTCTGCCTCATTTCCACCTTGATAGACTGGTGACTTAGGGGCATATCACTCAATGTGTGGACACTTTAGAGTCGACTAAGGGAGGGAAGGAGGTAGACCCACTCAATCCATAGACCTTTTTGTTTTTTTGAGTTGGAGTCTTGCTCTGCCAACCAGGCTGGAGTGCAGCGGCGCAATCTCAGCTCACTGCAACCTCTACCTCCCAGGTTCAAACGATTGTTGTGCTTCAGCCTCTAGAGTAGCTGGGACTACAGGTGTGCACCACCACGCCCAGCTAATTTTTGTATTTTTAGTAGAGATGGGGTTTTGCCCTGTTGGTCCAGGCTGGTCTCGAACTCCTGACCTCAGGTGATCCTCCTGCCTCAGCCTCCCAAAGTGCTGGGATTACAACAACCACACCCAGCCAATAGACCTTTCAAAGCCTTTAGCAGCTTGGCCCTGATAGTTGACAGAACAAGTCTGGTTGGCTGTGGCTTACCATAGAGGGTGGGGGAAGTAGGCAGTAGGAGTGGCTTACCCTGATGCAGGCCATGAGGGGTGTGTTGCCTTTTGAGATAATAGGCGGTGGCTCATGCCTGTAATCCCAGCACTTT
Source organism: Ateles fusciceps (assembly GCA_036589455.1). Taxonomy (NCBI): domain Eukaryota; kingdom Metazoa; phylum Chordata; class Mammalia; order Primates; family Atelidae; genus Ateles; species Ateles fusciceps. Next base: position 1,675,173 of record JAZHEH010001634.1, read on the forward strand.
GGGAGGCCGAGGCAGCAGATCACTGGAGGTCAGGAGTTTGAGACCAGCCTGGCTAACATGGTGAAATCTCTTCTCTACTAAAAACACAAAAATTGGCCGGGCATAGTGGTGCACACCTGTAATCCCAGCTTCTCGGGAGGCTGAGGCAGGAGAATTGCTTGAACCCGGGAGGCAGAGGTTGCAGTGAGCCGAGATCTCGCAACTGCACTCCAGCCTGGGCAAGAGAGCGAGACTCTGTCTTAAAAATCAATCAATCAATCAACCAATAATAAAATCAAGTAAAAGTGAGTTTGCTTTTTACTGTCACCACGTGCCAGCAATTCAAAACAATGTCAAATACTGCTCTTTTCTGGGACGGGCCCCTCTCCTCACTACTTGGTACACACTGCTGGTCTGTTACCTCGAGGGCCTCACTACAGCTGGAGTCAGCTGTGTGGTTCTGCATCCTAGCCCTGCTCCCTGGCTCAACTGCCAAGTCACTTTACTTCTCTAAGCCCAGTTTTCTTCTTTTTTTTATTGGCTTTTTTTTAGAGACAGAGTCTTGCTTGTCCCCCAGGCTGAAGTGCAGTGGTATGGTCACAGCTCACCTGTAGCCTCAAACTCCTAGGCTCAAAGCCATTCTCCCACCTCCGCATCCTGAGTAGCTGACTGCAGGTTGTGCCACCTTGCCTGGCTTTTTTTTTTTTTTTTTTTTTTTTTTTGAGACGGAGTCTCACACTGTCACCCAGGCTGCAGTGCAGTGGCATGATCTTGGCTCACTGGAACCTCTGCCTCCTGGGTTCAATTGACTCTCGTGCCTCAGCCTCCCAAGTAGCTGGGACTACAGGCTTGCACCACCATGCCTGGCTAATTTTTGTATTTTTAGTAGAGACAGGGTTTCACCACATTGGCCAGGCTGGTCTCATACTCCTGGCCTCAAGGGATCCACCCACCTCAGCCTCCCAAAGCACTGGGATGACAGGCAGGAGCCACCATACTTCTCCAGTTTTCTTCTCTGTGAAATGGAACTAAAAATGATACTTGCAAATATTTTAAAAGAGAGTGGCTATGAAATTAGCTTATTAAGAGAAAAACTAGATGTAAATATTGTAACATTCACATTGCTGTACAAAATCTATCCCATGGTGTGACATTTGGGTCATGTCCTGGTTATTCACCCTTGACTATGAAGAATTTGGGGGGGGTGGGGATTAAGCCAGGCTCCTCCATGAACCTTAAAAGCTGAGGATAGAGACATTTCTGAGCACTGAGAAGCTGTTCTACGTGTACTCCTTTTCATGTGAGGACTGGGCAGACAACTAGAGAGCCCTTATGCGGCACCACCTGGGGGCCTGACAAGTTTGGGAATGAGGCCCATCTGCCAGTGACACTGAGCTCTACACAGCCCACTCTGTCCTCCTGGGTGCTGAGTGAGTGAGGAGCTGAGTCCTCTGCCTGGGAAGAGAGGTATATTTCTGACAGAATTGCAGGAGAGTGTGCTGGCAGAAGTGGGTGCTTTCTGTGTCTTGCAGGTTTACTGTCCCTCATGAAACCATCCTACATGACTTTTGTAAGCCAGCCTCAGGCACAGAGTTCCCATCCACCCATGCCTCATGCTATTCTGCAAGGCTGGATGGTAAAGTCCTATCTCAGACATTACCTCATGATTTCCCAAACAACCCTGGGATGTGGGCAGGGCGGGTGTTATCATCCTCACGTGACTAAGAAGGAAACTGAGGCCTGGGGGAGTGAACAGCGTGCCCAGGGTCCTGGCTCATGAGTGGTAGGGCTCTGACTAGATTCCCCAGTCTCCTGACACCAGCTCAGAGTTAGGGATTTGGAGAGTGAAGGGAAGGGCTTCATTCCTGTTTAGAGTTATCCCAGGCTTTTGGAGCCTTCTGACAGGAAGCATTTTTTTTTTTTTTTTTTTTTTTTTGAGATGGAGTCTCTCACTGTCACCCAGGCTATAGTGCAATGTGATCTCAGCTCACTGCAACCTCCACCTCCCGGGTTCAAGCAATTCCCTGCCTCATACTCCCAACTAGCTGGGATTACAGGTGCCTGCCACTACTCTCGGCTGATTTTTGTATTTTTAGTAGAGACAGAGTTTCACCATCTTGGCCAGGCTAGTCTTGAACTCCTGACCTCATGATCCACCCGCCTCAGCCTCCCAAAGTACTGGGATTATAGGCATGAGCCACCGTGCCCAGCTGACAGGAAGCTGTCTAAGGTGAGACCTGAGGTGGCAGATGGAGAAACATGTACTGAAAAGACAGCTCCTTGCCAAGCCCATGAAACTCTGATAGCAGGTCAAGACCAGGAATTGGGCCCCCTCGTTACCAGCCCTGTGCTGCAGTCGACCATGCATAGGTATTGATTGTTGCTATGAGAAGGGGATGGGCGGGGGCAGAGATACTGGAATATGTGTGCATTGCATATGTGCACCAGATTCCAGTATTCCCATACTTTTTAATTTAGGGTTAGCAGTGACCTTCATTAGAGGTGGAATTGCTCCCCTCTGCTCCCTCCCTGGGTGTCATTCTGGGTGGCTCTGTCCTTAAAGTGGACAGGCGCTCGCCTCCTACCCCTCATCCCTGTAGTCTAGCTGGCGACTTCTGTACTGCGGGGCGTCAGCTCCTGGCTGCAGTGCCTTCTGTGTGCAGACAAGGGCCCGTCACCATCACTGTCTTCACCTGCCCTTGGGTTGGCTGCGCCCTCTGATGGGCATACTAGAGCCACGTCAGGTTCTGCTTTTGTGCATCTGCTGAGTACAGTGGCCAGGGAGTGCCTGACTGCAAATTTTCACTCCTGCTATCCTCCAAAAGCTAGAGTAATCTGTCTAGGTTCGTAAATTCGTAACACAGCAGTTACTGTTGAACACCTCAAGCAAAAATCATGCTGATGGGAGAGACAACCCCTCCCGTCTGATTCCCTTTCTTTATTCTCCTGAAATGATCACATCAAAGAACTATGGGGAAGTGTAATACTGAAAAGGAGGAAATAGTCTGAGTAACAGTGGTATAGTTTCTTCATTTGTGAAATGGAGATAATAAAAAAGCTGCTGTAAGTCAGTGTTTTTCAGCCCTGGCTGCATGTCAGAATTACCTAGCAGGCTTTTAAATAGCCCTATCTTCAGGCTGCAGCCCAGACCCAGCAGATCAGAATCTCTCAGGCTGAGACTTAGACATTAGCAGTTTTAAAATTCTCCAGGCAATACTAATGTGTGGCCTGGGTTGAGAGCCACTGCTCTAGGATTAAAAGAGTTGGCTAATTGCTTAGAACAGAGAAGTTTTCACATCTGGCTATGCATGGGAATCATCAGGGGGTAGGGTGGTGCTTTTAAAATTAAACTGAAGCTGGGTGATGTGGCACACGCCTGTGGTCCCAGCTACTTGGGAGGCTGAGGTTGGGAGGATTGCTTGAGCCCAGGAGTTTGAGGCTGCAGTGAGTTATGATCATGCCACTGCACTCCAGTCTGGGCAACAGAGCCAGACCCCATCTCTAAACATAAATAAAATTAAACCAATTCCCTGGTTACACATTCCAGAACATTTGAATCAGTGACTTATATCTCTGGGTGTTTGTTGCTCAGCCTTCACATGAACCACTTATTAGTACCGTGGGCCAACATTACAAATATTTCCAGTCTTCACAATTCTCTGACAGGGAATCCTGATTCCCATTTGACAGATGAGAAGATCTATGTTCAGGCCAGGTGGTGACTTTTCCCAGGTGAAAGCATAAGTCCCTGAGGCCAGGCCTGTCTGGACTTGAAGCCTGGGGGCTGAGTCTAGTACTGGGTGTTCTCCTCTCTTCTGGAAACAGGCCAAGGAGAGGGGGGACACTAGCCAGCAGCCTTGGCTCCCTCTGAGGCCCTCCTCCACAGGTTGAGCAGAGGGTCGTGCCCGAGTGAAGAGAGGTGAGATGAGGGGTGTTGTGTGGTATTTGGTGCCATCTTAGTCACTCATTCTCAAGTTTCTCCCTTTGGGGAGGGGAAGATGCTTGTGCAGTGGGCCTGCCCCAGTCACCACTCATTGCCACAGTTGTCTCGAAAGAGAAAACTTAGGCCAGAAAAGCAAACACTCATTTGCTTTTTGAGAGTCTGAGGAGTTTTTCAGGCATGTGATATAGAAAAAAATGCCTCATAAGACAAAGGGGAAACAATGTCAAGGGGACCTGAAATGCTTAGCTCTAGTTTATAAAAGCTCTCTGCCCCTTCGCAAGTCCTAAGGCTGTCAACACAGTGCAGGGCTGGGAGCTGGGGGATTTGGATGCCAAGCCAAGCCCTGCACCGCCACCCGTGTGCTCTGTAAACCTAAATTTGTCCCTTACCATCCTTTCCCCACCAGTCAAGTAGGAACTCAGGGCTGCTGTGACAAGGTCACAGGGACTCTGAAATGCCAGGCCCTGCCAGCAGCCCCTTGAGGTGTCAGAGGGAGAGGAGAGGCGTGTGGCTGTCTTGACCCTGAGACTCACAGCCACCTGGGCCTGGAAGGTTGGTCAAGTGTTTGTTGGCACCTACCAAGGCACCCGCTGTCCCCGAGGCCCAGAGTGGCTCCAAGAGACCGTATGTGTTAGAGATCACACTGAATGTGTTCACTCTGACTCCACTCCACCTGTGTCAGCTCCTAATGTGTGGACAGCTCAGAGCCAATATTTGGAGCCTAAATAGCTGAAACTTTAGAGTCAGTGGACAGTGTAATATAAATTTGGCTCCACAAAGCCTTCTCTGCCCAGTCTAGCCTCCAGGGTCTTCTCCCTCCCCAGAGCTCCATCTGTACCCATTGTCTGTACCTTTGGTCCCTGCCGCGTAGTGCCCAGCACAGATCCTGGCACAGAGTGGATGCCCAGACAGTGTGGAGTGAATGGAAGTTGAGGGGAGGGAGAGATACATGAATCTGTGTGTGGGAACATCTCTGAGGTGGCTGCCATAGAATGCTCTCTCAGCGTTGGCCTAGCTATTTCTGTTGCTTGTTCAATTTAACTTTGTTGTTATTGCCACTCCGAGTATTTTGAAGACTGTCTCACTGAGGATGATGATAATGATGACATGGTCCAGATGCGGTGCTGTTTTCTGCGGTTGGGCAGATATCCCAAGCATTTCCTTGTATGTAACTTTTACCCCAGAGCCACTAAGAGCATACATCATAAGTCTGGAGTCTGCTTTCCCCTTATTCAGCCATTAAGCTGAACGAGAAAACTTTCTGAATTACCCGAGCAGTGGGTATTTTGGGTAGCAAATACCCTCTGAGGCCCCCCTCCACAGGTTGAGCAGAGTGAAGGGTTTCCAAACGCAGCCCTGGGTGCTAGTGCCTGAAGGGGACTAACAATGGTCTAACTGTGCTATAATTCTCTCAGAGGCTTTGTGGACAACTGTTTGGGTATTTGACTTTGAGGCTTGGCTTTGCCATTGACTCTGCAATGACCTCGGGTGAGCCACTTGGCCTATCCTTCTGCCTCAGTTTCCTAATTGTACAACTCTCTGTTCATACCAGGTCCTCTCACTGTGATGCTCCCCCACTGTGATGATTAACTTTGTTAGGCTGCCTCCTCCCCAAACCCCGCCCAAACTCGGATCCCCCACCAGCCCAGTCTGCTTATGGACATTGTGATTTCATCCGGTAGATCCTAGACTTGGGTTCTAGCCAAGACTTTGCAATGACAAGGCTGTGTCATACTGATCAATAACCTTTCTGGGGCTCAGTGTTCAACTCTGTACACTGGGACTAATACTAACATTCATTCCTCATAGAATGTATGAACGGAAGGGAAGCCCAGTACCTGTCCCATCTCAGCCACAGGTTGTCATCCAGATGGGGATGCAGACTGGAGGCATGACTTGTCCTGTCCTAGAAGAATCACCCTCAATTTGTGTGACCTGGTAGCTGACAGTGGGATCACTTCCCCAGTGAACACAGTGACGACCTAGTCTTGTGGGTCTGTGTCCCCAGTGGTGAGTTCGCCATCGTGAAGAAGTGCCGGGAGAAGAGCACGGGTCTTGAGTATGCAGCCAAGTTCATCAAGAAGCGGCAGAGCCCGGCGAGCCGGCGTGGTGTGAGCCGGGAGGAGATCGAGCGGGAGGTGAGCATCCTGCGGCAGGTGCTGCACCGCAACGTCATCACTCTGCACGACGTCTACGAGAACCGCACCGATGTGGTGCTCATCCTTGAGCTGTGAGTGGGGTCCCCCAGGACCCACAGGGTTGGGGGGCAGCAGGGACAGGCAGGGTGGTGGAGCTCCAGCCACAGGCCCCAGGGGGGCAGTAGCCATGGCTAAGCTCAGCCCGGAGGAGGTGAATTCAATGGTGGGCACATCCCCTCTGCCTCAGTTACCCCCATCCTCCTCCTGCAACTGAGCCAAAGGAGGGGCAAGCTTGCTGAGTAGCTGGGGCAGAGGGCGATGGCCTAAGTCTGGGTTTCACTGGACCCCGGTGATCAAAGGGAAGAAATGACTGTGCTGGGGTCTTTTTCTGGCTGGAGAAGCATGTGGGAAGGTGAAGGGGACAGCGGGTGGGATGAGGCCAGGGGAGGCTGTCAGGGAGGGATGTGTACTATGAGGAGGGGCTCTGTGAAGCTTTTCTTGGCCCTTTCTGGGGGGGAAGTCCACTGCATTTACGTTGTGATTGACACCTTTATTGTTATAATAATAGCTATTATTTAGAGAGTCCTATTGTAAGCCAAGAATTTGCTAGGTGCTTTGTATCTGTTGTCTTGTTCAATCTTTAAAGACTATGATGAGGGAAATGTCTTACTAATGCAGAGAGGTTATTTTGTATTCATTGTGCAAGCCAAGTGCTTCTGTACCTTATTTAATCCTCACAACAATGCTGTCACACAGACACTCCTATTATCCCCATTTTATACACAAGAACACTGAGAGGCCAGGTCACTTACAAGATCTTATAGCCAGGAAGTGGCAGGATCAGGACTTGAGTCCACATGGCTTGTGCAGACAGCTATGAGTGTGAGGCAGGTTTGCCTTATGCTGGCTTAGATGGAATTTGGATAGATCACCTCAAGACTCTAGGGGTTGGCTGGCCACCCTGGTATCCTCCTGGGCAGGTGGGGCTCTGGGATGCAATAGAGTTTGAGTTGGGTTGTGGCACAAGTCACAGTGGCTATGTCCAGTCAAGCAGCAAGGCCTATGTAAAGAATGTTCTGGCCGGGCGCAGTGGCTCACACCTGTAATCCCAGCACTTTGGAAGGCCAAGGCTGGTGGATCACAAGGTCAGGAGTTTGAGGCCAGCCTGGCTAACATGGTGAAACCGTGTCTCTACTAAAAATACAAAAATTAGCCCATCATAGTGGCAGGCATCTGTAATCCTACCTACTAGGGAGGCTGAGGCAGGAGAATTGCTTGAACCTGGGAGGTGGAGGTTGCAGTGAGCCGAGATCACACCACTGCACTCTAGCCTGGGCGACAGAGCAAGACTCCATCTCGGGAAAGAAAAAAACAAACAGAATGTTCTGAGCCTCATAAGCATGTATGCACCTGCTTGGTAGCAAGGGAGTGACAGAATCTGTCTCAGGAATCCCTGATTTTGTGCACTTGGGGAAGTCACCTCAATCCCCTGAGCTTTAGATTTCATCTGTAAAGCAGGCAGCCATCCTTAACCTGCCTGCAGACTGGGGGGATCACCTAACATTTGAGATCATTCTAATTTGAGAACTATGCTCTGGTATTGGCAGGATATAGATTTAAGTAGCAGATGGGCATTTGCATACTCTTGCATTTGATTCTTAAATTATCCATCTCAATGTTTAAATGTATAGAATTGCCTGTGCTCTCTCCTTCGCTAGTTCCCAGTGTGTTCCATGTTTTTCCCATGGACCTCCCAGCTGGTTGGACTAGTGGATGCCTGCCCTGCCTGACCCAGAGAGAAGCTGAGGGTCAGAGGTCAGCATGCTCATTCCCACCAGAGAGTGACAAGTGCACCTTGCTGGAAAGGCTGAGCCACTTCTTTAAAAGTCTATCATGAAAAAAAAAAAAACTAAGCAGGAATGGAAAAGAAACTACATTTATAATCCTACAACCCAAACACAGCTATTTATGTTTTTCTGTGGTTCCTCTCAATCTTTATCCATTTGTATACAGTCATTGTACTTGTATAATTTCCTGCTCTACTTTTCCCCCCCAGTTAATGTAATTCTAAAAATTGCCTTTTCTCTTTTAACCGACTATATGTTTCACTGAATTGCATACCAGTATTTCCCTTCTTAGTCCATTTGCTGTTGCTTACAATAGAATATCTGAAACTGGTTAATGTATAAGGAAAATTATTATTATTTCTCACAGTTAAGGAGGCTGAGGAGTCCAAGGTTGAGGGTCCACATTTGATTAGGACCTTCTTGCTAATGGGGACTCTCTACAGAGTTCTCCAAGGCAGCCCAGTGCATCACATGGTGAGGGGCAAAGCGGGCTATCTCAGGTCTCTCTTTCTTTTCTTATATAGCCCCCAGTCCCACTCCCATGATAACCCATTAATCCATTAACCTGTTAATCCACTAATGCATGAATGGATTGATAAACACAGAGTCCTCATAACCCAATCACCTCTTTTTTTTTTTTTTAAGGTAGAGTCTCACTCTGTCATCCAGGCTGGAGTACAATGGTACAATCCTTGTTCACTGAAACCTCTGCGCCTCCTGTGATCAAGCTATTCTCCTGCCTCAGCCTCCTGAGCAGCTGGGATTATAGGCACCTGCCACCACACCCAGCTAATTTTTTAATATTTTTAGTAGAGACAGATTTCATCATGTTGGCCAGGCTGGTCTCGAACTCCTGACCTTAGATGATCTGCCCACCTTGTCCTCCCAAAGTGCTGGGATTTCAGGCATGAGCCACAGCACCCTGCCCAAATCACCTGTTAAGGGCCCCACTGCCTAATATGGCCACATTGGGGATTATATTTCAATGTGAGTTTGTAGGGCACAAATAGTCATAGCATCCCTATTGTTGGACACATGGTTTTAATTTCCTAGCTTTTAACCATTACAAATTTTATTGATGAAACAACTTTCTTCCCATAATCTTCCCCTTTCCTTTTTACTTATTTCAGCCAAGTCCTCAGGATTTAGCTATGACTAGGCCAAAGGCTGACATTTTTGGGGCTCAATATCCTCGCTTTCCAAGGATAGTACTGGTTAAGCATTACTACCACAGCATAGGAGCGTTGCTGTGTGCCTGCGGCCCTGCCAGCCCTGGGTCATTTGTTTTGAAACAGGTTTCATTATTTATTGATCTTTACAGCTATAAATTGATACTTTCTTATTGTAATTGGCGTATCTTTAATTGCTGGGGGAAATTGCTTGCTTCTTCCTGTTTGCAGAACCCTAGGAGTCGATGGGGGTGGTGGGGGGTGTCGGGTAGATGCTTTTGAGATGTCCATGTGTTTCCCAACGGGGCTAATGGTCAGCCAATAGTTATGTGCCGGCTTCTTGTGAGCTCAGGTGCACCATCTGTAACATCACTTGTCACGCTGGTGGTCCCATGACTTGCTTGGGCCACTGTGCTTTTTAAGTTCTGTCCAGTTTCTGTCTCCCCCTTCACTTCCAAGCTGTCTCATTGTTCTCAGGGTGCCTGTCTATGGATGCTAAGAATTTATGAGATTGGAGAAGACCCAAGAGTTCTAAGACTGTGCCTAACTGTGCCATGTATGGCCAGGGTCTGAGAGGGAGGAGCTCCCAGGAAAGGAGTTTCTGGGCTTTTGTTTTTGTTTGTTTTTTGAGACGGAGTCTTGCTCTGTCACCCAGGCTGGAGTGCAGTGGTGTGGTCTCAGCTCACTGCCATCTCCACCTCCCAGGTTCAAGTGATCCTGGTGCCTTAGCCTCCTGTGTAGCTGGGACTACCGGCATGCGCCTCCACACCCAGCTAATTTTTTTGTATTTTTAATAGAGGTAGGGTTTCACTATGTCAGCCAGGCTGGTCTGGAACTCCTGGCCTCCAGTGACCCACTCACCTTGACCTCCGAAAGTGCTGGGATTACAGGTGTCAGCCACCACCCCTGGCCTCATGGGCTTTTGTGCTTAGACTTAGTGACTCCAGTTAGGTTGGTCAGAAGTCTTTGGCCTCCTGGTCCCCACTGTTCCCCTAATGGGTTAGTGAGTTTGCTCAGTGGGGTTAGTATCTGCCTACTGAGTTGAAAGCTGCCCAGTTGCAGGTTTTATGAATGAGTCCACCCTGATCTCACGGCCCCTCTCAGCAGCTGTTGTCTGGTGCAGGGCTTCCTCCTGCTTTCTGCTCAAGTGGCCAGCAGTAGGAGAACATGCCTGGCCCTGAATTAAATCCCTTTCAGCTGTTATTATCCCATCTGTGACCTCCCTAGAAGCAGCTGCTCTGGTCATGACTGTTGAAGGCAGGACTAGGAAGGATTTAATTGTCTGTGTAAGTTGACTTCTGTATGAGGTACAGAATGTATTCAAAATCTCTGTAGCTTAACTCATGTCACATGTGGAACCTTGCCCTGAAAAATGTAAGTCTCCCTGTGAAGGTTGGACTGGCCTCCCATGGCAGGCCCCTGATTGCTCTGGGGCCTCCTTGATTCCAAACCTGTGGAAAGCAATACCTCGGTGGTTGCATACCAGAGAACTGCCTGGCAGAGTGCTCCAGGGTAGCAGTGATGCTTCCCAGCTTCCCGAATTGAGCCCAGCCTCCTTGGCCCAGCAGCCCTGGCAGCATCTTTCCCCATTGCTGCCTATGCAGATCATTTGTGCACACATTCCCCAAAGAGTCTGAAAAGCATTTCCAGCAGGCATGCCACCCTGCAGGGAGGAAGGAGGCAAAGGTCAGATTCGCAGGAAGGAGATGATCCTGGGAACACTAGAAGAGATGAGGCCTGGCTGTTAGGCTTTGCTTTTCATCTTAAAGCTAAAGAGATGTGGGATGTGAGAGGAAGGAAACTGGAAAGGAGATGGGGAGTGGCTCCAAGGCAGAGGTCTTAGAGAGACCTCTAAGACCAAGGGCAGAAACTAAGTTGTGGCAGAGAAATGGCACCCAGGATCCTTGATGAAAGAGGTGACTGAGCATTAATGTGAATGTCCCAGCCCGGGTATCCAGGACCTAGACAGTGGCAGGTCATCAGCCTCTCACCTTCCTGAGTTTCTGGGGGAGATTCTAGGGGCACAGTGGCTGTTCCTTTTTCATCCCAAGGAGACCATGTCTCACCAGGTCTCCTGCCCAGATCCCACCTTCAAACAAATGACTGATTACCGCCCCCCAAAATCCTCACTCCACCCAAGCCTTCATGTCAGTGGCTTTTGGGAACAGGATACATCCCCATTATATATTTATTTTTATTTTTTTTCTTATTAAAAAATAAAGACGGGGTTTCACCATGTTGGTCAGGCTGGTCTTGAACTCCCAACCTCAGGTGATCCGTCCGCCTTGGCCTCCAAAGTGCTTGGATTACAGGCGTGAGCCACCACGCCCAGCCACATCCCCATTATAAGAAGCTTTTACATTTATGCAGCATTTTATTTCAAGTCAGAATTGTAGGGTTATTATTTATTTAGATATTTGCCCGAGGTCACAGGCCCACACAACCTGGCAGGGGCTGGCAGACTCTGGGAGTTTAAAAGACAAGGGTTGATTTGAGCTGGGTTCTATGTGTTTCAGAGGGGGGCACTGCAGATTTGAAAATTTGCAGAGGGCTCTGGACAGGTCTCTTACAAATGCCAAGGCTTCATTGTCTGTATGATACAGAATATTCTACCTCATGTTGTTATTTTTAATGTTTTATTTCTTTCCTTTGTTCTTTTATTCACAAAACTTCTATTGACTGTCTTGCTTGCATTAGGTGCTGTGGAAGCAAAAATAATCTAGCTGGGGAGAGAGGCAGGTAGATAGTGAAGCCCACTGTGATGAGGGCATGGATGTAGCTGAACAGGGATGTTGGAGGACTGCCTGTGCTTCGAGGCCTTCCGTTTTACATCAGCATCTCAGGCTTTGTAATGTGGAAGGATTGTGGTGAGAGGGACATGTAGTGAACTGGGGCTGAGAAAACCTGGGTCTAAATCCTGATCCTCCCACTTACTAGCTATGTGATCTTGGGCAAGTCACTTACTCTCTTGAGACTTCAGTTTTCTCATCTGAGAATGGGGACGCCCCTTACGATGGATATCAAGCTCAAGTGAGGGAATGTTTGGGAAAGCACATTGAACTGCTGGCAAACTTCAAATAAACTCTAAACCATGCCCCCTTCCACCACTGCCACCCCGATGATGATACTGTGCATGGTGTTTATGTCAAGGACTTTATCAAGGATCTCATAGCGATTCCTCCCACTCCCACCCTCACCTCCAAAGGTGCTAATGATATCATTTTTTTTCTCACTCCCGTTTCACAAGAAAAGCCGAGCCCTAGAACTCTCACATGCCCCACCCCAAGGTGAAGGTTGAGTCTGCTGCTGAAGGGTTGGAGCAACCGTTTTGGCCCTTTAACCCTAGCTTGTAGAGCAGACTCAGGGTTATTCCAGCAGCTGGGAGAGTGTTCCAGCTTCCGGCACCTGCCCAAGGTGGGGGCAAGGGTCAGAGTGGGGCACAGGTTGGCTTCACCCATGAGACACTGAGAAAACAGTGCACCAGCCTAGTCCCCAACACCAAGGCAGCCACCTCACGCCACACCCCGCTCACCCTGAGCAGAGGGGTGCTGCAGCTGTAGCAGACGGTACATGTGCTCAATTGTGCCATCTTATCTCATTCTCTCTTCACCCTTTCAGCTTCCCCCCTTCTGCCTTCTCTTTCTCCCCTCTCTTTTTGATGCCATTGATATGTTGGAAAAACTAGGCCACTTGTCCTGTTGATTATCTCACAGTCTGGATTTTAGACTTATTCCTTCCTCATGGTGTTCTTTAACGCATTCCTCTGTCCCCTGTATTTCCTGTAAACTAGTAGTTAGAGCTAGAGGAGATACCCTGCCTATTGGTGCCTATTCAAACCCTGCCTGTTTGAAGGTGGGATCTGGACAGGAGACCTGGTGAGACAAGGTCTCCTTGGGATGAAGAAGGGAACCACCACTGTGCCCCCTACCTAGTAGAAGTGTAATATGAACCACGTATGTAATTTTAAATTTCCTAGTCACCACATTGACTAAACAAAAAGAAATAGGTGAATTGATTTTAATAATATTTTTATTTAAACCAATATATATGAAGTATTATTTTAACATATAAACAGTATAAAAATTATTCATGAGATAGTTTACATTCTATTTTTCAAACTAAGTCTTCAAAATTCAGTGTGAATTTTCTACTTATAGCACATCTCAACTCTTTTTTGAGATAGGCTCTCACTCTGTTGCCCAGGCTGGAGTGCAGTGGCACAATCACGGCTCACTGCAGCCTCAACCTCCAGTCATCCTCCCACCTCAGCCTCCTAAGTAGCTGGAACTACAGGTGCACATCACCATGCCCGGCTAATTTTTGCATTTTTTGTAGAGACGGTGTCTCACTATGTTGTCTAGGCTGGTCTTGAACTCCTGGGCTCAACTGATCTGACTGCCTCAGCTTCCCAAAGTGCTGAGACTACAGGTGTGAGCCACCGTACCCAGCCCACAGCTCAGTACTTATGCAGTGCAATGCAACGGTTAAAGTGGAATGCAATTCTCCTGAAACAATAAAGTTGTATTTAATGGAAAATATTTTATACCACTTTAGTTTTTAAATTAGAATTAATTAAAATTAAATAAAAGTGAAAAGTCAGTTCCTCTATTACACTAGCCACATTTCAAGTGCTCAGCAACCGCATGTGACTAGTGGCTACTCTATTGGACAGCACATATCTAGAACATTCTCATCCATGCAGAAAGTTCTGTTGACAGTGCTGAACAAGAGGCTTAAGCAGATTTAGGTTCCATTTTTCAGTCACCACTTGTCATAGGTGTTGCTGTGTACTTCCTATTGCCCTGTTTCATGTCCAGTTGTTCTACTTTTCATGATGCTAAGGTTGTTGAGTGGGTCCCGCTGTGCTTGTGGAAATGTTTAAAGAAAGGAGAAAAGAAGACTTTGATGCTCTTTATTTAGGATGGACTAGGGGGCAGGGAATGATCCCCAAAGTTGGGTCAGAGCCATTTTAGCCATAGAAGAATCATCTGGAGCCGGGTGCAGTGGCTCATGCCTATGATCCCAGCACTTTGGGAGGCTGAGGTGGGTGGATTGCTTGAGGTCAGGAGTTTGAGACCAGCTTGCCAATATGGTGAAACTCCATCTCTACTAAAAATACAAAAATTAGCTGGGTGTGGTGGCGGAGGCCTATAATCCCAGCTACTCAGGAGGCTGAAGCACGAGAATCACTCGAACCTGTGAGGCAGAGTTTGCACTGAGCCAAGATTACACCACTGCACTCCAGCCTCGGCAACAGAATGAGACTCTGTCGCAAAAAAAGGAAAGAAAAGAATCATCTGTGATACTCAGTATGCTGTAGCGGTTGAGAGTGTTCTGCTTGGGTTTGAATCCTGACTCCATCTACTACCTATGGGACTGTGGGCAAGTTGCTTAACCTCTCTGAGCCTTTGTTTCTTAAAGTGTGAAATAGAAAAATTATAGTCCTTAGATTGTAGGATATTGTGATGATTAAATGCGATAATGTGCATAAGGCATGTAACATGGAGAATGTGTTCAGTGAATATTAACTACTATTATTGTTGTTATAGTAAAAATACAGGTTTTAAGGCCTCACTGCTGGAGAATCTAATTTGTTAAAGTCTGTGGTGGGACCTGGAAATCTGCATTTCAAAACAGGTTCTCCCTCCAAGTGATCCCAAGGTCCTGGATCCCTTGGCCTAGATCCCTTCCTGAGATCTTTCCCTTTGGGCCCTTGGCTTTATTTCAGCTCCAGAGGAGCACATGCTGGCTGGATACCCCAGCTTCTGTCAGAGGATTGCAAACCAAAAATTAAATTCTAAGCCCCTGAATAGACCCCTGTCTCAGCCAAGGGGATTCCAGAGTAAACCTGAAAACCTTTCAGGCCATGATAGGAAGAGGGGGATTAGACATGCCTTGTTATACTGTCTGCCCATTGAAATTCAGGCACAAGTGACCAGCATTAATATGAAAACCATGATCTTAAGACTAACAAAACAGACTCTTTGCAGCAATAAGATAACAAATTCCAACCTGACTCTACTTATAACATCACATGCCAAATAGCAGGCCCTCAAAGAAATTGAAATATTTTACCCTAATAAATATTTTGCCATATTTTGAAATGGCCCTGCAAAGCTGTCTCTTGTGGGAAGAAACTACACTCTGTGGACAGTCTCTGTTCCTTTCCCTGTTTTTTTTGATCCTGAAGAGATTAGCTGAGAGTCTAGCACCTTTTAAGAATGTGAATAGAAAACATTTGCCATCTATTGCCTCCAAGGGTAGCCACCTGTGAGACTTCATCTACATAATAAAATTCTTGGTCTCCATAACCCTTGTCTTAACCCAGACACTCTTTTCTATTGATTCCAGGTCTTTTGATAATAACTCTTCCAACCAACTGCCAATCAGAAAATCCACCTGTAACCTAGAAGCCCTCCCAACCCCCATCCCAACCTTCAAGTTATTCTGCTTTTCCAGATGGAACCAATGTACACCTTACATTTACTGATTGATTCTGCCTGTAACTTCTGTCCCCCTAAAATGTATAAAATCAAGCTCTTACCCAATTACCTTGGGCACGAGGTCTGAGGACCTTCTGGGACTTTGTCACAGGTCTTGGGCACTCATATTTGGCTCAGAATAAACATCTTTAAATATTTTACAGAGTTTGACTCTTTTTGTTGATAGGATAAACAAGTCCAGTAGGGTTGCCAGATTTAGCAAATAAAAACCTATTTTATCTGGGAATCCTAAATCCCAGGGGAGATTCTTTTTGCCCTGTCACATCAACTATAGTATGCAAGAATGCAGAGTGTGAAAAAGTAGTATCAAACATCCAAAGTGGTATTCTAGAGTTTTTAGAGATTAATATAATTAATGAGATCTTATGTTGAAGTTAGGGGCCATACTTAGATTCTCTTGAGCCCATGAAGGAGCCATGTTTTATAAAGTTAAAGAAAGGTGGCTTTGGGGGCTGTCTTGCCCAGTCTGCTTATTTTGCAGGTAATGAAACCAAGGCCTGCCTGGAGAAGGGAAGTGAGTTGTCCAAGGTCAGTGGCAAGGCTGGAATGGAACCTAGGCCTTTAGCTTCTGGCACAGCATTTGTTCCTCTTTATTATCTGTCTTAGTCCATTCAGACTCTGGCGTTCTGTCCCTGCGCCCCACCCCAGTTAATGTCCTTTTCAAATGTAAAATGCATTCCTTCCATTCCAATAATTCCAAAAGTTTTAATTAATTCCAGCATCAACGCCAAAGTTTAAAGTTCAAAGTCTCATCTAAATATCTAAATCAGATGTGGGTGAGACTCAAGGTATGATTCATTCTGAGGCAAGTTGCTCTTCAGCTGTGAACCTGTGACATCAAACATGTTGTGTTACAAAATATGATGGTGGGACAAGCAGAGGATACACATTCTCATTCTAAAAGGAGGAATGGGAAAGAACAAAGGAGTGACAGCTTCTGAGCCAGTACAAAACCTTGAGAATAATCTCTGGCTTAACGCTCTGCCCTCCAGGCCCACAGGGGCAGAGTGGAGGTCCTGCCCCTGCAGCTTTGGGCAACCTTGCCCATATGACTTTGCTCTCCAAACATTGGCCCCCACCTGAAAGGCAGTTCTCTGCCCAGCGGCCCACCAGCTGTCTAAGGTATCTTTTGAAATCCAGGTGAAGGCAGCCATACACCCACCAGCTTTGCTTGGCACAGAGCATGCTACACTGTTGCCCTCCAGGAGCCACACCTGGTATGTCTGAGGAGTGTGGCAACAGAGTCTGGAGAGGAAAGCCCACAATGTAAGGCAGCACTGGGCAGTGGAGGCCCCTCCTTTGATGTCATTCTGCCCTCTAGGCTCTGGCACTATAGACCTGTGATGGGAGGGGCACCCCTCTTTCACCCCCCACGGTCTCTGAAATGATTCAGGGTCATTCTTCCATTGTCTTGGACAATAGGTCTTGGCTTCTGATTAGATGGCTGACTAATCCCCCTATTGTCTTGAGGAATAGCACCAGGCTTACCTGGAGATCTGTATTAATCTTTTTATCAAATGGTTGCTTGGTCACACCTTTGTTCTTTCCCAAACAGATTTTCTTATTTTTTCCAATATGAGGAGGCTGAGAATTTGTCATACTTTTAAGATTTCTTCGCTTTGAGTAACAATTTTGTCTTTAAACCATTTCTTTTCACATTTTACTATAAGTAAACCAGGACTATAAGGAACTGAGACACTCCTTCAACACTTTGCTTAGAAATTTCCTCAGCCAAATATTCCATTTGTATTGCTTACAAGTTCTACCTTCCACAAAACACTAGGACACACACACAATTCAGCCACATTCTCTGCTACTTTGTAACAAGGATGCCCTTTCCCCTACTGATCAGACCAGTAACATGTTCCTCATTTCCATCTGAGACATTATTAAATTGACCTTTCCATCTATATCTCTACTAATATTTTGTTGATGGCCATTTAGGTATTCTCTAAGAAGACTGAGAATCTCCTCTCTTTGTGATCTCTCTCCAGAACCACACTTATAGTCCATTTATTCATAACAATGTAGGCTTCTTCTAGCCTGTACCCCAAAACTCTTCCAGCCTCTACTTGTTAGCTGATTCCAAAGCAGCTTCTAAATCCATATCTTTAAGGTATCTGTTACAGTAGCACTCCACACTTGGTACCAATTTCCTCTCACAGTTCATTCTGTATAACAAAATAACCATAAACTGGGTGGCTGACAAACAACATAAATTTATTTCTCAAGTCCTGGAGGCTGGGAAGTCTAAGATCAAGGTGTCAGCAGATCTGGTGTCTGATGAGGGTTCACTTTCTCATTCCTCATAGATGGCTGTCTTTGGACTGTAACTTCACGTGGTGGGAAGGGAAAGTGAGCCTTCAGGGGTCTCTTTTATAAAGGCACTAATCTCATTTGTAAGGGTTCTGATTTCATGACTTAATTAGTTCCCAAAGGCCCTACCTCCTAATACCATCACCTTGGGGGTTGGGATTTCAGAATGTGAATTTGGAGGGACACAAACATTCAGGCTATAGAATCTACTTGTTTCTGTCCCCCTGCCACCTCAGGCATATCGGTGGGGGGGAGAGGGCAACCTCCAGGGTGACTGGGACCAGGCCTAGAGTGGGAGCAGAGGCCCTTCTGACAAAACCTCCAGGGTGATTCCTGCCCTTGTGATCCAAAAGAAAGAACAAAGCAAATAGAAGCAAAATCAGTCCCTGGCACTGGTCAGACAAAACCCCAGACATAAGCAGGGGGGATTCTGCCATACAAGGTCCCTTGGGGGGGGGGGGGGGTCATGATCAGGGCTCGCACCCATCAGCCCAGCCTCCTGACATGCAGAGCTGACCAGGCCTGGGCCTCCCCCTTCCCCCGCTGGTGTTTTACAGAGTGTCTGGAGGAGAGCTCTTCGATTTCCTGGCCCAGAAGGAGTCACTGAGTGAGGAGGAAGCCACCAGCTTCATTAAGCAGATCCTGGAGGGGGTGAACTACCTTCATACAAAGAAAATTGCTCACTTTGATCTCAAGGTCAGTAAGGGGAGAAAGGGAAGAGAATCAAGTTTAGGAAGAAGAGGCTTAGTCCTTCCTGGTGTCTTTCCCAGGATGGGCCCAGTGCCCAACAGCCCTCCTCCCTCGTCTTACACTGAAAATCCCTGAGCTCCTGGGAAAGAGATGATATCATGGAGATGTCCAACTTCTCAGTTTCATTTCACGTAACAGGTTTTCTGCACACAGCTGACTGCAAGGAGCTCCTTAAATAAGACTTAAGGCACTTTATTTCTTTCAGGGAGCAGGGGGAACAAATACCTTCTAAATAAGTAGACCAGTGACAGGAAACTTGAAACCAAACATATTTCACAAGACTGAACTTTTCAGTAACAAAGAGCTGAGTCCTGAGTGGGCAGAACTAGAAGTGTTTGGAGGATTGCAGAAGTTGGCTGGCTCGCCAGACCCATTCACAGTGCAGCCTCCATCATCCCTTGACCAGAGCTTGTAAATCCTGAAGCCCTGGGACCACTGGCTGCCCTCCCTGACTCACCACCCCCACCCTGCTCCAAACTGTGGCCATAAAACTGCTTCTAGGGGCCACTGATCATTTGTGGTAACTGGTATTAAGGGTTGAGAAAGTTCACTGTGACCACATAGGACTTCATAAAGCAAGAATGTGGTCAGAGTAGAAGGATCAGTTCCCTTAGTAACTGAGCTCAGTTGCATAGACTGATGAGCCTATACGGATACTTAAAGGTCCTCTAACTTGTGATCAATTCTATGACCTGTTTGCTGGGCGATCCCTTCATTTCTCTATGCAGAAATCCCTGTGGTCTTTCAACCATGGTGCTGGGTACCTGGGTATTGCTGCAAATACAAAATTTACTGAGGCTGTCTGAGATTACTTCTCTTTTCCAGGAACCTTAGTGTAGGAGATAGAAAAACCAACAACTCTAAGTACTATGCTAGCAGGAAGCCCATGGTGGGTGGGAAGCCTAAAGGAGGGGACATCTAAGTCCAACCGGGGTATCAAAGAGGGTTCCCTGGAAAAAGTGCTATTGAGTTGAGTTCTGAAGAACTGGCAAGAGTTAGAAGAAGGAAAGAGCCTTCTAAGGAAGATAGGTCAGCAGAATACATGGTCATAAAACAGCGCAGTGCATTCAGGGAAGTACAGGCATGGGAAGTGTGTGCTGAGTGGCTGGGGAAGAAACCAGAATGAGTGCAGGAGGCAGACACAAGGGTCTGGGAGCTAAGCCAAGGAGCTTGCACTTTACCCTGAGAGATAGGGGTTCAAGTGAGCAGAGAAGTGAGGTGAGCATATACATGTTTCAGAATGATCCCTCTGGCTGGGAAGATGGATAGGCTGGAGCCCAGCTAGGAGGCAAATGCAATAATCTAGGTAAAATGTGAGAAGGGAACAGAGTCAGGATCTTTTGCAGAGGTCAGTCTGAGGATTGATTAGGTGCCTAATTAGAGGTAGAGATGAAGGAGGGGGCAGAGTTCAGGATGACACCCAAGTTCTGGCTTGTGCCCCCTGGCCCAGAGAGGGGATGGCATGTCCATTGTCTCACAATGCCTATGCCAGGGCATGGGCTCAGTTCCCATGTGAGTCCCTACCCCAGCTCTTACTCTACTCTGCCTGATAGGGTGACCCTCTTGGTCACCCTATAGCTTGATCAGTCCCCTTAGCATGGTCCCCTTTCCTTATGCTGATTGTCACTTTTTTTTTTTTTTTTGAGACAGTCTCGCTCTGTCACCTAGCTGGAGTGCAGTGGCATGATCACGGCTCACTGCAGCCTTGACTTCCTGGGCTCAATCTGTCTGCCTGCCTCAGGCTCCTGAATAACTGGGACTACAGGCGTGTGCCACCATACCTGGCTAATTTTTGTACTTTTTGTAGAGGCCGGATCTTGCCATGTTGCCCAGGCTGGTCTTGAACTCCTGGGCTCAAGTGGTCCACCTGCCTCAGCCTCTCAACAGTGTTGGGATTACAGACACTGTATCTGGCCATAATTGTCACAGTTTTTTGTTTTTTGGTTTTTTTTTGAGATGTGGTCTCACTCTGTCACCCAGGCTGGAGTGCAGTGGTGCAATCTCAGCTCACCATAGACTTGACCTCCCGACTCAGGTGATCCTCCCACCTCAGCCTCCCAAGTAGCTAGGACTACAGGAACATGCCACCATGACTAGCTAATCTTTGTATTTTTTGTAGAAATGGGTTTTTGTCATGTTGCCCAGGCTGGTCTGGAACTCCTAGGCTCGAGGAATCTGCCCACCCCGGCCTCCAAAAGTGTTGGGGCTACAGGCATGAGCCACTACACCTGGCCATCACAGTATTTTTTAATACCTCCAATAGACATCTTGCAGAGATTTGCTGAGGTGTCACAGGGTAAAAATTGGGGTCACCAAGGATGGTGAGGCCAGGGCAGGCCTTTGGACCTCAGGGGGGTAATAGCAGGAAGTGGTCTGCGTTGATTGTACCTGTATCACCTTCCTGGTGCTTCTATGGACAATTAATTTGTTGTTTTCTTGTGTCTTTGCTGGCTCCAGAGACCAACTTCAAAATGGGCTCCTTTGTCTTTTCTGGAATGGGTCTGGTGGTAGGAGTGGCTGGAGCCCAGCAGGCACCAGTGACTGCAGCAGGTTCATGATGTTTGGCTTGCCTTTTTGGCAGCTTGCTGTGGTAGGGAGAGCACTGGCTTGGAGTTAGCCAGGCTGGGCTTTGATTCTCACTCTACTATGTGCCATGATATACCAGAACTTCAGCTTTTCAGCTTCAGTGCAAATAATAATACCTATCTGGCAGAGTTGTTGTCAGGGTTAGAAAGAAGCATTAAGTGCCAAATATGGAATAGGTGCTCTGTAATAGTAGCTGTTATTATTATATTTCCCATCTCAGAATAGAGGAAAAGAAAATAGAACTTTTGTTATGGTATTTTGGGCCTCATAGACTAGGAAAACGAACCTTGTGAGTACAATTCTGTTAATAAATTACCAGGCAGAGAGCTGAGTTGGTTGCTAGGTAGAACTGCTCGTGAGGGCTGGTGAGGCTCCAGGGCTAGCCTGGACATTTTCCGTGACCTGGAAACAGTCTGGGTTTCCCCTGCATGTATATGAGGTGAGGATGCTGCTAGTCCCCACTATGGCCAGGTATCCTTAGAGTTGTGAGGACCTGAGCTTTCTGATTCTTCCACTTGTGGGTCCCTTGGCCTAGGCCCACCCTGGCAACTTCAGGAAGTGATGAGTAGCTAGAACTCTGGAGGATTATCTCATGATTGGGTAGATGTTTCCTGGAGCCAGAATGTGGATATTGGTGCCTCCTGGCTGGAATATTCTGTCAGCTGGAGGGGGATCATGCAATTAAGATCCAGCTAGTAGCTTAGAGGAGGCTTCTTGGTTCCCTGTTGTTTCCCACCATATAAAATCCACATTTTTCTTCCTGATTTTCATTCTCCCCAATGGACTTCCACTTTCCTCTCTTGCTTATATTCTGTGACTCTTTGCTAAGCTCAGGGTCGTTACTGCCACAGGAACACAGCCAGCATGTTGTCTTCACACCCTTACCCATACCCTGTTCTCCATGCACATCTTCCAGCTTGAAGGAGCAGGTAATGAAGAGGGTTAGCTCTCTTGCCTGCCTTTGGAAAGTGAACAACCTCTCCTCAGTCTGGTATTTGATCAGTTCCTCCTATGTTCAGCCAGTGTGCAATGGACAGTCAAGCTCTGTCCCTGCTCACCACATGCTCCTAGCCTTGTTGAAGGGAGCAAATGGACAATTTTTTTTTTTGAGACAGGGTCTCACTCTGTCGCCCAGGTTGGAGTGCAGTGGCACAATCTCAGCTCAATGCAGCCTCTGCCTCGTGGGTTCAAGTGATTCTCCTGCCTCAGCCTCCTGAGTAGCTGGGATTGCAGGCCCCCGCCACCATGCCCAGCAAATTTTTTAATTTTTTAGTCGAGACAGGGTTTTACCATGTTGGCCAGGCTGGTCTTGAACTGTTGACCTCAGGTGATTCCCCCCCACCTCGGTCTCCCAAAGTGCTGGGATTACAGGCGTGAGCCAGCATGCCCAGCCCAAATGGACAAATTAATATGAGATAAGCAGTCGTAGTAAAAACAGGAGACAGAGCAAGATGATCGAATAGAAGCCTTCACTGATCATCCTCCCAGCAAGAACACCAAATAGAACAACTATTGACACACAAAAAAGCACCTTTATAAGAACCAAAAATCAGGTGAGCAGTCACAGTAGCTGGTTTTAACTTCATGTCACAGAGTGAGGCACTGAAGAGGGTAGGAAAGATAGTTGCGAATCACCTGTATCACCAATTCCCCATCCTCTGGCAGCAGCCATGCTGCAGGGAGAAAGAACCTGTGCATCTAGGGAAGGGAGAGTGCAGCGACTGTTGGACTTTGCATTGAAACTCAGTGCTGCCCTGTCATAGCAGAAAGCAATACCAGGCAGAACCCAGCTGGAACCCATGGAGGGAACATTTAGACTAGCCCTGGACAGGGGAGAATCACTCATCCCAGTGGTCAGAACCTGAGTTCCAGCAAACCTCACCACTGCAGACTAAAGTGCTCTGGGTTTCTAAGTAAACTTGAAGTCTAGGCCACAAGGACTGCAATTCCTGGGCAAGTCCTGGTGCTGTGCTGTGCTTGGAGCCAGTGGACTTGGAGGGTATACCTAGTGAGACATCAGCTGGGGTGGCCAAGGAAGTGCTTGTACCACCCCTCCTCTACCCCAGGCAGCACAGCTTGCAACTCCGGGAGAGAATCCTTCCCTCCACTTAAGGAGAAAAGAGAGAAGAGAGAAGAGGACTTTGTCTCGCAATTTGGATACCAGCTCAGCCACAGTAAGATAGGGCACAAGGCAGAGTCTTGAGGCGCCCATTCCAGGCCCTGGATCTCAGACATTTCTAGACATTCCCTGGGCCAGAAGGGAATCCACTGCCTTGAAGAGAAGGACCCAGTCCTGGCAGGATTCATCACTTGCTAACTAAAGAGCCCTTGGGCCCTGAATAGTCAGCAGTGATATCCAGTATATCACTCAGGGACATGTACTCAGAAACATACTGGCTTCAGGTGTGACCCAACACATTCCCAGCTGTGGTGGCTATGGGAATAGGCTCCTTCTGCTTGAGAAAGAAAAGGCGGAATGATGAAGGGGACTTTGTCTTGCAGCTTAGGTACTAGCTTGGCTACAGTGGGGTAGAGCACCATGTGGGCTCTTCAGGTTTCCAATTTCAGGCCTTGGCTCTTGGACAGCATTTCTGGACCTACCCTGGGCCAGAGGGGAGCCCATTGCCCTGAAGGGAGACTCCCAGGCCTAGCAATATTTACCAAGCTGACTGACGAATCCTTGGGCCTTGAATGTACACTGGAAGTAGTCAGGGAGTACTCGCCATAGGCCTGGGGTGGTGATGGCCATGGGGAGAGATGCCTCTGCTTGTGGAAAGGGGAGGGAAGAGTGGGAAGGACTTTCTCTTTGGCTTGGATACCAGCTTGGCCACATTAGAATAGAGCACCAGGTAGATTCCCAAGGTTTCCAATTCCTGGTCCTGGCTCCCAGACGGCATCTCTGGACCACCCAAGGCAGGTGGGAAGAACACCACCCTGAGGGAAGGACACAAGCCTGGCTGGCTTTGCCACCTGCCTGTTGTAGAGCCCTAGGGCCTTGAGCAAACATCGGCAGTAGCTAGGTAGCTGTTATAAGCCTTGGGCAAGACCCAGTGCCACGCTGGCTTCAGGTCTGACCCAGCACAATCCCCGTGGTGGTTGCCACAGGGGTGCTTGTGTTACCCCTTCCCCAGCTCCAGGCAGCTCAGCACAGAGAGAGACTTCATTTGTTTGGAAGAAAGTAAGGAAAGAGAACAAGAGTCTCTGCCTCATAAGCCAGATAATTTTTCTGGATCTTATCCAAAACCACCAAGGCAGTACCTTTACAAGTCTACAAGCACCACAGCATTACCGGGCTTGGGGCATCCTCTAATGCAGATATGGCTGGAGTGACGAAAAACTTACGTTACAACACTCAAGTCCCTGCAAATATCTGGAAAGCCTTCCCAAAAAGATGGGTACAAACAAACCTAGACTGTGAAGATTAGAATAAATACCTGACTCTTCAATGCCCAGACATCAATAAAACTCCACAAGCATCAAAACCATCCAGGAAAACATGACCTCACCAAATGAACTAAATAAGGCAACAGGGACCAGTCCTGGAGTGACAGAGACTTGTGACCTTTCAGAGAATTCAAAATAGCTGTTTTGCAGAAATTCAATGAAAATCAAGATAACACAGAGAAGGAATTCAGAATTCTATCAGATAAATTTAACAAAGAGATTGAAATAATTAAAAATAATCAAGCAGAAATTCTGGAGATGAAAGATGCAATTGACATACTGAAGAATGCATCAGAGTCTCTTAGCAGCATAACTAATCATGCAGAAGAAAGAATTAGTGAACTTGAAGACAGACTATTTGAAAATACACAGTCAGAGGAGACAAAAGAAAAAAGAATAGAAAAGAATGAAGCATTCCTACAAGATCTAGAAAATAGCCTCAAAAAGCAAATTTAAGAGTTATTGGCCCTAATGAGGAGGTAGAGAGATAGAGTTTATTCAAAGGAATAATAGCAGAGAACTTCCCAAAGCTAGAGAAAGATATCAATATTTAAGTACAGGAAGGTTATAGAACACTAAGCAGGTTAAACCCAAATAAGTCTACCTTAAGACATTTAATAATCAAACTCCCAAAAGTCAAGAATAAAGAAAGGATCCTAAAAGCAGCAAAAGAAAAGAAACAAATAACATACAATTAAACTCCAATATGTCTGGCAGCAGACTTTTTAGTGGAAACCTAACAGGCCTGGAGAGAGTGACATGACATACTTAAAGTGCTGAGGAAAAACCTTTATCCTAGAATAGTATATCCAGCAAAAATATCCTTCAAATATGAAGGAGAAATAAAGACTTTCCAGACAAACAAAATCTGAGGATGTCATCAATACCAGACCTGTCCTACAAGAAATGCTAAAGGGAATTCTTCAATCTAAAAGAACAGGACATTAATGAGCAATAAGAAACCATCTGAAAGTGCGGAACTTACTGGTAATATTAAGTACACGGAAAAATACAGAATATTATAACACTGTAATTGTGTGTAAGCTATTCATATCTTGAGTAGAAAGACTAAATGATGAACTGATCAAAAATAAAAACTGCAACTTTTCAAGACAGAGGCAATACAATACGATATAAATAGAAATAAAAAGTTAAAAAGTGAGGGAAGAAAGAGTTTTTATTAGTTTTCTCTTTGCTTGTTAGCTTGTTTATGCAATCAGTGTTAAGTTGTCATCAATTTAAAATAATGAATTAATGATAGTGTATTTGCAAGCCTCATGGTAACCTCAAATCAAAAAACCTACATCAGAGACACAAAAAAATAAAAAGGAAGAAATTAAAACTTACCACCAAAAAAAAATTACTTTCACTAAAAGGAAGACAGGAAGGAAGGAAAGAGGAAAAAGACCACAAAACAACCAGAAATCAAAAAGCAAAGTGGCAAGAGTAAGCCCTTACTTATCAGTAATAACATTAAATGTAAATGGATTAAATTCTCCAATCAAAAGACATAGAATGGATTTAAACAAATAAACAAACAAAAAAACCAACCAGACCCAATGATATGTTGCCTACAAGAAATGCATTTCACCTACAAAGGCACACATAGACTGAAAATAAAGAGATGAAAAACACAAAACAAGTCTTTTTTTTTTTTTTTTTAAAGACAGACTCTCGCTCTGACACCAGGCTGTAGTGCAGTGGTGCAATCTCAGCTCACTGCAACATCTTCCTCCTGGTTCAAGTGGTTCTTCGCCTCAGCCTCCCAAGTAGCTGGGGCTACAAGCATGCACCACCATGCCTGGATAATTTTTGTATTTTTTAGTAGAAACAGGGTTTCACCATGTTGGTCAGGATGGTCTCGATTTCCTGATCTCATGATCCACCCACCTCAGCCTCCTAAAGATGCCCAAGGCGTGAGCCACTGCACCCGGTCCAAAACAAGTCTTAAAAAGATTTTTTTAATTGAAATCATATCAAGTATCTTTTTTGACCATAATGGAATACAATTAAAAAACAATAACAAGAAGAATTGGAAACTGTATAAACACATGGGAATTAAACCATATGCTTCTTAATGACCAGTGGGTCAATGAAGAAATTAGAAGGAAATTGAAAAAGTTCTTGAAACAAATGATAATTGGAATAGCACATACCAAAACCTATGAGATATATTGAAAGCTACTACAAAATTAGTAGTAGAAAAGAAATAAGATCTGAGCAGAAATAAATAAAAGTGAAATGAAGAAATCAACACAAAAGATCAATGAAACAGGAAGTTGTTTTTTTGAAAAGATAAAATCAACAAACCTTTAACCAGACCTACTAAGAGGAAAAAAGATCCAAATAAATAAAATCAGAGATGAAAAAGGAGACATTACAACTGATACTGCAGAAATTCAAAGGATCATTAGTGGCTACTGTGAGCAACTATATGATTTCTAATAGGTTGGAAATCCTAGAAGAAATGGATATGTTTCTAGACATGTACAACCTACCAGGATTGAACCATGAAGATATCCAAAACCTGTGCACACCAATAACAAGAAGATCAAAGCTGTAATAAGTTTCCTGGCAAAGAAAAGCCTGGGGCCTTATGGTTTCACTGCTGAATTCTACCAAACATTTAAAAAGAACTAATACCAGGCCAGGTCCTACAGGTCATGGCTATAATCCCAGCACTTTGGGAGGCTGAACTGGGGAGATCACTTGAGCTCAGGAGTTCAAGACCAACCTGGGCAACATGGAGAAGTCCCATCTCTACTGAAAATACAAAAATTAGCTGTGTGTAGTGGTGCATGCCTGTAGTCCCAGTTAGTTGGGAGGCTGAGGTGGGAGGATCACCTGAGACCTGGAGGCATGTCAAGCTAAAAGCTTCTGCACAGCAAAGAAAACAATCAACGAAGTAAAGAGACAACCGGATAAAATATTTGCACACTACTCATGTGACAAGGGATTAATAACCAGAATATATAAGGAGCTCAAACAAGTCTATAGGGAAAAAAATCTAATAATCTGATTCAAAAGTGGGCAAAATCAGCACCATAGGAAAGGTTAAAAAATGGACGAAAGATCTGAATAGACATTTCTGAAAAGAAGACATACAAATGGCAAACAGTTATATGAAAAGGTACTCAGCACCATTGATCAGAGAAATGCAAATCAAAACTACAATGAGATATCATTTCACCCCAGTTAAAATGGCTTTTATCTGAAAGACAGTCAATAACATGCTGGTAAGAATGCCGAGAAAGGGGGAACCCTTGTACACTGTTGGTGGGAATGTAAATACAACCACTATGGAGAACATTTGGAGATTCCTCAAAAAACTAAAAATAGAACTAACATATGATCCAGCAATCCCACTGCTAGATATATACCCCAAAGAAAGGAAATCAATATATTGGAGAAAAATCTGCACTCACATGTTTATCGCAGCACTGTTCACAATTACCAAGTACTGGAAGCCACAAAAGTGTTCATCAGCAGACAAATGGATAAAGAAATTGTGGTAAATATACACAAAAAAGTACTATTCAGCCATAAAAAGAATGAGATCCTGCCATTTGCAACAACATGGGTGGAACTGAAAGTCATTATGTTAAGTAAAATAAGCCAAGTACAGAAAGACAAACTTTGCATGTTCTCACTTATTTATGGGAGCTAAAAATTAAAACAGTTGAACTCATGAGAGACAGAGTAGAAAAATGGTTGCCAGAACTTGGATGGAGCTAGAGACTATTATTCTAAGTGAAGTAACTCAGGAATGGAAAACCAAACATTGTATGTTCTTACTCATAAGTGGGAGCTAAGCTATGAAGATGCAAAGGCACAAGAATGATACAGTGGACTTTGGGGACTCGGGGGAAAGGGTGGGAGGGAGGTGAGGTATAAAAGACTACAAATTGGGTTCAGTGTTTACTACATAGGTGATGGGAGCACCAAAATCTCACAGATCACCACTAAAGAACTTACTCATGTAACCAAATACCACTTGTTCACCAAAAGCCCATGGAAATAAAAACATTAAAAAGAAAAGAAGAGAAATATGGTTTGCGAGAGCCTGGGAAGGGTAGTAGGGCCAGGGAAGGGGTTGGGGGTGGTGGGGGAGGAGGACTGTTTAATGGGTACAGATATATAGTTAGATAAATGAAGAAGATCTAGTGTTTGATAGCACAACAGAGTAACTATAGCCAACAAGTTATTGTACATTTAAAAATAACTCAAAGGGTCGGGCACGGTGACTCATGCCTATAATCCCAGCACATTGGGAGGCCGAGGCAGGTGGATCACCTGAGGTCAGGAGTTCGAGACCAGCCTAACCAACATGGAGAAACCCCATCTCTACTAAAAATTAAAAAATTAGCTGGGTGTGGTGGTTCATGCCTGTAATCCCAGCTACTCAGGAGGCTGAGACAAAGAATTGCTTGAACCTGGGAAGTGGAGGTTGCAGTGAGCGGAGATCGCACCATTGCACTCCAGCCTGGGCAACAAAAGCAAAACTCTGTCTCAAAAAAAAAAAAAAAAAAAAAAAAAACCTAAAAGAGCATATAATTGGATTGTTTGTAACACAAAGGATAAATATTTGAAATGATGGACACCCTATTTATCCTGATATGATTATTATGCATTGAATGCCTATATCAAAATATCTCACATACCCCATAAATATATATACCTACTATGTACCTACAAAAATTAAAAAATAATATCATGGCATGCTCTTGCCCACAAATCTGTGATGTGTCCTTGTTAGCGAGAGATAAATGAACCCACTCTCAGCATCGCATTCAGGCCTTTCTTGTACTGCCTTAGTCCTGCTTCTGGCCTCATCCACTGTTTCTCTCTCCAAAACCTAGCCCCAGGACACAAGATGACAGATATATATCCTGGCCTTTCTTCTCCTCTGTTTGTACTATTCTCATCCCGGATGCTGCTGCTCTTCCTTTTTTTTGCTCATGGACTTCCTGCTAATCATTCAAGGTCCAACAGAGATGCCATTTCCTCCGGAACACCTTCACCATCCTTGCCACCTCAGAAAAGCATAACTAAGAACTAATCTGCCTCTCTGCTTCCATTGTTCTTTGTACAAACTTTTTTTTTTTTTTTTTTTGAGATGAAATCTTTCTGTGTCTCCCAGGCTGGAGTACAGTGGCACGATCTCGGCTCATTGCAACCTCCATCTCCCAGGTTCAAACAATTCTCCTGCCTCACCTCCCGAGTAGCTGGGATTACAGGCAACCTCTGCCTCCTGTGTTCAAACAATTCTGCCTCAGCCTTCTGAGTAGCTGGGATTACAGGCGCCCGTCACCACACCCAGCTAATGTTTTGTATTTTTAGTAGAGACAGGGTTTCAGCATGTTGGCCAGGCTGGTCTTGAACTCCTGACCTCAGGTGATCTGCCTCCCTCAGCCTCCCAAAGTGCTGAGATTATAGGCATGAGCCATTGCGCCTGGCCCTTTGTACAAACTTCTGCGAGCATCAAACACAATGAGTCACTTTCTGCTACCTAGTGCCTGACAGATGCTGAGTTACTCAATGTTGAACAAATAAGTGAATGGGTGAATGAATGAATGAGTGAATGTGTTAGTAAAAACTAAGCACACACACAGATGCCCAAGGCCCTTTCATGTCTTACCTGGAAAATACAGAAGAGGTTGCAGGTGGATTTCAATTTGCTGATATGAACATGTGTTGAAGGTCTACTGTGTGCCAGGGGGTAGAGTGACAAACATCAGCATGCTATGGTACCTGCCTTCCAGGGGCCCGTTATTTATTAGTACCTGGCCACGGTGAGAATTGGTGGGGGATGCCATCGGAAATAAAAGGTAACCAGTTCTCACCAACAAGCGCTCACTGCCAAGGATCGAGCTCTGTCTCTGCAGCGTGGAGATCATCCTGGTGTGTGTTGTACATTCGCCACAGAAAGGCCCGCTGATGTGGGTAGGTGGAGGTGATATGCATAGATGATGTCGCCTATCTTAATGTAGATGGAAGGGACACTGGGGCTGACTGCTCTTCGGTACCTGGTAGCACCAGATGTGCCTTCCACAGGATGGATCATCAGGAAACAGGGCTTACTATCACCCAGGTACCTCACCCCCCGCAGCATAATTCCAACACAAAGGCCTTTAGAGGGCGTTTTTGTGTGGTTTTTTGTTTGTTTTGGATTTGGGAGTTTCCAGTCTGAGTATGGGTGTGTCCTTCCCTGACCCCCAATCAGCACCCTGGCCTGATCCAACTTGAGAACTCAGGAACAGAAGGTGAAGTTCTCAGACCTCGTGATATTTTACGCCAAAAGAACAAGTCATGAGAATTGATGAAAATTCTATGCAGGTCAGGAATCCAGAACCCCGGGGAGGAGGGAGTTGCTTTATATAAACAGTGTTAAGAGGGGTAAATCCTTGAGTAAGATATTCCAAAAAATCCAAATTCCTCTATGCCCTTAGTCATTCTGTGAGCTGTCCTTTAATAATGTGCGATGAAGTCTGCTGGCCAAGGTGTCATGATGATGATAATACTTCAAATGTGTGTGGAACTTCATAGAACATGGTGTGCTTACGTATCTGTTTTCTCATTTGATCGTCACTGAAGTACAGGATCTTGTCACTTTTTTACATACAGGGGAATGGAGATTCATCGAGGTTAAGTAACTTGCCCAAGATTACACAGGTATTAAGTGACAGGGCTGAGACTTGAACTTAGCCATCGAGGAAACACTAAACAAAGCTGGAGGTCACCAAGTTTATTTTACCAGATTCTAAACATCACAGATGTACTTCCTTAGGTTATGCCTTTTACACACAATTAATCCAAAGCCCTATCCTGTGCCATAAATTTATCCTTTACACAGATAGTTTCTCATCTGGTTACACTATTTTTTTCTTTCTAATAATTGTTTTCTCTTTCTGGCTGGGCACTGTGGCTCAAAGCTGTAATTCCAGCATTTTGAGAGGCCAAGGCAGGAGGGTTGCTAGAGCCCAGGAGTTTGAGACCAGCCTGGGCAACAGAGTAAATCTCTACATTTTTTTTTTAATTAGCCAGGTGTGGTGGTGCATGCCTGTAGCCCCAGCTATTCAGGAGGCTGAGATGGGAGGATCACTTGAGACCAGGAAGCTGAGGCTGCAATGAGCTGTGATTGTACTACTGCACTCCCGCTTGGGTGATACAGTAAACCTATGTCTCAAAAAAATAATTTTTTTTCTCTTTCTAATAAGTTATCCCTCATACTTAAAAAATTAATTTGTATTTTATTAATTGCTATAGAATGGGCATAGATTTGGAAGTAGAACTTATGCCTGGAACTATTTCCATACTGAAACCTGGCAGTATAGAGTGGAGGTAAGACTTGGTAGAAATGTAACTGGCAAGCTACGTTAGGATGAGACTGTAAAGGTTCAGGGCCAGACCAAAGAGTTTCTGTTGGCAGTCATGGCATGGAAGTCTTTTTCCCTCAAAACTTTTTATTGGGAAAAAATTTGAGAACATTTGAGGAAATTGGAAGAATACAGTAGATATCATTAAACCCTCTCCTTACATTCAACATTCAGACGTATTTGCTTTACCATGTTAACATTTCCATTTTGCAAGTGACAGACCCAAGGCTCAAAGAGATGAGTGACTTGCCGAGGTCACACAGCTAGGATGGATAGAAGTGGAACTCAAACCCCTATCTACCTAAGGATGGAGCCCTCTTTAGCACTGGTTTTCTAAACCCTGGACCCCGACAGCTTTTGACTTCCTTGCAGGCTTGCTTCAAAGTCATGACTCTTGGAGCCCAACTCCTGGTGAGTTGGATTTAGTTGGTTTGGGAATTCCTATAGGCAATTAGCACAGATAGGGGACCCCTAAAGCACAGTGAGATGCTCAGAATGCCTGAATTCAGGCCCAGGCTCCTCACTGGTTAGATGGGGGCGACATCCATCCCAGCCTCACCCGTTGGTTTTGAGTGTCTGATAAAGAGAAGTGTGGGGAGGACCCATGGCAAATGCTAGTGTTGTGTGGCACAGACCATAAAGCCAGTGTGCTGCTTAGCCCAGGACTGAAAGCCAGTGGTCCTGGAATGGCCTTGAAAGTAAATTTTTATTTCTCTCCCTCTATCCCATGAGAGTATAGAGACAGAGCAGGTAGTGGTTTCTTTCCTGCTTTACCCAGAAGGCAACAGGAGGTCAGAGCCACATCCTGCCCCAGAGGAGGAGGTGGCCATGGGTGAGTGGCCAGTGGCTGTGGTTTAACAAATCCAAGTGCAACTGAGTTCAGGCCCTTTCCTAAGCCACAGCTGTGGGTTTTCTGGGAAAAACAGGGAGCTGGGCAGCAAACTGAGGAGGCACCAGAGCTAAGTGGAAAATGCCAAACCAGCACGCAAGGGTGATCCCAAAAGGCACCCTCGCATCACCTAGAGGAAGGGAGGCTGTGTGGGAGAGTGGAGAGCACACAGGATTTGGGATCAAGCCTGCGCTTGAATCTCAGCTCCACTACCTACTAGCTGAGGCACTGTGGGTAAAGGATCTCTTGTGCCTTGGTTTCTTCATCTATAAAACTGGGGTCATGACAGCACTTGCTTCACAGGGTGCGGACAAAATGAGACGTGTGTGACTGCTTTGTAAACTGTGAAATGCTACAGGTTTTGTTCTACTCGGACCTCCAGGCTGGGTGTGTGTAGGAATGCAGGAGGAGTGTGAGAAGCAGGCCCTGCCTTCAGCAAGTATGCAGTCGAGCAGTGATATGGTCTCGATCTGTGTCCCCACCCAAATCTCATGTTGAATTTTGATCCTCAGGGTTGGAGACGGGGCCTGGTGGGAGGTGACTGGATCGTGGGGGTGGATTTCCCCTTAGCGCCCTGGTGCTGTTCTCGTGATAGTGAGTTTTCACAAGATCGGGTTGTTTAAAAGTGTGAGGTCCCTTCACTTTCTGCCATGATTGTAAGTTTCTTGAGGCCTCTCCAGAAGCAAAGCCGCTATGCTTCCTGTACAGCCTGTGGAACCATAAGCTAGTTAAATCTTTTTTTTTTTTTTTTGAGATGGAATCTCACTCCATCATGCAGGCTGGAGTGCAGTGGTGAGATATCCACTCCCTGTAACCTCCACCTCTCAGGTTCAAGCGATTCCCTTACGTCAGCCTCCCAAGTAGCTGGGATTACAGGTGTGTGCCATCACACCTGGCTAATTTTTTTGTATTTTTTTATTGGAGACGGGGTTTTGCTATTTTGGCCGGGTTGGTCTCGAACTCCTGACCTCAGGTGATTCACCCACCTCAGCCTCCCAAAGTGCTGGGATTACAGGCATGAGCCACTGCGCCCATCAGATATTTCATCATAGCAATTCAAGAATGGACTAATAAAGTCAGAAGGCAAGACTCACTCACAGAGTTCTTGGCAATGGTTGGTGCTATGGGTCAAGCTTGTTAAATGAATGGAGATGGGGGAAGGAAGGAGAGCTGGGCTGCATATCCACATGATGCTTCTGGAGGAGAGGAGACTTGGGCAGGGCCTGGAAATGTGGTTAGGAGTTCAACAGGCAGATGATAAAGATTCTCATTCTGGGAGGGAGGGAAATCATTAAGGAAATAGTCACAGAGATGATTATTACACCTATAGACCACTTTATATGCCTTGTTTGATCCTCCTAGTAACCCTCTTGAGGTAGATTTTGTGATTATTATTCCTAATTCATAGGTGAGAAACCTATGCTGAGAGAGGTTCAATAACTTGCCCAGTGTCAGGCTGCTCGTACATGGCAGAACTGGGATCTGAACCCAGATTCCAAGGCATGCGCACTTAGCCATTATCTATGTTCTCCAAAAGCAGGATATGCGAGAGATGCATATGTGACTGCATTGGGCCATGTCTTTATTTGTCCAGCAAACAATAACTGGGCACCTGCTATAATGCGAGCCACTCCTGGGTGCTGGGGATGGAAATGAAAGGCAAGGCCCCTGTCCTCGCTCATGGGGCTTTAGTACAGTGGAGACAGGACATGTAAGGAAGGAAGTGTAGTGCAGCTGGCTCTCTGCCAGAGGCGTGTGCAAGCTGGGAACAACTAGCTGTGTGTTGGAGGGGAGGGAGGTCTCAGAAGAAGTTCCAGTGTGTGTTGGAACTGGGTGGGGGAGGAGGAGCAGGAACTTGTCAGGAAGCCTGTTCCAGCGGAGTGAACTTCAGGGTGGGATAGGGTGATGAAGAGGTAGCAGGGATGGAGCAGAGGGGGAAGCTGGCAGTGGGTAGGAGGTGGGGCAGCAGGGCCTTGAATGCCACACGGAGGCAGGCACTGGGCATGGGCCAGCCTGGAGACTTGTGGGGAGGGGTTGCCCGTGGTCCCATCTACAGTGTGCGAGGAGAGGGAGCCAAGCACCCTGGAAACCTGTCCACAGAGGCCTGGCATGGAGCGGCTTTCCTTTCTCATGTTGCCCAGTGCTACCTGAATAATCTGGGGCTGTGGTTGACACGGCCAGTGAAGATTGGTAGGCAGCTTCTTTGTCCCCCACAGCACAGCCCTGGCTAGGCCTCTGCTTTGCTGAGCCGAGCAGCCTCACTCAGCAGCAGGCAGGACACATGGGTATCTGGGAAAGGGCACCAGGCTGGGAGTCCTTGCTCAGTGACCTTTGTAGTTTCTTGATGTCTCTGAGCTGCTCTGACATGAAGGGACTAAATGATCTCTGAGGTCCCTTGCAGCCCCAACATTGTGAGTCTGGGGGTGAAATGGGATGGGAGGAGGGAAAAGAAGCTGAGTGGGGGAGGAGGAGGTGGGTGTGTGAAAGGGCATGCTCTTCAGCTGAGTGCAGGTGATTCACCATTCAATGGGGATTTGGTCTGAGCTCCCAGGGATGACTGTTAATGCTGCATCCAAGAAAAGAATGAGCAAACATAGCTGCTGTTCTCTGAAATCTCACTGGGTGCTGCTCCTTACATAAACCATCTCTCTCAATCAAAGAGCAACCCCATGCCCTCCTTAGGAGGTATTGCCCCCATTTTTTAGATGAGGCTCTCAGAGCTCCAATGTCTTTAGCCAATTATCGTATTGTGAACGGCAGAGCTGGGATTTGAACCCAGACTTGCCTGACTCTAAGCCTTCACCTTTTGTACTTTACTACATAGCCCCTCAAGGGTGTCTTCATCCTGCTCAGGCTTCAGGGAATGCTGTGCTGGGCCCACGGGCCATGGGTCCCCACCGGATGACCAGCTTCTGGTCGGCAGCACAGCAGGCACCTCTAGCCAGATCCCCCCGGGACACAAAGGAGCATGTTGGCCTCTCCCATGGGTGCCTCCCTGGTGGGGATGAGCTGAGTGAGTTTGTTTGACAAGCAAGGGTATTTCTGCCTCCTGGTGGTAGGCAGGCCCTGGGCTGAGCAGTGGCGGCACCTGTGGGAATGTGACCCCCTCCCTCCAGCCATGCTTTGGAGGTGATGTCAGGTGGGTGGGTGAAGTATTTGGTTGAAGTAAATAAAGCTAAAGGAGAATGGCAGGAGTGGAGAGTATGGATAGGATCGGACTGCCCCAGAGGGCACTCTGGCTTGGACCCGGCAGCCTGTGGTTGCGGCAGCCTGTTCTTCCTTCCTGAACTGGGGCCAGGAGACCTGCGCCTTTACATGTCCTGCCTTAGAGCCCAAAGCAGTGGGAATTTTCCCAGCCAGCCTGGGAGGTTATGCCATCTTGAAACTGCAGAGCCTAGAGCTTGAAGGGGCTTTGGATGCCATCCACTGCCTGGCCTAGAGTTGGGGGGCTGAGGTCGGGAGAAAGGAAGTGGCCTGCTTAAGCTCACATGGCCTTGGGTGGTGCAGCTGGATCGGCAGTTTTCCAGTCCGCAGGCCTGCGCTCTTTTCACCACCCTGCTCTGTTGGGGGAAGGAGGAAGCAGAGAAGTTTAGACCAAATCCTTGGGGAACTGCTACTTTGCTGCCCTTAGCTTCCTTTTGGACCCTCCCTTAGTCCTGTTCCCTCCTGCTCTATCCCCCATCACAGCCCTATGGGAGGAGCGCACTCTGGAGCCCCTAGGGGTGGTGTGGCGTCTCCATGGGGCAGCAAAGGAGGAGGCTCTGGCCCTGGATTATTTCAACTCATGCCCTGAAATATTAATGGAAAATGCAGGATGCAAGACGCCACAGGGGATGCTAGGAACCTTAAAACCAATTTGAATTTTCTGGGAGAAAAGCCTGCCACCTAGGAAAGTGGCGTCACCTAGGAAAGTGGCGTCACCTGTGAGAGACATCCTACAACTTAGAACTGCCAGCAGGCCAGCGTCATCAACACTGAGGGGTTAGAGCACAGGGTCGGGGGAAGCTCAGTGAAAAGTTGGGGGAGTTAGCTGGGTGTCAGGGTGGCTCACATCTGTAATCCTAACTACTCAGGAGGCTGAGCAGGGAGGATCGCTTGAGCCCAGGAGTTTAAATCCAATCTGGGCAACATCTCATCTCTTTAAAAAAAAAAAGAAAAAGATTCTCTCTCTCTTAAGTAAGGGAGTAAGAGGAGGTAGGGTTGCGGGGGAAGAGGCTTGGAAAATGAAGAGGACTAGGACAGGCATTCCAAGCAAGAAGAACAGCCAGAGCGAAGGATGGAGCTGAGATGTTGTTCTGGACATCTGCGGGGGAGAGCAGGTACGGGCAAGGGATGGTTGGTGAGGCTGCAAAGAGCCTGGGACGGTCAGTGCCCTGACTACCTCAAATATCAGGTGGGGCATTTGGGTTTCTCTGGTGGTCAGTGGGACCACTGAAGATATTTAACCAGACTCAGTGATGTGTTGGGGGAGAAGGGGATTGGACTGCCAGGGAAGCCCCACCCCACTGCTCCCCACTGATATGACATTACAAGCTGTTGCACCATGGGCAAATCATTTCACCCTGTGAGCCTCCGTTTTCTCATCTGTGAAATGGAGTTGATAACAGTACCTATCACTCAGGGCGGCTGCAAGGATCACCTAGAGCACAAGCATCAAATTTGGCTTAGTAAATATGCTGTAAATGTTAGTCCCTGCCCTCTGTCCCGGCTGTCATCAGGCCAGTAGTGGAGCTTGGGACAGCAAGAAGGAAATCTGTCTGAAAGCAGGAGGAGCTTCAGATTTGAGGGCCCAAATCCCCTGGCCAGCCTAGAGTCACCTCAGTGGCCTGGGAAGGAAGCAGACACATTGTTGGATGGCAGGGAGCCATGGCCTCTGTTTACTCCCAATCAGGGCAGGTCTGAGTCCGGAGGTATATCTGGTCCAAATGGCCCAATAAGTGTGTAGTGAAGGTGGGGTTGAGAACCCAGGTCCTAACCACCCAACAGAGTGTTCCTGCTGCCCCACGCCCACCTTCCAGCCTGAAACCCCCCCTACATCTCTTTATCCAGATGTGTGTTCCCCCTACCAGGACCTCTGTTTTCTCATCTGACACGAGGACTTCCTGCTCAGGAGTTCCTGAGGCCAGGGATGGGGTCTGGGGCTACTCACTCACATGGAAATATAACCAGAAGAAAAGGCACCCTGGGGTGGGACGCAGGTGCCAGAGGAGGAAAACAGCTGTGTCTGACCCAGGCACAAGGTTGCTCCAGGTTGCTAGGCCCACGTGGCATTGATGCTTCTCTCTGAGATATATATATATATATATATATATATATGTATATATATATTTTTTTTGAGACAGTGTCTCTCTCTGTCACCCAGGCTGGAGGACAGTGGCACAATCTTGGCTCACTGCACTCTCCACTTCCCAGGTTCAAGCAATTCTCCTGCCTCAGCCTCCCGAGTAGCTGTGACTACAGATGTGTGCCACCATGCCCAGCTAATTTTTGTATTTTTTTTTTCATAGTTGGGGCTTCACTATGTTGGCCAGGCTGGTCTCAAACTCCTGACCTTAAGTGATCCACCTACTTTGGCCTCCCAAAGTTCTGGGATTACAGGCATGAACCACTGCACCCGGCCCCCCCTGGGCTAGATTAATAAGACCCCTGAGAAGCAAGGAAGGGGAATCATTTAGTCTAGTGGTTAGGGGCACAGGCTTTGAGGTCTGAGAGATAAAGGTTAAAATTCCTAATGAGGGATAATACAAGCTAATGTTATAGTCTTGGTGTCTTTTCTCTTCTCTTCTTTTCGACAGGGTCTCACTCTGTTGGCTAGGCTGGAGTGTAGTGGCACAGTCATAGCTTACTGCAGCCCCAACCTACTGGGCTCAGGTGATCCTCCCACCTCAGCCTCCTGAGTAGCTGGGACTACAGGTGTGTGCTACCACACTGGGGTAATTTTTTGGGTTTTTTTTTTTTTTTTTTTTTCTTGAGACGGAGTCTTGCGCTGTCCCAGGCTGGAGTGCCATGGCGTGATCTCGGCTCACTGCAACCTCCGCCTCCCAGGTTCAAGGGATTCTCCTGCCTTAGCCTCCTGAGTAGCTGAGACTACAGGCGCACGCCACCATGCCCAGCTAATTTTTTATATTTTTAGTAGAGATGGGGTTTCACCATGCTGGCCAGGATGGTCTTGATCTCTTGACCTTGTGATCCGCCCAACTTAGCCTCCCACAGTGCTGGGATTACAGGCGTGAGCCACTGTGCCCAGCCATGCTGGGGTAGCTTTAAAAATTGCTTTTGTAGAGACAGGTTTTTGCCATGTTGTCCTGGCTGGTCTTGAACTCCTGGGCTTAAGTGATCCTCCTACCTCTGCCTCCAAAAGTTCTGGGATGTCAGAGATGTCTCTAGGGCGTGAGCCACCACACCCGACCAGTCTTGGTTTCTTTTTTTCTTTTTTGTAAAAGAGGAATGATAACAGCCACCATGTGAGGTAGTTGAGAGTTCAATGAAGTATAAAGTGTGTCACATGTTTGCTTAGCACTGGGTCCTGTATATTGATTGCAGGGGCTTAATCAGTGGCACCTGTCTTCACTCAGGGCACATTTATTGAGCAGCTGCTGGATATCGGACTCTATCCCATCCTCTGGGAGATGACAGGAACAAAACCCTTGGGCAACCCAGTAGAGGCAGACAGATAAGTAAGCAGAAAAGCTTGTCAGAGTAAGAAGCACTGCCTTCGGGTATTACGGGGTACTTTGGGAAGTGGGGGAGGTGGTAGGGAGAGAGCAGGGAAGACCTGGATGAGGTGCTTCCCTTACTGAAATGTGAATAGGAACTAGCCAGGTTTGGAGCAGAGGCAGTGCAGGGAGTGTTCCAAGCAGGATAGAAGTCGTCTGCTGTGTGTTAGGTTCTTGTGGTGGGGCTGAGGACAGATGGGACTCAGGTGGGGGAAATATGGCCTTGCCCTGAGGTTCTTTTTTTTGTTTTATATTTTTGTTTGTTGTTGTTGTTGTTGTTTTTGAGACAGAGTCTCACTCTGTGGCCCGGGCTGGAGTGCAGTGGTATGATCCCAGCTCACTGCAGCCTCCGCCTCCTGGGTTCAAGTGAGTCTCCCATCTCAGCCTCCTGAGTAGCTGGGATTACAGGTGTGTGCCACCACGCCTGGCTAATTTTTGTATTTTTAGTAGAGATGGGGCTTCACCATGTTGGCCAGGCTGGTTTTGAACTTCTGACCTCAGGTGATCCCCCCTGCCTCAACCTCCCAAAGTGCTGGGATTATAGGCATGAGCCACTGTGCCCGGCCTGCCCTGAGGTTCTTATAGGCCAGTGGAGAAACCATCTCTCCTGGACTGTGTTCCACAGACGTGAGCAGATGTGGGAAAGCAGACGTCTCATCTATCAGGATTGCCTTGGAAATTTCATCGTCAGTTCTGCCCCTTCACCACCTCATCCCTGCTGGCCCATAGTCCTGGGGATCACCAGGTCTGGTGTTTCTACCTCTGCCCACTGTGGCTTCCACCCCCATTCAGCGTGGTGTGTGTGGTTGTGTCCTGGGCCTCAGCTATGGTGGTCAGGAGGGCTGGGGCCATGGCCCTTCAGCACCAGAGAGATGTCTCAGGGTCTTTTCCCTGGAAGAGAGGAGAAGTTCTTAAGAAGAGGGTGCAACTGCCTGCCCTGGAGATAGTGGGCAGAAGGGAGGGTGTAGCTCACTGCATGGAATGCCAGGACACTTGGGGTCCATGGGCAGCCCCCAGTGGGCTGGTAAGGGGTGCTAGAGTAGAGCCACCTTCCTGGATTTTATCCAAGTCATGAGCTGACCTCTCCCCACCCTTATGCTCCTTTCTGTACAGCCTAAGGATTTGTTCTCCCTTGGGGGAAAGACTTGGAGACATTTTCAAAACAGTGTTGAGAGTAATCTCCAGAGGGGGAAGAAGAATAAATAAGCAAAAAAAAAAAAAAAAAAAAAAGAAAGCAAAAGGAAATGTGTTTTTTTTTTAAAAAAAAAAAAAGGAAAAAAAGTGGGGGGAAGGCCTCAGCCAGCTCCCTTGAGTGGAAGTTTCCAGTTGGAAGGTCACAGAGACCATAGGCAGCCAGGGGCACCTGGGGGAAGGCATCCGTCCAGATTCAGTATCAGTTCAGCTGACAGGGTCACCCTCAGCACGCCAGCTGCTGTGCTCCGCACTGCAGGGGCAAAGATGCAAAGATCTGAATCCTCCCTCCAGCTGAGGACAGCTCTGGTTGGGGATCTATGGCAAAAACAGCAAAGAACTGAGAGACAAGAGAAAGCATGCCAAATGTCATAACAGAAAGGTTCAAATAAGCCTGATGGGGCCTGGAGGGGGGTGGGGCTCACTCCTGGGGGTGTGGAGGGTGCTCAGGGTTGCTGAGGAAGGTCTTCAAGAACACGGTGGGTTGAGTTAGACTTTGAAGCCCAGCTAGGATTTTGATGGTCAGAGACTTAACAGAAGGCTTTCTGGGTAGAGCAGATGGCGTGAGCAAAGGTGCAAGGTATGGAAACTCTTCAGCGCTTTGAGAAACTGGGGTGTTTAATTTTCTTAAATATTTATTTAATAGCTTAATGAGGATATAATTCACATACTACACAATTTACTTGCTATGTGTACCACTTACAAAGTTAAATAACCAACACCACCATCATTTATAGAAAGTAGAAAAGAAACCATATACTCCCCATCTTTCCACTCCCCTAGTCCTAGGCGACTACTAATCTACTTTCTGTCTCTGTGGATTTGCCTATGCTGGGTATTTTGTATAAATGGAATATTTTTTGTAGAAATTGAATATTTGTATAAATGGCATATTTTTTGTCTTTTGTGACTGGTTCTTTCCCTTAGCATAATGTTTTCAAAGTTCATTGCTGCTGTAGCAGGTATCAGTACTTCATTCCTTTTTATTTTTATTAGTTTTTTGAGACAGAGACTCACTCTGTTACCCAGGCTGGAGTGTAGTGGTTGCAATGTTGACTCACTGCAACCTCCACCTCCCAGGTTCAAGTGATTCTCCTGTCGCAGCCTCCTGAGTAGCTGGGACTACAGGCGTGCACCACCACACCTGGATAATTTTTGTATTTTTAGTAGAGACAGGGTTTTTGCCATGTTCTGTACCCACCTCAGCCTCCCAAAGTGCTGGGATTATAGGCGTGAGCCACCGTGCCTGGCAGTACTTTATTCCTTTTTACTTTGACTTCATTTCTTTTTATGGCCAAGTAGCATTCATATGTGGATTCAGATGCGATGTGGGTGTTCACATCTTGTTTATCCATTCATTCATTTTTTCCCCCTTGAGGGCTATTGTGAATATGCTGCTGTGAACATTTGTATACAGATTTTGTGTGGATGTGTGTTTTCAGGACATTTCCTTTAGAATTGAGTGAAGGAAAGTTGTGCGGAATGGGTGAAGCAGAGGGGCTTGTAGTCTGAGTGGTTGGGTAGGGGTGAGAAGGGAGAGGTCAGGTTCCCACCGCAGCCTCACTGGGAGTCTGGGGTGTGCGAGGGCTAGGCCCATGGGTGTGTGAGGGGCTGTCCCCTACCCCGCACCCACATACATTGTTGTGTCAGACCTGGCAGCTGCTTGCTGGGCTGGAAATAGCCTGAGCAGCTGGTATTTTCCCTGGAAATCGGGTGCATTTTTTGCTGTGTCCTGCTGAGGACCAAAATTAGTTAAACACCTAGAGAAACATGGGCCACACGATTCATCCAGAGGAGGGGAATGTTGTCAACAGGAAGTTGGCTGGCCAGGGGAAAGAGGTGGTCAGGAAGACCAAGGTCAGTAAGCGGAGTATAAACAGAGGCTAACCTGGGATGTTCCCGCCCTTTTCACATTCACACAGCAATGCTGGGTTTGTTTACAGGAAATGCTGCAAGTATCTCATTGATCCCATTTGACAGATGGGAAAACAGAGGCATGGTGTTAAAGGGATCTGCCACTCTGAGACAGAAGGGAGGTGAAGGCTGGATTCTTCAGTTCTGCTGTGAGCAGAAGGTTTAGTAAAACCCAGGCTGTGCCCTCAATGCTTTGCCTGTCTTTGAGTTCACAGAGAAGACTGAGGACACTAAAACAAGGAAGAGTTTATACTGTTTCAGTCTCCTAAAAAGAACACCAAGTCCCACCCCAAACCCCAAAGCCAAAACATAAACTGCGCATTAATTACCGTGTCTTCTTTTCTTTCCTTCCTTGTTTTTTTTCTTTTTGTTGTCCAGCCAGAAAACATTATGTTGTTAGACAAGAATATTCCCATTCCACACATCAAGCTGATTGACTTTGGTCTGGCTCACGAAATAGAAGATGGAGTTGAATTTAAGAACATTTTTGGGACGCCAGAATTTGTGGGTGAGTTTTAGGCTTGTTTCTCTCTCAGCTAAGAATCTGAGATCCCGGGGGAGAAACCTGTGTCTGGGGCCATGGCCTCTGGGTAAAGAGATGATGCCTTGGGACATCCCTAGAAACCTAATGGGTGGGGGGAGGAAATGTCTTGTTGGGCCTGTGGGTGAGGGCCCAGGTGTAGGCTTTGAGTGCTCAGTAGGGTAAGGGCTGAGTGGGGCCCTGTGGCTCTCAGTGGGGCTACAGCTTATTTTGTTAAAGCCTCGCATCGCCGGCCCCACCTCCTGCTCTTAGATGAGTTTATTCTTGTGAAGATTTAAAAATACCTCGCTCTCTTGAATTCCCATAAACTCAACCTTCTCTGAACTAGCTTTTGATTTCCTGAAAAAGAAAAAGGAAATCATCTGCCAAATACCAAATCCACCCACTCGCCTCTCCTCTATGCCTGGCTTTATTCATGTATGGGGGTGCCCAGCTCCCGTGGGGCCCTGGCTGCTTTCTCTTCCCTCTGTTTCTCTCACACTTGGCCCAGGCCCCTGCCCATTCTGTACCCCAGAAGCCTCCTTATAGGGCTTGGGCCAGAGGTTGGGGTCATGAAGAAACAGCCTGCAGGGAGGGAAGGAATGAGCGCTGAGAACCACCATCTGCTTATCTGCTTCGGAAGTTGGAGTGGTCTTGGGGATAGAGGGCGGGCATGATGTCCTCAACATCTGGATGCTAAAACTTCTGACCACAGTCAAATAAAAAAGAGAGAATGTTTCAGACCAGCCACCTGATGGATTTTCAGGCTCTGCAGCCACTATAGAATGCTGCTCAGAGACCCCACAGACCCCAGGGCAGGGAGCCCTTGCTGTGTGCCAGGCATTATGTCTCATGCTCTACACACATTGTCTTAATTATCCTCAAATGGCTTCCTGAAGCAGGGTTCATTATTTTCTCCAACAAGTGCCTTGTTCAAGGCAACACAAGGCCATGGAGCTGAGATGCAAATACAGAACCAGCCAACAGTAAAGCCTGTGCTCTTCCCATTATGCCAGGTTGTCTCTCTAAGAAAACCATACAGTGACAG
Organism: Ateles fusciceps; assembly: GCA_036589455.1. NCBI lineage: Eukaryota > Metazoa > Chordata > Mammalia > Primates > Atelidae > Ateles > Ateles fusciceps. The sequence goes on from JAZHEH010001634.1 coordinate 1,719,502, forward strand.
AGACATAGAAATATGAAAGAGAGGATGAGCGAAAGAGGAAGTCTATCATAGGTCTCTTTGGCATTCTAAAAGGAGGAAATAGAGACAAAAAAAAAAAAAAAAAGGAGAAGCACTATTTGAAGAGAATGGCTGAGAGTTTTCAGAACTGCATCCATGCATCCACAGACACAGAAAGGACCGAAATCTTACCTGGACACATTAGAGTGAAACTGAAGGGTACTGACAAAGCAGTCAGAGAAAAGACAAATACCTACAAAAGAACAATAATAAGATCAACAACATATTTCTTAAAACAACAATGGAAGCCAGTATCCAGTGGAATATAAAGATCTGAGGAAAAATAAAAAATAAACCCATAATTGTGTGCCCAGAAAAAAATATATCTCAAGAATGAGGCCAGGCATGGTGGCTCATGCCTGTAATTCCAGCACTTTGGGAAGCTGAGGTGGGTGGATCACTTGAGGTCAGAAGTTCGAGACCAGCCTGGCCAACATGGTACAACCCTGTCTCTATTAAATATACAAAAATTAGCCAAGTGTGGTGGTGCATACTGGTAATCTCAGCTACTTGGGAGGCTGAGGCGAGAGAATCATTTGCACCCGGGAGGCAGAGGTTGTTGTGAGCCGAGATCACGCCATTGCACTCTAGCCTGCCTGACAGAGACCCTCTCTCAAAAAAAAAAAGGCAAAAGATTTAAGAAAAACAAAAAAGAACAACTAAAACCCCCAAAACATTAATGTAGAGTTTACCACCAATAGACCATCATTAACAGACCTTCTAAAAGATGTACTTCTGAATTAAAGAAATGAACTCTGAAGGGAGGCCTCAAAGCAAGAAGTAATAGAAGCAAATAAACCAGTAAATATTAAGCAAATAATATAAACATTTTTCTGCCTAAAATTGTGATGATGGCTGGTGGAGTGGCTCACGCCTGTAATCGCAGTATTTTGGGAGGCCAAGACGGGTGGATCACTTGAGACCAGGAGCTCAAGACCAGCCTGGCCAACATGGTGTAACCCCGTCTCTACTAAAAATACAAAAAATTAACCAGGCCTGGTGGTGCATGCCTGTAGTCCCAGCTACTCCGGAGGCTGAGGCAGGAGAATTGCTTGAACCTGGGAGGCAGAGGTTGCAAAGAGCCAAGATAGTGCCACTGCACTCCAGCCTGGATGACAGTGAGACTCTGTCTCAAAAAACAAAACAATAGGATGGTGCTATGGCTCACACCTATAATCTCAGCACTTTGGGAAGCTGAGGCAGGCAGATCACCTGAGGTCAGGAGTTTGAGACCAGCCTGGCCAACATGGTGAAACCGCATCTCTACTAAAAATACAAAAATTAGCTGGGTGTGGTGCTAGGCGCCTGTAATCCCAGCTACTAGGGAGGCTGAGGCAGAAGAATCGTTTGAACCCTGGAGGTGGAGGTTGCAGTGTGCCATGCACCATTGCACTCCAGCCTGAGCGACAAGAGCGAGACTCTGTCTTCAAAAAACAATAAAATTGAGGCCAAGGCGGGCGGATCACAAGGTCAAGAGATTGAGACCATCCTCGTCAACATGGTGAAACCCCGTCTCTACTAAAAATACAAAAAACTTAGCTGGGTGTGGTGGCACGCGCCTGTAGTCTCAGCTACTCGGGAGGCTGAGGCAGGAATATTGCTTGAACCCGGGCGGCGGAGGCTGCAGTGAGCCGAGATTGTGCCACTGCACTCCAGCCTGGCGCCTGGTGACGGAGGGAGACTCTGTCTCAAAAAAAAAAACAAAAACAAACAAAAAAAAACACAATAAAATTGTGATGATGACATTTTAATTGTGGGATTGAAAAAAGGATAGAACTAAAACATGAAGAAAATGTTAGATGGAGCAGTGTTTAAAATGAATGTTCTAAGATTTTTAGATTGTTAGACGAGGGTCAGAGTGTTGATTTATGTTAGAATTTGTCAGATATCCAAAGTTATGTCTCAAGGATAGCCATTAAAAAAAAGAAGTTGGGGGGGGGGAAGAAAACAGCAAAACTAACCAAAAATCTTCATTTTTTTAAAGAAGGCAAGAAAGGAAAAGAAAGGCACAGAAAAAAAATAGACAAATAAAGGCATGTTGATGACAGAAATCAACGTGTATATATATCTCAGATCAATGGCATGAGACAGTGAGTTGTGCTTCTGAATCTATGATGAAAGCCTTTTTAAAAAAATTGGTCAGGTAAGGTGGGTCACGCCTGTAATCCCAGCACTTTGGGAGGCCGAGGCGGGCAGATCACGAAATCATGAGATCAAGATCATCCTGGCCAACATAGGAAAACCCCATCTATACTAAAAATACAAAAATTAGCCAGCTATTACGGAGGCTGAGGCAGGAGAATCGCTTGAACCTGAAAGGTGGAGGTTGCAATGAGCTGAGATCACATCATTGCACTCCAACCTGGGCAACAAAGAGCAAAACTCCATCTCAAAAAAAAAGAAAAAAAAGTTTCAGCCGGGCATGGTGGCTCCTGCCTGTAATCCCAGCATTTTGGGAGGCTGAGGCCAGAGACTTGAACCTAGGAATTTGAGACCAGCCCAGGCAATGTAGTGAGACCTCATCTCTACAAAAAAAAATTTTTTTAATTAGCTGGTGTAGTGACACATGCCTGTGGTCCCAGTTACTTGGGAGGCTGAGGTGGAAGGATCGCTTGAGCCCAGGGGGTTGAGTCAGCAGTGAGCCATGATTGTGCCACAGCACTCCAGCCTGGGTGACTAAGCAAGACCCTGTCTCAAAAAAAAAAAAAAAAAAAAAAAAAAAAATTCAATCTGTCCTGAACTGCTACTTTAGTAAGATTTTAAAAAATAATAATAAATTCTTAGGCCAGGCACTGTGGCTCACGCCTGTAATCCCAGCACTTTGGGAGGCTGAGATAGGTGGATCACCTGAGATCAGGAGTTTGAAACCAGTTTGGCCAACATGGTGAAACTCCATCTCTACTAAAAATACAAAATTAGCTGGTCTTGGTGACACACACCTGTAATCCCAGCTACTTGGGAGGCTGAGACAGGAGAATCATTTGAACCCAGGAGGCAGATCTTGTAGTAAGCCAAGATCATGCCATTGCACTCGAGCCTGGGCAAAAAGAGTGAAACTCTGTCTCAAAAAAATAAAAATAAAAACAAATAAATTATTAGAAAAATGACCAGTTTGGATGTCACAGCAATGTCACCTTGCTATAAGAGTCTCTAAATGCATAGTCCAAATTTCTGTGCCTATCTTGTTGAACCAGTGACAGTGTGTGGACTGTCTGCAGACCAAACTTTGAATATCACTGACCTAAAGAAAGTCTTTCATGTGCACAGTAGGAAACACATGCAAAAAAAGTTCATAGCAATTGTTCCAATAATTTTTTTTTTTTTTTTTGAGAAGAATTCTCACTCTGTCACCCAGGCTGGAGTGCAGTGGTGCCATCTCGGCTCACTGCAACTTCCGCCTCCCCGGTTAAAGTGGTTCTTCTGCCTCAGCCTCCGGAGTAGCTAGGACTACAGGCATGCACCACCATGCCCAGCTAATTTTTGCATTTTTAGGAGAGATGGCGTTCTCCATGTTGGTCAGGCTGGTCTCAAACTCCTGACCTCAGGCAATCCACTCGCCTTGGTCTCCCAAAGTACTGGGATTATAGGCGTGAGCCACCATGCCCAGCAGTTCCAATAATTTTAAAGCATGGAAACCATTTACATGAACTCTGAGAGGAAAATGACTAAAAAATGATACACATTCACACAATGGATTACTATATAGCAGTGAAAATATAAAAAGCATAGATGAGAGACAAGCGACCTCATCAAGCAGCTCTGACACCACAGTCAAGTAAATCCACAAAGATGGGAAAAACCAGCGCAAAAAAGGTGAAACCACCAAAGACCAGAACACCTCTTCTCCTTCAAGGGATCACAGGTCCTCAACAACACAGGATCACAACTTGACGGAGAAGGAGTGCAAAGAATTGATGGAAACAGAATTCAGAAGGTGGATAATAACAAACTTCTCAGAGCTAAAGGAACACGTTCTAACTCAATGTAAAGAAGTCAAAAACCTTGAAAAAAAGGTTAGATGAAATGCTAACTAGAATAACCAGCTTAGAGAAGAACATAAACAACTCGATGGAGTTGAAGAACACAGCACGAGAACTATGTGAAGCAAACACAAGTTTTAATAGCTGAATCGATCAAGCAGAAGAAAGGATATCAGAGATTGAAGATCAACTCAATGAAGTAGAAAGAGAAGGCAATACAAGAGAAAAAAGAGTGAAAAGAAACGAACAAAGCCTCCAAGAAATATGGGATTATGTGAAAAAACCTAATCTATGCTTGATTGGTGTACCTGAGTATGGTGGGGAGAATGAATCCAAGCTGGAAAACACACTCCAGGATATTATCCAGGAGAACTTCCCAAGCCTAGCAAGGCAGTCCAAATTTCAAATTCAAGAAATACAGAGAACTCCACAAAGATATTCCTCAAGAAGAACAACCCCAAGGCACATAATCGTCAGATTCACCAGGGTCGAAATGAAGGAAAAAATACTAAGGGCAGCCAGAGAGAAAGGTTAGGTCACCCACAGAGGGAAGCCAATCAGACTCACAGCAGATCTCTTGGCAGAAACTCTACAAGCCAGAAGAGAGTGGGGGCCAATATTCAACATCCTTAAAGAAAAGAACTTTCAACCCAGAATCTCATATCCAGCCAAACTAAGCTTCATAAGTAAAGGAGAAATAAAATCCTTTACAGACAAGCAATTATTGAGAGATTTTGTCACCACCAGACCTGCCCTACCAGAGCTCCTGAAAGAAACACTAAGCATGGAAAGGAACAAGTACCAGTCACTGCCAAAGCAAACCAGTTGGCAAAGACCAAAAATACAATGAAGAAAATGAGTCAACTGATGAGAAAGAAAACCAGCCAGTAACAAAATGACAGGATCAAATTCACACATAAAAATATTAACATTGAATGTAAATGGCCTAAACGCCCCAATCAAAAGACACAGACTGGCAAAAAAAGTTTTGCAATCTACCTCTCTGACAAAGGGCCAATATCCAGAATCCACAAAGAGCTAAAACAGATATACAAGAAAAAAACAAACAACCCCATTCAAAAGTGGGCAAAGGATATGAACAGACACTTTTCAAAAGAGGACATATATGAGGCCAACAAACATATGAAAAAATGCTCATCATCACTGGTCATTAGAGAAATGCAAATCAAAACCACACTGAGGTATCATCTCATGCCAGTTAGAATGGCAATCATTAAAAAATTGGGAGACAACAGTTGCTGGAGAGGATGTGGAGAAATAGGAACATTCTTACACAGTTGGTGGGAGTATAAATTAGTTCAACCATTGTGGAAGACAGTGTGGCGATTTCTCAAGGATCTAGAAATAGAAATTCCATTTGACCCAGCAATCCCACTATTGGGTATATACCCAAAGAACTATAAATCGTTCTACTATAAAGACACATGCACACGTATGTTCATTGCAGCCCTGTGTACAATAGCAAAGACATGGAACCAACCCAAATGCCCATCAATGATAGACTGGACAAAGAAAATGTGGTACATATACACCATGGAATACTATGCAGCCATAAAAAACGATGAGTTTGTGTCCTTTGTAGGGACTTGGATGAATCTGGAAACCATCATTCTCAGCAAACTGACCCAAGAACAGAAAGCCAAGCACCATATGTTCTCACTCATAGGTGGTTGTTGAACAACGAGAAGACGTGGACTCCAGGGAGAGGAGTATCACACAGGGGACAGTTGAGGGGGGTAGGGGAGAGACAAGGGGGGTGGGGGAGGGAGGGGGAGGGTGGGGAAAGGATAACATGGGGAGAAATGCCAGATATAGTATGCACCTAAAGTAAAATAAATAAACTGTTTAAAAAAAAAAAGCATGGATGAACATTCAGCGAACACCAGAAGCATAAATGTTGAGTTAAAAAATAAAGTGACTATAAATCACATGCAGTATGACAGCATTTTTTTTTAAGACAGAGTCTTGCTCTTGTTACCCAGGTTGGAGTGCAATGACATGATCTCAGTTCACTGCAACCTCTGTCTCCAGGGTTCAAGCGATTCTCCTGCCTCAGCCTCCCAAGTAGCTGGGATTACAGGTGCCTGCCACCACGTCTGGCTGATTTTTGTATTTTTAAATAGAGACGGGGTTTGACCATGTTGGTCAGGCTGGTCTCGAACTTCTGACCTGATCCGCCTCCCTCACTCTCCCAAAGTGCTGGGATTACAGGCCTCAGCCACCATGCCCGATCATAAGACAGCATTTTTACAAAGCTAAAACATCAGCAAAACCAGGGGAGTAGTTCCCTGTGTCTTGAAGTAGACGGAGGCAAGAGGACAGGAGGGTAGACATAGGCTGTGGATGCAATAGTTTTGGTATTGTTTTAGATAAACTCACACTTTCCCACTCTACCTTTTCTGTTTGCAGTCGTACGGGCTCAGTCCTTCCTCCTTCTCAAGCTACTGCCCTCTCTTTTGCTTCTATGATCGCCAAGCTTTTAAAAAGTGTCATCTACAATCTTACCTCCACTTCTTTGTATTTTCTTTTTTTTGTTTTTTTTTTTAAGACAGGGGCTCACTCTGTCACCAGGCTGGAGGCCAGGCGTTATGGCTCGTGCCTGTAATCCCAGCACTTTGGGAGGCCAAGAAGGGCAGATCACCTGAGGTCGGGAGTTCAAGACCAGCCTGACCAACATGGAGAAACCCGTCTCTACTAATACAAAATTAGCTGGGTGTGGTGGCGCATGACTGTAATCGCAGCTACTCAGGAATTTGAGGCAGGAGAATCACTTGAACCCAGGAGGCAGATCTTGAAGTAAGCCAAGATCACGCCATTGTACTCCAACCTGGGCAAAAAAGAGTGAAACTCCATCTTAAAAAAATAAAAATAAAAGCAAATAAATTATTAGAAAAATGACCACAGTTTGGATGTCACAGCAATGTCCCATTGCTATAAGAGTCTCTATAATGCATAGTCCAAATTTCTGTGCCTAACTTGTTGGACAATCTCGGCTCACTGCAACCTCCACTTCCCATGTTCAAGCGATTCTCCTGCCTCAGCCTCCGAAATAGCTGGGATTATAGGCACCCGCCACCATACCCAGCCAATTTTTTTTTTTTTTTGTATTCTTAGTAGAGACAGGGTTTTGCCATGTTGGCCAGGCTGGTCTTGAACTCTTGGCCTCAAGTCATCAGCCTGCCTCAGCCTCCCAAAGTGCTGGGATTATAGGTGTGAGCCACCGTGCCCAGCCTGTACCTTCTTGACATTCTGGGCACTGCGGTGGCTGTGAAATTCAACACTCACTTTCCAGGGATTATGAGCTTGATTTCTGGGGAGGATTTGGTCCTCTTCTCCTCGGCAGAGGCTTCTCTCCTAGACCGCACCCTCTCCTGGTCATCACATCGTTGGCTCGGCTGCTACTCCTTCCTGTACATGGATGGCTCCAAACGTGATGCCTCTGGCCCTGGAACCAGTCCCTGGACATCTTCTCCTGGCTGCCCCTTAAGCTCACTGTCCCAGGGGCCCCCACAGATGTCCTCCTCCTCAACAGGTGGGCGGTACCCTCTTTCAGACCAGACTCAGAGGAAAGTGGAGTCCCTCTCTGCCTTCTTCTTCATCCCTTTCCAGCACTGACATGACTGGTCTTTACCAGAGAGTTCTAAAGCAGGCCTCATAGCCGAGGCCCCATTTTTCCTTCTGTACCTTCATCTCCCTTCCCTTCTCTTCCTTTCTCAGTATTCTGTGTACTTTTCCTCTTCCTCTCTCTCAAGGCCTGTTTGTAAAAGGTTTCTACCAGGATAACAGACAACAATTTTCTTAGTCCTTTTGGGCTGCTTTAATGAAATACCTTAAAGTGAGTCATTTATAAACAACAGAAGTTCATTGTTCACAGTTCTGGAGGATGGGAAGTCCAGGGTCAAGGTGCCAGCAGATTTGGAATCTGATGAGAGTTTCATAGATGGCGCCTTCTTGCTAAGTCATCAAATGACCAAAGGGGCAAACAAGCCCTCTCAGGCCTCTTTTTCCTTTTCTTTCTCTTCTCTCTCTCTCTCTCTTTTTTTTTTTTTTTGTTTCAGACAGGGTCTCACTCTGTTGCCCAGGCTGGAGTGTAGTGGTACAATTATGGCTCACTGCTGCCTCAACCTCCCAGGCTCAAGCAATCCTCCTACCTCAGCCTCTTCCCGAGTACCTTAGACTACAGGCATGTGCCACCATGCCCAGCTAATTTTTAAAAATTTTTTGTGGAGATGGGGTCTCACTGTGTTGCCCAGGCTGGTCTCCAACTCCTGGGCTCCAGCAATCCTCCCGCCTCAGCCTCCCAAAGTGCTGGGATTACAGGTGTGAGCCACCACACCCAGCCCTTGGGCCTCTTTCTGAGGGTACAGTCCCGCTCCTGAGGTTTCCATTCTCATGACCTAATCACCTCCTAAAGACTCTACTTCTTCATACTATTACATGGGGGATTTGCTGTCAACATATGAATTTTGGGGAAACACAAACATTTGGGCCATGGCAACTCCTTTCCTCAGAATTCTTAGATGCAGACCAGCTTCATCTGCTGCTCTACTCTTCCTGGGGATTCAGGATAGAGACATTTAGTACCAAATTCCCTAAAATTCCTTACAACTATCTCTCCTCTCATGTTCACACTCCTGTTGACTCTTTAATATGACCTCTTTCAGCTCCAGAAATTGTGAACTACGAGCCCCTGGGTCTGGAGGCTGACATGTGGTAAGTTGGACAGGCCACCCAGGTGACCTAGGGATCCTTCCAAGGGCAGAAGGCCTCAGATCCTGCTCCAGGTGACATCCCCTTAACCATGAAAGCACTCCACACTCACCGTTCAGAGCCTCTGGCAGCTCCCCCCAGTGTGTTAGACCTGCGGACAGGGCAGCTGGAGGGCCACTAGGCCTGGACCTGAGGCCAGTTAGCACCTGACCAGGTCAGAGCTTTGTCAGCAGTGGAGGAGCAAGAAGAGAGGCAAGGTGGAGGTGCAGGCTCACCCCTGGGCCTGCCCCAGCCAGGTTAAAAATAATAGTAACAGTAACTCGCTCAGTTGGCCAACCAAGTGGTCACTGAAAGTTCACGCATCAGGGCACTGTGCTAGGCCTGCGGATACTGCAGGGATTAGTTCTCTGCACAGATGCAACTCATTTGATTTGGATGCTGCTTTACAGTTGGCTGAGCACCTTTGTTACCTGGTTTTCTAAAATCCTGCCAACAGTCCTGTGAGGTGGTTATCATTATCCTCATAAGGAGAAAGGGCTCAGAGGTGGTAAGGGACTTACCCAAATCACACAGCCTGCAAGTGCAGAAGTCTGACCTTGAACTTGAGTCCTCAAATTCAGGGTTCAGAGCTCAATGACTCCAAACACATCCCAGGCTGCTGCTGAAGGGTGGGGATGGAGAGGGGTGTGGAGCATGAGACAGTATCTAGGAGCTGCTGTGGGGGAAGGCAAGTGACCTCTTCCCCTTAGATCCATGCAGGTGTCCCTTGCTGGTCAGGGATTGGACCCAGGCAGCACTGACTCAACTGTTCTTTATTTTACAGGAGCATAGGCGTCATCACCTACATCCTGTGAGTAGCTCTGATCCAGGGTCTCTGGCTCAGCTTAAATATCGGGGGAACCAGAAGGAATGAGAGAGGGGCAGGCAGACAGACTGACATTTACTAAGTACCCACCATAATCCGATGCGTTAAGTCTATACAGCAAGCCTGAGGCTAAGCGCTGTGAGTCCATTTCATCCATCTGACCCTGGCATTGAGGTTGAGCAGGCATCCAGGGGGTGCAGACTCTGCTCTGCACAGCCTGAGTCTTCATCCCTACTATGGAATGCCAGGGCTCCCCTGCCCAGCCTCCCCCAGACTGAGGTGTACTGGAGAATGTCACTTTTCACTCAGACTCTCAGAACTCTTTTTTTTTTTTTTTTTTTTTTGAGACAGAGTCTTGTTCATTCGCCCAGGCTGGAGTGCAGCAGCAAAATTTTGGCTTACTGCAACCTCCACCTCCCGGGTTCAAGCGATTCTCCTGCCTCAGCCTCCCGAGTAGATGGGACTACAGGTGCGTGCCACCATGCCTGGCTAATTTTGTATTTTTAGTAGAGGCAGGGTTTCACCATGTTGGCCAGGCTGGTCTCGAACTCCTGACCTTGTGGTCCACCCTCAGGCTCCCAAAGTGCTGGGATAACAGGCATGAGCCACCACACCTGGCCCTTCACTCAGAACTCTTGGGACAGCCCTGTGAAGCTACTTATGCCCTCCCCAATCTTGCCTCTTCTTCTTTCCCCATTTTCCCTCTTTCCCACGATTCCCTTTTCTTCCTGTCTCTCTTCTCCTTCCTCTTTGCCTGTCCCTGAAGTATTCTGTTGCTTAGACAGAGATTTCCTGCATAGCTCCAGTGTGTGGTGAGTTACCTCTGGGGCTGGAGTCCTGTGATACTGTCACTTTCCACCTCCGTGGCCTTGGGCAGGGACTTAACCTCTGGGCTTGTTTTTCTCATCAGAAAAATAGGAATCCCAAACTTCCCACCATGGGCGTGTTGTGAAAGCTAAATAAGTAACATGTTTAAGTTTCTAGCCCCGACACTGGCACGTGCACAGTGGGCAAGTGAGTGTTCATTCCATTGGCCCTTTCCAACCATTTTCCCTTCACGGCACACATGGAAAATACTATTTTTATAGCACACTGGAGTGAGAATCAACCAGGTGGCGCAGGGAGCACCAGTGCTTAGCAGCTGAGGGGCTCATTCTCTCAATGATCCTTGTGAGCCTGGTCTCTGACTCTCCCAGCAACACTTGGACTAGGAGCCCTGTGTGACATGGTGGATCCCCCTGAGCTGCAGCAGAGGATCTCAAGCCTGGCTGCGCAGCAGAGCTTTTAATACCCACCATGGCACAGGCCCCATCCCTAGACCTATTACATCACAAGGGCTAGAGGTAGGGCCTTAGTATCTGTATCTTTTAAAATTCCAGCTGAATTTGATGCAAAGAGAAGGCTGAGAACCATCGATCTGTAGTTTCAGATCAGAGCCAGAATAGTCGGATGTGGCTCTTGAAACTTTAATTTATTCAGAACTCTGATTTTCATATTGAAACATTAAGGAATCCCATGCAATCCCAGCATTTTGGAAGGCTGAGGTGGGCAGATACTTGAGTCCACCAGTTTGAGACCAGCCTGGGCAATATGACTAAACCCTATCCCTACAAAAAAACAAAACAAAAAATTAGCTGGATGTGGTGTCACACATCTGTAGTCCCAGCTACGGGAGGCCGACACAGGAGGATTGCTTGAGCCCAGAAGTTGCAGTAAGTTGTAGTCACACCTCTGCACTCCATCCTGGGCAACAGAGCAAGACCCTGTCACACACACACACACAAAAAAAAATCCCAGTGTCAACTAAGCACATAGTCTTCTTGTGGCTCATTTGAATTTAACAGCTTTGTTGAGGTCCCCTCCATGGCAGACACCATACCAGGCAGACACCAGGATACTGACATGGAGGAGGGTCTTCCCTGCTTGCTGGTAATCCCTGTCTGTGGAAGACACACCATACACCTAACTCATGCCCAGTAGGACCAAAGTTAGGCTAGAGGCATGAACACACCTTTTTGAGACACAGATGGGGAACCACTGGTTTGCTGAATTGCTGAAGGTTTATTGAGAGAGAAAGAGAAAGAGCACATGATTGGTGGGTCTATTTGAACTAGGATGTAAAGAATGAAGTTAATTCTGTGTGTGGAGAAGGAAGGAGGGGCTGTACTGGCTGAGGAAACAGTTTGAGAAAAACGGTAAACCTTCTGTGTGGCTGAAATGTACCGAGCATGGGGGAAGGACCAACTCTTACTGCCTTGCTGAGGAGTTTCGATGTGATCCTATAGAAAATGGAAAATCATAGAGGGCTTTTGTGTTCTTACAATGACAGTGATAATGGCCATTAATTCTAGAGCCCTTAATGTGGGCCAGGATTGTGTGAAGACTTTTGTATGCATTAATTCTTCACTATCATGTGAGGTGGGAATTTTATTTTCTTCATTTTACAGATGGGGAAACTACATTTCAGAGGGGTTCTATCTTCACATAGCTAATGAGTGGCTGAGCTGGGATTCAAACCCAGGATTGCAATATCAAAACTTTTCCAGTGCACCTTGCTGCCACCATGCTAAGAAAGTGGCTGTGGAGATGGGGATGACTTTCAAGAAATATTTAGTAAATGGAACCGACCGAAAAGGTTTTGGCCGGTCAGATGTGGCAAGGGAATAGAAAAAAGGGTCCAAGGTGACTCCTGTGTTTCTAGCTTGGGTACATTTGTAAAGTTACGTCATTCATCAGGGGGAGTGCTTGGAATGGGGTTTGGACACAATGAGTTTGGGGCAATGGCACGTCTGATCCACAGACCGCTTTGCCTGTGAACTGAACAACTGAAAGATGAGTCAGGAGATAGTAGATTTAGGAGTCATTATTTGTATGACATCCTTGACAAACCCTGTGGGGGAACCACACAGATCTTTGTAGTCCCTAATGGCCCATCTATTTCCAAACTTGTGGGCTCTGCTCAAGTTATTCCTGTAACCCAGAAGGCCTTTCCATCTCCTTCTCTGACTGCTGACAACCCTTTATTCTTCAAGACACAAATGATGTAAATATCCGTGCTACCATGAAGCTGCACTGGGCCTCCCTCTTTCCTGTGCTCCCCTGTCCTTTGGCTGGCATTCCATTATATTCTGCTTTGTCCAGCTGGGGAATCACAAAGAGCCATGTCACTGTGTTTCTCTCCCCCTCTGCTTTTGAGTTCCATGAAGACACAGTTTCTCTCGTCAGAGGCTTAGGAGAAGCTCCATGAATGTGTATTGAATTGGACTCAGTTGAACAGGCTGCTGGTTGGCTGCTTAGACAGAGCAGGCTGTGTTGCTGGGAGCCTTCCAGCTCCATGCAGCAGTCATGGGGCAGGGTTCCCCAAGTCCATCATCCCCATTTCCATCTATTTTCCCTTAGTTACGTGGTTTCCTCTGTTGTATTCAGCCTAAGTGGAGCGTCCCCTTTCCTGGGAGACACAAAGCAGGAAACACTGGCAAATATCACAGCAGTGAGTTACGACTTTGATGAGGAATTCTTCAGCCAGACAAGCGAGCTGGCCAAGGACTTCATTCGGAAGCTTCTGGTTAAAGAGACCCGGTAAGAGGACAGAGAAGCCACTGGTTTCTCAGGTACTGATGCCTTCCTGTCGCCTCTCTCAAAGACCTGTCAGTGTGTCCCAGCTTTGACATAGCTGTCATCAGCACTGTTGTAGTCTAATCCGGGCAGGTGCTGGGAAGTGTGGCCTAGCCAAGACGTGGCATTCGTCTTGTTTGCTCAAGTCTTTCTGCTTTCTTCTCCTGCTGAAATGTAAATAACGTGTGTGTGTGTGTGTGTGTGTGTGTGTGTGTGTGTGTGCTGGAAGTCAGCCCAGGTTTCTTTAGGGCTCATTACCTTGTGCAGTCTGTCCCAAAGGCACCTGGATTTCAGATTTGAAAAGGTTAAATGGCAGGGTTTTCAAGCCAGTTCAGCTTGGGAGTGGGAGCAGGTGGTCCTGGAGAGATCAATTCAGTGGGAGGGTGGGAGACATGCTAACCTGCTAACCTTACCCCTTCTTCAGGGGCCAGGGTGAGCCCCATGGCAATTGGGCCAAATAGGAGATAGGCAGGGAATTGCAGGGTGCTGTGTACCCAGAGCATGCCTTGGATGGGGCAGGAAGAAAGATCCACAGACTAGAACACCATGTCCTCTCCATCCCACAGACTTCAGAGAGGGCCAGAGTGGGGTTGTCTGGAGTGCAAGGTCCCTGATTTTCCTGTCTAAGAGCAGTGTTAGGGTGAGTCACTGACCTGGGTACAGAGCAGTGAAAGGCAGAGAAAGGATCCAGAAGGCAAACAGAAAAGCAGAGACCATGGGTTTAGCAATGGGGAGCTGGCTTTTGGAGGATTCTGGAAGCTCATTAGCGCATTTATGACTCTTCTTAGACCTTTCAGCTTTGGGACTGAAGGTATGGGTTTAGGTAACAAGGCCACTCTATTCAGGGATCTGCCTGGACCACTTCCTTCCCCTAGAGTGCAGGATATGCAGCCAGTTCCCATTCATCTCTGCATCCTCCATTCCACTGGTTTGATGGCAGTGGCCAAATAATGCCAAAATATTGGTCTAAAAAGAGTAAGAACGGAGATGGTTGCTCCCAGCTTCTGTCCTCATGGATCATCACTGTTTCTCAATCCTCATTGCAGGAAACGGCTCACAATCCAAGAGGCTCTCAGACACCCCCTGGATCATGGTAAGGGCACAGTCACGAGTTCCAATGGGCAAAGGGTCCCTGCTCTGTTGCCATGGCTGGCCTGGGCAGCCAGATGCAGAGGGTCCACTGGAGAGACCTTTGCTTGAAGCACTGATCCTGGGCACAGATGAAAGCTAGCCAGGGGCCCCAAAGGGCCTGGGCTTGTTCAAATAGGTTTATTTGCTTGCTATTTTAAGTTTGTGTCTCTCAAATTCAGGTAACTTATGAAACGGAACCCTCACAAACCTCATCCGAAAACTTTTTTTCTTTGGGGCCACCTTACACAGTGTTCTTTGTTGGAGGGTATGTCACTGTCCCTTCTCCAAGTGGAAGACAGGACTCCCCAGGTGTAGAGAGATCAGTGACAACTGAGAACAGCAATGTGACCAGGCCTCCTCCTTTCGGATTTTGGGGCTCTGAGTCAAAGATGACACTTAAATCAGCTGCCCAGATCCTCAGGCCCTGAGGAATGGGGCCTGAGATGGAGGCCTGGTGGGGAAGAGAGACAGCCACTGTTAGGGCAATTCTGTTCCCTCTGGGGAGAGTCAGGGCAAAAAGATGGGTTCCTGCCTAACTCGCCTTGCAGTCTGGCTTCCAGCTGCTGGCTTTCCAGAGGGTCTTGCGTCTGGTGTAAAGAGCACTTTGAGAGGGTGAGACTCAGCAGGATTCAGGCTAGCTATGCACACCCAGGGATGTCACCAGACTTCCTGTTAACCTTAACTGTTAAGTGAGAAGGCCAGCAAGGATGAAATGACCATAAGAAAGGTAGAGATAAGAGAGGGTGAGGCAGGCTGGGCACGGTGGCTCAAGCCTGTAATCCCAGCACTTTGGGAGGCCGAGGCAACAGGAGGATGGCTTGAGTCCAGGAGTTCAAGACCAACCTGAGCAACATGCCGAGACCCCATCTCTCTAAAAAATAATAATCAAATAAAAGAGAAGGTGAGGCCTGTGGAAGACAGAAGAGGGAGGGCTGGAGTAGTCTGGGAGGAGGTCAGCTTCATCTGCTCAGCTTCATCTGCTCGTTGAAGGAAGGGGAAGGCCCAAGGAGCCCCGAAGGAGAGATGCTCCTCAGCCCCGCTGTGTGAGCCCTGGCCTTGCACGCTCCAGCCCTGCACTAATGCCTACGGAGTCCTGGCTGCAGCCTGCTTGTCTGCGTGAGCACCCCTTAAATGCTATGTGTGTGGAACCCTCTCTAATGGCCGTGGACCCCTCTGCCCTGAATGAGCATGCAGGCAGCACCCCATACTCCGCGACCTCACTTGTGGTCTGTGGGGGTGCTCATCCCACCCCTGGTTCTCCCCGTGGCCTGACGCATGCAGTGAACACCAGAGGCCACGTGTGTGCCTTCTGCCTGCCCCCTCGGACTGCCTTCTGGGGCGGGCAGCAAATTAACACTCTGATTCTTCTGTCTGAACACCCACCAGTCAAAAGGAGAAGTCAGAGCCCCTGAACAGCGCAAGACAGAGCCCACCCAGCTGAAGACCAAGCGCCTGAGAGAGTACACACTCAAATGTCACTCAAGCATGCCTCCCAACAACACCTATGTCAACTTTGAGCGTTTTGTCTGTGTGGTAGAAGACGTGGCTCGGGTGGACCTGGGATGCCGTGCCCTGGTGGAGGCCCATGATACCATCCAGGACGATGTGGAGGCCCTAGTCTCCATCTTCAATGAGAAGGAAGCTTGGTACCGAGAGGAGAGTGAGAGCGCCCGGCACAACCTGTCCCAGCTCAGGTATGAGTTCCGCAAGGTAGAGTCATTGAAGAAGCTGCTGCGAGAAGACATCCAGGCCACGAGGTCCAACCTTGGAAGCGTGGCCAGGAAACTGGACCAGGTGGAGGCCCAGTTTGAGGCTCTGAGGCAGGAGCTCTCCACAGACCTGCAGTGGATCCAGGAGCTGGTGGGCAGCGTCCAGCTGGAGAGTGGGAGCTCAAAGGGCCTGGGCTCCACCTTACACCAGGACACCAGTGAATCCCTATCAGAGCTGCTCAGCACATCATGCACCGAGGAAGTTCTGGCCGGCTGGAAGCTCTGAGCCCAGAATCCAGTCAGTAATGCATCCCAAGAGGTTTGCAGAAGCATGTTCTCATCTGCCCTGCTGCAGCATGCAGCTAGAATTATCCTGCAGGGGTGTGTGTCTGTAGTATAGCCTTCCACCCCCTCCACAGAATCCAGAATCACTGAGGTGCCAGTTAATTATTCATTCTACACCTCCCCTTACCAATCTGGTTTTCTGGGAGGGTGCTGGCAGGGCAGCCAAGCTGTTAAAATAGTTTGACAGTGAGTACCCTTCAGGGTCCCCTTCTCCAGAGGAAGGATGGCTGGCTCTGGGGAGATGCTTGAGAATTGATTTGTGATGAAGGATTTGTTCACATCTCACTTTCTGCCTACATACCTTATGGCTTGTAGATCTTGGGTAATATTTGAGTTAACTGCAAATAACTAAGTCAGCATGGTGCTCTCCTGCTACAGAAGCAGGGATTTAAAATGCATACAGAAAATAATATTACCTTCCATTTGCATTGATTTTTCACTTACTGAGTACATTATGTCTGACAAATGACCTCACTTGATCCTTAAAAGAACTCAGTGAGGCCGGGCGTGGTGGCTCAAGCCTGTAATCCCAGCACTTTGGGAGGCCAAGGCGGGCGGATCACTTGAGGTCAGGGGTTCAAGACCAGCCTGGCCAACAAGGTGAAACTCCATCTCTACTAAAAATGAAAAAGTTAGCCGGGCATGATGGCAGGTACCTGTAATCCCAGCTACTTGGGAGGCTGAGGCAGGAGAATTGCTTGAACCTGGGAGGCAGAGGTTGCAGTGAGCCGAGATGGTGCCATTGTACTCCAGCCTGGGCGATAGAGCAAGACTCACTCTCAAAAAAAAAAAAAAAAAAAGAACTCAATGAGATAGGAAGGTGGGTGGTATTATTATCATTATTTCCATGTAACTGATGAGAAAATTGACTCAGGGAGGAAAATGATATGGTCAATCATGCCCATCTCTAAGATGAGGTATATGGGAGAAAGTAGTAAGGCTTTGCTGTAAATATCTGTCTTAATATTAAAGTCCAGGTCCCAGAGGCAAAGTAAGCAACTTCATGCATTCTGCCAGGTGTAGGTGGGATGCATATACCAGCAGATGATTGTCCTAGGAGCTCTGTCCCAGAAGGCACAGTCATTGTCCCTACCCAGCCCTGTCTCTCTGTCTGAAGATCTGCCTGCAAGCAGGAGAGAAGGAAAGAAGGAGTCTTCCCGTTCTCCACCCTTTCCCCTCTTCTAGCTAACAGCCCCAACTTTGGGTCAGGAATAAAGACCGGAAGGTCCTCAGCAGGAGATTCCTTTTCTTATGTACCTAGGCCATTAGGCCTTGAAGGCCTAAGAAATTCCATGATTGTTTTTGAAAAGGGTGAATGTAAAGATGGGGAAGCTCAAGGCCACATGGTCCTTTCACGACCCAAAGCTTTGAGCACCCCTCCCCAAGGATTATAAGATCTTATCTCCCTTTCTCTGGAGGAGGAACCAGTCCACCAACTCATATCAACAGAGCGTGGCATATGAACCCAGTGCTGAGCTAGGAGCCTGTGAGTGGGGTATAGCTTGTATAGTTCAAAGTGTCTTCATGGCCTCACAAAACTTCCCTTTCATAGAGGCAGACTAAATGATATTCCCAATTTAGAGACGAGGAAACAAAGAGCAGATAGGATTTTCTCAAGGTTACATCATTATGGCAAAAGTAGAGGCCTTCTGATGACAAGTCTGTTGCTCTTTCTGCTTCCCCTGGCTGTACCAGGAAACAGGTTTACTCCCTGGGAGGGCAGCTTGGGAGGGCAGCTCACATCTGGATTCATCCATCCATTTACAAATAATACTTAGGCACCAACCAACTTCCAGATGCCTGACTTGACTCTGGCAATACAATGTTGAGTAAAAACAGGCCTGATTCCTGCCTTCACGGAGTGCTCAGTCTAGCAAAGGATTTGAACATTGATCAAGAATCATACAAATGTAGAGCTGCAACTTGTGCGCATGCTGGGAGAGAAGCACACAGCGCTGCAGCGGCCTGCCGTGGGGGTCTGACATCATCGGGGGAAGCGTCCTGAAGCATCCTGAAGCAGTGACACCGGAACAGAGATCAGCTAAGGCAACCAGGGAGAGAGCAGTTTCCCAGCAGAGCCATCATGCCAGGGCTCTGTGATGAGAGGCAGTGTGGAAGGCTGAGAATGCGAGGACGGGAAGCTGGAGGAGAGAAAATAGGAATACAGTGTGGAAATGACCGGAGAACGGGCAGGACCAGCAGGCCTGTGGCCATGTGGAAGAGCTCTGCCCTTACCCCAAAAGTCATGAGAAGTCAGTGTGTTCCAGATGCTGGGGAGGAAATGCCCTGTGAACAGCTCAGGCAGGAAGTGGTTTAGGACAAGATATGAAAGTTTGATCTCATGGAAACCATTTCTTCAAAATCCAGTCTCCTTTTCTATTTGCATGAAGGATCATTTCAAATATCATATATAATACTTGTAACAGAAGCTTTCTTCATCAGATATGAGAAACCTTGGTGATAAGAGGCATCATTAGTTTATGGACCACCAAGGAAAAAAGCCCGAGATGGGAAGTCTAATAGGAACCTCCCCCTACCCCCCACCAAATAAAGCTATGATGCCCTCAGTGAGAGGGTAAATGAGAAGTAAAGTCACCATGCAGAAAAGGGAAGCAAGGAAATCTGTGTGTCTTAACCCTGACACTTAGTGGGAGTGAGAAAAATCCCTCCCCTGGGAACAGGAGTCCCAGACTGGTGATACTCATGCAGGTTTGCTTTCTGAATTTGCACCATCATTGTGATCCAAAGCGACATCAAGCAGAGAGTATGATGGCCAACAGTCTGAGGCTGGGTGGCTCTGGGTGGCAGAAATAGTACTGTCCTCTCCCAGACCACCTGCCTTCACTCCAGGCCAACAGTAAGAATATGATACCATCATCCTGACTTCAGAGATCCAAAAATGTGCACCTTGGAACCAATGGAAGATGGCAAAAGCTCCTCTTCCTACATCCTACCCAAGAGAATTGGTTCAAATGACCTGTCTACAGTCTCTCTACAGTCTTACCTCCCCCGTCACAGGGCGTTATATACCTGTTTGGTACTGAGACACTGCAAATATTAAATGTCCCTTTGGCCATATTAATAGACCTTGACCTTCACACAACCAGGTTTCTAAGGAGAGGAAGCCACTGATGGAGCAATACAGGGGAAGCTCTTTAGTGAAGGTCAAAATAGAATGCAGGCCCGGCGTGGTGGTTCATGCCTGTAATCCCAGCGCTTTGGGAGGCCGAGGTGGGCGGATCACTTGAGATCAGGAGTGTAAGCCAGCCTGGCCAACACGGTCAAACCCTGTCTCTACTAAAGACATAAAAATTAGCTGGGTATGGTGTGGGTGCTGTAGTCCCAGCTACTCAGGATACTCAGGAGGCTGAGGCAGGAGCATCACTTGAACCCAGAAGGCAGAGGTTGCAGTGAGCCAAGATCATGGCACTGCTGCACTCCAGCCTGCACTCCAGCCTTGGCGACAGAGTACAGGCACCTACCACCATGCCCAGCTAATTTTTGTATTGTTAGTAGAGATGGGGTTTCACCATGTTGATCAGGCTGGTCTTGAACTCCTGACCTCAGGTGATCCACCCACCTCTGCCTCCCAAAGTGCTGGGATTACAGGCGTGAGCCACCGTACCCAGCTCAGACTACAAATTAAAGGTTGGCTTCTGTGCTCTGTTTAAACACCATCCTGGGCTGTGTGGGGAGGGGGAAAGTGAGTGTATGACATTTCCTTGAATAACGATTCCCAAGGAAGATGGCAAGCCGGCTCTTGGGGAAGGCAGCTGCCTGTCCCTGCTCTGAGGCAGGTGCTTACAGCCTAGCACTGCCTGACTCTGTCAGAAGGTGGGGCGATGGTTTGGTAATGGATGATTCTGCAGCTGTGGGAGTCTGGCAATGAAGGGATGGAGTAGAGGAATAATGGCAGGAAGAGCTGGAGTCTCCCCCATGGGCCCCCTCCCCTCCCCTGCAGGTGATCATGAAGGTGGTAGCTTCCCCTCTCACTCCTTCAGGCAGCACAGGTGGCCCAGCCCATGCTGGAAGTGGCTGTGTGCCCAGCTGTCACCCCTACTGTCAACCTTCTGTAAATATCTGTGGAACCGGCTGCCTTTTCCCTTGGTCTGTGAAATTCTTGACCCCAAGGTGGGCATGTTCACATTGCAGAAGGGTCCAGTGGCATTGAACAAACACTGTGCTCTGGCTCAGGGGGAGGTGACAGACAAGGACAAGACAACCTCGAATGAAAGACTCAGTGTCTGGGCAGATTGGGACTCAGCCAACTGGGAGATGGGAAAAGCTGTGGTGAGTGATAAAATAGAGCTTCCTCATCTCCTAGAAATCAAAGGAGAGAGGAATTCTGATTGAGAAAGGGTAGGAGGGTGGCAGAGAACAGAGGGCTTCCCAGGGATGCTGTCCCCACCAGTGAACCCCCCTCTCTACCCCCAAGCTGTGTCCCTTGAGGAAGGCATGAGTAAAATCTGGAAGGATGGGGATGAGCCCAGATTGGGGTTGGGAACTTAGAACTGCTGAATGGAGATTACAGAGAGGAAGATTATAGAGATTTAAAAGAGGGTTTTAAACTTTTTGTATGGTCCCCTCAGCAGGAAAATTGTCAAAACTTGCTCAAAAGTATAAGGAATGGGATAGTGGATTCCAGGACCTGTGACCCCGCTCCAGCAGGAATCAAGTCATGCTGGTTCTCTTTCATTCATCTCCCCCTTATTTTTCTTCTGAGTAATTTTTTGTCCCCAGGAAAAGCTTCAAAAGTTCTTCCTCTCCTACTGTTATAAAACCCAAAAGACTTCTGAGACATAGCAACCAAATGCCACACATTTTACAGCAAACTTCAGACTTATTTAACTTATAGATTCTTCAGAATAAATCTCTGCTAAGGATTTTTTTTTAATTAATTAATTAATTTATTTATTTTTTGAGACAGAGTTTCACTCTTGTTGCCCAGGCTGTGGTACAATGGTGCGATCTCAACTCACTGCAACCTCCGCCTCCCAGGTTCAAGCGATTCTCCTGCCTCAGCCTCCCAAATACCTGAGATTACAGGCTCCCACCACCATGCCCGGCTAATTTTTGTATGTTTAATAGAGACAGGGTTTCACCATGTTGGCCAGGCTGGTCTCGAACTCCTGACCTCAGGTGATCCACCCACCTCAGCCTACCAAAGTGCTGGGATTACAAGCATGAGCCACTGCGCCCAGCCAGGACTTTCTTTTTAATATAACCCCACGCCATTATCACACCTGACAAAATTAGCAATAATTCCTCATCTCATCTGGATTCCCATTCCATACCCACATGCCCCACCACTCCCAACAGTGTCTCATTACAGCTGGTTTGTTCAAATCAGGATCCAAACAGTCCGCATGTGGCATTTGGTTGCTACGTCTCTCAAGTCTCGAGTTTTATCAAAGTAGGAGAGAAAGAACTTTTGAAGCTTTTCCTGGGGACAAAAAATTGCTCAGAAAACTGATGGTCCCACAGAAGAAGAATAAAAAAGTGAGTATATCCATGTGGAGACCTAACCCAGAAAAGCGAGACCAGACCAAGCAAGGAAAGGGACATTTCTGCCTCCTTCCACTGGCTTGTTCACTGAAGGGCACAGCCTGCAGGCTCACAGCCTTTCTGCATCTTCCCCTCCCACTTAGGAGGAGGCAGAGACTCAAGCCTCCCACAAGCCCCATGTGCTCCTTTCCTGGGAAAACAGGTGGGTGAAGGCAGCAGAGCCCAGGCTTCAGCCATCAAAACAGCCAGCGAAGGGGAGGGGTGGAGGGGTGCCACCTGTGGAACTCCTTTGAGGGAAAGGCAGGAGTGAGGGGTCCTGGGCAGGAGAGAAGTGGGTGTGAGGGTACCCTGGCTTTCATTGGAGTAAGGGGCTGGATAGATGGCACAGATGGGGGTTGGAGGTGAAATCTGCTTGCAGTTCCTAAAGGAGGCCTAGTATCTAGAGCAAATCATTGTGTTGGGGGTGGGGGATGGGGATGGAGGGAGCCTCCTCTGTAAAGCCAGGATTCCTTTCTCATGCCTTAGCAGCGGCTGCTGCTTCCTGCCCTTGCCTGTGGATATTGGTACTGACTTAGCACACCCCACTGGACTTTTTCAAAGGCAATTGCAGCTGCATAAACAAAACTTGACTACACCAGTTTTCTGTCTTTTTGCTTCCCTTTCGGACATTTTTCCGAGACAGCAAACACACTCCTAGGAGCCTGGTTGGAATTGCCCAAGGCTCCCTGGCATCACGGATGGACCACAAGGCCGGAAGGCGGGCACTTTCTGTTTGCAGAGAGTGGTGGGTCGGTAGAAGGCAGGACACAGTTTCATCTCCCCCCTCACATCCCCAGTTTAATCAAAAGTGTTTATGCCCCATTCCCTCTGGGAACAATTTTGCTGCTGAATTTTCATCTCTGCTGCAGAATTTACGTCTTTCCAGGCTGAGATGACAGCATCAGCGTTTGGTGGGTCTCTTAGCAACCAGGAGGGCCCATTGATTAGGAAAGGCCATCCTGACAGATTGATAGCCCCGTGGCTGCCACCTCAGGGTTGGTGCTGTTGTGTATAGCTATAAACAGGGCCCTCGAAAGAATTGCATCGCCTCCCATTGATAGGGACTGGTCTCACCTGACAGTTTTAGCTGGGCCCCTCTGCTCAGTGGCTGGCACTGCTGGGCCAGGAGGAGGATGGGATTCTCATTAACAAGATTCCCCACACCTGCATGTGGACCTTCCAGCCATGGGTTTAGCTGTTCCTCTCCTGAGCAAGGGTACCAATCAGTAAGTAGACAAAAAGAAATCTCTTCTCCCCCAGAGTCTACTCTCCTTGTGAGGTGCGAGGGCCCTGCAAGGGTTAGGCTCAAAGGTCATTCATGCCCAAGGGAATTGTAGACATTAGTGAAGCTAGAGTTAGAAATGGTTGGTGGGTGGGGGAAGGTGCTATCACCTTGGGGAGGAGATTCTAGGAGCTTGTAGGTGTGAGGGAGAGAGGACTAATGAAAAACAAGCAGTCAGCTCTCACTACCTGCAAGGTCCACATCTCCAGATTCAACCAACCACAGATCAAAAATATTCAAAAAGTAAAGAACAATTAAAATAACAGTACAATAATCATACAAATAATGCAGTGTGACAGCTATTTATATAGCATTTACATTGTATTTGCAATTATAAGTAATCTAGAGATGATTTAAAGCATTAGGGGAGGGTATGTGTAGGATATCTGCACATACCACACCATTTTGTAATAACGAACTCCAGCATCTGTGGACTTTGGTATCTGTGGCTGTCCTAGAACCAATCCTCCATGGACACTGAGGAGTGAATGTGAATAAATACAGAACAGAGTACCAGGTAGCACCACGTGTAATGAAGATGTAGTGCACAGGCATGGTGAGTCACGGGGGCAGTCGGGTTGCTACTTTATATAGGGTGGTCAAGGAAGGCTTCCCTGAGGAGATGACCTTTGAGAGCAAAGACTTGAACAAAGCGATAAAGTGAATATAAACGAACAGGGGCAAAGTCCCGGACACTTTGGATTCACAGACTAGCAAGTGGACCTGTGCGATGGGAGCCAAATGGACAGGAAAGAGAGAGGTAGAAAAGCAGGGTGGAGAGTGCAGATGGCACAGGCCTTGAGGGTCTCTATGAGCTCATAGGGATGTATGGAGAGCACGGGGAAGCCATTGGAAGGCTTGGAGAAGGGAAAAGTCAAAGTCTTCAGCACAGATTGGTTGCCCTCCACCCACTTTTGTGCCTCCCTTCCAGGTGAAACTAGACCCAGGGCTGGGCTTGCAGGTGCACAGAATGGGTAACAGGCAGTTAAAGACAGGATCTAGAGGGCCAGACATGGCCTGGTGGTCCCTCCAGCAGCCTCATCCTTTTCTCTTCTCTTCCCATTCCCTGTCTCTTCTCCTTCCCCTCCTCTCTTTCCTTCTGCACTCTGGCCCAAACCACTGTGCTTCAGTTTCGGAGGCTGAAGAGCCCCCCGGTTTTCTCATCTCCCATCCACTTCCAGGTTGCATGCACTCCCTCCCCCCTCCAGCTCCGGGTCACCCCATCGCCCGGCCCTGGAGCTCTGCATCCTGCTGAATCCTGGGTAGAGCCATGGGGA
Organism: Ateles fusciceps; assembly: GCA_036589455.1. Classification (NCBI taxonomy): domain Eukaryota; kingdom Metazoa; phylum Chordata; class Mammalia; order Primates; family Atelidae; genus Ateles; species Ateles fusciceps. The sequence goes on from JAZHEH010001634.1 coordinate 1,744,038, forward strand.
GCTTTTGTGCCCTGACACCCTTTCAAGATGGTGTGGCTGGGCTGACCAGGTGACCTGGGCCCCTCATGAGTGGGAGTGAGTAGGTCCCAGGTCCTGGAATTTCATTCCAACTTGTCTCTCCAGCAGCTCAGGGAAACAACCCTACACTTGTGAAGCACCCGCTGTGGTAGGTTCCGGGTTGGGAGGAGAGTGGGGCAGGGCATTGACATAGACATGAAGAAAGTCTTTGCCCCCAAGTCATTTTCCAGGAGTAGGATGATTCCTCTGCAAGGCTGACTGAGAGTTGCTGGACTTAATAAAGGAACATGCATATGCTTTGGTCATGTCAGAGAGGGAGACATTATTTTCTGGAAGTTGTCTCAGAGGAGCTCATGCCTGAATTGGGCTTTAAAATACCTGAAGGCCTTCCACGGGGATGGGCGGCAGGGGCTGCCAGGGGATAGACCTCTTGCCAGAGGGTGCAAGCTCCAGAGCAGTGTGGCTGGCAGGGTGCACTGGCTTCCTTCCAGTGCCAGACACCAGGATGAAAAATCAAGAGTGGAGGCGTGTCCCGAGCATGGTTAGGAGACAAGACCCTCGCTTGGGAATCAGTAGGCTCCCCTCGCTTAGCGTTCACCAGCTGCCCAATGAGGCACTGTGGCAGGAAGGCTGTCAGAGCAGGGAGAAAAACAGGGCTGCTGGGACCTTCGGAATCATTCTGGGCAGTTCATTATCTTGAGGTCACGGGGGCCTCTGAGAATCGATGAAAGCTATCGACTCTCCTCTGAAGAAATGCATGTCTGTACATATACACTAAATTTTAAAAATTGAGTTATAATTTATATACTGTAAAATTCACCATTTTAAAATGTACAATTCAGCAGTTTTTAGTATATTCACAAGGTTGTGTGTATAAATTGAATCATACAACAGGTAGCCTTTTGTGTCTGGTTTTTTTCATTTAACATGTTTTGAAGGTTCATCTGTGTTGTAAAATGGACTCAGGCCAGTCAAAGTGGCTCACGCCCGTAATCCCAGCACTCTGGGAGGCCAAGGCTGGTGGATCACGAGGTCGGGGTTCGAAACCAGCCCGCCCAACATGGTGAAACCCTGTCTCTACTAAAAAAACAAAAAATTAGCCAGGCGTAGTGGCAGGCGCCTGTACTCCCAGCTACTCGGGCGGCTGAAGCAGGAGAATCGCTTGAATCCCGGAGGCGGAGGTTGTAGTGAGCCGAGATCGCGCCACTGCACTCCAGCCTGGGCGACAAGAGCGAAACTCTCCCTCTCAAAAAAAAAAGACTGAATTTTTTTATGAATAACATTTCTGATTAATATTTCTTTGTGTGGATATGCCACATTTTGTTCACAGAACCCCTGAAACCTATCTCTTGATTTCAGAAAATCCTATTTTACAAAAGAAGGGAATTGAAGAGGGAATGGAGAACGCAGGAGAACTCACAATGACTTGTTACTATGTATTGAGTGCTCTGGGTTAAGCACTTTATATATGCATGATCATTTAATCCTTAACAGTGCTGTGACATTATTATCCCAATATTACAGATGGGGAAACTGAGGCTCAGAGAAGCCATGCCAGACTTCTTGGAGAAGTCAAGATTTAAACTGAGCTTTGACTGCCAGGCTGTGAAAGGCAGCTACACATCCTGTCGTCTCTTGACTTTCATCAAAGCCCTTATTTCCTTCCGTTTATTTTTTAATGGAGTATGAATTCCCTGTCTACCAACAAGGCATTTGTTTTGCTAAGCCCAGAATAGTCCCGGTGCCCAGGGGGCATCCCAGGTTGCTATAAAATGACCCTCTCCCCAAAGTGATGTGTGCTTGGAGCCCCCTCCTGCTGTTCCATTTCAGGAGCGGCCACGCCTCCAGCCAAGGCTGCATGTGTGTCTGGCTGTGGTGATAATAGCTGAGAGGCATCTTCTGAACAGCTGAGACATCCGTAGCTGTTGCCCTTACTGTGACGGTCCCACTGTGTGCCCTGCCTGGTGGGGAGATGCCAGGATCAAGCCAAGGGCGGTGGGCATGTGGTGGGGGGTTCTGTGGCGAGGAGGGTGGCTGCTGTCTGAAGCCCAGCATCAGCTGCCATGCTCTGCTTTGTCTCTCAGCCAGTGGACAACCAGCAAGCCATGGTGCGCAGGGAGTCTGTGGTCAATCTGGAGAACTTCAGGAAGCAATATGTCCGCAGGCGGTGGAAGGTGTGTCCAGGTGTGGGGTGGCCCCGGGGAGCCTGGGCGGGGTTTCTGGCTCTCCAGGGTCTCCATGAATGTTCTCACCTGGCCGTTCCTTTCCTTTGCCTCCCTCAGCTCTCCTTCAGCATCGTGTCCTTATGCAACCACCTTACCCGCTCGCTGATGAAGAAGGTGCACCTGAGGCCGAATGAGGACCTGGTGGGTAAATGCATGCCCTCTTCTTGGGCAGAATTCTGGGGTAGCCTGGAGTTCAGGGATGGGTGAGTTCCCTTTCCCCTTGCAAGGCAGGTGGGTGCTCACTGCTTCCAGCCAGTTCTGCTGGCCCTGTCCTCCTCTTACCTGAAGGCTGAAGTGTGATCTTCAGAGGAATGTGTTGTGGGGACCTCTGGGTGGTGCCGGGAGGGGAGTGCCGATGTGGTGGCATGAACTCCTGGAGGATCTCCCATCCTTTCCTGGTGGGCCTTCAGAGGGACCGCTGCTGCCAGCTGACCACAGACAACCTAAGGCATAATTCTGACAACCCAAAAGCTGCTTTAGAATGGGAACTTTACATTCTTTTTTCCATATTTCCATTTCTGCTTTGCTTCAGATTACCATCATCATAATATTTATACAATATCTTACATTTGATTACTTTATTGCAGTTCTGTGCACTTATAAAAGGAGTAGCTTATAACAGAATCTAATGGTGAAGAGGGTGGGCTCTGGAGTCAGACTACCAGGATTCAAATCTGCCATTTACTTTGTGACCTTGAGGAAATGACTTAACCTCTCTATGCTGAGATTTCTTCATTTGTAAAATAGGGCTAATAATAGTTCCTAAAGATTAAATAATGATGTATTCTTAAGTCCTGGCATGTGCTCACTAAGTGTTAGCAATTATTGTTGTTGTTTAAAACCCTCCTACAGGCTAGCAGTAGTGGTTCGTGCCTATAATTCCAGCACCTTGGGTGGCTGAGGCAGAAGGATCACTTGAGGCCAGGAGTTAAGGAGCAGCCTGGGCAACATAGTAAGGACCCTGACTTTACCAAAAAAAAAAAAAGCCAGGTGTGGTGACATCCACCTATAGTCCTAGCTACTCAGAGCTGAGGTGGGAGGATCGCTTCAGCCCAGGAGTTCAAGGTTATAGTGAACTACGCTGCACTGCAGCCTGGGCAACAGAGCACGATCCTAACTCTGAAGGAAATTAAATTTAAAAATTAAAAAAATAAAATCCATCTGTACACTTTAAAATGCAGTTTGCAGGGGCCCTCCCCCAACTCATGGAACATAGTGTAGGGTGCTCAGGAGCGTCTGGGATGGCACACGTCAGGACAGAAGGGGACGCCCTGCTCAGGGAGGCATTGGGAGGTGGCTGCCTAAGAGGGCTGGGCAGTCTCACGGTGCATGCCTGGACCCAGCACAGCCCTACTGTCCCCACTCCCTTCAGACAGCCTGGGGTCTTCTCTTTCAACTTGAGCTCTTGCCAGGACTTGAGGATTTATGGCCCCAGAGGCCCCAAACAACTGTATGGCTTTGGCCAAGCCCTGTGCCTGCTCTGGCTGCTTTCCTCATCTCCTATAAAGGGGATTGGACTGCTCACCCTCTGAGAATCCCTGATAATGACAAGCAGACTTTACCCAGCTTATTTTTTTACTGTCTGGCTCTGACTCATGCTAAAAAGTTGCTATTCAGCAGAGCTTGAGTTATTTTTATTGTTATAGCCGGGCTTGGTCTAGGATGTATTTGGCTAAAGTTGATCTTGACCTTGGATTTCCAGCTGGCTTAGGCTGGAGGAAGGGGGAAAGGCCCTGGGAGGCTGAGTGGCAGATGGTGGGCATGCCTTGCAGGCTGAGCCCCTGGCCCTACTTCCCTGACAGATGCAATCTGTGGGGAGAGGACCAGAGTAATTGAGAAGAATGTCAATTTTTTTTTTTTTTTAAGACAGAGTCTCACTCTGTCCCCCAGGCTAGAGTGCAGTGGCATGATCTCAGCTCATTGCAACCTCCACCTCCCAGGTTCAAGTGATTCTCCTGCCTCAGCCTCCTGACTAGCTGAGATTACAGGCCTGCACCACTATGCCTCGCTAATTTTTGTATTTTTAGTAGAGATGGGGTTTTGACATGTTGGCCAGGCTGGTCTCGAACCCCTCACCTCAGGTGATCTGCCTGCTTTGGCCTCCCAAAGTGCTGGGATTACAGGTGTGAGCCACTGTGCGTGGCCAAAAAGAATGTCAATTTATTTCCAAACTTTTGTTCTTGTACAAATATTCTTAAATAGTATTCTTTTTACTCAAATAGCAAGCACCATAAGCTCAAAGGTTCATCCTAGAAGTGGAAAAGGGTTGGGTCCCAGACATCTGTTATACAGTTTTCCCAAAGGGACTTCCTTTAAAAAAAAAAAAAGGAGGGGGGGGCTGGACATGGTAGTTCACACCTGTAATCCCAGCCCTTTGGGAGGCAGAGGTGGGCAGACCACCTGAGGTTGGGAGTTCAAAACCAGCCTGACCAACATGGAGAAAACCTTTCTCTACTAAAAATACAAAATTAACTGGGTGTGGTGGCGCATGCCTGTTAATCCAAGCTACTTGGGAGGTTGAGACAGGAGACTTGCTTGAACCTGGGAGGTAGAGGTTGTGGTGAGCCGAGATCCCACCATTGCACTCCAGCCTGGGCAACAAGAGCGAAACTCCATCTCAAAAAACAAAAAAGAAGAGTAGTGTGATAGGTCCTTTTGTTTAGGAAGAATTGGAATTAAACATCTGACAACAGATATTTTAGGACTGAAGTCATTGTGGATTAATAATTCTTTTAATAATTTTAATAATGACATTAAATCATCATGACTTGGATGAACAGACATGATGGCCTCGGGGTGGCTGCCTCAGCTCTGGTTTGCCATGTAGGAGCTGACAGACGGTACTTTATACTCATTTCCTCTTTCATAAAAATGGAGCTCAGAAGTCATTTCCCCCGGAAAACCGCATGGCAAGACAGCTGAAGGTGCAGTCCATCGAAGAAGGGGCATGGATGGTGGCTGCCAGAGCATGGGGGAGGACCCTGTGGCTCACGCCCATCCTCCAGTCTCTCCAGGCTGAGCTCAGGAGACCCAGCAGCCACAGACCACCCAGCCAAGTGGCCTTGATTATGTGGTAGCCACAAGGGGCACTAGATGTGATTTTCCTTATTATAATTTGGTCTCTCCTGATGTCTGGTTTCCCTTAGATGCCCTGCTGCTGTCCTTCCTCTTGGGAGTGTCCTTCCTCGAGGCAGTTGGTCTGGCTCATTTCAGGTCCCTTCCCCTCCCGCAACCCCTGGCTGGAGCAACAGGCTTGCTTTTACCACCCACCTCCCTGGCTTTCAGGCCCCTGGCCCAGGTGAATCAACCCAGGTTGCCCAGCACAGCCCCATTCCTGGCATCTCATGATCCTCCTGCTCTGGACCTCTTTCTCATTTTTTTCCTCCAGAGGAACTGTGAGAGTGACACTGAGGAGGACATCGCCAGGAGGAAAGCCCTCCACCCGCGGAGGAGGAGCAGCACCTCCTAACTGGCCCGGCCTGCAGTGGCCGCCAGGGAGGTCTGGGCCCAGTGGGGCTCCCTTCTGTGCAGACCTGTGGACCCAGCTCATCACCAGCACCTGGGCGTCCTGAGCACTTCGCAGGAGGGACGCACCCACAGAATTCAGAAGAGCTTGCAGGCGAGCCCAGAGACCCTGGGAGCTATGGCTGTTTCCTATGGAGGAGGCTTGGGTATTCCCAAAGCTCTTAATTCTCCATAAAATGAGCTTTCCTCTGTCTGCCATCCTCAGACCCTGGGGTGGGGGTATGGACTTAGGGAAAAAACATAAAGGACATCATCATCATCGCGGGGTGAAGGTCAGACCCAGGCAGACTTCGTCACAGGGTGAGGGGGTTCAGAACCAGCCTGGCCAAAAATTACACCAGGAAGACAGAGTCCTCCCCAGTGGGAACAGGGTGACTGAGGAAAGTGAACCTTGTGTGTGAGGGACCAATCCTGTGACCTCCCAGAACCACGGGAGCAGGACGTAAGGCTGACCAACACATCAGACCTTCTAAAGCAGCCCATTGCTGGCCTGCCATGTTGTAATTTTGCTCATTTGTATTAAACTTCTGGTTTATCTAAGGCTTGGCTTCTTTAGGGCTACCCCCATCTGATTTCCTTGAGCCCGTGTGCCTGTGATTCTGGAGGGGCACCCAGTGGGGTGCTGAGTGGGCAGAATCTCAGAAGGTCCTACTGAACCGTCCCCACAGGCCTGCAGTGGGCCTGCCTCCTCCTTGCTTCCCTAACGGGAAGGTGTCCAGTCCAAGAGAATCCACCTGGTGACTGGGCGTGGTGGCTCACGCCTGTAATCCCTGCGCTTTGGGAGTCCAAGGCAGGGGAATTGCTTGAGCTCAGGAGTTGGAGACCAGCCTAGGCAACATGGCAAAACCCAGTCTCTACAAAAAATACAAACTATTGGCGGGTATGGTTTGTAGGCACCTGGCATACCAGCTACTCCAGGGGCTGAGGCGGGAGCACTGCTTGAGCCCAGAAGGTCGAGGCTGCAGTGTGCCGACATCATGCCACTGCACTCCAGCCTGGGTGACAGAGTGAGACCGTATCCAAAAAAAAAAAAAAAATTGCCAGAGACGAGCATTCCTGTGCTCCCTCTGCCACCACTGCCACCACTCCTGCTGTTAGAGGCTGAGTGTGTCTCCCCACAGTTCTTATGTTGAAGTCTCAACCCTCACTACCACGGAATATCACTGTATTTGGAGATGGGTCTATAGAGAGGCAATTAAATTAAAATGAGCTCACTGGGGTGGGGCCCAGTGCAATATAATTAGTGTCCTTATAAGAAGGGGAGATTAGGACACGCAGGAAAGACCACATGAAAGCCCAGGAGTAGGGAGGGGGAATAGCCATCAACAAACCAAGGATGGGAGCCTCAGAGGAAACCAGCCCTGCTGATACCTCAATCTTAGACTCTGGCCTCCAAAATTGTAGGAAAATAAACTTCTGTCTTTTAAGCCACCCAGTCTGTGGTACTTTGTTACGGTGGCCCTAGCAAAATAGACACCTGCCAATGACAGGCAAGACGGGGGCAGGAGAACTCCTAACAATGTGGGCAGAGAAGGGCAAAGAAGAAGTCACAGTGAGAAGGGGAGAGGAAAAGAGATGGATGACCTGGCTTCTCCGATGAAAATGGCCAGGGAAGCTCACTCAATGGCATCGAAATGTGGGCTCTGCTTTTCAGGCCAAAAGAACAGTGTTGCTGACCAGAACTCAAGAGACAACCGATGGAAGTCAGAAATAGAGTCAGGGCAAGGCCAGGAGGTTGGGAAAGTACATGGGAAGAGGTTGAAAGGAAAGGAGAGAAGTTTTGGAAGGTGAGGAAACTGAGCTGAGGAAATGAGCCAGGAAGGAGAGAGAGGGGGAAAATATTATTAAAAGAAAGGGTAGGTTGGGTGCTGTGGCTCATCCCTGTAATCCCAGCACTTTGGGAGGCCGAGGTGGGCGGATCACAAGATCAAGAGATCGAGACCATCATGGCCAACATGATGAAACCCCATCTCTACTAAAAATACAAAATTAGCCAGGTGTGGTGGCACGCACCTATAATCCCAGCTACTTGGGAGGCTGAGGCAGGAGAATCGCTTGAACCCGGGAGATGGAGGTTGCAGTGAGCTGAGATCATGCCACTGCACTCCAGCCTGGTGACAGAGCGAGACTCCATCTAAAAAAAAGGAAAGGATGCTGGGGAAAGAGATCCCAGTTCCCTTTGTCAGCAACCAGTCAATAGGTCCAGAGCAAAATGGCCCCACAGGAACAGCAAGGCAAGTTTCAGAAAAGCATCCAGCCAAAAATGGAGTGAGCCCTCAAGCTCACTCAGTTGCAGAAAGCTTAGCAGCTGACCTGGACTTCCTGGGCTTCCCCACATCTCAGGCAGAAACAGCCCTGTGCCTCCCTCCACCCTGGGAGGATAACAGAGGCCAAGAACTGCTGACTGTGGGCAGGGGCCCTGGGCATGTGAGGGGCTCTTGGCTATGGCTGGTTACATAAATCAGAAGGGCATGTTCTGGAACAGGGCTCACTGGGAGCTCCTAGGAAGTCAGTTATGGTAAGGGGAGGGCTGCCCTCCTACTAGGAAGGAGAGCAGTGAAGACCTTCGACAAACCTGGTCATGACCAGAGAGTTAGCCTTTTACAACTTGTCTAGCCCAACCACTATGTTTCACTGAAGAGGAAACTGATGCCAGAGAGAGGAAGTGACTAGTGCGTCACACAACGAATTTGTGAAAATATCTGATGAAAGCGCAGACTTTCTGGCCCTTAGTAACAGTGCTCATTTATTCAGCTGATAAACTGTGGTGAACCTTTCAGGAAAGGATGGACCTTTCGGTTTGCCTCATTATTAACAAGTCTCATCTATTCTTTCCTGTTGCCTGCCTCATCCTTCATTCTTGGAAATGGAAGAAATTGACACACTTGCGTCTGCCCATCTTTCACAGCAAAGGACACTGCCCTTGGATGGGGGCATCTCAGCTGCCCACCCCCCACAGGCTGCAAGGCAGTCAGGGAACCAGTATTTATTGGGCTCCCACTGTATGCTTGGCACTGTTCTAGAAGCTGGGTTGGAACAGAACAGGACAGACACCCAGACCCTGTCCTAAAGGGGTTCACATTCTCTAAGGCCTGGGAATCCACGACTCCCTCATGCCCATATCTCCTCCTGGCTCGCTTCTCATCCAGGTTATATAAAGCCCTGCTGATTGAATCCTCTTAACCTAGCTTTCTGGTGTTGGATGCACCTGCTGTGTTTCCCAGAAGCCCTTTGAGAAGCACAAGGCCAGGCAGTCGGCAGAGGGGGGGCCTTGGAGGATGCACAATCCTTTCAGAATGACTTTGAGGACCAGCAGCCAGAAGCCAGGTACCCATGCCCCTCCCCAACAGGGACCCAGTCCCTGTGGCCTCTCTGCTAGCAGACAGCTGCTGCCTGCAAGGTATGAGGATGAGGGCAGCAGCTGACACAGGGCACCAAGTGTGTTCTGTCGGCTCTGAAGAAGGATGTGTTGACCAGCTGACACTTTTAGGGCTGAAAGAGACCACAGTGTTCTCTGAGGCAAGTGGAACATTCCAGTGACGAAAGCCATGCCGGGTTCAAATGCAATTCTTTCAAGACGTCTGGAGGTGCCCTGCCCCAGAGTGTGTGCTTCTGTGTGTGTCGGATGCTGCATTACTATTTCACGAATACCCATATAAATATTTTAGTGCACTGCATTTAGTGCACTGGCTTTCCTGATTCCAGATCTTAGATTGCATTTGCCTTTTCCTTGCGTATACTTATTTGCTGAAAACCTTATTTTGGAAGCAATTGAAGGCTATACTGTAAGAGGTGAACTACAGGCTGGGCGTGGTGGCTCATGCCTGTAATCCCAGCACTTTGGGAGGCTGAGGCGGGCAGATCACGAGGTCAGGAGATCGAGACCAGCCTGGCCAACATGGTGAAACCCCGTCTCTACTAAAAATAAAAAAATTAACCAGGTGTGGTGGCGGGCGCCTGTAGTCCCAGCTACTCAGGAGGCTGAGGCAGGAGAATTGTTTGAACCTGGGAGGCGGAGGTTGCAGTGAGCCGAGATCGCACCACCGCACTCCAGCCTAGCGACAGAGACTCCATCTCAAAAAAAAAAAACAAATAGTGAACTACAAAATCTCTGTGAAAGAAAAGTCAGGCCCTGGACTCTACAGACAATCAAAGTAAGTACATGTGAAAGAGCTAACTTGAGAATGCGTATCTTACAGGGAATTTTATCTGGCACAGGATTGTAAAACTTTCTTTTCCTCGAGTGCCCAACTTGATTTCATCCTGACATTATCCCCAAAGGATAATATCTTCCTTGGTGGTCTGCTGAGAGGATACCATTCTAAGCAAACATTCATAGGTGTAGAGATTAAGCAGCTGAAGATCTGTGAACAATGGTTAATTAACATTTTAAAAAGCAGACACATTGCTGGTGAGCTCCCATTAACAGTTTCTCTCCTTCCGTTTTTTCCCCTCGCCCACTGGTTCTCTTTTTCTCTCCCCGTTCGTCCATTAGCAATTCATAATATATAGCTGAAGTATATATTTTAGTAATTTATTTACTTACTGAATTCATGTTCCCAGTTCTTAATCTAAAAAGCAGTTGATTATATTAGCTAAGGAGAAATAATTTTTTTTTAGCCGGGCACGGTGGCGCGTGCCTGTAGTGCCAGCTACTTGGGAGGCTGAGGTGGGAGGATTGCTTGAACCCAGGAGTTCTGGGCTATAGTGCGCTGTGCCGATCGGGTGTTCTCACTAAGTTCGGCATCAGTATGGTGACCTCCCGGGAGCGGGGGATCACCAGGTTGCCTAAGGAGGGGGTGAACCAGCCCAGGTTGGTAATGGAGCAGGTCAAAACTCCCGTGCTGATCAGTAGTGGGATTGTGCCTGTGAATAGCCACTGTACTACAGCCTGGGCAACATAGCGAGACCCCATCTAAAAATAGTAATAATTTTTTTAAGTATTTTTTCTTCTATGGATCAGTGATCCTCCACCCCTAAGCTAAATGAAAAGTAAAAGAAAAAAAATGAAGCTCACCATAGTTGTTTAAAATCTACTCTGCAATAGGAACATGTTGCATACATTTCATTCAGTCCTCTTCCTCATCTTGTAAGGGAAATGAGAGCCCCATTTATATGATACAGCTGAGATTCAGTGGAGTTAGGAAATTTGCATGCAGTCACACAGCTGGAGTACTTAGAATCTGGATTCTAGCCCAGTTTTGCCTACCTTCAAATCTACATTATTCTCTGCTTTTCCTGGAGAAATAGTGTTCAATGAAAAAGTAATCCTGGAGAATCATATACAGTATTATACTCATTTTTTTTAAGCTCACAAACTGAGCCATAAGTTGTTTAGGGATACATGTGAATGTGATAAAATTGAATTTTATTTATTTTTGAGACAGAGTTTCACTCTTGTTGTCCAGGCTAGAGTGCAATGGTGTGATCTCGGCTCACTGCAACCTCCGCCTCCTGGGTTTAAGTGATTCTCCTGCCTCAGTCTCCCGAGTAGCTGGGATTACAGGTGCCCGCCATCATGCCTGGTTAATTTTGTATTTTTAGTAGAGATGGGGTTTCACCATGGTTGGCCCCGCTGGTCTTGAGCTCCTGACCTCAGGTGATCTGCCCACCTAGCCTCCTAAGCTGTTGGGATTACATGTGTGAGCCACCTCACCAGCCCTAAAATTGAATTTTAAAAGCAAGGTAGTGACTACCCTCAAAACTGAGGATGAAACATACATCTGGGTGGCTGAGATGGGGAGGAGGACAAGGTGGGTGCTGGGCTGTTGGCAGTGTTCCATCCAACCAACACCAGGTTGACGATGGGCTCCCACAAGTTCAGTTTATTATAACGCTTTCTAACTTACATATTAGTTGTCTGTTGAGAAATATTAAGTTTATGAATATTGATGAATGCTGAGTGTATGATAGAATACATTGTTTGCTAGGAAGACTGATGGCAAGAAAAACCTAGCCGCTCCCCCCCACCACCAAGTAGAAAACTACTTGGAGCATTCCAAAGTGGCAGGACAATGTATAAACATCATACACCGGTTAAAACAATTCTTTAAGATAGCTGACCCTGCCCCCGTGGCTCCCTTGTGGAGAATACTTTTTAGTTTGTCTGTGATCAGTGGTAAGCGGGCACCAGCTGCCTACTTGGCCTGTTTTGTGTAATGAGAAAATACCGAACATCTGTTTGTTAATGGTGATCACCTGTTCAGAGAGAATAAATGCATGGGTCAGCGTCTACTCAGGGCCTTCACCTGAAATGCTGTCAGCCTTTGAGGCTCTCAGTTTGCAAGGCTGCTGGCCCCCCCAGATAGACCCACTTTGCTGTTCTATCTGGGTGTCTGCTTCTCAATTCCTTCAGTGCCATCTGGGTGGAGGTCTCTATGGCTGAGCTGGTACTCAGTAGCTGTCTATACTTTTGCTTGTATCAAATATTATGTTAAAGATAAAGGGAGAAAATGAAGTGAAAAAAGTCCATCCTAACAGTCCATCCTAATGGCCGATATTAGGGACAGGACATAGTGCCCCTCCCTGCTGTGCTTTTACCCCTGACTTGATGGTGGGCTTTTCTTTGTGTTCTTCTACCACCACCTAGATCAGAGGTCATCACACCACTCAGTGTGAGAATACCTGGGCTGGAATTTTTATTCTCCTTTTAAGGAGAAGGGGTAGAAAATACCCTCGGCCCCTCCCAGCCCTGCCTCCTCAAACATCGCCTCCCCTGGGAGTTTGCATAAGGACGTGGACAGCTGAGGACAACTTCCAAGGCCAAGGAGGCTGAGTCTGCCGGCGCATGCTCCGGGTGCCTTCGTGTCTCTTTGGATTTAAACCTAGAGGCCAGAACAGTATCTGAAAAGTCAGCTGGGCCATTATCCTGCTCCTAGATGGGATTAGACTTGGGTTTCTTTGTCTCATTTTGGAATTGAGCCAGGGAGATCCTATATCATCCCTCAGTTCCCTTTTCCAGTTGTTAACAGTCTTTATTGTATTTTACCACTTGGAGCCAAAAAGCCTGGGCTAAATCCTGCCGCTCTTCGGCTGTTGGAACTCAGCCTTGTCGTTCGGCCTTTCTGGGCCTCCATTTTCTCATCTGTGAAATGTTGATATCAGTGTTACTTGTCAAGAGCGCCTTGTTGAAACCAATTTCGTAAACGAGTTTTGTGAACTTTGAAGGACTTGGCAAGCCTAAGGAATTTGTCTTTACGCAATTTAGTTGCACTTTGAGACCATAGGCATAAAGAGTGTAAGGCAGCTCCAACTTCCTCTGAAGTTTCTGTAACAGTCGCTTCTGAAATTGACAGTAGACAGATTTACAGGAGAAAACCCATTTTAATTATGTGCCTGTACACAGGAGCCTTACAGAAGAATGAGACCCAGAGAGGGACCCAATGGTTGACGTTTTTACAGCATTAAAGGAATAGAGCCTTGAGGCTTTTGGGGAGGTGGTGCTAAGTTATAGGAAGGAAAGTGGAAGAACTGCAGTGGGGATGAAGGTTGTCTTATCAGATACAAGTCCCTCGGGTAATAAAAGTTGCTTTGGAACTCCTTCCAGAATAGGCAACAGCCTGTCTGGGGGTGGTGATGACTTCTAATCTCCTTGTGGTTATTAATATTCCCTGGTTGGTTGATGAGATTCCTAGGGAAGGGGTTCAAGACAATTCCATTCCTTTTGGAAGACCATCCCTCAGTCAAGAGGTGGGGACTTCCGAGGGAGCATGGACATGGTGGCTCACGCCTATAATCCTAGCACTTTGGGATGCCAAGGCGGGTGGATCATCTGAGATCAGGAGTTCAAGACCAGCCTGGTCAACATGGTGAAATCCTGTCTCTACTAAAAATATAAAAATTAGCCGGGCGTGGTGGCAGACACCTGTAATCCCAGCTACTCGGGAGGCTGAGGCAGGAGACTCACTTGAACCCAGGAGGTGAAGGTTGCAGTGAGCCAAGATCACGCCACTGCACTCTAGCCTGGGCAAGAAGAGTGAAACTCTGTCTCAAAAAGAAAAAAAAAAAAAAAAAGCTGGGAAGAATTATGTTGCCACTGAAACTTAGAAATATACTTCAAATAGCCAGAGAGTTTCATTGTTTTGGCTACTTCACTTATCTACACACTCTGCCCCTGTGAGCAGGCACTGAGTGTTTGTCTCTGGGCTGGCTGGCAGGCAAGAGAGAGAGAGGGTAGTGGAGGTGCTTGGAAGATGTGTCCCAAAGGGCTGGGCAGCCTGAGGGCAGGACATGACTCTTGATCTTTGTGGAGTTAACTCCCTCTAATTCTTTAGGTCATGTAAATGATCCCCCATATCAGAACAGATGAGCTCTCCCTCCTATGTGCTCTCAGAGCAGCTTTATCACACACTGGTTCATTTTAACAAATTCTCTATTTACCTGCTAGTGCTGCCTTAACAAACTATCACAGCCTGGGTGGTCTCAACAACAGCAATTTATTTTCTCATAATTCTAGAGGCAGGAGTCTGAGATAAAGGCTGTCAGCAGGGTTGCTTTCTTCCAGGCCCCTCTCCTCTGCTAGAAGAGGCCGTCTTCTACCTGTGTCATCACATGGGCTTCCTTCTACGTCTCTGTGTTCCAATCTCCTTTATTTCTTTTTCTTTTTTTTTTTTTTTTTTTGAGTTAGAGTCTCACTCTGTTGCCCAGGCTGGAGTGCAGTGGCATGGTCTGGGCTCACTGCAACTGCTGCCTCCCGGGTTCAAGCGATTCTCCTGCCTCAGCTTCCTGAGTGGCTGGGACTACAGGTGCACACTGCCATGCCGGGCTAATTTTTTGTATTTTTAGTAGAGATGGGGTTTCACCATGTTGACCAGGCTGGTCTCGAACTCCTGACCTCAGGTGATCCACCCACCTCTGCCTCCCAAAGTGCTGAGAGCCATCTCTCCTGGCCCCAATCTCCTCTTTTTATAAGGACACCAGTCTTACGGCATTAGGGCCTGGCCTCTAACCTCACTTTACCTTACCCCTATCATGGCCCTATTGCCAAATATAGTCCTATTCTGAGGCACCGGTGGTTAGTACTTCAACATGTGAATTTATTGGGAGGGGGACCCAATTCAGCCCCTTAACAAATACTCACTTGGAAGATGTTTAAGTGTTTGACACCTGTCTCCTCTGGATGATAAGCTCCATGAGGGCAGGACTGTGTCTCTGCTGTTTTCTGTACAGTGCCTGTAGGTACTCAGTATGTATTTGTGGAATGAGTTAATGAATGTGTTGTCTTTCCTTGGTTGATCCAAAGTGGCAGGGAGAGCTGCAGGGCCTCAGGCTGGAGAAGCCAAAGCAGAGCCCCCAGAACCAGGCACTGAGCGGCTACCCTCTCCTAGTGTGCCTATCCCTCATGGGTGTCCTTGGCCCAATACACACAGGTGTTGAAGGCTTACTATGTGTCAGACTTTTGGCTGGGCACATGGAGGACAGGGAGCTTATTATCTAGATGGTGGACAAGCAGGGACAATTCACTAGAAAGAAAGAAAGAAGAGCTAAAGAGAGACCAAGGGGCTGGGTGCGGTGGCTCACGCCTGTAATCCCAACATTTTGGGAGGCTGAGGCAGGCAGATCGCCTCAGGTCAGGAGTTTGAGACCAGCCTGTCCAACATGGTGAAACCCCATCTCTACTAAAAATACAAAACAATTGCCAGGTGTGGTGGCTGGCGCTTGTAATCCCAGTTACTTGGGAGGCTGAGGCAGGTGAAGCACTTGAACCCAGGATGCAGAGGTTGCAGTGAGCTGAGATTGCACCATTGCACTCCAGCCTGGGCAACAACAGTAAAACTCCATCTCAAAATAAAAAAAATAGAGAGAGACCAAGAGCATGATCTGAGGGCACATGGGAGAAGCTGCCGTTTCTAACTCTGGGAATCTAGAGGACTACATGAACAAGGTGGACTTTAATTTGGCCTTAAAGGATGGGTGAGCTTCTGCTAAGAGAAGGCACAAGAAGCTATGGGTTAGTATTCTGATTGCTTGCCTGTACGCCTTCTCGTGGCTGAACTTTAGAAAGCTATCAACTAAATGAAAGAATGAGACTTCTTTTCCGGGGGTTAACTGCACAGTGGTGAGTTAGTAGTTCTACCATTTTCCCCTTCTCTGTCCATTGTGACCCTGGTTCTCGGTCAGAGACCAGAGGGCCCTGTTGGGAGAGCCACTGGCCATCTGTTGGGGTTGGCAGAGGCATTCAAGGCCAGGCATACAGGACAGATCTGATTCTTACTGAGTCCTTTGGAGGAGTTTGTATGTGTGTATGTCTGGCTGTATTTGGGTGTCTGTGTGTTTCTGGGCATACCTAGGCACCTGTTGTGGGCATGTTTCTGTGGGAGGTGTGGACATGTGTGTGGATGTCTGTCTGTATTTGTGTGTGCATATGACTGTGTCTGGGTGTCTGGGTGTGTGCACATCTGCGTGTTGAGATGGAGTCCAGTGTGTCTCTCTGTATATGTGGGTGTCTGTGTGTGCATGTCTGTGTGTCTGCATTTGGGCTATGTTTGGGTATCTGTGTGCACATCTGTCTCTGTATGAGTCTATGTAGGTGTCTCTGTGTGTGTGTCTGCATCTGAGTGTGTGCCTGGGTGAATGTGTGTTGTCCAAAAGGACTCATGGAGATAGTGCCTTCTGGGCCCAGGCTTTGCAGAATCTATTGTGCTGTCAAACCTCTGAGGCAGGTCAGTGTGACATTCTGGGCGATGTGGTTGAGGACAGCCGCATCTGCTGAGTCATAAGGATGTGGGCCCTGTGTGTTCACAGTTGGACGTATCGTGTTTCACACCCAGAGAGGGGAAATTTCAGCTGGGCTGGCTGACCCTGCATTCTTTCAGAAGGCCATGACCTCAGTCAGCCCAGGGAAGGAGCAGAAACAGGAAGCCTTGTGAGACCTAGAGGTTGGCAGAAGGTGAACTGAGACCCAGGTGTTCCCCAGCTGGGTCTGCTGCGTCATGGCTTTCTCAGGCCTTTCCAATAACCAAGTTGTAGACTTTGAAACTGATGGGACACTTCCTGGTGGGGGAGGAAGCCGGCAGATTTTCTTTTTTTCTTTTTTTTTTTTTTTGCCCAGGCTGGAGTGTAATGGCATGATCTCACTGTACTCTCTGCCTCCCGGGTTCAAGCGATTTTCCCAACTCAGCCTCCCGAGTAGCTGGGATTACAGACATGCGCCACCAAGCCCAACTAATTTTTGTATTTTTAGCAGAGACAGGGTTTCACCACATTGGCCAAGCTAGTCTCAAACTCCTGACCTTGTGATCCACCCGCCTCGTCCTCCCAAAGTGCTGGGATTACAGGCGTGAGCCACTGCGCCCAGCTGGCAGATTTTCTTAAATGATACAAACTGCCAAGCTCACCAAACTCTCCCAATCAGTGCTGACCCTGGAAAGCCCCACGAAGCCATAAGAGTCCAGACTCTAGAAAATCCTTTTCCTCCCTCTCCAAACCAACCAACCAAAAAATAAACACCACCACACATGGTATGCTTAGCTGCCACGCAGTTAAGCGAGGGTTTCACGCTTATCGGATTTAAACAGTAACGTTTCTCCCAGGGACGGCAGGGGCAGAAAGCCTCAGTCCCAGTCTTCTTGGTTGGAATGGGTTTCACAGGTTCTTTCCTAAGAGCAGATGGGGAAGGGCGAGGGGGGCATTTGCTTGCTGGAGCACACCTGGGAGAACACCAAATGTGAGGGAAGGGCTCAAGCAGGACATTGAAGGGTAACACACATCTGAGCATTTACATGCACCCAGCGTGGTGCAAGGCACTGGAGAATATTCTACAGGAGAATATTCCTGTTCCTAAGGAGCCTGGGCTGGGGGCACACCTGCAGATCTTCAGCTTGCCCATAGATGAGCTGCTTCCCCCTGGGCAGGTGAGGTATGGATGAGGTGAGGGAAGGAGGTGTGAGTGCATTGAGGTGGGGTTGGTCCTTCTGGGGGAGGCAGTGATCAGAGGAAGGCAGGGAGGCTGGCCTGGAGCAGGAGGGTATCACCACTGGTCACTCTTTGTATTCAGACAGTGAAGGCCACTGACAAAATGTCATGCTTGCTGTGATCACTGGCCTCCAGTAAGGTCCAGCCAGCCTCTGGGGCATTATGGGGCTGGCATGCAGGGCAGTGGGTTTGGTGGGGGGTCAAGTTCTCCTGGGGAGAGAGGGGCCCCAGAGGAACATTGCAGTGGTCAGTACTTGGCCTAAGCAGGGGTCTCAGGGACTTTGTAGGTGTCGTCCAACACCACTGAAGACGCCCAGGGCTGGCAGGGAGCTCAGGATCTCTTGGCAGGACCCTTAAGGGCTGGTGTCAAACTGTTCGTGTTGTTACAAGTTCTTTCTCAGGTTGAGCTCAGGTCTGCCTCCCCCAGAGATCCATCTATTGTCCTGATTCTGTCTTCCGGGATCATATCCATTTAGCAAATATATAGACAAAGATGGGAAAAGATAGTTCATGTCCTCAAGGAATCCACAGTGCAGTGACAAGGATGAAACAGGCGCTAAGCTGGGAGCTGAGGAAGGAGTCCTTTGTTCCAATGGACAGGGACCCAGGCAGGCATCCAGAGGAAGCAGCATTTGAGTGGGCTTCACAGAGAAGGGGATTCACGTGGGTGGAGGGGCTGCAGAGTCCAGGCCGGGAACAGCTTGAGCAAAGACACAGAGGTGGGAGAGGGCAAGGCATCCCCCTGGGGATGTGGGCACCCTGTTGGGGTTGGGCCTGCTGTGTGGGGGATGGGGGCTGGATTAAGAGGGGCTTCAACTCTATTGAAGGGGCTTAGGCCTCTATTCAGTGAGCTATGGGGAGGGTTTAGAGGTTTTGTGAGACTTTATCAGAGCTGTGGCTTATATCAGTGGTTCTCAAAGTGTGGTTCCTGGCCAGCAGCATTAGGATCACCTGGGAACTTAGAAATGCAAATTCTACAGACCTTCTAGATCAGAAACCCTGAGGGTGCTTTCACAGGCCCTCCAGGTGACTCTGATGTGCTGCTTTAGAAAAACAACCCTGAGAGCTGAGAGAGAGAGGGTAGGTGGGGGAAGCCTGGAAGAGGCCTCAGGGGCTGTTGCATCCTCAAAAAGGGATAACAGCTAGAGGATGGACCCAAGCATGGGAGGAGATACCACCAACACTACTCCTAACTAAGGTAACCAACTGTCCCTGCTTGCCTGGGACCTGCGAGGTTTCATGGGACGTGGGACTTTCAGTGTGAAAACCAGGAGAGTCCAGGGCAAACTGGGATGGTCGGCCACGCTGCCCTAACATTGCCCTGCTCAAGATGTTTATGGAGGGAGTGGCTAAGCGGGTGAAGGGGGCAGTTCTGACATTCCTGAAGCCCATCCTGGAGGACTTTGTCGTCAAGTTGTCTGTCCCTCTTGCCACCCGTTTTTGGTGTCCGCTGTGCCTGGCAGGAGCCCCTCCCACTTGCCTCTGCAATGGCCAGGCTCTGGAGACCAGAGCAGAAAGGGAGGTGGGGCCCACACTAGTGGCAACAATACAAGGCCAGCTCTCCATGGCCATGTCGCTGGCCAAGTGCCTCAGTCACATGAAATACAATATGGCTGATGCCTCTCCAACTCTGCTGATGTTGCTGGAAGCTGAAAATACCCAGGGCCCAGGCCTGGGTGCCCGGGTGGCTCCCCTGGGCCAGGAATCGGAGGAGAGTCTGTGGTGGCTCAGCCAGGCTCTGGCCTCTGTGGGGTGATTTCAGGGCGCTGCAGCCTCCCACCTTTCCTACAGGTGGAGGTTTTTAAAACAGGAGCCTTTTTATTTATCACCCCAGCTGCCTTCAATCCATAGGCATGGTGGGGGAGAGTGACTTTACCATGTTCACTGAGCTATTAAACCACCAGACAGAAACTTGCTCATGGAAGCTTGCTCGCAAAAGTGGGGCAGCTGCTTTCGGAAGACCCCAGTGAGCCTCTCCCCCATGTCTTGTTGATCCGCACGCCCTATCCATGGACCAGGCCAAGTGATGGATGAGGGTGATTTGTTTAGGCCCGAGACGCAGGGCCTTAGAGCCTGGGGTAGAGTTAGCTTCCCCGAAACTGGAAGGAGGAAACTGGTCATGGCTAAGAGTAGGGGAACGGCTGCTGGGGGTGAACCTCATGTCTCCTTCAGATTTCTTCCTCTGTTCCTGCTGTGGTGCCTCTGCTGGTTCAGGACTGCCTTGTGAGCAAACTCTCTGGGGTTCAAATGAGGCTCCTATTCCCAACACATCTGCCCAGGAGCTGCTCCTGCTACAGTCATCAAAACCTGCAGGCAGGAGGATTGCTTGAGCCCAGGAGTCTGAGGCTGCAGTGAGCTATGATCATGCCACTGCACTTTAGCCTGGACTCCAGGGCAAGACCGCCGTCTTCAAAACAGTAACAATCATGATGGTAACCTGTAGGCCCTGCCTGTCTCAACCTCCCTTCCCTGGAAAGAAGCTTTCAACCTGGGCGGGAGGTGCTGGCATGGGAAGCCTGGCTTTGGAGTTAGACTGGACCTCAGGGTCTGAATCCCAGTTCTGGCACCTTCTTGGCTGTGGTAACTGTTAGTAGGGAACTGAGCCTCGGTTTTCCCTCTTGTAAAAGGGGAACGACAGTTTGCTCCTGCAGGGCTTCTGTGAGGGTTAAATGGAATGAGCTGATGCATTTGAGGTTCGCGTTCCATTGCACTCGGAATGTGCTTGCTGTTGCAACAACCATGCTTCTTATTGACAGCACACCATACAAGGGTAAACATAAATACGTAAGCCAGGCGCGGTGGCTCACACCTGTAGTCCCAGCACTTTGGGAGGCTGATGCAGGCGGATCACCTGAGGTTGGGAGTTCAAGACCAGCCTGACCAAGATGGAGAAACCCTGTCTCTACTAAAAATTCAAAAAATTACCCGGGTGTGGTGGCACATGCTACCAGCTACTGAGGTGGTTATAATCCCAGCTACTAGGGAGGTTGAGGCAGGAGAATTGCTTGAACCTGGGAGGAGGTGGTTGTAGTGAGCCGAGATCGCACCATTGCACTCCAGCCTGGGCAACAAGAGTGAAACTCTACCTCAAAAAAAAAAAAAAATAAATAAATAAGTGAGGAGCCTGGAGCAAAAGGGGAAGGAAGATCCCCTGTAGTGTGGTTGTGCCCCGGCAACCACTCTGGCGACTGCAAAGCATAGGATCAGTAGGGCCCCTTTTATGAATAAGGGGCCATGCCTCTCGCCTCTGCACGCAGTGGGCTGGGTGTGTGGCTCCCACGGTCTGCATACTCTGCAACTCTGGGGTTAGTGAAGAAGCCTCACTACCCAGCCATAAGGCACATTCTGCTTTCCACGCATCTGGCTCCTTCAACCAGAACCCCAAGTCCCTACCCTGACCACCACCAAGTACAAAGCTGCCATGCCTTGAGAGCTGCAGCAGCCAGCCCTCTTCCTGCCTGTCTGCAGCCGGTGTGGTTTGCATAGGAGAAGCAATAATCATAGCATCCTCACTTACCATGTGCCAGGTGACTTGCACATATATCTTTAGTCCTGACAACACTTCTGAGCGAGAGCTCTGATCTGTTTTACAAAGGCAGAAAACCAAGGCTTAGAGAGGTAGATGACTTTTCTAAAACCAAACAGCTAGCCAAGTAGCAGGGAAGTTTGGGTTCCAATTCAGCTCTATCTGGCTTCAAAGATGAAGCGCTTTGCACCATGCAATAGGATTCAGGAGACTTGAAGTCCAGGTCAGGATCATCCACTAACTCACATGGGACTGAGGCAAGCACCTCCCCTTGCTGGTCCTGACTTTCCTCATGTGTTAATCGGGTAATGCCTAAGGTCAAGACTTCGTTCTCCCAGCGTCTGACTTCTTGGAGGTACCTCTGTGTACAAAGGGTAGAATTGTGACCCAGGCGATCTCAGTAACTCCCAGTTTCTCTTTGAGAGGCTCTTCTCTGGCCAGGCTGGTGTCTTCCCATTGCCAGGAGGTCTGGAACTCAGCAGTCAACCCCTCTAGGAGTGCTCTGCTCTGTCCTCTCAACATTCCTTTCCACGGCTTCGAAGAAAATGTTTCACTGTGTTTTCTATGTTTTTATAAGGTCTCATCTCCGTTGGTTTCTGCCATCTTCCAGAGACCTAGGAGGGAAGCAGACATGCTAATCGGAACTGAAGGGTGAGGGATTCATGGGCTCCTGGTTGCATTTTATCGGGAGCTTCTAGAAATAGTGTCAAAACCTGAAAGAGCAGATGGCCAATTTAGCAACTTCATCAGTGCCTCTGAGTCCCCTTGGTCCCCTGCACATTCACTGTGATTTGTGCTCTGTTAGGCTCTCCCTGAGTATAATGCATTCCCCCGAGGGAGGGCAGGGACTGGGCTTTGCTCCCAGGCCAGAAGACTCACACCCAGGCCTGTAGCACAGGACTGGAAACCCATCTGACCCTGCTTATGGGAACTGCAGCCACTTCCTGAACTCCCTCCCCCACCTCAGCCAGGCCTGAAATGTATTCCTTGCTAGCTAAAGAAGGGGCAAGAAGGAGGGAGAGGGTTTAGAAAGACCAGAAGCCTGTGGATTTCTTCTTCCTCAATCTCTCCAATGCTTGAACCTTCCCAGGCCACAGAAAGCTCCCAGGAGCCAGGGGAGGCTCTTTAGGGCTAGGGAGTAAAGCTATTAAGAAGTAACAAAAGGGAAGAGAATGAATGTTAATGGAATTCCTGTTGAGTACAGGCTTTATTCTAGATGTGTCTACAGACTTACATTTGTCTCCATTTTGCAGATGAAAAACAGAGGACCTGGGAAGTTATGCGGCATGAGATAATGAGGCTAGTAGCTGGTGGAGCCAGGGTTTGAACTTCGGTCAAACTTTAAAGTCGACAGGCTGTGTGCTGCTGCAGGCTGCCTCTGGGTGGTTCCTTGGGACAGAGGCTGCAGAACTCTAGGAGCTGTACCTCATTTCCATCAGAACCTACACAGGCAGTCCTGGAGGTTGACCTTGTGTCCACTGGGGCCAGTCCCACCCAGCCTGTGGACACGGCGCCATGTCACCCTCCGTCCTGGTTTGCATCCCCTTGGGCATCCACACACATTTTTCTGAAGGATGCTTGGTGACTATGGCCACCAGGTGGCGCTGCAAGGGCTGGGACCTTGACTGCTGGATCTAAAGCTCAGTAGGTTCTTAAGGATCTTCTGTGACAGGCCAGGATTTGCCTAAGATTCCTAGGAAACTTTTTTTTAAAAATATGGGCCCAACCTCAGAGTGTCTGATTTGATATTTTGGTTTGGATTCTGGGAACCTGTTACTATTTTTAAATGGTGTTAATTTTCTGCATTGGTAAAGTATCATTCACAAGGCTCAAATTTAAAGTATATAAAAGTATATAAGGCCAGGTGCCGTGGCTCTTACCTGTAATCTCAGCACTTTGGGACGCTGAAGCAGGTGGATCACATGAGTCAGGAGCTTGAGACCAGCCTGGCCAACACAATGAAACCCTGTTCTTCTAAAACTGCAGAAACTGGGGCCAGGCGCTGTGGCTCATGCCTATAATCCCAGCACTTTTGGAGGCTAAGGTGGGCAGATCATGAGGTCAGGAGTTCAAGACCAGCCTGGCCAACATGGTGAAACCCCCATCTCTACTAAAAATACACACACACACAAAAATTAGCTGGGCATGGTGGCACATGCCTGTAATCCCAGCTACTCAGGAGGCTGAGGCAGGAGAATTTCTTGAACTGGGATCCAGGAGGCAGAGGTTGCAGCGAGCCGAGATCATGCCACTGCACTCCAGCCTGGGCTACAGAGCAAGACTCCATCTCAAAAAAAAAAAAAAAGTAGAAAAATTAGCTGGGTGTTGTGGTACACACCTGTAGTCCCAGCTGAGGCATGAGAATTGCTTGAACTGGGGAGGCCAGGAGGGGTAGGTTGCAGTGAGCTGAGATACCATTGCACTCCAGCCTGGGTGACAGAGCGAGACCCTGTCTTTAAAAAAACAAAAAGCAAAAACGTTAACGGTCAATTGTATAGTCAACAAAAGAAGCAAAATAAACAGATTTAATTTGCTTTCCATACAAATATCAATAAAACAAAAAATATTAACAAGCAATAGCTATTGATTTGGTAGGAATGTGAATATCCTAGCCATAATCCTTACTTGACAAATTTCACTTGATTTTTGATGAGGCAATCTCAAATTGTGGTTTGGGGAATGTTCCATAGTCTCAGACACCAGGTTTGTGTGCCTTACGTATTTCGTCCTTCAGTGTTAATGATAACCCTTTGCATAGCATTCTTAATTCTTGCTTGCACAAGCCTGTCCCAAAACCTTAGTTATTAGGCTGAGTTCATTCAGCTCTCAAGTGATCTCAGCTGACTGTATGGAAGTCAGAATAGCATGATGCTTCTGAAGGCTGTGGCAGTTCTTTCCAGGTGTTGCTCTGTACCTTGGCCTTTGGGAGCCTTGGCTCTAATGATCGCCACACTGGGAGGGGGCCCTTAACCCCTGCTGTGTAATGATGCCAAACTGCTGGCCACTCAAGTCTCCTCTGAGATGGTGGCAGCAGCTGCCACTGTCCCCCAACCACGGTGACCTACAGGACCTGATTCTACAACCCAGAGGTCTGGTTAGCATGGTACACCTCACGGGGTGAGACTATTGCCTGTTATACATACTGTTCTGCACTTTGCTTTTTTCACTTAAGGATATAGAGATATTTTTTTCCCTTGCAGTTCAGAAAAACTTCCTTATTCTTTTTATAAATGTATAGTGGTTCATTGCATGGATGCAACCTATTTTTACCAGTGGTTTCCTTTGCTGTTATAAACAATGCTCTAACGAATAACCCTTTACACAGATCATTTCATACATCTGTAATATCTGAGGATCAATTCCTACAAGTGGACTTCCTAGATCAAATGGTATATGTGTTTTTAATTTTTCCAAATACAGCCAAATTGCTCTTGGTCAGAGTTCCACAAATATATACATCTACCAGCAAAGTACAAGAGTGTTTTTTCCTCATCAGTTTAGCAAGCTTTCAAACTCCTGTTAATCTGATCATGTGAAATGGCATCTTAGCATTTCTCTTATGTGGGTTTTAAAAATATTTTTGAGATCTTTTTCTATTTTCTTTTCTGTGGTTCGTCTGAGAACTTTGTCATTTTTTAAATGTTCCTCACTTACAACCTTTGGCAAGAAACAAAAACACTAAACCTTAAAGGAAAAGATGAATATATTTAACAACACTCAAATCACAAACTCCTATACAATAAACAATACCATAAAACATAAAAAGGCATAACAGGAAAAAAAATGTGCAACTTGTATCCCAATAAAACTTGTGGCTAAACTTTTTTTTTTTTTGAGGTGAACTCTGTTGCCCAGACTGGAGTGCAGTGGTGCAATCTCAGCTCACTGCAACTTCCAACTCCTGGATTCAAGTGATTCTCTTGCCTCAGCCTCCCGAGCAGCTGAGATTACAGGCACCTGCCACCACGCCTGGCTAATTTTTTGTATTTTTAGTAGAGATGGGGTTTTGCCATGTTGGACAGGCTGATCTCGAACTCCTGACCTCAGGTGATCTGCCTGCCTCGGCTTCCCAAAGTGCTGGGATTATAGGTGTGAGCCACCGCGCCCAGTCTAAACTTTCAAAAGAAGGGAAAATAATTCTGACTGGCCACTGGTTCTCACCATATTTTTGGCTTGTAAGGAGGTGCTTGTACCACATGACTCCCCAGATCCTCACAGAAGCCCTCTGAAGTGGGTGCTATCATTTCACAGATGCAGACTCTAGGCTCAGAGAGGTTAAGTGACCTGCCCAAGGTCACACAGCTGGGGAGAGGAGATTAGGTGCTGTGCTTCCACCACCCTGCAGCTGCCTGAGCTCCCACTCTGGCTCTGCCTCCACCTGTGCCACCTTGGGCAGGTCTCTTCTCCCCTCCTCTTCAGGCTTCTTATCGTACCATGGCTGTGTTTTTCTCCATTGGTGCCAGCTCTAGACCTCTGCCGTGGGGGATGGTGGCAGAGTGTGGATTAAAGTGTGGGGGTGGGATCCATAGGGGCACAGTGTGGAGGTGTGTCCACATTGGAGGTGGTATCGGTGCATGTGTCACGTGTGTATAGAAAGAACATTTCCGCAGCCTGGGAGTCCTTCCTGGAGCACTCATGGGCTCTCCCAACAAGTCACCTCCATCCAAGAGCCCTCTTGCGGTGCCTTCATCCTTGTGAGGCCCTGTGGGGAGAGGACAATGCTTAGCCCTAAAGGAAGATGGCCATTTGCAGCAGCTCTAAATGTGATACTCTGGGGCAGGTGGGGACTCATATCCCATAGAGACTGACCCCGGAGGCCTGCCTTGTCAGGAGGCACCTTTCCACTCAGTGAGCCCTGGGGACAATCTGAGCAATTGACCTCCTCATGGACTGGAGGGCAGTGAACTGAAGTGGACCCATGTGACCCAGCCGCATAGGTCTGTTGGGCAGACGTCCTCAGGGCCAGGCTGAGGCCGGGCAGGAATAGGGACAATGTCAGCTCCACACCCATTCTCCCCACACAGCATGACAAAGGAGCCTGGTTTGCCCAGCATGGGCACAGTACTTGACTACTGGCCAACCAACATTGGCCATCTTTGAGAAAGAGACAGAAAAAAATGTGCTGGATAAACAAATGTTGGAAGTTAAAATCTAAAACAAAACACCATCAAATAAAGATAATATTCTATAAATACAAAAGAAGATTCCAGAGTGTTAAGCAGGGCCTCCATTGTTGGCATTAGTCCTGGGTTCTGTGCCTGTGTGTGTGGGCGTGCGCGTGTTGGACGTAGCTCCCTGGAACATCTGCCTCCCTTGCGGCATCATGTGGTCGGGGGTAGGGTCAGGAGGAAGGACTTCAGGGACCTGCCCCAGGCCTTGTGGCCTTCTGAATGACAAGGGCTGAGCCCAGAGCAGGACTGGAGGCCCTATCCACCCCTTCCCCATGCTGAAACCAATGTCAAAGCAGAATTTCCCAGGCCTAGCCCCAGCACTGGAAGAGCAGCTGGGAGCAGCTTTCACAGGCCTCCAGCCCCAGGCCTGGTCCTCAGAGGAAGTGTGGCAGAAGGATCAACAGAAGCCTGGTCGGAAGAGGAGGAAGTTCTCCAAAGGACGGAAGTGGAGAGCAGGAGTCAAAAAGAGAGAAGAAAGGGGGACACGTCCTTTGGAAAACTGCTGTGGCTTACATGACCATGTTTTAATGGCCCAGGCAGAGAAGGAAGACACATTCCTGTGCATAGATTCACAGCATGGATCCATTCACAGTATGGATGGACCTTGAAAATAGAATGCTGTGTGAAAAAGGCCAGACACAAAAGACCATGTATATGTTTTCATTTATATGAAATGCCCAGGATAGGGAAATCTATAGAGACAGAGAATAGATCAGTGTTGACTTTGGGACTAGGGGACTTCGCGATGGGGGAGTGATAGCTAAAGAGTGTGGGGTTTCTCTTTATGGCTATAAAAATGTTCTAAAATTGACTGTGGGGCTGGGCGTGGTGGCTAACACCTGTAATTCCGGCAGTTTGGGAGGCCAAGGCAGACGGATCACCTAAGGTTGGGAGTTCAAGACCAGACTGACCAACATGGAGAAACCCTGTCTCTACTAAAAATACAAAATTAGCTGAGCGTGGTGGTGCTACCTGTAATCCCAGCTCCTTGGGAGACTGAGACAGGAGAATCACTTGAACCTGGGAGGCGGAGGTTGTGGTGAGCCGCGATCATGCCATTGCACTCCAACCTGGAGTTGAAACTCTGTCTCAAAAAAAAAAAAAAAAAGACTACGATGATGGTTACGCATATCATTGAATATACTAAAACCTATTGACTCATTCACTTTAAATGGGTGAATTGTATGGTATGTGAATTATATTTCAATAACACTGTTAAAAGGAGGGAGCAATTCCCATGGAGAGTGAGGGACATTGGGGGCAGTTGGAACACGTCCTATTGGGAAGTGGGCAGAAGGGTACAGAAAGTCTAGTGGGGCAGGGAAGACCGAAGAAAAGAACAACTTCCATTGGTCCCTGAGGATGGGCAGTGTTTCTAACGCCTTTCCAAGAAGAAATGGAGACCTCCTTCTCCCCCTTGCTCCTCCTCAAGCCATGGGCATCATGTGAGGAGAACTGTAAATTCAGACCGTAGAGAAAAATCCAGAAACCCAACTCAGAGGCTGGAGAGGTCCTAAGACCTGACGCTGGTGAGAGTGGAGAGGCAGCGCTTCCCATGGCTACAGAAAGGGGACCTGTGGTTGGCAGCTCGCCAGCTGGTGGCCTCATAGTCAGATCCCTGAGGGTCCCAGTGGTTGCCAACAGATTCTCATCGAACGTTCAGTAAACATCCTCCATCCTCGGCTTTCAAACACAAGGTACAGGAAGATATAGGCCATGCCGCAAGGAACTCCCAAGTCAGGCTGGCCACAGGGTCTGAATTTACCATGAAACGCTTTTTTGGTAAACGAGAGAAGGGTGTTGTGAAGGTTGCTGATTGAATCATGGAATCTTAGCTCTTGAGAACAGACTCTATTTTATGGGAGAATTAAGTTCAAGCTTTACCAGGTGTGTAGCCTTGGGCCTTGAGGATCTGTCTGAACCTCAACAAAATGGGATAAGGAAATTTACCCTGCCTTCATCAAGTCATTTAAGGCAAATAAATAAGTAATGTTAATTGGCAAATGCTATGTACACATTGGTTACACAGTTAATGAACCATGCAGCATTATTTCATAACAGCCAAAGGTGGAAACAACCCAAATGTTCCTCAGTGAATGAATGGATAACAAAACGTGGCATATGCACACAATGGAATATTATTCAGCCAGAAAAAGAAACCAGGCCATCAGGCTGGGCGCGGTGACTCATGCCTGTAGTCCCAGCTACTTGGGAGGTTGAGGTAGGAGGATCACTGGAGCCCAGGAGGTCGAGGCTGCAGTGAGCCGAGATCATGCCACTGCACTCCAGCCTGGTGCCTGGTGACAGAGGGAGACTCTGTCTCCAAAAAAAAAAAAAAAAAAAAAAAAAAATTGGAAAATTAGCCAGGTGGAGGCTGAGGCAGGAGGATCAAGAGCTTGTCTCCAAAAAAAAAAATGTCTTTTTGAAAGGAGGGAAAAGTGGCAGTCCAGAGACAATCGATATATTTCCTGTGGTCCTGGGACAACCTGTTCTGAGTGGGAATGTGGTCAGGAAGAGGAGGGCACAGCAGGAGCCATGCAGGGCCCTTGTCACTTACAACCTGACACCGTTGAGATAACAGCCCCCGCCCCACTCCTGGAGTGGGAATTGCAACCTGGGAGTGGAGACACCTGTGTTTAAGTCCTGGTTGAGCAACTCAAGGCGGTCCCTTCACCTGTGGGCCTCCATTTGTCCAGCTCTAGAATGATAACCTCAAGGCTTCTTCTAGGTTTCAAACTAGCACATTTTGGCCTACACCTGGCATGTGGGAATTGTTTGTTCAGAGCCAAATTATTCTGTCTTGTTTTCTTGAGTAAAAAGTGAAGGGAAGCAAAATCAAACCCCCATCCTTCTCAGACACAGTCGTATTCTCCCCCACGCTGCCATCCGCACTGGCTCTGGGGCAGCCCTGGGCAGTGGGAAGATGGTGGAGCTGCCTCCCACAGTCCTGGTCCCGATGACTCAGAAACTGGAGGCGCATCTGCTTCTGAGAACCCACAGCAAATGCTGGGAAAGTGCTGAGTGAACCTGGCATGCAACCCGCGCTCAGTAGCGGGTAGCTGTTGTTGTGATGGCCCTGCCAACCCCGGGTCCTGGTGGGAATTCTCTGCAAGTCAGGCTGCCTTCTGGAGGCCTAGGAGCTCTGGCCCCATCTGCCCTTTCCTCACTCCCAGGGTTCTCTCCAAAAGGACATGTAGTAGCCCCAGGGGGAGAGTAACTGTCGGAGGGGGGCCAACCCAGGGCAAAATAAAACCCAGGATACCTGATCCCTGGCTGTCCCTGGATAGTGTGAGGCTGGCCCTGCCAGCCACCCTGCCCTGGCCTTTCCTGGCCTCAGGCGGAGCACAGGCCCCTCCTCACAGGCTCAGCTCTCCCGCCTCCTGATTCACTCCTCTGCTCAGGGCATCCTGCCCTGACCCCTCAGGGCCAACCACCAAGAGGAGGTCTGTGAACTGTGACTTCAGAGGTATAAGTGTCCTCTTCACAGCCCTGCCGTGCTTCCTCACTCCTGCAATCCCAGAGCTAGAAATTCTTCTCTTTGATGCTTCCCTAAACATAAAAACATTTTAAGCCTTCTCTGTCGTGGGGAGTAGGATGGGAATAAATTCAGGAAGGCTCTTTCCCAGGAGCACGCTTCCATGGGCAAGCGAAGAAGGACATGTATCCAGGAAGTGCCCGCAGGTGGGTGGAAGGAAACACAAGGCACAGAAAGGGTTCCTGAGACCTGTCTGCCTCACAGTTGTGCCCAGGGCCATATCTGAGTCTGCTCTTTAAACTTCCAGAGTGAATAAATAGAATGCTGTTTAATGCTTCTCTTTGTCAACTGAAAAATCAGTAAAGGCTAGGCGAGGTGGCTCACGCCTGTAATCCCAGCACTTTGGGAGGTTGAGGCGGGCATATCACAAGGTCAGGAGATCGAGACCATCCTGACTAACACGGTGAAACCCCATTTCTACCAAGAATAGAAAAAATCAGGTGTGGTGGTGTGCGCCTGTAGTCCCAGCTACTCTGGAGGCTGAGGTGGGAGAATCACTTGAGCCCAGGAGGCGGAGGTGGCAGTGAGCCAAGATCGCACGACTGCACTCCAACCTGGGTGACAGAGCGTGACTCCGTCTCAAAAAAAAAAAAAAAAAATTTAGCAAAGTGCCAAAGGAAGGTGCCTCAGACATCTGAGAGAGCATCAACTCTGTGATGAGATAATCTTGGTCGTCTAGAACCTAGTTCTGTCACCAACTCCATATGCGGTGATGGACAAGTGACTTAACTCCATTAAGCCTCAGTTTCCTCCTCTGTTAGACTGGGCCTAATGAAACCTACCTTGAAATGCTATTATCAGAATAAGCTGAGAGAATGTATGGGACGTACCTAGCCCAATGCCTGCACATAGTAGGCTTGCACTAAAAGCTGGCTTCCTTTCTTCCTTCCTCTCTCTTTTCTCCAATCTGTTTGCATGGTGAATCAGATGGTTCTTTGGTTGAAAGCAGCAGAAGCTGACTGGGGCTAACGTAAAGAAGAAAAAACATGTGTTAGGAATTTACTGGGTAATTCACCAAAGCAAAAGAAATCAACAGGCCGGTGCAATGGCTGGTGCCTGTAATTCCAGCACTTTGGGAGGCCAAGGTGGGTGGATCATGAGATCAGGAGTTCCAGACCAGGCTGACCAACAGGGCAAACCCCCACCCGCTGCCCGTCTCTTCTAAAAATACAAAAATTAGCTGGGCGTGGTGGCGCACACCTGTAATCCCAGCTACTCAGGAGGCAGAGGTAGGAGAATTGCTTGAACCTAGGAGGTGGAAGTCGCAGTGAGCCAAGCTCTCACCACTGCACTTCAGCCTGGGCGACACAGTAGACCCTTGAGAAGGACAGTAACTAGGAGATCACAGGGAGGACAGGCTGGTGATTTGGAGACCAGCTCTTCACCTGAGGGTGGGCTCTGGCCATGGGCTTGGGTCCTTTGCAGGGTGCACCGGGGGGGCTGATGCTTGCTCTCAGGGAAGGCTTGTCCTCTCTACTCTCCAAGGTCTTGTCACTCCCAGGAAGCTGGGCTCTGAAGACCCTCAGGGATAAGGAGCGCCTTCAGTAGTCTTGGGCTGACCACAAACAAAACCCAAACCCTGCTTTTCAGCCCCAGACTCTGACCGCTCTGCACACGCTAATTCAGCCTGAAGGTTACGGGTGCCAGAGACCAAGGAGAAGGTTTGTTCTTAAAATATGTTTATTTAAGTTATTTTTAAGGAGATTTTTTTTCTCATTATAAAAGACAAGATAGTCAATAAAGAAAATTCAGAAAACAGAAAAACACACAGAATCCCCCCAAATTTCCGCAATAACACTGCTCAGATCTAGCCACTAGGAATATTTTAGAATATGTTCTTTATTCTTTCAACGACACACACACAGACATAGACACACACTCACATACTTTCTAGCAAAATGAGCTCATACTATCATAATGTTTTAGTACATTTTTATTTATTTTATTTTATTATTATTTTTGAGACATTGCACTCCCAGGCTGGAGTGCAATGGTGTGATCCCTGCTCACTGTAACCTCTGCCTCCCAGGTTCAAATGATTCTCCTGCCTCAGCCTCCCAGATAGCTGGGACTATAGACGTGTGCTACCACGCCTGGCTCATTTTAGTATTTTTAGTAGAAACGGGGTTTCATCATGTTGGCCAGGCTATGTAAATGGAACTCCTGTGTCGTCAGATTTATTGATCTGTAAGGTGGAGGGACCATTCTGCCCACTTTACCTTGGTACCTGACAAGCTTCCATTTATAGGATCTGAACCTCTCACATTTGTTTCCCAAAATTAGTTGGGATCTCTCTGTCATATGGGTAAAGGATGTTTCTTGAGTTATAGGGCAGGGCCCAGAGTATAGTCCTAGCTGTCCATCCATGGGGCACAGCCGGGTGAAGAACCCTCTCCCCCACTGACTGGGGTCACTGACCTCAAGTTCAAACCCTGCTTGGTGAAGATGATTCTGCTGCTGTTGCCAATGTTGAGGTCAGCCTCAGGTGTTCAGAGCATGTCTACCCACAGGCCATGCTGTAACCAATGTGGTCAAGGCCAGCCCCAGATAACCTGCTGGGAGCCCTGCTCTGAGCTCCAGCTTGGGTATTAGCCAGGGTGCTCAGAGCTCGGCCCGAGGCTCTTGGCGCAGTGGTTATTCTCTAGGCCTTGCTGTGGAGCTGCCAGAACTGGGGCAGCCCTCCCTCAGCCTGCCAGGCCTGAGGCCCTGAGTGAGGGCGGAAGGAAGAAAGGAAGGAAGGGATTTGCCCCAAGCAAATATTGGGGCTCAGAATACAACATCCCAAAATATGGTGCTCTAGCACTGTGTTATTTGAACTGGAAGGGATAGGAGGGCCCTCAGAAACCAAGTTTTCCTGACTCCCTCCTGCTTGCCTTTCTCTTTCCCTCCTTTCTCCTTCCCCCGTATTGCCCCTGAAAGAGGTCATAGAAACTAGAACTCCTCTCCCCAGTGCAAACCACAAAACCAGAAAGGTCACTCTTTAACCTTCTCCCATCTGCCTGGAATATCCTCATGCCACAGGGATCTTGCCCCTTAATTAGGAAGGAAAGAACGCTACACAGAGAGGCCATGGAGAATTTGAACTAGAGGCTTTGCTGGGTTCCGCCTTCAGGGTATCACCATTAGATCACACCCTTCTTTCCAACCACATTTCTACATGGTTGGCTATTCTTTATTGGACCTAAGCTTAAAAATACAGTTTTCCCTTTGTCTCTGGATCTTCATTTCTGAAGGCTCTCGTATTATGTAAAACTTACATTACATAAATGTGTCAAGCTTTTCTCTTGTTAACCTGTTTTTTGTCATGGGGCTATTGGCCATGGACCTTGGAATGGGTGAGGGAAAGGTACTGCACCTCTTTGCTCTACAAAAGCAGGCAGGCTAGTAGGATGGCCAAGCTCCTTATTGCATGCCAAGTGTCTTCATCAGGCAGCTCCATCCATGGTTTAAACAACGTCGCCCTTTTCACGTCCCCACTTTGGGGATGAGAAAGCTGAGACTCAGAGGGGTAGGTTATTCATCCTAAGTCACTCAGGCGACAAGTGGAAGAAATCGTGTTTGAAACCACAATCTGTTGCAGCCTCCCAAATGGGTACCTGCTCACCAGAAGGCTTATGCCTAGTGTTCCATTATTGGAACGCTAAGCAGGTTGGAGTTATTTGCATCCTACTGCTCAAGGTTATCACCAAGGCCTGATTTTTCACACATGTCTGCAATTCAAAAATTATAACCTCTGGGCTGGGTGCAGTGGCTCACGCCTGTAATCCCAGCACTTTGGGAGGCTGAGGCAGGTGGATCATTTGAGGTCAGGAGTTTGAGACCAGCCTGGCCAACATGGTGAAACCCCATCTCTATTAAATATACAAAAATTAGTCAGGTATGGTAGTGGGCACCTGTAATCTCAGCTACTTGGGAGGCTGAGAAGGTGGAGGCTGCAGTGAGCCAAGATCGTGCCACTGCCCTCCACTGGGCAACAGAGTAAGACCCTGTCTCAAAAAAAAAAAAAATTGTAACCTTGTATGCTCTCTCCTTAGCTTCTGGAAAAATGAATAGGGGAACTCATTCACACTAGAATTCAAATATAGGTTAATAATATCCTCTTTCCCAGGGGGATCCAAGATGTGGACCCAAGTCTTGCCTTTCTCTGCCTCACTCACAGCCAGTCATGACCATGCGATGGCCTTGGCCCGTAGAAAGTAGTTTAACTGAACTGTTTCTTTTGGGAATTTCCCCTAAAGCCGGGGCATTTCCCTCTAAGTTTCACTGGAAAGTTTCCAAGAGCCTCCTTCCCTATCCTGCCTGGTTGGCTCCAGGTCAGACCAGAGGTCAAGGCAAGAATGCGCAGCACTGGGCCTTGGTAGTCTGCCCCCTCCCCCTCCCCCAACTTGTCTCCGTGGCATCTGCACGGGTTCTGTGATCCTTGAGGGCAGGAGATGGGCGGGTGGTTGGTGTGAGGTGGGAGCGGGGACACTCTTTGCCAGCCTTGTTCTAAGGAGCAGGAGTTAAAGGTGCCTGATTGCCCAGCACCAGGCCCTGGTGTTGATTCTAGTGGTAGGAATGGGAATGAAAGGAGATTCTTCGAGAAGCACTGTGGATCTCCCAGAGGCCGCTGCCAGGGAACTCATCCCAGGCCTCTAGGCTTGAGTAGGGAAGGGGAATTCAGGCTTTGGATTCTAGCAGACCGGATTTGAATCCTGGCCACTGAGTGCTTTAAAGGAGGAGATTTAATCTCTCTGAACCTCGGCTTCCTCATTGTAAAACAAGGATACTACCAAAAGGAGAACACTACAAACTGGAATTTGTAGTGAATTTCCAGCAACTCAGTGGCAACTTCAATAACTGGTGGTGTCTGCCCAGAGAGGTGTCAACCAGCTGTCTCTACTGGGTGAGAGAGGGGGAGTGGACACTTAGGTGTGACCAGTTCGCCCTCTCTGACCTGGCACATAGTAGGTGTTCAGTAACTAGGAATTCCCTTTTCCCCCTGCTTCTGGGAGGTCGCTTCTCCATTTCCCACGTGTTCCTGGACATCCCCCTGTTCTTCTCTGCCCTCAGCCACAAACTCATCTGGCTTCTAAGGGTTTGAGGTTTGCACCCCAAGGGAGCCTGGATTCCTAATTGCAGAAACCTCCC
Source organism: Ateles fusciceps (assembly GCA_036589455.1). Taxonomy (NCBI): domain Eukaryota; kingdom Metazoa; phylum Chordata; class Mammalia; order Primates; family Atelidae; genus Ateles; species Ateles fusciceps. The sequence continues at coordinate 1,779,081 of JAZHEH010001634.1, forward strand.
CCTCCTTCTGTGTTTGCCTCAGGAGGCATGCCACTATCAGCCTCAGGATGGCTGAGAGATAACATATTGAGGAACATATCTAAATGTATATTTAAAAAACCATACTTAGGCCAGGCACAGTGGCTCACACCTGTAATCTCAGTACTTTGAGAGGTCGAGGCGAGAGGGTCGCTTGAGCCCCGGAGTTTGAGACCAGCCTGGGCAACCTGGCAAAACCTCATCTCTACAAAAAATTAGCCAGGCATGGTGGCACGCACCTGTAGTACCAGCTACTCGGGAGGCTGAGGTAGAAGAATCATCTGAGCCCTGGGAAGTTGAGGCTGCAGTGAGCTGAGATTGTGCCACTGCTCTCCAGCCTGTGTGATGGAAGCAAGACCCTGCCTCAAAAAAGTAAATAAATAAAAATAAATTAAAAACCATACTTAGCAAATAACTGTAAGTCTACATGCTGAAATAGTAACAGTGGCATTGTATGCATGCCATGAGTCCATAAAAATATATGCTGTACATACATACATATGTAGGACTTTATTGCTTTTATATACATTAATGTATTTTTCAATGAACATGTATTGTATTTACAATAAGAAATAGCCGAGTAGGGTGGCTCACACCTGTAACCACAGCACTTTGGGAGTTGGAGGCAGGCAGATCACTTGAGGTCAGGAGTTCGAGGCCAGCCTGGCAACAGGGTGAAATTCCATCTCTACTAAAAATAAAAAATTAGCTGGGCGTGGTGGCACACACTTGTTAATTCCAGCTGTGTGGAAGTCTAAGGCAGGAGAATCGCTTGAACCTGGGAGATGGAGGTTGCAGTGAGCCAAGATCATGCCACTGCACTCTAGCCTGGGCAACAGTGCAAGACTCCGTCTCAAAAAAAAGAAATGTAGAATGAGGCTTCCCACCTCGGCAGGGGACCCTCACAGGCTGTAACTTGGGTCCCCCAGTGTCCTCTCAAGTTTCGTTGAGGATTGGGGTCCCCAGGTGTGCTGTGGGTGGCTCAGGCCTCACAAGGGCAGCTCTCTGAAGAGGTCCCTTGTCCCTGCTGACTCTGAGGGCACAGCTGTTGAGATCTGGGTCCCTGGGGTGGGCATTTTGGGAGCTGCCTCTAAGCTAGCCTTCTGTTTGTATTCCTGGAGCCTGGTGGGGGGCTGGCCCTAGGGAGCCTGCCCCTGCCTGCACAAAGCTGCTCCTGGCCCAGGGGGAGAGAGAACACATCATGCTCAGGTCCCACTGAGAGGCAGCTTTGGCAACCAGAATCCTGAGGGAGTGTGTGCCTGGCAGGTCCCCTGTGGACTCAACCAGCCACTGTCCTCATCGCCAAGGGTTAGTTTGGGCACTAGCTGCTCCCTGCTGCCAATGAGAGATCATAGAATCATGTCTGGGGCATAGAGTCCAGAGACCTGGGCTCTAGTCCTGGCTCTGCCACTAATTCTCGGGGAAAACTTGGTCATATTTGTTACCTCCTATGTGTCAGACACTGTGCAAGATACTTTACACACTTAAGGCCGGGCGCAGGGCCTCACAACCTGTAATCCCAGCACTTCGGGAGGCTGAAGCGGGTGGATCACTTGAGGTCAGGCATGGTAGTGCGTGCCTGTAATCCCAGCTACCCAGGAGGCTGGGGCAAGAGAATCACTTGAACCCAGGAGGTGGAGGTTGCAGTGAGCTGGGATCATGCCACTGCACTCCAGCCTGGGCAACTAAGCAAGACTCCATCTCAAAAAAAAAAAAAAAAAAAAGCCTCAGATGAAACTAGAAACTTGTGGGCATCAGAAAATACTTACCAACCACTTACTCTTACCCCACTGTGTCCTCAGGCAGAAACAAATGTTCCCCTGGATGCTTGTGGTGAGAGGTCGGCAGTAGGTCTCTGGAGCTCGGGCCTGTCGCTGGGATCAGGTGAATCAAGGGAATCAAACACTTCTGTTCTCCTTCCAGGTAAGATAAACGTTTCACTTTCTTCTTGTTGGGGAAAGAGCTGACCTTGCCAGGTGACAAAAATGCTAATGAGGCCCCAAGAGAACACCTGCCTGGTGGAAAGAGTACTGAGCCTGGAGTCAGAATGGGCTCTGCTCATTCCTAGAGGTGTAAACTTAGGCAAATATGGTTGCCCCTGCACCTGTCTTGTAAGTTGTTGGGAGGGGTGATGACGGCAATGCTGCAAAGCTTATGGCCTCAGAAAGATGCTCATGATATGTGGATATGAAAAAGAAGATTACAAGGCCAGGCGCGGTGGCTCTCACCTGTAATCCCAGCACTTTGGGAGGTCAAGGCAGGCAGATCACAAGGTCAGGAGTTTGAGACCAGCCTGGCCAATATGGTAAAATCCTATCTCTACTAAAAATACAAAAATTAGCCTGGCGTGGTGGCGGGTGCCTGTAGTCCCAGCTACTCGGGAGGCTGAGGCAGGAGAATCACTTGAACCCGGGAGGCAGAGGTTGTAGCGAGCTGAGATCAAGCCACTGCACTCCAGCCTGGGCGACAAAGCAAGACTCTGTCTCAAAAAAAAAAAAAAAAAAAAAGGAAAAGAAAAAGGAGATTACAAAAAAAAAAAAAAAGATATATACAGCAGGCTCTCTTTGCTGTGAAATATAGAAAAATAACCAAGAGCCTAGTGATGCTAACAGTACTTATTCTGGGTGATAGGATCATGAGTGTATTATTTTTCCCCTGTTTACTTATCTATATTTTTAATTTTGTCTACAGTAAATACATAATTATTAGCTATTGCCACCATAATACTGCATAACAGACCAGTCCCAAATCTCAGTAGATTACAACATAAGGATTTATTCTCAAGCTTGAAGGTCCGCAGATCAACTGCAATTTGACTGACTTAGGTTGGGCATAGCAGGGCTGAGACAGAGCAGCCCTGCCATGCCCAACCTAAATCAGTCAAATGCAGCTGGGGCTGGGCGCAGTGGCTCACGCCTGCAACCCCAGCACTTTGGGAGGCCGTGGTGGGTGGATCACCTGAGGTCAGGAGTTTGAGACCCACCTGACCAACATGGTGAAACCCATCTTTACTAAAACTACCAAAAATTAGCTGGGCGTGGTGGCAGGTGCCTGTAATCCCAGCTACTTGGGAGGTTGAGGCAGGAGAATCTCTTGAACCTGGGAGATGGAGGTTGCAGTGAGCCGAGATCGTGCCACTGTACTCCAGCCTGGGCGGCAGTTCGAGACTCTGTCTCCCAAAAAAAAAAAAAAATTGCAGTTGGACTGGGCCTGGCTCCTCACTGCAGGTTAGGCTGTATGTTCCATTTGGCTTGGTTCTGGGGCTCTGGCTGAAGGGGCAACAGCTATAAAAGCTTGCTTCTCCTTCGGCTCGCCAGAGCCCAAGAGCCAAGCCAAAACGCACAAGCACGTATAAAGCCTCTGTTTACCTCATTTCATAACATTTCATTGGCTAAAGCAAGTCCTATGGCCAAACCCAACACCAATGGGGCAGGGAAGTATCTGCCACCCATGGTGGGAGTGGGAGGGGGAGTGAATATATGCTGAGTACCCACCCAGTTTATTGCTTACTACTTGCATAATAAAGCAAACATGATGTGCTTTGTGAGTTGTGTTTATGTTATCCACTAGATAGTATCCTACCGGCGCTCCAAGTTTGAGAAAGTGGAGCCGTTGTAGAATTTTAAAGTTAGAGGATAGAACTAATGTGATGTTTGTTTGTTTGTTTGAGACAGGGTCTCACTTTGTCACCCAAGCTGGAGTGCAGTGGCACAATCCCAGCTCACTACAACCTCTGCTTCCCAGGCTCAAGTGATTCTTCCATCTCAGCCTCCCAAGTAGGTGGGAAGACATTTGTGCGCCACCATACTTGCCTAAGTTTTAGAGACTGGGTTTTGCCATGTTACCCAGGCTGGTCTTGAACTCCTGAGCTCAGAGCTCCACCCACCTAAGCCTCCCAAAATGCTGAGATTATAAGCGTGAGCCACCGTGCCCAGGCCTGAGGATAGAAATAACGTTAAAGGAGTAGGCTGACCCTCTCTTTTTCTTCTCTATCGCTTTAAGATAACCAGACACGACCATTTATGGCACCTACAGGCTCATAAAGGAAGGTGGAAAACAACCACATGGGTTCCTGGGCGGTTCTTCCCAGAGGCCAGGCCCTTGCTAGTTCCCATCCAGATCTGTCTGAATTTACTTCCTGCTGACCTCCTTTCTCTTGGCTTCTCTCAGTTCATCCTGTCATTCATTCAGGTTCTATTTATTGAGCACCTACTATGTGCTGGCACTCTTCTAGCCCTGGAGTTATGTTGGTGAACAAGGCAAGCGTTGATGAACAAGGAAGTCTTTACTCGAAGGGGTTACATTCTAGTGGGGAGGTGGGGTAGGTGCCCGGTAGGTGGGGGAAGTGCTAATATCAAGTAGTATGAATGCTAAGAAGTAAGACGGGGGAGTGCAACAGTGACAGGGCAAGGGATGGCTACTTTGGATAGTGAGGTCAGGAAAGGCTTCACTGAAGTGGTGCTGTTGCAAGTTATTGGAAGGTGCTTCTTAGGAACTGATGTTCATGTCTGGGCTCTCCAGACCTTGACTCTTAGTCCCTCTTAAGAGTTTGGCTTAGGTTTTCCCTATCTGTTCACTCTCCACTTTGGCCTGCTGTGGGGGAGCGCTCCTGTCGTAGCTATCTTCCCACCAGCTTCCTGCTGGCTGCCTGATGCCCACTTGGCTTAGCCAGCCCTCAACAAAAAGGAGACTCAAAAAACCCTAATAGATCAAGCCAATCACTTACTGAGCTCCTCTTGTGTACCAAGCTAGCAGACGTTTATTGAGCACCTTCTGTATACCAAACTAATAGGTATTTATTGAGCATCTATTGGATGCCAGATCAGCAGTCATTTATTGAGTGCTTACTGCATATGCAAACCAGCAAGTGTTGATTTACTGTTTTCCGGGAACTGAGGAGAACACAAAACTATTGCCCTCTAGAAACTTGCAATCAAGTTGTGGAGACAAATGTTACACGAATGGACTTGCAACTGTAAGTGCCATGTTGTACAGAACAGCGTCCCGGGAAGCTGGAGACAGCCTAGAGGTCATTGTGGAATGGGGTAGCCACAGAGGGCTTCATGGAGGAGGTGAAAATTGAACTGGGCTTTAAGGGATGGATAGGATTTAGATAGAAAAGAAAACTAGGGGCAGGGCACAGTGGCTCACTCCCATAATCCCAGCACTTTGGGAGGCTGAAGCAGGCAGATCACTTGAGCCCAGGAGTTTGAGACCAGCCTGGGCAACATGGCAAAATACACAGATTAGCTGGGTGTGGTAGCATGTGCCTGTAGTCCCAGCTACTCAGGAGGTTCAGTTGGGAGGATCGCCTGAGCTCCGGAGGCTGAGGCTGCAGTGAGCCATGATCGCACCATGGCACTCCAGCCTGGGTGACAGAGTAAGACCCCATCTCAAAAAAAAAAAGTAAGATAGTGACTAGGGTAGCATGGCCCAGGCCTGGGGGCAGTTGTGTTTTGAAACCCTAGGGTATAATTCTGAGCATTCGTCATGTGAGCCTGGCATCTTCTCCTTTCCGGTTTGTTAGCATTCTTGTAACAGCCAGTTACGCTACGACTCCTTTCTTCCAGGCCATGGCTGGATTCCTTGGCAGTCATAATTTGCCGGAGCAATCCAGGGCTGACATTATCTGGCTAATGTCAGAATGCGCCACCTTGTAGAAAGGTGTTTGTGATGTTCTTGGTGGATAAGAGCATAAAAACCATGAAGATTGGCCTCAGGATATCCAAGTGCAGTGCATTTTTAGTCCAGGTGTCCTCTCCTTTCCTCCCAAGAGTTTTTTTTGAGATGGAGTTTTTCGCTCTTGTTGCCCAGGCTGGAGTGCAGTGGTGCAAACTTGGCTCGCTGCAACCTCTGCCTCTTGGGTTCAAGCGATTCTCCTGCCTCAGCCTCCCAAGTAGCTGGGATTGCAGGCACGCACCACTATGCCTGGCTAATCTTGTATTTTTAGTAGAGATGGGGTTTCTCCAAGTTGATCAGGCTGGTCTTGAACTCCCAACCTCAGGTGATCCTCCTGCCTCAGCCTCCCAAAGTGCTGGGATTACAGGTATGAGCCACTGTGCCCGGCCCTCCCAGGAGTCCTTAAAAACACTCATGTTCATTTCCTCAACCTGGAGCCTTGAGACTGTAGCTAGGGCTATTTAGAATTCATAGATTCAAGATATGGGCTTAGTGGCCTCTTTATATATTTCTGAAAGCAGGAAGAATTTCACATCATGATTTTGTTACTTTGATAATAATATTCATATTATTAACCATGTTATAAGTTTAGATTGTCTCATATTATTAACCATGTTATAGGTTCAGATTGTTTCTGCTTTCCAGAAACTGGTCATGAGACAATCTGAACTTGTAAAATGACTCCATTAAAGATAATCATTTTTTCCCACTAAAAATATTTATCCAGTACCACTCTGTATAGTCTGGATCTGGAGGAAAAAAGAGGGAATAAGCCATAGATTCAGGATTCTTTGAGATAGGCAGTCCCTCTACCCCTTGACTATAAAGCTTAATTCAATCTGCAGAAAGAGCTGTTTTTACAGCTTTTCAGGAAGCTTACCTAGTTGGGGATGTCTGTACCATCTGTAGGATTACTTTCTATTTCATTTATTTTCAGGTCACAAAGACTGTGTAGAGCTCAGGAAGCCTGGAACATTGTGATTGTGGAGGGAATTGTTCAGACCTGAGGCAAAATAAAAACTGAAACTGAAGGCCAGGTGTGGGGGGCTCACACCCGTAATCCCAGCACTTTGGGAGGCCAAGGTGGGTGAATCACTTGAGGTCAGGAGTTTGAGACCAGCCTGGCCAACACGGTGAAACCCCATCTCTACTAAAAATACAAAAATTAACCAGGTATGGTGGTGCATGCCTGTAATCTCAGCTACTTGGGAAGCTGAGGCAGGAGAATCACTTGAACCCAGGAGGCGGAGGTTGCAGTAAGGGGAGATTGCGCCATTGAACTCCAGCCTGGGCAATAGAGTGAGATTCTGTCTTAGAAAAAAACAAAAACTGAAACTGAGAGACAGATGTAAAACAGGCTTGAGACTCACCTCACAGTATAAATAAACCTACATAGACTTTCTTCCCCCACTGGAGTCCCCAGGGAAAAGTGAGAAGCAGCCAGAGGCAGGAAGACAGAGATCCCTGAGATTCCAGAGGCAGTCAGTCACTCCCTCTGGAAGGAAGCAAGGGAGTTTCCAAAGGGAGGAGGGCTAAGGAGCTCTGTCCTGTGCTTTAAAGAAAACCAGGCAGCAGCTCACATTAGTCCCCAATGTTTCTGTGTTGTGGCAGGTGGCACATGTGCAGAAGAAGGATAATAGGAGTCGGTCTAAGCCCAGCCAGCCACCACTAGCTGTGTGGCTGTCTTAGCCCAGGTCTTCTAAGTAGCAGACACCAAGACGGGGTTAGACTGCAGGAGATTATTTGGTAAGTGTGCAAAACTGGAGAGGGAGTTGGCAAGGCTGAGAGAGCCATCAGACTATAATGCAGGTCTGACCACTGTGAGGGAGAGAGGGAAGGAAGGAAGGTAACATCAAAGTATCTTACACTGTGGTACAGTTCTAAGGTCAGTGAGACCAGTGGATGAGCGGGGTGGTCCTTGAGCTAAAGATTTCCTTCAGAGCAGTGCCCCCAATCTCAAAGTTCAGGTCTGCCTTAGTATCCCCATATGCGGATACTCATGGAAAGTATGGCCTCAGGACAAACACCTCAGGCAAATTATCTTACTTCTCTGAGCTTTGGTTTCCTCAATTATAAAGTGAAGGTTTTTGGGAGGATTAAATAAAATAGCGTATTTAAATTAAAGTGTTTAGAATGAAATCAACTACCTAATAACTGTTCAGTGAACATAAATTCCCTTCCTTGTCTTCTTGTAGCCCGTCTTGAGGCAAATTTGACACAGCGATTTGATTCCTCTCCCCAGCCCTTCCTTCAGTCATCCTTCTACCCTTTCCCTAGCCAGACATACAGAGGCAAGTATGTGGCCCTAAATCCAGGGCCTGAATGCTTGTGTTTTTGTGTTTTGGTAGCCAGGCCTTGAGCCTTTATCATAGATGACATGGGGCTTTAGCCCACAGCTAGGCTGGGGTAGAGGAGGGAGACCCCAAAAGGAAAGATACCTTTTTTTTTTTTTTTGAGACGGAGTTTCACTCTTGTTACCCAGACTGGAGTGCAACGGCGTGATCTCAGCTCACCACAATCTCTGCCTCCTGGGTTCAAGCAATTCTCCTGCCTCAGCCTCCTGAGTAGCTGGGACTACAGGCGTGCGCCACCATGCCCAGCTAATTTTTTTTGTATTTTTAGTAGAGACAGAGTTTCACCATGTTGACCAGGATGGTCTCGATCTCTTGACCTCATGATCTACTCGCCTCGGCCTCCCAAAGTGCTGGGATTATAGGCGTGAGCCACCGTGCCCGGCCTGAGATACCTTATTTTTTTGAGAGATAGTCTCTTTCTGTCACCCAGGCTGGAGTGCAGTGGTGCGATATTGGCTCACTGCCACCTCTACCTTCTGAGTTCAAGAAATTCTCCTACCTTGGCTTCCCAAGTAGCTGGGATTACAGGAGCACACCACCACACCCAGCTAATTTTTGTATTTTTAGTAGATACAGGGTTTTGTCATGTGGGCCAGGCTGCTCTTGAATACCTGGCCTCAAGCGATCCGCCTGCCTTGGCCTCCCAGAGTGCTGGGATTACAGATGTGAGTCACTGTGTTTGGCCAGATACTATTCTTACTTGGGACAGGTTACTGTGTAGTTGGAGGGATGAGCCACAACCCTTGAGAACACTCTGAGGGAGGACACTTAGGGAAGCTCTGCTCCAAAATCCTTCAGGCTAAGGTCCAGAGGGTCTGCTGCCCCAGGACTAATGCACAGGTTCCCTCAGAGGGAGCCTTTAGAGATGTGTAAGCCAGTCCCCAGCCCCACCCTGTCCGCTGTCTCCAGTGCATCCTCTGCCGTCCTCCACATGCCTCATGCTCCTGCAGTGCTCTCCTCTGTCTCTGTCTCTCTCTCCCCCAACCTCATAAATCTAGGCTTTGTTCCTGCCAGTCCCTCTTCCTGCAATATCCTTCCCCTTCCTTTACCCTCCTAGTGAACACCTACTTCTCTATCCAGCCCAGATGTCCCCTTTTCTGGGCAGGCTTCCCTGACACACTCCTCTCACAACTGACTCCAGTCCCCTAGGCCTGGCACTCCGCCTCTTGGTGCCTCAGTTTCTGTAGCTGGAAAACAGGGTGATGATGACAGTATGACCATAGCTTATCACAGGGTAGTGGTAAAGATGAAATGAGAGAACGAGAAAAGCGCCTTGTGAGGGGGCTGTGCCAGTGAGTGTCATTGTCAGTGGTAGGTATGTGTCAGCAGATGCATTCCTCATTGATGACCATAGAATACTGTGTGGTGCTGGGGGAAGCCCACAGGGTGAGGACATGAGAGAAGCACTGTACTCAGGGTTAGAAGGCCTGAGTCTGTCTCTGCTGCAGATGGGCTCTGTGTCCCTGAGCCAAGCCTTGTCCTCCCTGGGCCTCAGTTTCTTCCTTTGTACATTTGGGCATGGCCCCCAGGGCCCCTCCTGGCTACCCTAGCTTGGCTCAGAAGCTCTGGATCCTGGGCTCTGCAGGCATCTCCTGAGCTCTGAGGCCCTCCCTGCCCAGCTCCTGTTCTCAATGTTGTCTCCTTATGCTGGACAGCTCCCGTGCTATTAATATTCCTGGAGACAGCAAAGGCTCCCAACTCTTAGCATCTGGACAGCACCTCAAGCCAGGAGCAGGGAGGCCGAGGCACACATCAGACACAGAGCTCCAGAGTGGTGCGCGGGACAGTGGGGGAGCTCCCTCCTGGAAGAGGAGGTAGACACCAGCAGCGAGGAGCTCCAGTGCTGCGGAGGGGAAGCAGGAGGGGGTTGGGCACATTCTCAGTGGAGGAACTCAGAGGTTTTTGGGGTTTGCCTGCAGTCTTTAGGGCCAAGATCACCACAATCATTCAGACCCTGACATCCTGATTGGCTCTAATCCACATATAGAATATAGGATTCTCACTCAATCCTACAGAAGAGAAAAATTTTCCACTGTGAATATTCAGAATCTCCTTAGCAATCAAGGGCTCTATCCCACACACAGCAATTTTGTCACATCCTAGATTATGGGAATTTTTAAAAAAGTGTTTCAGTGTGTCTTTGATGCTGGATTTGGTCATTGGTTCTTAGGTTTTAAAGACTTGGTATTTCCACGGTGAGTCATAATTGTTCGTTGACCTACCTCATTTTATTGCTTAATGCCGTTTATAGCCCCAGAAGATAATGTACATCACATGAAGATTTTTTAATCTGCACTTCTTTAAACAGATTCGATATTGCACTGTTTGCTAGGCCATTCATCCATCCAGTATTCCCTCTGCTTCCCCATTTCTCCTGTGTGCTGGAGACTGTGCCCTCACCTTCACACCCCTCATTTCATTTAATCCTTACAACCATCTCAGCAAGGCAGGAATTATTATCCCCTTTTCAAAAATGAGAAAGATGTGACTCAAAGAGGTTAAGTGATGTGCACAGTGCCACACAGTAAGTGACTGAAATTAGGATTTCAACTTAGGGCCCTGAACTTTTCATCATAGCAAATTGGCCTCCTCTCACCTCCTAAGCTCCCCTTCTCATAGCATTCAAGTCCTCCTCACTAGTGTGTGTTTTTGTGTGTGTGTGTGTGTGTGTGTGTGTGTGTGTGTGTTTCAGAAACAAGGTCTTGTTCTGTCATCCAGACTGGAGTGCAGTGGTAGGATTATAGCTCACTGCAGCCTCAAACTCCTGGCCTCAAATGACCCTCCCACCCCAGCCTCTCAAGTGGCTGGGACTATAGGCACACACCACCCCTGGCTAATTAAAAAAAAATTTTTTTAGAGATGGGGTCTTGCTCTGTTGCCCAGGCTGGACTCAAACTCCTGGCCTCAGAGAATCCTCCCACCTCAGCTTCCTGAGTACCTCCGCACTATTTTGAAGCAGAGAACACTGGGGAGAGTTATGGGTTTTTTGTTTGTCTTTGTTTGATGAGAAGAATATTGTCTAGGTTGATTTTTTTTCATGAGCTTATTTATTCGTTCAATAAATTTCCACGAGAACTGGCTAAACAGGGACACTTGGTGTTAGCCTAGAGACCTACAGGTCATGGCCACCGATTACATGTCAGGACCCATGGGCACTCCATGACCACCCTGTTCCCACCCTGAAAATGAGTCACAAACAATTAGGAGCCAGACAGGGGGTGACTGGTCTTGTAGGAGAGGGTCCAAAGAAGTGAGGACAAAATTCTACCAATTAGAAGTCAAGTCTGAATTCCCACAGGAAAAAAGAAAAAAAAAATCAACTCAAAAAGCCCTCTGTTCACATTAAGACCATAAGCTTTAGATTACAATGTCTTTCATAGCAGCGAGATATCCTTGGGAAGGAGGTGTTGTGAGGTGGGGGAAACAGAGGCACTGATGTTGGCACCCAGAAAATCCTGGGTCATCTCTCAAGCAACTGCTTGATCTCTCTGGCCTATGTTTCTTTATCTGCAAAACAGAAAGATGTTTTCTGTCTCTCAGGATGAAGGGAGTAAATGAGCTAACATCTGCAAAGCCCTCCATTCCTGACATGTGGCAGCTACTTTTAAATTGTTATTTCAATGCCATGTGTTACATGTAGAACAGTTGGTCCAGAATAGAGGGGGACCAAAATTTGGATCAAAGAACAGCCCCCCAGGGATTAAGCATTCATATAAGATAGACATGAATTGTTGCAAAGGCACACCCTTTTCCCAATGTGCCAATGAGACTTCTACATCCTACCAAGGAGTTAGTCTAAATGGAAGTGATGTGGGCTCTAATTCAAGAACTGTAGGCTGGGCTCATACTTGTAATCCCAGCACTTTGGGAGGCTGAGGCGGGTGGATCACATGAGGTCAGGAGTTTGAGACCAGCCTGGCCAAAATGGTGAAATGCTGCCTCTACTAACAATACAAAAAAAAAAAAAAAATTAGCCGTGCACAGTGGTGGGCAGCTGTAATCCCAGCTACTCGGGAGGCTGAGGCAGGAGAATCACTTGAACTTGGGAGGTGGAAGTTGTGGTGAACTGAAATCACACCACTGTACTCCAGCCCGGGCAACAGAGTAAGACTCCATCTCAAAAAAAAAAAAAAAAAAAAAGAACTGGGATAGACCAAGCATGTGCCATTGATAGATGCTAACAATGACTGCAAACAAAGGGGGGTGGCCTGCATAAATGAAGGGTCCTCTACATGCTCTGGAATAATGGGAACATCTATCTGAACCCCCTGGTTGGGGCTATAGGTTTAAGAAGGCCAATACAATAGGGGAGACAGCATGGTAGAGAGAAAGAAGCTGGACTTGAAACCAGAAGAGCCCGGTTCAAGTCCCAGCTCTACTTCCCAACAAGCTTTGAGACCCTGGGCAAGCCATCAAGTGTCCTGTCTTGTTTATGAGAACAGTTGCTTAGTATCTGCCTTACTTGATCATAAAACTGTTGTCAGAAAGACAAAGTAGGTCCCTCAAAAAATTAAACATAAAATTACTAGATGATCCAGCAATTCCGCTTCTAGGTATATAAAAGAATTGAGGCTGAGCTCAGTGACTCATACTTGTAATCCTAGAAATTTGGGAGGCTGAATTGGGAGGACTGCTTAAGGCAGGAGTTCAAGACCAGCCTAGGCAACATAGTGAGACCCCTGTATCTATAAAAAAATTCAAAATTAGCTGGGCATGGTGGCATGTACCTGTGGGCCTGGCTACTCAGGGGGCTGAGGTGGGAGTATGGCTTGAGCCTGGAAGGTTGAGGCTGCAGTGAGCTGTGATCACACCACTGCACACCAGCCTGACAAAGTGAGATCCTGTCTCAATCAATCAATAAGAGAATTGAAAACAGGTACTTGAACAGATATTTGTACCCTCATGTTCATAGTGTTACTCACAAGAGCTAAACAGTGGAAACAACCCAAGTGTCCATTAATGAATGAGTGGATGAGCCAAATATGATACATACACAATGGAATACTATTTAGCCTAAAGAGAGAATGTGATTCTGATACATGCTTCAACATGATGATCCTGGAAAACACTATGTTAAGTGAAAGAAGCCAGACGCAAAGGGAGGACAAATGTATGATTTCAGGTAGATGAGGTATCTGGAATAGTCAAACTCATAGAGAAAGAAAGTAGAATAGTCATTCTCAGGAGGTGGAGGAGGAAAAAATGAGTTTTTGTTTAATGGGTACAAAGTTTTAGTTTAAGGTGGTGAAAAGGTTTTAAGATGGATGGTGGTGATGGCTTCACAACATGAATATACTTAATGCCAAAGAATTATACAGTCAAAAATTGTTAAAATGCCCAATGACTCTGGAGGCTAAGGCAGGAAGATTGCTCGAGTCCAGGAGTGCAAGGCTGAAGTAGGCTATGATTGTGCCACTGCACTCCAGCCTGGATGACAGAGTAAGACCCTGTCTCAAAGTAAAAAAAAAAAAAAGTTAAAAAGAAATGTTATGTATATTTTAACACAATAAAATGACATTAAAAGAAAGATATACTGTAGAGGAGAGTCCTTTGCAATCTGTGGAGCAATATGAAATAATTAGCTGTGGTACGGGGGTTAAGATGCGATAGTTACATTATTGTAACTACCCTCTACCACAGCTAATTATTACTGCTCTACAAGATTCCACATTGTGCTGCAGGTTCTCCTAGAGCAATCATCAAAATTGAGACCCTCATCCAGGACTTCTACAGGCTGTTTTCCAATCTGAAAAATATCAGGAAGAAGTAGATTTTTTTTTAAGACACTGAAAGAGCTGAACGTGGTTTCCCTGGAAGGTGGGAAATGGGAGTAGCGGGGACTGATGTCTTTCCTAACAGGTCTGTAGAATTACTGGACTCTTAAAAAAAAATCTAATGTTCCCGATTCATTATTTCTTAATGCTCTTCATTTACTATCTATTCTGATCATTGACTTTTATCCCACAATAAGGTTGAACCAGTCAATGAAAACCACGGTTGTTATTGCCAGGAAGAAACTAAAGAACACCGAGCACCCCAATTCCCTCCTCTTTGCTGGGTGCACAGTGATGGGGAGGGCCCTGCTCCAGGACTGCTTGGTGTGTCCCCATTGGTAAAAGGATTCCCTGGCCTTCCTGTTTATCAGCCTCTCAAGTGTCTACATCAGAGGCCTGGGTTCCTCAGAGCTTGGTTACCCCAGAGAGAGCTTTGCAGGTGGAGTTTGACGACCTCTGAGACAAAGACCAGACTGAGGGTCTAGGGGACATGGACAAGGTGCTTGTCCTAGAGCAGCCTAGAGGTCTGAGCCCCTTCAATGACTGTACACCACTTAAGATGAAAATTAAATTATAAACTGTGTATATATGGGTTAATATATACCAACAAATAAAACTTAACTTGGGCAGTAAGTTGGCACAATTTCTAAACAACACTTTATTTTTTTTTTAGATGTAGTCTTGCACTATTGCCCAGGTTGGAGTGTAATGGCACAATCTCAGCTCACTGCAACCTCTGCCTCCTGAGTTCAAATGATTCTCCTGCCTCAGCCTTCCAAGTAGATAGGATTACAGGTGCCTGCCGCCACGCCCAGCTAACTTTTGCATGTTTAGTAGAGATGGGGTTTCACCATGCTGGCCAGGCTGATCTCAAACTCTTGACTTCAGGTGGTCCTACTGCTTCAGCCTCCCAAAGTGCTGGGATTACAGGCGTGAGCCACTGCACTCGGCCTGGACCCCACTCTTGATCTTTGTGGATCACACAGACCTCTATCTTCCTTTTCAGAGATTCTTTTAAAAAAGGATTTTTCTAAATCAGTTACCATGGCTGTTAAATGGGAAAATGAATACCTAGTCTAAGGGAGGAAATTTAGTACTTCTAGAACAGTATGGGATGCTTGAAGCATGACGGCTGAAGGTAAGATATATAGGTACCATAATACAGGTAACATAGCTAACAAGAGTAATGTCTAGTCTGAAGGCGAATACCGCTTTGGGTATTTAAAACAGAGAGATGTTAATAGACATCACACAAGCAATGGAAGAACCAAGAAAGCACTGGGGAGTATGACACAACTCAGATCAGCAGCAGTAGGAAATCATTTCTACTCCTCACCCAGAGGGTGAGGAGGGAAGGTTTTCAGGGCACAGGGACGAGGGACATCAACAGATACTTTCTTATAATTCTGTCAGCTGCTAGAAAGAGAGGAGTCTGGGGCATCTGGCCAGGTTTCCAAATCTGCTCTGTCCTTTTCTTCCAAGGATGATCTGGTTCTGCTCTTTGATCCAGGGCACTGCTTTTAAGAGCCTGTTTGTGGGTGGCAGGCACCAGACTGCTATTATCCACTGGCACACGGATTCTGATAGCAGCTAGAGGATCCACTGTTGCTTGTGGCAGTGGAGGATGGCAGGACACACCCTGGGTGTGGTTGGTGTCTTTGATTTAGCACAAGCGCCTTTCAAAGCCTTCATTGCACTTGAAAGCCTCACCTCCTGGAAGGCAGTGGGTGGCAGAACAGCTGTTCAACCTCAGTAGAGATGGGACCAATGGGTGCATTTCTGAGGAGGCAGCCTTCAACTGAGGAAGAAGTTTTTAACAGAGCTGCCAACCATGGCCTTGGCTCTCTTGTGAAGGAGTAAGCTTCTGCCCCAGAAGGTATTCTAGCGAAGGTCTGTCAAAAATCTTGCAATGAGGAAAGCCTATAGTGGTCTACAAAAGCCTGCTGAATGCCTTCTCAGTTGCTTCTAACCTTGCCCAACTCTGAATTCTGTGGGTGAACAACCAGTTTCTTTCATTCTGGCCCTCCATTCTTTTTTTTTTTTTTGAGATGTATAACTGCTGTTGCCCAGGCTGGAGTGCAGTGGAGACGTATCAGCTCACTTGCAAACTCTACTTCCTCGGTTCAAGTGATTCTCCTGCCTCAGCTTCCCGAGTAGCCGGGATTACAGGCATGCACCATGACACCTGGTTAATTCTTTTGGTATTTTTAGTAGAGACAGGGTTTCACCATGTTGACCAGGCTGGTCTCAGACTCCGGACCTCAAGTGATCCGCCCACCTTGGCCTCCCAAAGTGTTGAGATTACAGGCATGAGCCACCGTGCCTGACCTGGCCTTCTGTCCTTGACACGTCTTTCTGCAGACCAGCCCCGCGTCTGGAAGTTTTATAACTCCGGTGAGGAAGCATCTGGGGGCAGTGTAGGCTTGTGCCAGTCAGTGGGCCTTCCCTCCTGCCTCGCTTCTCACTTCCATGACCAACTCATAGTCTGGATTTTGGGTTGAGGAAACTGGCACTTGGTGAGTGTAGTAGATAGAATAACAGCCCCTAAAGATGTCCACATCTTAATTCCTGAACCTATGTTACTTTACATGGCAAAAGAGGTCTGGCAGATGTGATAAATTAGAAATCATGAGGTGGGGGAGATGAGCCGGGATTAGCCAGGTGAGCCCAATGCAATCACTAGAGTTGTTATAAAAGAAAGGCAGACGAGAGAGAAGACAGAAGCAGAGGTTGGAGTGATGTTCTTTGTAAAGATGGAGGAATGAGGCCTGGAGTGGTGGCTCTCGTCTGTAATCCCAGCACTTTGGGAGGCCGAGGTGGGCAGATCACGAGGTCAAGAGATCGAGACCATGCTGGCTAACATGGCGAAATCCCATCTCTACTAAAAATACAAAAATTAGCTGGGCGTGGTGGTACATGCCTATAGTCCCAGCCACTTGGGAGGCTGAGGGAGGAGAATCACTTGAACTCAGGAGGCAGAGATTGCAGTGAGCCGAGATTGTGCCACTGCACTACAGCCTGGGCAACAGTGCAAGACTCCATCTCAAAAAAATTAAAAAAAAAAAAAAAAAAAAGATGGAGGAAGCAGCTATGAGCCAAAAATGCAAGTGACATCAGAAGCTGGAAAAGGTAAGGGAATGGAGCTCCCCTAGAACCTCCAGAAAGCATGCAGCCCTGCTGGCACCTTGCTTTAAGCCCCAAAGACCCATTTTTTTCAGACTTCTGACCTCCAGGACTGCAAGATGATAAACTTGTATTGTTTTAAGCCACTACATTTGTCATAATTCATTTTCCAAACAGGAAACTAATATAGAGGACTTATAATCAATTCTCATGACAACCAACGCAACAGCCTGGTAGTTGACCAAAAAAAAAAAAGGCCAGGCATGGTGGTTCATGCCCGTAATCCCAGCACTTTGGGAGGCCAAGGCAGGTGGATCACTTGAGGTCAGGAGTTCAAGACCAGCCTGGCCAACATGGTGAAACCCCATTTCTACTAAAAGTACAAAAACTTAGTTGGGTGTGGTGGCACACAGGGTCTCTGCTGGCTAAGAGACCCTGGCTCAGAATCACAACCAAGGCCTTCCATGTGTGCTTCCATCTGGCCCAGTGCCCTTAGGCCAGGCCTAGAATTTTGGGATGCTGTGGAAATGCAGAGGTGTGACGTAGCCCAGAATTCAAGGTGCTGGGCCTTTTGATCTTAGAGACAAACCAGGATGCTGAACCCAGTGGCACATGGATTTCCTCATGGTATTTCCCAGTTGAGAAGGCAAATCAGACAGTAAAAGAATGTGCAGGCAAGGTACAAACGCCTCCTCATTATTTCTGTGATTCTTTTCCAAGGCCTTATTGCTGTTTGGGGGCCTACCCTGCTGCTTTTCTTTGAATGTGCAGAAAGGCACCAGGTTGCTTTTCCCTAAGACTCTGGGTTTTGATGAGTAACGATGAGTAACACACGAAGACAATATGCTGCAGATATTTTTAGCAGCAACACCACCTAAGATGGTATTAAGAATTCTCCTCTAGAGTCAGATACCATCTGGCCTCACACCCCGGCTTTGTTACTTCTTAGCTGTGTGGCCTTGGGCAAAGTCCTTACTGCTCTAAGCCTCAATTTCCTTATTTTAAAAATGGTTTTATAGTAGATACCTTCTAGAGTTCATGTAAGGAGAAATGAGATGATCCATACATCATACTCGGCACAATGCCTGTGCTTTAGCCATTACTCGGTAGATGTGGGTCATTGCTGTTGGCGCTATTGTGATGTTACCATTTTCAGAGCATAGCTTTAACTTAGGACCAGAGGCAGCCACAAGTCTAGATGCTAATGTGGCTTTACCTCTCTGTGTTGTCACAGTGGCCTGAGGCTGCATGCTTGGCAAGGACTGGGAGGTTAGGCCCCTTCCCTTTCAGAGTTCAAAAGGGCGGGCAGCTTAAGGATCCACCATGTGGGTTCAGCTGGGCACAGCTCTATGAACAAGGAAGACATATAGACATGTTCCAGGTGTGCCCACAGCTATTGTAGCAGGGATTGGTGCTGTTTATTATACTAAACCATGAAAGAGGCTGGGCGTGTTGATGCACACCTGTAACCCCAGCATTTTGAGAGGCCAAGATGGGCAGATCACCTGAAGTCAGGAGTTCAAAACCAGCCTGGCCAACATGGTGAAACTCCGTCTCTGCTAAAAATACAAAAATCAGCCGGGCCTGGTGGCAGGCATCTGTAATCTCAGCTACTCGGGAGGCTGAGACAGGAGAATCACTTGAATCCAGGAGGCAGAGGTAGCAGGGAGCCGACATTGCACAATTGCACTCTGGCCTGGGCAACAAGAGTGAAACTCCATCTTAAAAAAAAAAAAAAAACATAAAAAATAAAAGAGGCCAGGCGGTGACTCACACCTGTAATCCCAGCACTGTGGGAGGCTGAGGTGGGCGGATCACAAGGTCAGGAGTTTGAGATCAGCCTGGCCAAAATGGTGAAACCCTGTCTCTACTAAAAATACAAAAATTAGCTGGGCGTGGTAGAGCATGTCTGTAATCCCAGCTACTCTAGAGGCTGAGGCAGGAGAATCACTTGAACCCAGGAGGTGGATGTTGCAGTGAGCTGAGATTATGCCACTGTACTTCAGCCTAGGCAACAGAGTGAGATTCCGTCTCAAAATTAAAAAAAAAAAGAAAGAAAATAAAATCTTTGCTGAGAAGTTGGTTTCTAACTTTGCGTGTCTTTAGACAAAATGTTGACTTAGTTGACTGGCCAGTTCAGTCAGTTCTGAGTGATGAAAACATAACTGAGAAATCATGACACTTCAGGTTTACCGTAAATGTCATAACTTGGACAAGATGCCTGAGTATGAACAGGATACAGAGAAGAAGTCAAATGACATTTGGCAAGGGCTTTGAATTCACTCCCCTGGAATGACAACAACTGATGTAGGGTAGTGAATTAGGCATTCTCCTTTACCACAGGTGGCAGTGAAATCACTGCAGACTTTGGGGATGTAATTTGGCTGTTCATGTCAAAGTGTTTATTTCTTCAGTCTTGATAATTCCACCTCTGAGAATCTATTCTAAAGAAATAATCCACAAATTTAGAAAGAGCTGTATGCATGTATTTATTCATTACCTCATCATGTATAAGAGTGAAAAGATGGAAACCTAAATGTCAACCTTAACGGTCTAACAACAGGGAGTTGGTTAAATAAATGACAACATATCCACTCAGTGGAATATTATGCAGCCATTGCTAATGAGTATCATAAAGGCATAGGAAAAGGTGTGGTATATATCAAGTGAAAAAATTAAATACAAAATGGCTTAATCGTAACCGTGTGAACAACTGTAAATAGAAAAAAAGATTGGAAAGACTCAAGGAAGATATTATTAGTAATTGTGTTTAAGGTGATGGAGAAATTGTGGGTAACTTTTTTGTACATGTTTCAAGTCGTAAATTTTGTAGTTATATAACTTGTATGGGAGGCAGAATAGTGACCTTTCAAAGATCGCCTTGTCTTAATCCCTGGCACCTGCAAATATGTTACCTTGCAAGGCAAAGAGACTTTGTTAAACATATTAAGTTAAGGCTTTTGAGATGGGGAAAGTATTCTGGATTATCCAGGTGGCCTGAATATAATCACAAAGGTCCTTATAACAGGCAAGTAGGAGAGTCAGGGTGAAATAGTGGTTTGAAAATGATGTTCTCCTGGGTTTGAAGATGGAGAAAGGGGCTATGAGCCAAGAAATGGAGGCAACTTTTAGACCTGTTTCAAACTTCTGACTTCCCAGAAATGTAAGATAAAAAATATTTGTTGTTGTAAGCCATTAATTTTGTGATAATTTGTTATGGCAGGATATTGTGATTGTCCAGGCCTGTGTCACATGCCCACTCCTGCAGTCAGGGACTGGGAGGAATAGTGCCACACAGCCAGGGAGAGGACAATTCCTTAAAGGCAGCAAAAGCAGGAGCTATCCTTATCCATTTTAATTTTATTTATTTAGTATTTATTATGTTTTAATTGAATAAAAGTCATATGTATTTATTCAAACATGATTTTTTAAAAATAGTAGGCCGGGCATGGTGGCTCACACCTGTAATCCCAACACTTTGGGAGGCTAAGGCAGGAGGATAACCTGAGGTCAGGAGTTCGAGACCAGTCTGACCAACATGGAGAAACCCCGTCTCTACTAAAAAATACAAAATTAGCTGGGCGTGGTAGTATATGTCTGTAATCCCAGCTACTCGGGAGGCTGAGGCAGGAGAATCACTTGAACCCAGGAGGTGGATGTTGTAGTGAGCCAAGATTGCACCACTGTGCTCCAGCCTGGGCAAAAAGAGTGAAACTCCGTCTCAAAAAATAATAATTTCAATAATTTTATTTTATTTTTTGAGACGGAGTCTTGCTCTGTCACCCAGGCTAGAGTGCAGTGGCATGATCTTGGCTCGCTGCAACCTCCGCCTGCTGGGTTCAGGCGATTCTCCTACCTCAGCCTCCCGAGTAGCTGGGATTACAGGTGCATGCCACCATACCTGGCTAATATTTGTATTTTTAGTAGAGATGGTTTTTAGCCATGTTGGTCAGGCTGGTCTCGAACTCCTGACCTCAAGTGATCCACCCACTTGGCCTCCCAAAGTGCTTAGATTACAGGTGAGCCACTGTCCCGAGCCCACAACTTATTTTAGATTCACAGGGTACGTGTGCAGATTTGCTACCTGAGTATATTGCATGATGCTGAGATTAGGTGTATGAATGATCTCATCACCCAGGTAGTGAGCATAGTACCCAACAGGTAGTTTATCAGTCCTTGTTCCTCCTCTTTCCCACCTGTAGTAGCCCCAGTTTCTATTGTTCCCATCTGTATGTCCATATGTACCCAATGTTTAGCTCCCACTTACAAGTGAGAACATGTGATATTTGGTTTTCTGTTCTGGTGTTAATTGCTTTAGGATAATGGCCTCCAGCCCTATCCATGTTGTTGCAAAAGACATGATTTCATTCTTTTTATGGCTGTGTAGTATTCCATGGTGTATATGTACCACATTTTCTTTTCTTTTTGGAGACAGGGTCTTGCTGTGTTACCCAGGTTGGAGTGTTGTAGCCTGATTATAGCTCACTGCAGTCTCAAACTCCTGGACTCAAAGGATTCTTCAGCCTCAGCCTCTCAAGTAGCTGGGACTACAGGTGTGTGCCACTATACCTGGCTAATTAAAAAAATTTTTTTGTAGAGACTAGGTCTCATCACCTTGCCCAGTCTGGTCTTGGACTCCTGGGCTCAAGCAATCCTAGCACCTCAGCCTCCCATGCTGAGAGTACAGGCATGAGCCACTGCACTTGCCTGCACATTTTCTTTGTCCAGTCCACTGTTGATGGGCACCTAGGTTGATTCAATGTCTCTGCTTTTGTGAATAGTGCTGCGAATAACATATGAGTACATGTATATTTTTTGTAGAACAATTTATTTTCCTTCTGGATATTAGTCCTTTGTTGGATGCATAGTTTGCAAATATTTTCTCAATTTTTGCAAATATTTTGTCAATTTTTGTTTTTGTTGCAATTGCTTTTGAGGACTTAGTCATAAATTATTTGCCAAGGCTGATGTCCAGAATGGTATTTCCTGGATTTTCTTGTAGGAGTTTTACAGTTTGAGATTTTACATTTAAATATTTAATCTGTCTTTATTTAATTTTTGTATGCAGTGAAAGGCAGGGGTCCAGTTTCATTCTTCTGCATATGGCTAGCCAGTTATCCCAGCACCATTTATAAAATAGGGAATCGCTTTCCCATTGCTTTTCTTTTCAAGACGGAGTTTTGCTCTTATGCCCAGGCTGGAGTGAAGTGGCATGATCTCAGCTCACTGCAACCTCTGCCCCCCTGGGTTCAAGGGATTCTCCTGCCCCAGCCTCCTGGGTAACTTGGATTACAGGTGCCCGCCACCACACCTGGCTAATTTTTGTATTTTTAGTAGAGACAGCGTTTCACCATGTTGGCCAGGCTGCTCTCGAACTCCTGACCTCAGGTGATCCACGCGCCTCAGCCTCCCAAAGTGCTAGGATTACAGGCATGAGCCACCGTGCCCAGACTCCCATTGCTTATTTTTGCCGACTTTGTCCAAGTTCAGATGGCTGTCAGTGCATGTCTTTATTTCTGGGTTCTCCATTCTGCTTGGTCTCTGTGTCTGTTTTTCTACCAGTATCATGCTGTTTTGATTATTGTAGCTTTAGAGTTTGAAGTTGGGTAATGTGATGTCTTTGGCTTTGTTCTTTTTGCTTAGGATTGCTTTGGCTATTCAGGCTCTTTTTTTTGGTTCCATATGAATTTTAGAATAGTTTTTCCTAATTCTGTGAAAAATGACATTGGTAGTTTGATAGAAATAGTGTTGAATCTGTAGATTGCTTTAGGCAATATGGCCATTTTAATGATATTAATTCTTCCAGTCCATGAGTATGGAATGTTTTTCCATTTGTTTGTGTCATCTCCGATTTCTTTCAGAAGTGTTTTGTAGTTCTTCTTGTAGAGATCTCTTACCTCCTTGGTTAGATGTGCTCCTAGTTATTTTTTGTTTTTGTGGCTCTTGTATATGGCATTGCATTCTTGATTTGGCTCTCAGTGTGAATGTTATTGCTGTATAAAAATGATATGATTTTTGTACATCAATTTTGTATCCTGACTTTACTGAAGTCGTTTATCAGATCTAGGAGTCTTTTGGTGGAGTCTTTAGGGTTTTCTAGGTATAGAATGACATTGTCAGCAAAGAGAAGTCATTTGTCTTCTGTTTTTATTTGGATGCCTTTTAGTTCTTTCTTGCCTGATTGCTCTGAACAGGACTTCCAGTATTATTTTGAATAGGAATGATGAGATTGGGCATCCTTGTCTTGTTCTTGTTTTTATTTTATTTTTTAATGAAATTTTTTTTTTTTTTGGAGACAGAGTCTTGCTTTTTTGCCCAGGCTGGGATGCAGTGGTGCGATCTCAGCTCACTGCAACCTCTGCCTCCAGAGTGCGAGAGATTCTCATGTCTCAGTGTCCCAAGTAGCTAGGATTACAGGCATGTGCCAATGCACCTGGCTAATTGTTATTAGTAGGGCCGGGGTTTCGCCATGTTGGCCAGGCTGGTCTCAAACTCCCGGCCTCAAGTGATCCGCCTGCCTCAGCCTGCTAAAGTGCTGGGATTACAGCCATGAGCCACAGCACCCTGACTTGTCTCTGTTTTTAAAAGGAGTGCTTCCAGCTTTCATCTGTTCATGATGTCGGCTATGGGTTTGTCATAGATATTTTGAGGTACAACATGATGTTTTGAAATATGTATATATTGTGGTATGGCTAAATCAAGCTAATTAAATACATACCTTATCTATCATATTTTATATCATGATTAATTTGCATATCACTCCATAGTCTTCATAATTACCTCTTTAATGGATTTAGGATTACATCATACTATAACTTGACTAACCCTTGTGTAATATTTTTGGCTACTTAGATTGCTTGTAAAATTCTTCTGTTCTAAATAATGCTGTAATGAACATCTTTGTGCATATAGTTTTCTCTATAATTTAGATTATTTCTGTAAGACAGATTTCCAGAAGAGGGGTCACTGAGCTAAAGGTGAGAACAACGATTTATTTTGGCGAATTGTTTTCCAGAAGGGCTTTAACAGTGCATAGAGAGTGGTGCAGCTGCTGAGGCAGAGAGGTGGAATTGTGCTGTCAGGCTTTGTGAACTGAGGTAGGTTAAAAGCATAGTACAGATTGGTGTGTCCTGAGGCCATGACTAAAGCAACAAACAGCAAATATGCTTATCCTGCAAACTGACTTGTAGTCAGGTAATACATACCTTTTTCATCTTTCAGATTGGTAAAACTTGAAAGACTGATAGATAACACATAGTGCTTGTTAGACTGAGGAAACAGACGCCCTTTATGCTTAGGTGATAGAAACAGAAATTACTACAACCTGGGGGGGGGGAAACAATCTGGCTATATGAATTGAAATTTAAAATACACATAATCTTTGACCTGGAATCCCATTTTTGTGAATCTAACCTATAAAAAGAAGGTATCAGGTCTGTTTCTTATTGGTGTCAGTTCCTCTCTCTTTATAGCTTATAGCTCCCAGCATGAGTTGGGGCTTGTAAGGTATATTGCCGAGTCAAAATGAGGAAACTGAGGCCAGTATAAGAAAATGAAAATCCAATTTATTCAGCTCCCAGGCCAGGTTCTATGGTCCGAGAGGGGGCCAGAGAAGTCGTGCTTAACTTCCCAGGGCAAGGGGTTTTATAGGGGTTAGAGGCAATTGATTGGATATTAGGGAAACAAAGCATAGGGCAATTGACTGGATATTGGGAGACAGGACATGGACGGGGCAGGCTGCTACTGGTAAGTAGGTGGGATTTCCAGTGAGCTGGCTGCCCAGGGGGGAGTGTGACCTGGACAGGGCAGAGTGTTATTGGGCAGGGTTTAGCGGGGCTTTTCAAATTTCGGTGGGGTTTTTCCAACGGCTGGCTAGGTGTGCAGTGCAGGGTTTGGTGATGAGTGCAGATTCTGGTGTGGAGTGCAGAAGTGGGCATTGGGGAAGCCATGTGGCGGAGCTAGATGGTAAGTGTGGAGCGCGGAGTGGTGACATAGTTTCCAGGCGTGGGGGAGGGATGGGCGTGTTCGAGCTCCCTGCGAGGCTACGGGCCTTACAGGGCTATCATCTGTCTTTGGCCTTATCTCTAGGAGGTGCCATATTCTTTGTCTTCAGTAGCCATTTTACCCTGCTTCCTTTTAGGAAGAGCCATAGAACCTATGATCATCCAGTTAGAGACCATGAAACCCAGCCTCCCTCACAGCTCGGTGTAGCCACATGAATAAGTTTTGGCCAATAGGATTTGAGTGCAAGGGATATCTGCAACCTCTGTGGGTGAAACAGTCAGATTTATCTATCTGGAAATTTTGGCCTTGAGAAATACTAGTGAATATCGGCTTTCTCTTGAACTGAAAGAATTGGGAGCTACAGGATAGCTGTTGTCTGCCAGGGGAAAAGAAAAACAGGAAGAGATGTTTTGCAGAGAAAGGAGAATGGAGCGCATGCAAAACAGAGGAGTTGAGGCAGGGGATCCCATAAGGTCCCAGGGTGCTCAGAGCAGCTATTCCAGTCCTGTCCTTGGGGGTTATTTTATTTTATTTTATTTTTTTGAGACAGAGTTTCTATCGCCCAGGCTGGAATGCAGTAGCGCAATCATAGCTCACTGCAGCCTCAACCTCCTGGGCTCAAGCAGTCTTCCCACTCCGGCTTCCCGGGTGTATACCACCACACCCAGCTAATTTTTAAATTTTTGGTAAACACAGGATCTCGCCATGTTGCCCAGCCTAGTCTTGAACTCTTGGACTCAGGCAGTCTTCCCATGTCAGCCTGCCAAAGTGCTGGGATTACAGGTGTGAACCACTATGCCCTGCCTTTTTGGTCCTTTTAATAGATGTCCTATTTTCCTTCAGCGAATTTAAATGATATTTCTTTTATGTGCAAGAAAAGTGGCCTTCATAAAGATAGAGCCCTCCAGAATAACTTTTTTTTCTGTATTTGTTAGCCAATAATATGTGGCAGGAAAACTGAGCTGTTGTGGTTTGCTTTGTTGTTGTGGAAGAATGAGAAAAGGCTGGGTGTAGTAGCTTATGCCTCCCACACTTTGGGAGGCCAAGGCAGGCAGATCACTTGAGGTCAAGAGTTCAAGACCAGCCTGGCCAGCATGGTGAAACTCCGTCTCTACTAAAAATACAAAAATTCACTAGGCATGGTGGCATGTGTCTGTAATCCCAGCAACTGGGGAGGCTGAGGCATAGAATCGCTTGAACCTGGGAGGCAGAGGTTGCAGTGAGCCAAGATCATGCCACTGCACTCCAGCCTGGGTGACAGAGGAACACGCAATCTCAAAAAAAAAAAAAAAAAAAAGATTTAGAAAGAATAACAGCCATTTATTTATTTAGTTATTCTTGGGATTTCCCCTTGTTTTCTGAAAAGGTATGTAAGCTTTTACGTTTTCTGCCTCAGAGGAAGTTTGAACTATAAGGCTGAGAGAAGAGGTCACCTAAGGTGGCTTGCTGTCCTGGGTTAGGTTTCCAAGCGTTTGAGCTTTTTGAGGGGGTTATTCTGGGGGAAGGGGGAGAGGTTAGGTGTTCTAAGATGGGGTAGGCACAAGCCATGAAAGCGAAGGAGAGTCCTTGAGACCAGAGGGGGATAGAAGTCTGTAGATTCTGTGACTTTGGGGGACTTGTACCCTAACCTGACTAGTCCCAGGGAGATGGCATGACCTCAGATGGGACCAGCAGCCTGGTGTAGCCAGAGACTAGACCTTAGATCTTGACTTTCCAAGTCACCTATTGAATGCTTTGCTGCTTAGAAATTTCTTCTGCCAGTTACCCTAAATCATCTCTTTCAAGTTCAAAGTTCCACAAATCTCTAAGGCACAGGCAAAATGCTGCCAGTCTCTTTGCTAAAATGTAACAAGAGTCAGCTTTGATCCAGTTCCCAACAAGTTGCTCATCTCCATCTGAGATCACCTCAGCCTGGACCTTATTGTTCATATCACTATCAGCATTTTTGTCAAAGCCATTCAACAAGTCTCTAGGAGATTCCAAACTTTCCCGCATTTTCCTGTCTTCTTCTGTGCCCCACAAACTGTTCCAGCCTCTGCCTGATACCCACATTTTTTGATATCTTTTCAGCAACACCCTACTCTACTCGTACCAATTTACTGTATTAGTCTGTTTTCACGCTGTTGATAAAGACATACCCGAGACTGGGAAGAAAAAGAGGTTTAATTGGACTTACAGCTCCACATGGCTGTGGAGGCCTCAGAATCATGGCGAGAGGTTAAAGGTACTTCTTACATGGCGGTGGCAAGAGAAAGTGAGGAAGATGCAAAAGCGGAAACCCCTGATAAAACCATCAGCTCTTGTGAGACTTATTTACTATCACAAGAACAGTATGGGGGAAACTGCCCCGTGATTTAAATGATCTCCTACCAGGTCTCTCCCACAACAAGTGGAAATTATGAGAGTATAATTCAAGATGAGATTTGGGTGACACACAGAGCAAAACCATATCAGAGGGGAAGATATGGGTTGAGAGAAACTTAGGGACATATTAGCTTGGAGAAGAACAGGAAAGACAAAACTCTAGTTTAAAGATGCACGTTTGGGTGATTATTATAAAAATCAGGATACGACGGGGGTTGCAATTGGGAAGGGGCTCATGGATGGGACTTCTGGGGGAAGGTAGCAAGATATTCTATTTTTTGAGCTGGTGGGGACAAGAATGTTCACTTTAGATTGAGCTATGCATTTGTTTTGGGTGGATCTTATCTATCTATCTATCTATCTATCTATTTATGAGATGGAGTCTCACTTTGTCATGCAGGCTGAAGGGCAGTGCCGCAAACTTGGCCAACTACAACCTCCACCTCTTGGATTCAAGCCATTCTCCTGTCTCAGCCTCCTGAGTAGCTGGGATTATAGGCACCCACCACTGCACATGGCTAATTTTTGTATTTTTAGTAGAGACAAGGTTTCACCATGTTGGCCAGCCTGGTCTTGGACTCCTGATCTCAAGTGATCTGCCTGTCTCAGCATCCCAAAGTTCTGGGATTACAGTGTGAGCTACCACAGCCCTGTTTTGGGTGGGTTTTAAAAAATTAATCATTTAATTTTTTGAGGCAGGGGCTGTGTCTCCCAGGCTGGAGTGCAGTGGCACGATCACGGTCCACTGCAGCTCAACCTACTAGGCTCAAGTGATCCTCCCACATTAGCCTCCCAAGTACCTGGGACTACAAGTACATGCCACCATGCCTGGGTAATATTTTCTTTTTTGTAGAGACAGGGTCTCACTATGTTGCCCAGGCTGGTCTTGAACTCCTGGGCTGAAGCAATCCTACCACCTCTACCCCTTAAAGTCCTGGGATTACAGGCATGAGCCACTGTGCCTAGCCTGTTTTTTTTTCTTTTGAAATTATGTTTTATTTTATAGTTAAAAAAAAGAATTCTTTTTTTTTTTTTTTTAAAGACCAGGTTTCACCATGATGGTCAGGCAGGTCTTGAACTCCCCACCTCAGGTGATCCGCCCGCCTTGGCTCCCAAAGTGCTTGGGATTACAGGCGTGAGCCACTACACCCGGCCTAAAAAAAAGAATTCTAATGACAACATAAGCCTAGAGCTGCTAGGTGCCATGATCCTTCTCTATGCGGAGAGAGAGCTGCTAGGGAATGAAGCCATCCCAAAGGAATGCAGTGCCTAGAGATAAAATGTGAGACACAAAGTCCACGATGATCTTGTTTATCTGCATCTAGCCATTTCTGAAGCTGAATATATCCATGGAATTTCCAGTTATGTGAACCAGTAATGTTCCCCCTTTGCAACCAAGAGAGTCCATCTACATATCTGTAGATCTTCACAAGGCTGATGAATGTTTCTCAAGGAACTGCTGGTTTTGCTGAGTTTTTGGTGATTGCTTTGACTATCCGCAGTAACTCATGTTCACCACCACACAGGCAAACCTGTTTGTCTTCATTTTCTCAGTGCTATTCCGTATTTCACAATGATGGGGTTCATTGTCATTCACTGAGGCTTGTTTTTTTCTGACCTTGTTGGAGGGTCAGCAGGGCTCACTAAGAGAAGGGATAGGAAGGGGTGTTTTGCTAAAGACAATACAAATCCTGTCACCTGGAACAACTGGCAAATGTGCTGGGTTAGTCTGAGGCCCGGGGAAAATAAAGTGCAATTGTATATTTCAGATATCATTGATTCATCATATATTATCAGTCTCCAGGCACTGAACAAGACAGCCCCAGTGTCAGCTGTCAGCGAACTCACAGCTGGGTGTGTGTGTGTGTATGTTTGTGAAGATTTACGTGGTACAACCTGCAGAACTCTCAGAGGCTTACTTCTCTGTAAACAGCTTTGGTTTTATCTGGGTCCCTTTTCCAGGTTCTTAAAATTTCCATCTTTTGAATTATTTCTTTCTTTTTTTTTTTTTTTAAAGACGGGGTTTCACCATGTTGGTCAGGCTGGTCTTGAACTCCTGACCTCAGGTGATCCGCCCGCCTTGGCCTCCCAAAGTGCTTGGATTACAGGTGTGAGCCACCACGCCCGGCCTATTGAATTATTTCTTGATATTGCTCAATACTCCCAGGAATTCCAACTTAGAATGCAAAAATGTGTGAAACACAGGGAAGGGCACGTCAGTACTTTACAATGCAATATCACTATGGTGAAGAGTAGAATAGGACAGATAGATTTTGATGAGAAGATAGTCCTTGGGGAAAGTCTCCAGCCCTAGGCAGCCAGGAGGTAGTGTTTAAGGGGGATGAACACAGGAGAAAGGGTAGGAGAAAGAGGTTGGGAAGGGCCTATTCTTTTTATCAGTTTTCTCAGATTTTGGTAATATTCATGCCTTGAATATCTCACCTGGTAAGGAAGCAGGACTTAGTGTGTATTCTAGACTTTCAAGTGAGACGGACCTATGTTTGAATCCCAGCCTTGCTACTTACTAGCTGGTTACCTGCAGAAAGTCATTTACTTTTTCTTTCTTTTTTTTTTTTTTTAGAAACAAGAGTGTCACTCTGTCACACAGGCTAGAGTGCAGTGGTGCAATCATAGCTTACTGCAGCTTTGAACTCCTGGGCTCAAGCAGTCCTCCTGCCTCAGCCTCCCCAGTAGATGGGACTATAGGTGTGTGCTACCACACTCAGCTAATTTTTTTTTTTTTTTTGAGACAGAGTTTCACTCTGTCACGCAGGCTGGAGTGCAGTGGTGCAATCTCGGCTAACTGCAATCTCTGCCTCCCAGGTTCAAGTGATTCCCCCTGCTTCAGCCCCCCGCGTAGCTGGGACTACAGGCACACAACACCATGCCCGGCTAATTTTTTATATTTAGTAGAGATGGGATTTCACCACTTTGGCCAGGATGGTCTCGATCTCCTGAGCTCGTGATCTACCTGCCTCAGCCTCCCAAAATGCTGGGATTACAGGCATGAGCCACTGCGCCTGGCCCTCAGCTAATTTTTAAATTTTTTTTGTAAAGTTAGTGTCTGGCTATGCTACCTAGACTAGTCTTGAACTCCTGACCTCAAGCAATCCCCTGTCCCACCTCCACAAAGTGCCAGGATTACAGGTGTGATTCACTTTGCCCAGCCTCCTTATGATTATCTTAATTATGTTTTCTTTTCTCTAGCTTACTTCATTGTAAGAATATAGTATACAATACATATATAAAATACATATTAATCAACTGTTTAATGTTATTAGTAGGATTTCTGGTCAATAGCAGGTTATTAGTAGTTAACTTTTGGGGGAATCAAAAGTTATACATTAATTTTTGACCCCAGAGGTGGGGTGTGGTTAGTCCTGCAGGCCTTGTATTGTTTAAGGGTCAACTGTGTATCAAGGGCTCAGCAACAGAGCCCAAACACAGTGGATTTTGCCAGTGAGTGTTAGTTCCTGTCCTTAGTTGAATAATCTGAGTTGTTTGACAGCATTCAGGTAAAAGACATGAGAACTTTAATGGCTCAGCTTCACAGACGGGCATTTTTTGGAAAATTCTATCCTGCAAGAAAAAGAGAACCAAAAACCTAGGCCACTCCTATTTGCTTGACATTTCACTATCACACTTCTCAATTTCCTGCCTTCTATTTGTTTGTAGTAGGTCTCCTCAACTTATTTTATTCCCTATTAAGTCCTACCCTAACTACACCCCTTCTGTGTCAGAGATAAGGAGTCACAGAGTCTAGAGCCCTTTCCTTCCATTGGTTCTTTATGTTTTTTCAAAGCATTTGGTTCCCGAGGCAATCAGGGAATGCAGGGAGTTTCCTTTTTTGGGCAACAGATTAAAAATTATGATGTATATATGGCTGGCTGTGCACCTGGCAATCAGGCTATGTATATATATATATTTTTTTTTGAGATGGAGTTTTTCTGTTGTTGCCCAGGCTGGAGTGCAATGGCATAATCTCGACTCACTACAACCTCTGCCTCGCGGGTTTAAGTGATTCTCCTGCCTCAGCCTCCTGAGTGGCTGGGATTGCAGGCACCCGCCACCATGCCCAGCTAACTTTTCGTATTTTTAGTAGAGACAGGGTTTCACCAGGTTGGCAAGGCTGGTCTCAAACTTCTGACCTCAAGTGATCTGCCTGCCTCGGCCTCCCAAAGTGCTGGGATTACAGGCATGAGCCACCGTGCCTGGCCTGGGCTATGCATTTTACGTGGGTTTTAATCTTTACAATCTTGTGAATGGGGATTATTATATCAGATTTATAGAGCCTTATAGGTTTGTTTTAAAGATTAAATATTTTAAAAGTACTTAGAACACCAAGATTCAGGGCCGGGCACAGTGGCTCATGCCTGTAATCCTAGCACTTTGGGAGGCCGAGGTGGGTGGATCACCTGAGGTCAGGAGTTCAAGACCAGCCCGGCCATCATAGTGAAACCTCAACTTTAAAAAAAAAAAAAAAAAAAGAACACCAAGATTCAATAGATGTTAGCTATAGTTATTACTATTATTGTTCAGTGAGGAAATTGAGGCTCAGGTTGGTTAGGATGTTCAGCTAAAGTCATCTGGCTAGATAACTGAAGAAGGATTTCAGGTCCTACTGTGACTATGCCAGTGTGAGAGATCCACTGTGTTTCACTTTTGACTGAAATTACAGAACATTAATCAATTTGAATAATGCCATAAAATTTTCAACCTCATTTTAACCTGGTAGTGCAGCAAATGTTACCACAATTTTGGGCCAACATGTTTCCTCCCCTGTTGATATGCTTCTTGTAAAGTTGGAATCTTTCAGTCCTTATCAATTATCAGAACACAGCCTCACAACACTCTGCTTTCCAGATCCCATCACCCACATTGTCTTTTACTATTCCCTGCCCCCTCCTTTGGACCCCCTGGGATGGGTCTAAGGATGGGCACTGATCAAAGCCTGGCCAATCAGCATTCTTCCCACAGGGTTTTTTTTCAAACTTAAATTAAGGGCCAGGCGTAGTTGCTCATGCCTGTAATCCCAGCACTTTGGGAGGCTGAGGCGGGTGGATCACGAGGTCAGGAGTTCAAGACCAGCCTGGCCAAGATGGTGAAACCCTATCTCTACTAAAAAATACAAAATTTAGCCGAGCGTGGTGGCAGTCGCCTGTAATCCCAGCTACTCAGGAGGCCGAGGCAGGAGAATCACTTGAACCCAGGAGGTGGAGGTTGTAGTGAGCCGAGATTATGCCGCTGTACTCCAACCTGGGAGACAGAGCGAGACTCTGTCTCAAAAAAAAAAAAAGAAATTAAGAGTGTTAGTCCCATTCTAAGGGTGGAAATGGTAAGACGTATAACTAAGGGGTGCCATATATGAAGGAGGCCGGTCTGTGTTAAGATAAATTGAAGCCAAGGCAGCAAAGCAAGCAAAGAAACAAGAGAGTTCCTGGCTCCAGAAGTTCCTGAAGCCTTGGTTCATTGCCCTATCCTAGTTTGACATTTCAACCCTTTTTTGGATCTCTGGAGCTAATTCTTCACTTTTGCCTAAGCAAGTTCAGGTTGGGTTTCTGTCACTTGCAACCAAGAGTCTTGGAAAACATAAGCACCACAGAGCCACAACTAAACTGGATTCCCTGCTGATCCTGAGAACACTTTTGCTTTTCAGGTTCCTTGTGCCTAGAATGTGCCTTATTCTCAATTTAACCACTCAACTTTTAAGAACTCATTTCTGGCTAGGTACAGTGGCTCACACCTGTAATCCCAGCACACTAGGAGGCCGAGATGAGTGGATCATTTGAGGTCAGGAGTTCCAGACCAGCCTGGCCAACATGGTGCAACCCTGTCTCTACTAAAAATACCAAAAAAAAAAAAAAAAAATTACCTGGGTGTGGTGGTGCATGCCTGTAATCTCAGCTACTCAGGAGGCTGAGGTAGGAGAATCACTTGAACCTGGGAGGCGGAGGTTGCAGTGAGCCAAGATCGCACTACTGCACTCCAGCCTAGACAACCCTACACTCAGCAGCAGTGTAGAGTGAACAAGAAGTCAGGCACCTAACTTTATAATTTTGCTCATGCAACTAATAGGAAATATAGAGGGATAGAATCAACTATAAGGATATAGGGATAGAAGTGTTTATTATTTAGCTATCTTTTCATGGATATTTATCTCCATCTATAGTTTTCAGACCCCTAAAGGACATGGGCATACTTCATACAGCTTATAGCTCTTATAGGGCAACAGAGTGAGACTCTGTCCAAACAAACAAACAAAAAAACAACAACAAAAACCCAATTTCTCATTAACTGTCCCTGATCCAACCTGCTGTAATTTAACTATATCTCGTCTAAGCCCTCCAGTCCTTTCTTAAAAGAAGAAAAAGGGATACATACCTCTCACTGTGCTCACAACTTTCTAACTTGTGTTATAAATATTTATATATCCTGAAGCTTGATAGAGTGTGGAAAAAAGGTAAAATTATTTATATATGCTTCCCATTATTTTCTTACCAGAACAAAGATGTGCCTAGTTCATGGATTGCACTCTGTAATTGTTAGTTCCCCTTCTTCTTTCCCTTCTCCCTAGGTAGGCTTTTTCCTCTGTAGCTTCATTTTCTTTCCCCAGCATCAACATTCCATTCCCTGCTGCTGAGTGAGAAAATGTTCATCTGTGTCCGCCCCAGGGTATGTGTTTTGATGAAACAACACTAACAAACTGTTGTAAAAATAATTTATCTAAAAATGCTTTTTGTATTGTAGGGCTAAGAAACAGCTAGAAAGGGAAGTCTTTAATACTGTTTAGGTGGTGGGTTGTCCTAGTGTGTACAATATTTGATTTTAGGATATAGATTTCAAATAGGAATCCTAGAAGGTTAGAAAGAACTCCGTTTCCAAAAGAACCGACTGCCAATCTTATGATGCTATTTTTAGTATCCCTACTTCCCTTCAAACCTCTTTGGCAGATCAATTATCTGTTAATGAGAAAGAAGGGAATGAATGTGTTTTCATATGTAGATACATTTTAATAAAAATTCTAGTCAACTTTTGTGGCTTGGAGGTTGGTGTTTTGAGAATACCTTATTATCAGAATATGTAACTTTTTGTATTTAGTTGTCAGCTTCCCCTCTCAAATTCTACCACCTGGATGAAATTCTCTCCAGGAGTCTCTCCTGAGATCTGAGAATATTTATTTTTTTCTGTACTTTCTCTTAGTTTATATCATATTGCTTTTTATCAAAGGCTATTTTTTGTGCAAGTCTTTGTCTTCCAGAATTAGTTTAAATTACTCTTTGGGTTTAGCCAGTTTCAAATTTTACTTGTACCAAGAGAAAATTGTCATGGTTGTGCTTTGTTTAAAGAATGAAATATTCAGGAAGACCTACTAAAATACCTATTTTAGATCTATAAATATCAAGTTAAAATGTTGCCCTTCCTTGATATCCTGCTTCTCTGGAAAAGAAGCAGTGTAGAGTGAACAAGTTTCAGAAGTCAGGCACCTAACTTTATAATTTTGCTCATACAATCAATAGAAAATATAGAGAGAATCAACTGTAAGGATATATGGATAGAAGTGTTTATTATTTAGCTATCTTTACATGAATATTTGTCTCCATCTATAGTTTTCAGACCCCTAAGGGGCATGGATATACTTATATAGCTTATAGTTCTAGCATAATGTCTTACACATGGTAGGCACTCAATAATTGTGAGAAATGATGGATTGATACACTATCTTGGAGTTTCTTTGTAGGGAATATGATTATGAATAAAGTGTTAATAGTTAGCTCAAAGCCTTTTGTATTGTAGAGAAGCAGAGTACAGATGTTTTTCCACATACGATGGGGTTATGTTCCAATAAACTCGTCATAAGTCAAGTCAGGCCAGGCGTGGTGGCTCATGCTTGTGATCCTAGCATTTTGGGAGGCTGAGGCGGGAGGATTGCTTGAGTCCAGTAATTCAAGACCAGCCTGGGCAACGCAGCAGACCTCATCTCTAAAATAAAAAAAATTAGCTCGGTGTGATAGCATGTGCCTGTATTCCCAGTGACTTGGGAGGCTGTGGTGAGAGGATTGCTTGAGCCTGGGAGGTTGAGGCTTCAGCGAGCTGTGACTGCAACAACAACAAAAGTCTGTCTCAACAACAACAAAAAAGGTCAAAAATGCATTGAATACAATTAACCTATTGAACATCACAGCTTACCCCCACCCTAATTTAAAGTGCTCACAACACTTACATTAGCCTACAACTGGACAAAATCGTCTGGCAAAACAGGACAATATAGTGTTGGTGACTGTGTGGCTGACGGAGTTGCAGCTTGCTGCCACTGCCCAGCACTGTAGGAGAATATCCATATTACCCGGGAAAAGATAAAAATTTAAAATTTGAAGTACAGTTTCTACTGAATGCATATTGCTTTCATACCGTCGTTAAGGCTGAAAAATCAGAAGTCAGGGACCATTTCTATAAATAAAGCGTAATTGAAAATAAGGTATGTGTTATCATATTTTGGAAATGCCTCTTAGGCTCTGACCTGCAATATTACCTGGATCAGAGAGACTGGCCGAGGGAACTATTGGGGACCAAGTATGTGAGGTGGAATTAATTCTTTTTTCTGGTGTTTAAACACAAGCTGTAAGAACAAAATGTTTCTAATTAAGATACCACTGATTTCTCTCCATTAATTCCATCCTTCTTCCAAGCTAATGGGTGTATATAATGAGTCCACATCAAAGACTCTTTTCTAATGGTTTAGGAGATATGAGTTTATTAGAACCAAGGAGAATTCACAGCCCACAACAGAGCAATTTATTGAAGTTATTTTGGAGTTGATTTCGGAACCGCTCTTCATGAAACGTGCTGAATCTTCATTATGTATGCTTTTTTTTTTTAAGGCTGAATCTCACTCTGTCACCCAGGCTGGGGTTCAGTGGTGCCATCTTGGCTCACTGCAACCTCTGCCTCCCGGGTTCAAGCAATTCTCACTGCCTCAGCCTCCTGAGCAGCTAGGATTATCGGCACCCACCACCATGCCTGGCTAATTTTTGGTATTTTTTAGCAGAGATGGAGTTTCTCCATGTTGGCCAGTTGAATTCCTGACCTCAGGTAATCTGCCTGTCTCGGCTTCCCAAAGTTTTGGGATTACAGGTGTGAGCCACCATGCCTGGCCCATTATAGATGCTTTCTAAACCTCCTCCAAAAAGACTTTCAGCTCTTTTTGCACTTCTTCTGGTTTGCTTGCTCCCTCCCACTGTACCCTTATCACTTGCACTCTCCTCATATCATATTATAATGATCTATTTTCTTCCCTCTCTTCCCATTAGACGATAAGCTCCTTGAGGGCAGGTATTTAAGCTTGTTCAATAGTATCTTTAGTGCCTTGCACAATGCTAGGCTTATGATAGGCATTCCACAAAGATCTGTTAAATGAATGAATGAATGATCATATCTCGCATTTAAATAGTGCTACAAATATGGTTACAAAGTACTTTCTTATGTTATTTGACTCCTATGATACTCTCTGGCAGGCATTGGATTTTATTATCATCCCTATTTACAGATGTGAGAGTAGGCTCAGAAAGACTGTGTAATGACAGGGCAACTAGGCTGCAATTTCTGGAGCTACCAGAACTCATGTCTGTGGATTCTTGCTCTGGAGGTCTCTTCTGTTTTCAGAGCGATTTGCTTCCTGAGCCAAAGCCAAGAGTAACAGAAACTTACTCCCCAGAGTTCGTTTACCTCTGTTGCTCTCTGCCTCCACACTTCACTGTTCTAATGGATTTCTTCACTTCCAACTTAGCACTAATTTTTACTTAGGAGCTGCACATTTCCTATATGCATATGAAAGATGAAAAATATATATTCTACTGTTCATTCTCCAGTTCCTTTGCCTGGGACCTCCCAGCTGTAGTGTGGGACTGTGGAATATGAGGCATGAAGTGGGGGGTGAGGTGTGTGAGGGGAGGAAGATGTGGCTGGCTGGTATGGCCAGAGTGTGCTGCTCAGAGGGCTATCAGAGCAAGGGCTTGTGATGCTGAGGCTTTGGCTGTGGCTCTGAAATCCCCTCCATCTACTCCTCCCATCTACACACTTTTCTTTAGGGAAACCTGAATAAAATGAACTGGTGGAGTTGGGGAGAATAATGCTGACAACAAGGTTCCAGCATATGTTGATTTGAGTACGAAACAGTGTTTTGGCCTGGTGCGGTGGCTCATGCCTATAATCCCAGCACTCTGGGAGGCAGAGGCAGGCAGATCATTTGAGGTCAGGAGTTCGACAGCAGCCTGGACGACATGGTGAAACCCTGTCTCTACTAAAAATACAAAACAATTAGCTGGGTGTAGTGGAGCACACCTATAATCCCAGCTACTCAGAACGCTGAGGCAGGATTGCTTGAACCCGGGAGACACAGGTTGCAGTGAGCCAAGATCACGCCACTGTACTCCAGCCTGAGCAGAAGAGTCAGACTCCGTCTCAAACAACAACAACAGCGTTTTGGGAAAGAGTGGTGTGGTCAAGGTGAGGGTGGCTAGTAGTTAGGGCACACTTGCTGACACTAACAATATTTGCTAACTGTATGCAACTGAACACAATTGTATTCAATTCTCTTTTACACACAGCTCTGAGGGTGGAAGGTAAGAAGAGAGTAAAAGAAGGACTCTTGATTGGCCTTTAAAATAAGCTGTCCTTTTCTTGAAATAGAATGGGGGAAAACCAGTACAGTTTTCCAAATTCAAGAAAACAGAATGTCATATTTGTGAGTGCCATAGATGACTACATCAACAAATTAAAAGGATGACACAAAGCTTGTTGCTTTTGAGTGAGCTTCGCACACAATACCCAGATCATAAAGCACTAGCAACAATGACATCACTCCTCATATAGCTACTCCCTTACACCGTTTACCAGAAAGACACATTTTACATAGAAACTTAAAACTACACACGTAAGACCCACCACTTAATGAGTACTTAATATGTGACGTATGTGAGCTTTACATATATTTTACTCCTCAGAGGACCCTTGTGATAAGAACCGGTATTATAAATTGACACCTAAGGAACGGAGGTTCGGAGGGGGTCAAGCAACTTGCCCAAGGTCACAATCTGGGGTAAGTAGGATTCCAGAGTCCCCACCAGTGTCTGACAGTGAAGCACATGGCTCCTCGCTCTTGGACTAAACTGCCTCACGTGACACACAAACATATATCTAACCATGGGCAGGCACTCCCTTGTCTGTCTATACCGTAATTCCTTACACTACCGACACATTCATGGCTCGTATGTTATTTGTGTGCTGCTTCTACGCCTCCAATTAGATTGCAAACTTCTGGAAGGGGAGAGACCAGCTCTATTTTTGTCCCCATATTATTGGTCAGTTACACATAATTGGTGCTCGGTAGAATATCTGGAAGGAAAGACACCATGAAGGTGACAGGATAAAGGCGGGAGTCCAGGAGTAAAACCAGGTTCAGAAGGAGGAAGATGGAGATGGGGTATTCATTGAACAATTTAATGTCCACTTGGACCTATGTTAGGCGCTGGGGATACGGTGAGGCCTGAGCCAGTCCATGTCCTGATAAAGGATGAGGTCATGATCAAGAATGTAAGTCACCCAAAGGACACTTTACTCAGTGTTCCCCAGCAGAAAAGAAAACCGAGGAGCCAGGCCCCGCGACGTCCGCAGGGTTCTGGCAGTCTCGTAACGCGCAAAGACACGAACGAGGTAGAAGTAGGTCAAGTGAAACGCTTTCATGCGATTGAACTTGGCCGGCCGGAAGGCCGGAGGGCCCGGGCCCGCTGCGACGGGAGATAAAGAGCGCGGGGCGCCGGGTGCACGGCGGAGATAAAGGGGTGTGGCCCCTGCCCGGCCGCCGGCTTTCTCACGTGTTACCTCGCCGGGCGGCTCCCGGACGCCGGGCGGTGGGGGCTTTCCCAGTCCACCACGAGGAAAACCTGGCGCACCGGCTGGTGCCCCACTTCTCACCGCCCTTTGTGAAACGCCCCCAATTGTGCTTCTTCGGCGGAGTCCGGTCCCCTCGGGCGGTCGGGACTGTCCGGATTCTGCGAGGGCTGAAAGGTGAGGGCCGCGTGGTGGCAAAGTGTGCCCAGTACCTAGGTTGGCTCCCCTCGCGCCCAAATCCTCTTCCCCTTTTCGCTTGACCCCCGGCTCCGCCCGAGTCGTGTTCCTCTCAGCTCCCCTTTTGCCTCCCGCGCTGGGTGGGCGGGGCGGGGCGGGGCGGGGCGAGGGCTCCCGGCCGCGCGAGAGTTCCGTCCAAATCTCGCGATATCTGCCTGCCGCCGCTGCTGCTGCCGCCGTCTCTTACGTCTTTCCCTTTGACAAGTCGCTGCTGCTGCAGTAAAAATAAAGGACGCGGCCGCCGCAGCCTCTGCCGAGCCGGGCTCGGGTCGCCGGAGCCGCGCCCCACCCCCGCCAGCTCCAGAGCCGCGTAAGGTAACGCATCCTCCACTGTCCTCCTGATCGTGTGTGTGTGTGTGTGTGTGTGTGTGTGTGCGCGCTTTGCCGGCCGCTCAGGGCCGGCTGGGGCCGTTCCGGGACTGCCGCCGAGCGGGGCTGCTGAGGTCCCAGGTGGGCGGTAGGCGCCCTAGGGGAGCCTTCCCGGCGCGGCGCGGACCCCGGCCCCAGAGGCCTCCCATCTCCCGGGCGCCTCCGAGCAGCGTAGAAGCTGAGGCGACCGCGGAGAGGGCCGAGGGACCCGCCCCCTCCAGCGGCTTACCGCCTCTGTGCCTCGGCCCCGCGGTGGTTGCGTCTCTGACCTTCTGCCTCATTCCTTTATCCGCTGACCAGCGCCCCTGCCCCGGCTGGGGCTCGGTCCGGGGGCGGCGGCCCACTCCCTCTCAGGATCCGGGGAGAGCCGCGACCCCGGTGTCCCTAGACGCCGGCCGCCTTTAGCGGGGTGGAGGCTGAGACGACGTGTCTCCCTCCTCTCCTCTGCCTTTGGGTGGGGGCAGCTCATCATCTTCTAAACCTTTCTC
This sequence comes from Ateles fusciceps, assembly GCA_036589455.1. Lineage (NCBI taxonomy): Eukaryota > Metazoa > Chordata > Mammalia > Primates > Atelidae > Ateles > Ateles fusciceps. The sequence goes on from JAZHEH010001634.1 coordinate 1,819,377, forward strand.
CAAATCTCCCGCCCCGATAAAACAACAAATTATAAAGCCTTTGCCACCGGGAGGCGAGGCGAGGTGGGGGCGCATTGTTTTAGGCTTCAGTATGAGATGAGGATGATGATGGTGATGACAGGAGCTGCCCCGGGGAGCATGGTGAAGTGTGTTCTGTGATGGGTGGCAGGTTACTGGGAGACACGAGGAGAGGACAGGAGCTTGTACCACCTCTCCCAGGAGGTTATGTAAAAGACATGTTATTTATATTAGAGAGCTGTGAAACACAGGGACAGGTTTGCCTTAGTTTAAGAAATGTCTATAATACCTAGAAAAGAGGGATAATCAAATGATAGGAATAACAAATCTGAATAAACTAACCCATTTTTGTAACTCTGTCTCCAGAGGTGGCATTTTATGGTTAACATTTTGGTGTATTTCCTAATTTCCTATGACATATATATTTTTAATCCTTGCATTGGACTTCCCCATTCTATATATGTTCCAAAAATGATTTCTTTGAATCATTCTCTGGCCTGCTTGATGAAAACTGGCTACTTGTTCATTATCACTGGCTTTACTCTGTCATCATTATCCTTTTCATTGAGCCCTTTTCCAAAATGATTGTTAGGTAAGTGGTTTGAAAAATCAAACGTTAAAACAGTGTCTATGTGGATCTAGTACATATGTATGTACTATATTTTTACAATTCTGCTAGTGGTGGTTGCTCAAAATGGGGCAGTATTTGTGGAAGGCAAAGAACTATGATTATTCATAGTGGGAAGAAACCTGTTTACCTCAAGGTTTTATAAAATTGATTTCCACTGGATGTTTTTAGACCAAAGTTGTTCTGTGACATTGTTAGTTTCATAGTGCCTGTTGTGATTAGTGTGGGATGAGTATGTACCTTTGATATGTTTCCATAGCCTGTATTTATACAAGCAAATTTGAGTGTCCTCGGTGCCTGTCTTAGGCATCAACGTACTTATATATGTATACACACACACACACACACACACACACACACACACACACGTATCCTGCACCTGTGCACATTTTTGTATTTGGAAGTGAGTTAAGATGTATTGCTATATTATTTGAGAAAAGATAGCATTAGGTAAGGGCAAAGAACAGTCATAATATTTCCCCCAAATCACATGACAAGATTGTATGGCAGAATGAGATATCTAGGGAGGGTGGGAATCTGGAGCCTTTAAAAATAGGACAGATTGTCATCTGGGGTTGTTGTTATTGGAATGGATTAAATGGCCTATTAAGGCCTCTTGTAATTCTAAACTTTTATGAATTTTGCTTTCCCTAAGGTTCTTATCATTTTGCTTCTTAAATTTCCAGTCATGTTGTTTGCAGGCGACACATCCGTTTATTTGCTGGTTATGTATTCCATTTCCAATGCAGGCACCTTGATGGTGCATGGAAGAGAAAGCAAATGTAAATGAGTCACTTAATCTGCTTATTAATATAAACATCTCTTGAAAATCTCACTTAAAGGAATTTCAGAGGATGTGTTGTTGATTGGACTGGATTGGTTAGTGGAGGATGCACATAATAAATAGTAATACGATTCCAACATCCTAAGCATTTTTTTTTTCCCCAAAGAGTCATACTAAATACTCCTTAATATTTGAAATAGAAAAAAAAAAGAAAAAAGGGGCTGGATATATTGAAGAGCTGATAAAATTCGGCTTTTCAGATCTTAAATGATGATAATGATGACATTGTGGCTTGGAGAGTGAGGAGAAGTTTGTGTTAGGATAAAAACAAGCTCACGAAACAAAATTTGAGTTTTATAGTTGGATAACTATGTAATAGCAAGTAACAAACTTACTATAATCTGTTGAAGATACTTTTAAAATGGTAAATAAAACTTTGGGCCAGTCTCAGTGGCTCATGCCTGTAATTCCAGCACTTTGGGAGGCCAAGGTGGGAGGATGGCTTGAGGCCAGGAGTTCAGGATCAGTCTGGGCAACATGGTGAAACCCTGTCTCTATGATAAATACAAAAATATGCTGGGCATGGTGGTGCATGCCTGCAGTTCCTGCTATTAGGAAGGCTGAGGTGGGAGGATCAATTGAGCCTGGGAGGTTGAGGCTGCAGTGAGCTGTGATTGTATCACTGTACTCCAGCCTGGGAGAAGAGTGAGACTTTTATCTCAAAACAGCAACAACAAAGCCCCACACAACTTTGGCTTAACATACACATGAAATACATTGTTATGGGCACGTATTACAGATTATCATGATGTTGAAGACATAAAAAGTTAGTCAAGTCATTTAAAAAGAGGTTTGCAAAGCCAGTAAAGTCACATCTATTGGCATTTTCTTTAACTACAAAAAGTACAAAAAAACATAAAATCGTTATTTACTTACTAGATGTCAGATCTGATTTTCATGATTTTAGTTTGTTCTGATGTCACTTACTGGGCTCTCTAAATTAATGGGACTATTAAAATTCAGATGAGATCCTTGAGCAAGAAATACGACAATTGTATCAGGTGATTGGTTGATGGATTTTATTTATTTTTAATAGTTTATTTAGAAATAATGTTAGACTTACAGAAAAGTTGCAGAGATAGTACAGAGTTCTTACATACTCTTCACCGAGCACCTCCTAATGTTAAGAACTTACATAATCATAGTACAATGATCAAAACCAGGAAGTTACCATTGGTACAATTCTATTAACTGAGTGCAGATCTTCCTTGAATGTAACTGGTTTTTCCCTTAATGCCTTTTTTCTGTGCTAGGATCTAATCTAGGTTCCCACATTGCATTCAGTTGTTGTGTCTTCTTAGTCTCCTCCAGTCTCTGACAGTTCCTCAGGTTTTGTTTTTCATGACCTTGACATTTTTGATGAGTACGGTTATTTTGTAGAACGTCTTTCATTCTGGGTTTGTCTGATGTTTTTTCTTATGATTTGATTGAGGTTAAGCATGTTTTGCAAGAAAACTGCAGAAGCGATGTGTCCTTCTCAATGCATCATACTAGGAGGTACATGGTGTTGACATGGGTTTTTGCTAGTGATATTTTAACTTTGAACCCTTAGCTATATTCTTCCACGGTAAAGTTATTATTCCTCCCTTTATTGTTCATACATATCTTGGGGGAGATACTTTGAGACTGTGGATATACAGTTTCTCCTCAAACTTTCTCCCATTGATTTTAACATCCATTGGTAGATCTTGTCTGCAACAGTTATTACTGTGGTGTTTGGCTAAACATGATTTTGTATTTCCCTTATTCCTTCTGCATTTATTAAGTGGAATTCTTCTGTAGGGAGAGATGTCCCCTTTCCCTCATTTATTTATTCAACTATTCGTTTATATCTGTGTGTTCTTATGGATTTCTATTTTATTCTATGGGTTATAATCCAATGCTGTTATTATTTATTTTGTTGTTCAAATTGTTCCAGGTTTGGCCACTGGAAGCTCTTTCAGGTTGGCCTTTACCCTTTTCAAGCACTTCCTTATATTCTTGGGCCACAGGCTGTTCCATGTTCATCTTATTTTTCCCTGCACCAGTCCTGGAGTCTATTACTTCTCCAAGGAGCTCTGGTTCCTTTTATTGGAGAATAGTATATAAAAATCAAAATCTGTATACTCAGTATGAGGACGAGATCTTTAATCACCTTTGGACTTCTATATTGCATCTCAAAAGGAGAAGTTAAAAGTTAGCCAGAGGAGGGACCGGTTGTCTCTGCCAGCCCGATTAAGGATAAGACCCCTACTGCTAACCACAATCCCATCTATAGATCACTGATATGGTATGGAGGAATGTTTCTGAAGGCATTGTTTTTACTTAAACAGGATCAAACCCCCACCTAAGTCACGTACCCCATGTCTACTCCATGGATCAAGACCCCTTCACATGTAATTTCTAGAGTTGTAAGCCCAAGACCCTTTCACATAGAGTTGTAAGCCCAAGACCCGTTCACATGTAATTTCTAGAGTTGTTAAGCCTTTAAAAGGGCAGGGACTTTCTTTGTTAGTTGAGGTTGGCTGTCAGGCAACTATGCCGCTGCTGCTACCACCAGCCGATAAATCACCCCTTCCTTCCCAGTTTGGTGTTTGAGAGGTTTGTCTTGCGGCTTTTCCTGCTTTAAGTATGTTTATTGGAGTGTTATTGCTCCTAGGACTTCAGTTGACAGAACTAGGGAATATATGAGTATGTTATATATATTTACATATATATGCAAACCTATGTGTGCACACACACAAACATACTGATAGTTCTTTCCTTTTTGAGACAGGGCCTCGCTCTGTCACCCAGGCTGGAGTGCTGTGGCAAGATCATAGCTTACTGCAGCCTTGAACTCCTGGGCTTAAGCCATCCTCTCACCTCAGCTTCCCAAGTAGCTGGGGCTACAGATGTGCCACCCACCATGCCCCGCTAATTTTTTTAATTTTTAGTAGAGAGGAGGTCCTGCTATTTTGCCCAGGCTGGTCTTGAACTCCTGAGCTCAAGTGATCCTCCCACCTCGGCTTCTCAGACTGTTGGGATTCCACACTTGAGCCACCGTACCCTGCGTAGATTTCTATATATATTTAAAACCATGGGTTCATATTGACACCTATTCTAATCCAGTACCACAAAGTTCATGCTAACCTTCTCCCTTTCCTTATTTGTAACTTCTGTCTCTGTCGGAAACCTCACTTTCATAATATAGAGTATACTCACTTATTTGTTGACTTCTAGAATCCACAATAGGTGGTTACAGATTGCTACCCTGTACCCTAATGAAAACATATTTAGTAATTAGAGTATTGGGTACGAGCCCAACCCTGTTCGTGGGTGGCCTTAGTCCTGGTGGTGACAAGGGATTGAGAAAAGGAAATAAAGACACGAGTAGAATTTTACTGCATGGGTCCAGCATTGGTCCCGAGTTCTGGTTTCCACAGGCTTTTATTAGGTGCATACACTTGTTAATTGATGGGGTGAAGCGGGGTGATCAGGGGAGGCCTTGAAACTATTGGGCAAGGCCTTGAGACTAACGTGGGCAAGATAGTCGGTGAGGGGAGAGGTGTGGTCTGCAGCGATTCTTAGGCAAACCTAGAACACTGAATTCTACCTCAGGTTGCTATCAAGGTGCATTTGCATCAGAAGCATAGCGGAGAAGAGGCCACCAGATCTGACCACACCCAGTGCTTCAAGGGGCTTTTTATCTCTACAGCATTGCAGACACAGAGCAATCAAAATCACTCTATATTTTTGAAAACAGACATTCCAGTTATCTCTGCCCTGCAAGGCTTTTCTTCCTTGCAAGCTTCCATATGCAAAGACCCTCCTGGATCTTGTGAACAGACGTCGCTTCCCTTCTCAGAGATCTTGCACAAGTCTTCTTCCCAAGACCCTCATGCCACCTCCATGTTGAGAAGGCATTCTTGGGACCAAAGCAGTATTTCCTGCTCTGCAACCACCTGCGGTGTTCCACGGTTTTACAGTGCTCTCAGATGGTCTTTACCTTAGGCTTCCTGTTGCTGCTTGATTTCTATTTTACTGCACCAATATTTGACATAGCTTAGTTCGGTGTATAAAATTAAGTGTACAATAAGCAAAGCAAGCTTATAATTATTTAATTAGAAATAACATAGGTCTGCTTCGGGCCATCTTGACTCACATTAGAGTATTTGTATATATAGTTATTTTGGTCTTTAGCTTTATAGTATCTAGTCAAAATAGTTTTCCAAAGTTATTAGGTTAGTTATTTTCTTTTTCACTCCCTTTAGTTAATCTTATTCATCCCTAATGCATTAGGTTCATTTGTTACTGTTACTATCCCATTTTGGGTTCCCTCTAACCCTGGTTGGTTTTAATAGTTATTATTTTTTGGCATATGAAATATTACAGTTACTAAACACTGCTACTAAACACTACTACATAAAAAGGTGTATTGAAAGTGTCACTTTCTCCTTGTTTTTACTATCTCCTTTCCATCCCCCATCTTTGTTTTTGCCTCTTGCCCATGCCCTGTGGGTACACAGTCTCTTTAGTTTCTGGTTTGTCCCTTCCTTTATTTCTGTTACACTAATGAAAATATATGTGGGAGTTCTCTTATGTTCCTTTTCTTCTCATACAGTTACTTACTGTCATACAGTTCCTTATTGTCATACAGTTCACATACCATACAACTCATCCTTTTAAAGTGTACAGTTCAGTGGTTTCTAGTATATTCACAAGGTGATGCAACCATCGCAACTATCTAATTCCAGAACACTTTCGTCACCCCCAAAGAACTCGGTATCCATTAGAAGTCACTTCCCATGTCCCCTTCCCAATCTACTTTTCTGCATGCATTTGCCTGTTCTGGATGTTTTGTGTTAATGGAATCATATAATATGTGGCATTTTGTGCCTGGCTTCTTTCACTTAGCATAATTTTGTCAAGGTCGATCAATGTTGTAGCATGTATCAGTACTTCCTTCCTTTTGATAACTGAATGTTGTTGCATTGTATGAATATACTACATTTTGTTCATCCATGCATCAGTTGAGGGACATTTTGTTTTCTACTTATTAGCTGTTATGAATAATGCTGTTCTGCACATTCATGTACAATTTTTTTGTGTGAACATATGTTTTCAGTTCTCATGGGTACCTAGGGGTGGAATTGCTGTGTCTTATGATTACTCTATGTTTTAACTTTTAGAGAAACTTCCAGATTGTTTTCCTATTCCCTTTTTAATGTGAAGAGTATATTATACACTTTTGTACTTTACCTTTTTCACTAATAGTATACCCTGGAAGTGACTCCAAATGAGTTCATTCTTTTGAGAGATATTCCTTTCATATTTTTTGTTTTTTTTGACACAGTCTTAGTCTGTTGCCCAGTCTGGAGTGCAGTGGTACAATCATGGCTCCCTGCAAGACTAATCCCCCTGGGTTTAAGGGATCCTCCTGCCTCAGCCACATGAGTACCTGGGATTACAGGTGTGTACCACCACACCTGGCTAATTTGTTGATTTTTTGTAGAAATGGGGTTTTGTCATGTTGCCCAGGCTGGTCTCAAATTCCTGGGCTCAAGTGATCCTCCCACATGGGCCTTCCAAAGTGTTGGGATTATAGGAGTGAGCCACTGCACACAGCCTATTGTTTTTTACAGCTGTGACTTGACTGTATAGATGTATCTTAACCTCTTCAATTATTCATCTATGTATGGGCATTTAGGTTGTTTCTTATGTAAATAATCTTGTGCATAGTATTTTGATATTGTTAGAACTGTATCTTCAAGGTAGATTTCTTTTTTTTTTCTTTTTTAGAGATGGGGTTGCACCTTGTTGGTCAGGGTGATTTCAAACTCCTGACCTCACGTGATCCACCCACCTCGGCCTCCCAAAGTGCTGGGATTACAGGCGTAAGCCACCATGCCTGGCCTTTCAAGGTAGATTTCTGTAAGTGTGATTGCTGGTTCAAAAGTTAAGTGCACATGTGGTTTTGTTAGATATTCCCAAATTCCCAAATTTTCCTCCACAAATGTATCAATTTGCATTCCCACCAGTAATGTATGAAAGCACCAACAGAATACGTTGTCATACTTTTAATGTATATATATTTTTTGCCAGAGATAAGTGATTAAAAAAACAGTAGTCATTCTGGTGACCCCTTGTGGATGGGCGCTTAATGCTTGCAGATGGTGGGTTCTTATAGCTTGAAAATGAAATACATTGTCCACTAATACCGCATTCATACATGTGACTTGTTATGTGCAGGTGAAGTCCATTAGTTCTGGCCTAGTCAGGATTGCTCATTTTAACATTTTGCATTTAATGGAAGTGCTCCATTGATATATGGTACCTGTGCTCTAAAATATGTGTGGATTTTAACAAAGGATAAGTGATGTAAAGAATATTTCTTCCTCTAGAATGTGTGATACAGTAGTTATTGGTTCACATTGTACATAGTTATTTTCAACAGTATATACAGTACATATTGATATCCATGGTATGGTAGTTCTTTGGACTCGTAATGGCAGTATGTTGGAACCTGTCATAGTTCCATAAGGAAGAGGGCAGTTGTAATGAAAATTAAACTGTGAGTTGAAAGTTCTGGGTTAGGGCAATCCTGTTACATTTTACTGGTGCCAGAAAACTAAGACAACATGAAGAAATCTCTATCTTATAGGGTAACAAGTACTGCCCAGCAAGACTGGAAATTTAAGTTCATTCCCAGAGAGAGCACTGTTCCAGGTACTTGGAACACATTAATTAAAAATCAAAGATTCTGGCACTTTACGAGTTTATATTCCAGTGGTTTCTTTTTAAAAAATTATTTGGCCGGGCATGGTGGCTTATACATGTAATCCCAGCACTTTGGGAGGCCGAGGTGGGTGGATCACCTGTAGGCAGGAGTTCGAGACCAGCCTGGCCAACATGGTAAAACCCCGTCTCTACTAAAAATACAAAGATTAACTGAGCATGGTGGTGGTTGCTGTAATTTCAGTTAGTTGGGAGGCTGAGACAGGAGAATCACTTGAACTCAGGAGGCGGAGGTTGCAGTGAACTGAGATCACGCCACTGTACTCTGGCCTGGGCGACAGAGTGAGACTCCTTCTCAAAAAAAAAATTATTTTTCTTGCTTTCTTTTTTTTCTAGTGGTTTTCTAATGAGTTGATGTCCCCCAGGAAAATAGATGCTGAGTGCTTATTGTGAATGGAGCCAGTAAAGGTCTGGGATAGTCTTAAAGTAGAATCACTTTTGCTGCTATAAAAACTTCAAATAATACTTCATTTTACTGATTACAAAATAAGCCCACAAGAAGACACAGGATGGTAACATATTATTCACCAATCCCTTCTCTCTAATTTTATTTATTTATTTCAGGCTTACTTATTATACAAATTTAATGTGTACACATGATGTTTTGATATACATAGTGAAATGATTGCTATATGTAGTAATCTAACATACCCACATCTCACATAGCTACTTTTTTTGTGTGTGCTAGGAGAATTTAAAATCTACTTTTAGAAAATTTCTGGTATATGATACACTAATATTAATTATAATGCTCATGGTGTACTCTATTTTTTGAGACAGAGTCTTGCTCTGTCACCCAGGCTGGGGTGCAGTGGCACCATCTCCACTCACTGTAATCTCCACCTTGAGTTCAAGCAATTCTTTGCCTCAGCCATCTGAGTAGCTGAGATTATAGGTGTGCGCTGCCACACCTGGCTAATTTTTTGTATTTTTAATAGAGATGGGGTTTCATCGAGTTGTCCAGGCTGCTCTCGCACTCCAGGCCTCAAGTGATCTTCCTGCCTCGGCCTCCCAGAGTGCTGGGATTGATTACAGGCATTAGTCACCACACCCAGCCCTCATGCTATACTTTAGATCTCTAGGTTTATTCATCCTACATATCTGCAACTTTGTTCCCTTGACCAACATCTCCCCTACTCTCCCAACCACTGTTCTAGTCCCTGTTTCTATGTATTTAACTTTTTTTTTAAGATTCCGAATATAAAAAAAAATTATTTAGTTTCTCTTTTTTGTTCCTATGTCTGGCTTTTTTCACTTAACACAATGTCCTCCAGGTTCATTCGTTTTATTGTAAATGGCAGGATCTCCTTTTTAAAAGTGGAATGATATTCCAAAGTGTGTTTGTATCACAATTTCTTTATCAAACCATCCACTGACAGACATGTAGATTGGCTCCACATCTCAGCTAGTGTGAATAATGCTGTAGTGAACATGGGAGTGCGGATATCTCTCTGAGATGCTGCTTTTATTTCTTTTGGGTTAAAACCCAGAAGAGAGATTGCTGGATCATATGGTTGTTTTCTTTTTAATTTTTTGAGAAACCTACATACTGTTTTCCATAATGGCTGTTCCAATTTACATTTCCACCAACGGTGTTCAGATACTCTCTTTTCTCCACTCCCTCATCATCATTTATCTCTTGTCTCTTTGGTAATCACCATTCTCTCAGGTGTGAGGTGATACCTCATTGTGGTTGTGATTTGTGTTTCCCTGATGATTAGTGATGTTGAGCACATTTTTATATATCTGTTGGCTATTTTTATGTCCTGTTTGAAGAAATGTCTATCCAGGTCCTTTGCCCATTTTAAAATCAGGTTATTTATTTTTGTTTTTTTGCTATTGAGTTGTGTGAGTTCCTTATATATTTTGAATATTAACCCTTTATCAGATACATAGTTTGCAAATATTTTCTCCAAATCCATAGGCTGCATTTTCGTTTTGTTAATTGTTCTTTTGCTGTACAGGAATGTCTCTCATTTTAAATGATTCTTAATAGTAGTAATGGAATAATAGTAGTATAGTTTTTTTTTTTTTGACTGGGGTTTCATAAGAAAATTAAACCCAAATGCCCAAAGACATTTGGACACTTGTTACATGTAAAGAATTAACTTCTCTCCAATGTATCTAGGATGGCACTAGTTATGTACCATCCTTGTGAGAATTGAGAAGTATCCCCTCTGATCATTGTCTGTGTTCTGAGGTTCAGCTAACAAGCCCCAGTTGAGAAAGGTCATGGGCATTGTCAGCAGTTAGATCTGTTCTTTTTACCCCCCTCTTCTTTCTACCAGTTAGCAGAATGATGTTAGGCAAGTCTTAATCTCTTAGCCTCAGTTTTCTGATCTGTAGAATGGGAAAAATTAGACTGAGCGTGGTGGCTCACACCTGTAATCGTAGCACTTTGGGAGGCCAAGGTGGGCGGTTCACCTGAGATCAGGAGTTCGAGACCAGACTGGCCAACATGGTGAAACCCTGTCTCTACTAAAAATGCAAAAATTAGCTGGCGGCGGTGGCAGGTGTCTGTAACCCCAGCTCCTCTGGAGGCTGAGGCAGGAGAATGGCTTGAAACCGGGAGGCAGAGGTTGCAGTGAGCCCAAGATCGTGCCATTGCACTCCAGCCTGGGGGACAAGGGGCAAGACTTCGTCTCAGAAAAAAAAAAAAGGGAATAATTATAGCTGCACTACATAGGATGTGAGGATTAAATAAACAAAATCTTCCACATCTATATTTATTTAGTTCTATGTCTTTAAATACTATCTATATGCTGATTGACTCACATTTATGTCTTTAGCCTAGACCTCCTCCCCAAGGTTGAGTGTCATAGTTAATCTGCTTGTTCTCATGTATAAGTGGGAGTTAAATGATGAGAAAACATGGACACATAAAGGGGAACAACAGACACTGGGGCCTTTTGGAGAGTGGAGAATGGGAGTAGGGAGAGGATCAGGAAAAATAACTAATGGGTACTAGGCTTAATATCTGGGTGATGAAATCTGTACAACAAAGCCCCATAACCTGAGTTTACCTATATAACAAAACATCTAATAGACATCTCAAACTAAATTTGTTCAACACAGAAGGTGTGATTTCTATTCTCGTTATTTCCTCTGAATCTTCTCTGAGTATTAATAAATGGCAGGACCATTCAACTAGTTGCTCAGACCAGAATCTAAGTGATCTATGATTCTTCTTTTTCTTTGTATCGTATAACTAGTATATTAGCATATCATCTTGGCTCTATTTTCTGAATACATTTCTTTTTTTTTTTTTTTTTTTTTTAGAGACAGGGTTTCACCATGTTGGTCAGGCTGGTCTTGAACTCCTGACCTCAGGTGATCCGCCCGCCTTGGCCTCCAAAGTGCTTGGATTACAGGTGTGAGCCACCACGCCCAGCCTTTCTGAATACATTTCTAATCTGATCATATTTTGTCATCTCTGCCTTATGCTGGTTTAAACCACCACCATCTCCTGTGTGGTAAATAATAATAAGTCTCTTACCCGGTTTCCTTGTTTTCTTACTTAACTTCTTATAGGCTGTTTTCTATTTCATAACTAGAATGACATTTTCAAATGTTGATCACTCCTTTATTTAATACCTCAGATGACTTCTAAATTAAATTAGAATTATTATTTTAAAATAATTTTTTTTTGGAGATGGAGTCTTGCTCTGTCGCCCAGGCTAGAGTGCAGTGGCATGATCTTGGCTCACTGCAACCTCCGTCTTCCAGGTTTAAGTGATTCTCCTGCCTCAGCCTTCTGAGTAGCTGGGATTACAGGCACATGCCACCACACCTCGCTGATTTTTATATTTTTAGTAGAGACAGGGTTTTACCATATTGGTCAGGCTGGTCTCGAACTCCTGGCCTCAAGTGATCCACCCACCTCGGCCTCCCAGAGTTCTGGATTATAGGTGTGAGCCACTGCCCGGCTATTTTAGAGTATTTTAAATATTTTAACATTTTAAAATAATTTAAAATATGATTATTTTAAATTTAAAGAACAGCCAAATTCCTGGTTGTGGCCTGCAAGGTCCTACATAATGTAGTCCCTGCCTCCCTCTCCTTATTTATTCCGCTTGGGCTACATTGAACTTTCCGTATTCCTTGACCGGGTCAGACACACCCCCAGCGTTTAAAACTTGTTCGTCCCTTCCCTCAAGTTTTTGCACTGCTGACTCACTCACATAATTCAGGCTTCTGCTTAAAGAGAGTGCCTCACACTTCACCCCTGTAGAGAGATCTTCAGTGAATACAGTATAGAAAATAGTGGCCACTCCCTACATCCCCTGTCTCTCTTGCTTTATTTTTTTGTGGCACTTATGCTTCCTGATATTGAATTACTTGCCTACCTGGTTATTGTTTGTCTTCCTTACTAAAATGTAAACTCCATGAAAGCAGGAACCTTGGATATGTTGTTTATTCCACTGCCTAGAAAAGTCCCTGGTCTCAAACTCCTGGGCTCAAGTGACCCTCACACCTCAGCTTCCCAAAGTGCTGGGATTATAGGCATGAGCTACCAAGCCTGGCCAGATTGAGTAATTCTTAGCTGAAGGAGGACTATTGTGTCAGTTAAACAATGGTGTGAATTCTTTGCCTTGAGTACTTACATGTGAAATGTTAGGATTTAGAATTTATAGCATTATCTAGAGCACATAATTGTTGATAGAGTGTTAAGTAGCATGTAAAAAAACTTGAATTTTTAGCTCTTGTTCTTGTTGCAAGTGTTTAAGCTATTTGGTTGTCCCCTAATGATAATGGTAGTAATTTGTGTGTGTGTGTGTGTGTGTGTTTTTGTTGGGGGGGGGACATGGAATTTCACTCTTGTTACCCAGGTTGGAGTGCATGGCTCGATCTCAGCTTGCCGAAACCTCTGCCTCCCGGGTTCAAGCAGTTCTCCTGCCTCAGCCTCCTGAATAGCTGGGATTACAGGCATGCGCCACCATGCCCGGCTAATTTTGTATTTTTAGTAGAGATGGGGTTTCTCCATGTTGGTCAGGCTGGTGTTGAACTCCTGACCTCAAGTGATCCTCCTGCCTTGGCCTCCCAAAGTGCTGGGATTACAGGCATGAGCCACCTTGCCTGGCAGTAATGTTAATTTAGCAGTGGTGTTTCCTCTTGTTTTGGTGAGTTATTTTTCCTTACTCTAAACTCCTGATTTAAGGTCACTGTTAAGCTGAGCGTGGTGGCATGCTTACAGTCCTAGCTGCTTGGGAAGCCAAGGCGGGAGGATTGCTTGAGCACAGGAGTTCAATACTAGCCTAGGCAACATAGCAAGACCTTTCCTCAAAAGCAAAAAAAGGATGTCTCTGTTGCTTTTGATTATTTTTTGAGATACATTGTTGTTTTTTAAAAAATACAATAGCATTTATGGAAGGCTTTTTAAAGTTTTGCTATATTTTAAGACGTAAGTCACTATACCATAAAACTCTTTGGTCATGGGTATTTTTATGTGATATAATTCAAGTAAGTAGCCTTGCTAACTGATAGTATCGGAAATAAGTGGATAACCTAATTTAGAACTAGGAAGATTATACTTCAGTGTTAATATAATTTAAAAGCATGGTGGGCCATTATCTTTTTTATAAGGTATTATTGAACTTTCTTACGTAACCAAATATTCAGTCATGTATAATGAAATTTAGTAATATGATCATAGTATCTGCTTTCTCAAAATTTGCTTATTCTTTTGGAAAGAATGAGGGATGGAGAATGATGGAAAGATTTGTGTAATTTAATGATGGTGGTGTGGTAGGGGACTAGACAGATGCACGTAGAAAGGAATAACATTAGCAAATACTGAGCATTTACTGTGCAGTCACTGTTGTAAGCAGTTTCATGTATTATTTTTTATTTTTAAATTGGTGGGATAAAATTGTATGTGTTTCTTGTGTGCTACATGAAGTTTTGAAGTATGTATATACATTGGGGGAATGACTAAATTAGCTAATTTACATATACATTACTTCACTTAGTCATCATTTTTGTGGTGAGAATACTTATCCACTCTCTTAGCGTTTTCGTGTATTATTTAACCCACGTTTAAACTTATGAGGTAAAACCTTATTTGCAGATAAGGAATTTGAAGCACAGAGAGATTAAGTAACTTGCCTAAGATCATAGAGCTAGGAGGTGGTGCACACTGAATGAGAATTCAGAAATGAAAAAAGTGTTGGTGGAGACTGGGGGGGCAGAGCATGGAAATGGCCAGCCTCAATGACATAGTTTGGGTTGCCTGATCTAAAACCCCATCCAAGTAGTGTCATGTGGGCAGGATCATGCTATAGGGGTGTTCAGGAATCATGGTGACAATGAGACAGAACTTTAGAGACTACCTATTGCTTTGATTTCTTTCTTTCTTTTTTTTTTTTTTGAGATGGAGTATTGCTCTGTTGCCAGGCTGGAGTGCAGTGGCACAATCTTGGCTCACTGCAACCTCCACCTCCTGGGTTCAAGCGATTCTTCCGCCTCAGCCTCCGGAGTAGCCAGGACCACAGGCATGTGCCACCATGCCCTGCTAATTTTTGTGTTTTTAGTAGAGACGGGGTTTCACCATGTTGGCCGGGATGGTCTCAATGTCTTGACCTCATGATCCACCCGCCTCGGCCTCCCAAAGTGCTGGGATTACAGGCGTGGGCCACCGCGCCCGGCCTGCTTTGATTTCTTAAAGCATGTTTCTAGTTCTGTTCTGCCAAGAAGAGGAATAGATGATAGAGAGAACAGTAACTGGTGTAAGGATTGGACTTTGCTATTAAAAAGTGAATATTAGTCAATCTTTATGACTTGAAATATAAAACTTTTCTTGGTAGACCTTGAAACCCAGTGATATTAAGGAGTAACCTTAAGCAAACTGTCTAAAATGCAAATGGAGAATAACAACTTGCATTTATTTATAGTTTTTTAGTTTATAAAATACTTTTGTAAACATTTTCTTAATTGATACAAATAAGACCTCTGTGAGACAGGCAGGCAGATGTTATTCTCCCATTTGACAAACTTCCTTGGAAGAGAGAGGGAGCTGCCTTAGGAATGAGCCCCTCAATAGCCTCAACCTCTAGTTGTTCTTTTTTATGGTACAACCAGAAATGAACTGGTTCTGGTTCTGCAACCAAAGCCTAGAAGTTGCTGTTTCTTTGTAAAATTTCCAGAGTGTGAGTGATGGGCTTCTATATTGTATGGTGCTGCAAGTTTGATCTCTAAAATAAGTGATAGGAAAATTACTTAATCTGGAAGCAGAAGAGGTACTTGGCATTACGAATGGTCCAAGATGGCTTATGGTAGTTGGCATGTTCTTAAATAATGTTTGTTATACCAAAAGCCGAGGCATTTTAAAGAAATGTTATTTTGATTAAAACTTTAATTCTAATGGCAACACTGTAGTATCTTTTAAACCAATATTTTAACTAAAACCTATTAGTAGGCTGCAGTAATACTGATGTGGTTGTGATTGCATCATGGATTAGCATAGAGCTGGGGCACTTTACTTTTTAGAAGCTGAAAAGAAAGTCTGGTAACTTCTAAAAAGGCAGTTGTGTGGCAGTAGTGAAATGTTGATAAAAGTTTAGTATGTCCCATTTCTCTTGTTCTTTTGAGAATGGTTCGAAATGCTTTGGTTAATTTAAATTGTGAGATATTAAGGATTTCTCAAAACTCTCAAAGGTATGTTACATAAAGGAATACAATCCAGTATGAATCACAGAATCACTTAGCTTTAAAGTAATTGATTAGTGACAAAATGTGACTTTGTTTTGCAAAAATCTAAGACATTGCTGAATATTTTATATCTTTATATTCGTATTTAAGATGTCTTTTAGTTCTTTCTGTTATTTTTTCCTAGTGCTGTCTTGTACTGCCTCCTTATCACCTCCCTCTTCCTTTTCGTCTGCCATCTGTTGGTTTGGCTCCTTATTTCAGAGTAGGTAGGCAGGAAAGGGTTTTTGTACACAGGATAAAACTAGTCCTGCTTGGGAGCTCAGTGAGCTGGAGGGCTTATGCACTAACTCTGCTGACAATAAATTCTGGAAGTACCAAAGGCCCATAGGACTAGAAAGACAGCAATGACTCTGCAATATTGTCTGCAGTTTTTTTTCCGTGACTGTTGCTTTATTTAATAAAAAACTTAAAAAATAAATAATACTTGAGCACTTTTTTTTTTCACAGAGAGGTATAAATTGGTTAGATACTGTTAACAGACTTGTACATAAGAGTAATTACATAGGAGAGTTTAGCATGTTGACTAATTGTGATGTTCAGGTCAAATGATTCCTTATGGTACTGTATAAATATAATTTGATTTTAATAAATTAACATTCACTTGTGCCTGACTCTGGATTAATCTGTTATGGGAATAGGTAGATACTATGATAATTCAATTCCCATATAGCATTTTTTTCTTATCTTTTTATCATAGAATATTTTAAGTATATATTAATATAAAAGTAGAGGGGATAGTGTAAAGAGCTCTCATATACCCAGTATTGAACTTCAAGAATTATCAACTTATAGGTAGTCTTGTTTCATCTATATTTCTATCTAGTACCCCTCATGCCCAATCCCTAGATTGTTGTTATTGTTGTTATTATTATTATTTGAGGCAGAGTCTTGCTCTGTCACCCAGACTGGAGTGTAGTGGCGTGATCTCAGCTGACTGTAACCTCTGCCTCCTGGGTTCAAGCGACTCTTGTGCCTCAGCCTCTCAAGTAGCTGGAATTACAGGCGTGTACCGCCACACCTGGCTAATTTTTGTATTTTCAGTATAGAGATAGGGTTTTGCCGTGTTGGCCAGGTTGGTCTTGAACTCCTTGCCTCAGGTGATCCACCCAAAGTGTTTGGATTACAGGCATGAGCCACCACACCGACCCCTGGATTGTTTTAAATCAAGTCCTTGACATATGTAATGTTTACATTTCAGATATTTCAATAATGATTTTTAAAAGATAGAGTCTCTCTCTTCTCTCTCCTCTTTTTTCTTTGAGACCAAGTATCATTCTGTCGTCCACGCTGGAGTGCAGTGGTGCAATATTGGCTCACTGCAACCTCTCCCTCCCGGGTTCAAGCGATTCTCCTGCCTCAGCCTCCTGAGTAGCTAGGATTACAGGTTCGTGCCACCATGCCCAGCTAATCTTTGGTTTTTTAATAGAGATGGGGTTTCACCATGTTGGTCAGGCTGGTCTTGAACTCCTGACCTCATGATCCTCCTGCCTTCGCCTCCCAAAGTGCTAGGATTATAGGTGTGAGCCACCGTACCTAGCCTCTCTTTCTGTTTTTATAGCATAACCATAATAACATTATCATACCAAAAAATGTATAGCAAGTTCTTAATATCAAGTATGAATCAGGCTTCATATTTCTATCATTTATAAATAGATATAGACCTATAGTTTATTTGCTTGAAGTGAAATCCAAATAAGATTCATACTTTGCAATAGTTTGGTGTGTTTATTAATCATTTTAAATCTTTAGACTCTCTTCATCTCTTTTTTTTTCTTAATTTTTAAATGAAAGAAACCAGGTTGTTTGCCCTAATAAGTTTCCCTTAGTCTCATTTTGCTGATTGTATCTCTGTAATGTCACTTAACATGTTCTTCTGTTTCCTGAATTTCCTGTAAATTGATAGGTTGGTTTTTATGTTTTTTTTTTTTTTCTCAGTACTTTATAGGAGTGATTTGTGTTTTCATCAGGAGATATGTAAGGTCTTACATCTCTTTGTGATGTTAGCGGCTATTGATAGTAATTGCTTAGACTTCCTAATTCATCAGGGATTGCAAAATAGTGAAATTTTATTGTTCCTTCTTCATTCATGTGTTAGATGGCATTTTCTTTTTTTTCGTATTTCTTCAACACTGTAAGTTGTATGTTTGGGACACTATATTTACGCCAGCACTGGTACTGGGATGATTGGCAAGGTTCTGTGGTGGAATTCCTTTAAGGGAATGTTGAATAAATAGACTTTATTCAAAGGATGTTGGTAAATAAATAGGTTAAATCCCATCATGAAAATAAATAGCTCGTGACTTAGTGTGGAGCTGGTCACTGATGTTTGTTCTTTTTAAGAGGACAATGTTGATATTCAGAAATTTCAAAAGTAATTTGTGCAGGGCAGTAGTTATTAGTTTATTGAACCAGATTTCTCAGCATGAACTTGAGAACAGACCTTTTGTGTGAATCAGGTTAATAAAATATTGAGTTTATATAAGACAGCATATTTTGTATTAAAGGTTGTCAAAGAACTGGAGGAGCAGCAGCATTTCCCATTGTGGCTCCTTGACAAAGGGCTCTGGAGTCGAATAAACTTGGAAAACAATGTGTACTTTATTTTCTCTTAGAATTTCAAGTACATATTAACATATAAAAGACTTACAGTAAAGAAGCTTGTTTAACATTAACTCAGTATTTTCCAAATTTATTTGATCTCTGAACCTTTTTTCCTCCGTTACAACATCTTGAGGGACTAGTGATCTAAGGAACAAATTTTGGGAAATGTTAGGTGATATGGTTTGGCTGTGTCCCCATCTAAATTTCATCTTAATTGTAGTTCTCATAATCCCTATGTGTGGTGAGATGGACCCTGTGGGAGGTAAATGAATCATGGGGATGGTTACCCTCATGCTGTTCTCCTGATAGTGAGTTCTCACGAGATCTGATGGTTTTAAAAAGGGCTTTCCCACTTTTGCTTGTCATTTCTCCTTCTTGCTGTCATGTGAAGAAGGATGTGTTTGCTAACTCCTTCTGCCATGATTAAGTTTTCTGTGGTCTCCCCAGCCCTGTGGAACTGTGAGGCAATTAAAATTCTTTCCTTTTTAAATTACCCAGTCTTGGGCATTTCTTCATAGGAGCATGAGAATGGACTAACAGGTTAGAGGATTTGAACAGAGTAAAAAAATAAATAAATCCAACCATGAAGAGCGTGTTTGACTTCATTACAGTGATGTGGAGAAGCTTTTGATAGGTAAATAGTACATTGCATTAAAGTACTTTCACATGAATTCTTATTTGATCCTCTTAACAACTTTGAAAAGTAAACAGGTAGGTTTCATATTTTCCACAGCAGAGCTGGTTCTTGGGTTTAAGTTTTCTGCATCTTAAAAGCTAATGTTGGCCGTGTGCACTGGCTCACGCCTGTAATCCCAGCACTGTGGGAGGCCAAGACAGACAGATAACTAGAATCCAGGAGTTCAAGACCAGCCTGGCCAACATGGCAAAACACTGTCTCTACTAAAAATACAAAAAGTAGCTGGATATGATGGCACACATCTGTAATCCCAGCTACTCAGGTGACTAAGGTATGAGAATCCCTAGAGACCGAGAGGTTGAAGTTGGAATGAGCTATCATGCTATTGTACTCCAGCCTGGGCAACAGAGCCAGACTGTTTCAAAAAAAAAAAAAAAAAAATCCTAAAACCCCCAACAAAGCTAATGTTGTCTATACTAAATCACATAGCCTTAGTTCTTGGTGAATAACATTAAAGAAGAGTAGTGCATGCTCTTGAGATGAGGATTTGGGTCACAAAGAAAAGTTGCATTTTAAGAAATGGAAATAACTCCCTTCTAAGTGTGAAAAGTAATGTATTTGTTATAAAAAATGATTTTTAGATAGTGGAAAAAGGTGAAAACTATCTGTAATCACACCATGAAGAATAATCATTGTTAAATTATGATGTGTAGTTGTTCAGATTTTTTTATAGATCTATTTATAGAAATACTCTTTTCCAAATTCTATACACATTGTTTATAACTTAAAGTACTGTATTTTTTTTTTTTTTTTTTTTTTTTTTTTTTAGACAGAGTTTTGCTCTTGTCACCCAGGCTGGAGTGCAGGCGTGATCACAGCTCACTGCAACCTCTGCCTCCTGGGTTCAAGCCATTCTCCTGCCTCAGCCTCCTGAGTAGCGGGGATTACAGGCGCCCACCACCACACCCAGCTAATTTTTGTATTTTTAGTAGAGAAGGGGTTTCCCCATGTTGGCCAGGCTGGGCTCGAACTTCTGTCCTCAGGTGATCCGCCTGCCTCAGCCTCCCAAAGTGCTGGGATTACAGGCGTGAGCCACCGCGCCTGTCCAAAATACTGCATTCTTAGGAGAGGACATTGATAGACATTTGATCTTCTGCCTCTGCCACAGTAAAATGGTACATGCAGAAACAACAGGCATACAATGTTAATTTCCTGTGCAAACTGGGATGGATAGTTTCTCTCTTCTTCCTCGCATCCTAATAGCTGACCTGTTAGTACAGGCTAGGTCAGTAGGTAAAAAATTATTTGGGGATAGGCTAATTTAAGGAGACTATGAGTAGTATAAATCTTCATTTTATTGTTTATTCTTTAGACTTTGGGGATTTATTATTTTGTGGGTTGATATTAAAAAAAAAAAAACGCTTTCACACTGTCCTAGATTAAAAGATGAGCGACTCAGATTTTGTAAACATTAAGAAGAATAAAGTGTAGTTCTCTTGGAGCACTCTATATACGGCCTCTTTTAGTGTGTGTACTTATGAGGTGTGTGTGTGTGTGTGTGTGTGTGTGTGTCTCCATATCTGATTATCAGTACTGTTGTAGTGGTGGGGGAGGGAAAGAGTCTGTTGTGTTGTGAAATGGATTTTTGTACTTGAAGTCAGTTCTTTAGAAACCACCTGTAGATTCTTTACCAAATCTTACTTCCTGATTTATTGACAACGTCTAGTAATATGCTTTGTTAATCATTATCTCTGTCCAAGCAGATTTTTATGAAGGTCTTATTTTGAAAATATTCTTCTTTTTGAGGATTGGGCAATATGTTTTATTTATGTATCACAATATTGTTGATTGTAAGTTGATGGGTCAGGTGTCTGTTTTTAGCTATTCTAGTTCCTTACTCTTTCCATATAAAATTTTAAAATAAGGTGCTTATAACTACAAAAAAAACTTTCTGGTATTTTGTTAAGTATTAGATTGAATTTATAGATCAATTTGGAGGAGAATTGACATTTTACAATATTTAGTTTTCCAATTTAGGAATGTGGCATGTCTCTCCATCTATTTTGATGATCGTTGATTTTCTTCATCAATGTCTTTATAATTTTTAGCAGGTAGATCCTGCACGTTTTGTTAAATTTGTAACTACGTGTTTTATTAAAAAATATTTAAAAACCTTTTTTACCAAAGTATAATTTACATTCATAGAAGTATATATATAGTAAGTGTGCAGTTTCATGAGTTCCACAGGGATGGATTTATTTTCATATTCTGCTTATTTTTTTGTCAACCTGAGAGATTCTCAGGAGGGAGTCAGGTACAGTTCAAGATGAGGGAACAAGAAAAACTTCCCATTTCCTTCTGAATCAGTTCTTCGTAGTGTGACTTCAGTGTTTTGTATAAAAGTGAATTCTCAAGGCAATAGATGTATTAATAGAAAAGTAAGCACATACACATTTCCAAATCAGTTTGCCTTTTAGATTTTCCCCTGCTATAACTTACTTCTAGTCGATGCAATACAGATTTGCCTAGATGTTTTCTAATATAGGAATTTATACTGTTTTGAAACAATGAAAATGTGGGTTGAAGATTTAAGAGATGGAAGATTTGTCTTCCTATAATTTTTGGTGAACCAGGATATTTGGTGCCCTACAAAGCAGAAGCTTAAGTAAACTTGTCATCTTGCTGTCTGGCTTTTCTCTTACTTGTAGGAAGGGTAGGCAACGTAGTGTCTATGTGCATGGGAACAGTGTTTTTCTGCCAGCTCATTTTTGAGCAAGAGTTACAAATCTAGCTCTAAATTTATAGAGATGGTATCACTGTAATTACTTAAAGAAAAATGATTATGTTGTAAGGAAATTAAAAGTGAGATTTGTTTAATACAGATACTCCTGGGGATAATTGAGTTTATTACATATGCTCCATCAGGAAGAACATGGTTAATAATGGAAAAACCATGTTTATCAGTTAATTCCTATGTATACTTTTATTGCAAAAGATAACCTTTTTTTTTCTTTCCTCTTTTTGTTACTGGGGCTCAGCTGTGCCTGATTCAGCTGTTTCTACACTCCTCCCCAAACTCTGATTTTGAAAATTTCTCAAATTTATAGAAAATATGAAGAATAGTGCTTTTCACCTAGTTTCACAAATTGCAGCATTTTGCAGCAACTGCTTTTTCTTCTCCTCTAAACATACATACATTTTGCTTTAAGTAAGAGTAAGTTGTAGTCATCATGATACTCCCCATCCTCTCCCAGTACACTGGCTTGTATCCTCTAAGAAGCAGGATGTCTCCAACATAACCACAATACTTTTTATCACACCAGAGGAGAATAACTTTAATTCATTATCACCTAATACGCAATATTTGTGTTTAAGTCTTTCTTGTTTCCCACATGTCTCTTATAGTTGCTTTTTGTTTTTTTTCAGGTTCAGGATCCTGTCACATTCACATATTGCTTTTGGTGTTTATGTTTCTTTAAATCTAGAATAATCCCCAGCCTTTTTTTTCCAAGTGACATTAACTTTATTGAAGAATCTAAGTCAGTTGTCTTATACAATGTTCTACAGTATGAATTTGTGTATTGTTTATTTAAGATTATATATTCAAGTTAAACATTTACTGCATTAACACTATATAGGTGATGTTATGTACGCCTTATGTCACCTCAGAAGGCACTTAATGCCATTTTCCTCCTTTATAGGTGATGCTGAGTTTGATTGCTTGTTTAAGGTGGTGACTATCACCAGATTATTTCTTTGCAAATGTACATTTCTTTCCCCTTTGTAATTAATAAGCAGTATAGGTGGTGGTATTTTGAGATCATGTGAAAATTGTCTCTCTCACAACCCTTTGTCACTGGTTTTAGCATCCATGGAAAATTATTCTTGCCCCCTTTTTTTTAAATAAAAAAATACATAACCAATATATACAAATGATAAGAAACTTACCTAGTATAAAAAAGGTTATAGCAAAAGATATATCTCTCTTTAATTCATTCATACTGTATCTTCATTTTCCTAGTTTTTCCCAGAGTTAACTGTCATTGGTTTCTTATGTGTTTTCCAGAGATTTTCAACCACTCTAGTCATGCATTCATATATGTGGACCCTCTCCTTTCTTTTTACACAGGTGGCTTATTTCATGAAGCATGATAGTTTAAAGATCTACTCATAGTATATTTCAAAATTTCATTTCTTTTTATGGCTAATATTTCAGTGTATGTATATATACCACATTTTGTTTATCCATTCATCTGTTGATGGACAGTTGATCTATTTCTGCCTTCTGACTATTGAGAATAATGCTACTGTTAACATTGGAGTACAAATATCTGTTTGAGTCTCTGCTTTTAATTTTTTTTTTTTTTTTTTTTTTTTTTTTTTTTCTTTTGTATATATACCTTGAAGTGGGTGCTTGGTCTCATCTTAGTGTATTTTAACTTAATGTATCATAGTTATCATTTTCAACTTAATACATTCCAAATAATTATAGATCTTCCTCATTCATTTTAATGACTGCCTTGAATTGTAGTATATGTGTATAATTTATTTATGGAGTTTATTATTTGCAGACTTTAGATTGTTTCCTGGCTGGGTGCAGTAGCTCCTACCTGTAATTACAACACTTTGGGAGGCTGAGGCAGGAGGATTGCTTGAACCCCAGGCGTTCGAACCAATCTGGGCAACACAGAGACCACATCTCTATTTAAAAACAAAAAACAAACCAAAAATCATTTCCCCCTTTTCATTACTTTTTTATTACCCTTTTTTTTTTTTGCTAATCTAAACAAGGCTGCAATGAATAGGATATTTCTTAGTTTAAACAGTACCTTGTTTCTTGATTGAAACTACATTATGAAAATGTTGATTGAGCCTAGTCCTGCTGAGCATACCTTCTACATGTCCTTAAAATTCATCTCCTTACAAGCTCAATATAATGTTGCTCTTTTATTTTAGGTCCTTACTTTTCAACTCAACTTTTGTGGTGGTCCAGGATCGGTCTATTGTGTCCTGGCCGGTCTTTCTCTTCATTATCTTAGTGTTATCCACAGCTCCTGATGTGTAGCCTTGTTATGGGAACATTATCATATTGTACTGTAATTGCTTAAATTGCTTATATATCTTTATATGCTTTGAGGTTCTGAGTCTTTCTTTTTTTTTGAGACAGAGTCTTGCTGTGTCGCCAGGTGCCAGGCTGCAGTGCAGTGGCACAATCTCGGCTCACTGCAACCTCCGCCTCCTGGGTTCAAGCAATTCTTCTGCCTCAGCCTCCCAAGTAGCTGGGACTACAGGCGCATGCCACCATGCCCAGCTAATTTTTGTATTTTAGTAGAGACAGGGTTTCACCATGTTGGCCAGGATGGTCTCAATCTCTTGACCTCGTGATCCACCCGCCTCGGCCTCCCAAAGTGCTGGGATTACAGGCGTGAGCCACTGCACCCGGCCGAGGTTCTGAGTCTTTTAGGGGCACTGCTTTGTATGTAGTAGACCTCCTTATTATAGATCAATTTTGTACATTCTCGTTAAGTTCTTGTAGTGAGAAGTTAGAATACCTTTGTTAAAATTAACACATATTTACAGATTTAGAAAAATGCACAAATAGGACTGACCCTTAGTTCATTAGAATATACTAAGAGTTCATGCCTTTATTTTGTTTATTTTTTGATGAAGAGGTTAAAAGGTAACTTTGAAGCCAGTCAGTGGTTGATAACTATTATGTCTTCCTCCTCTATCCTATTTCTTTTGATACAATTAACTCTTTCAGATAATCTTTTGAATTTTATTTATTTATTTATTTATTTTTTCATGGTTTCAATGGACACTTTTATTGTTTATTTAATGGATCATCAATTTCACCTCCCTACCTACAAAGGCAATTCCATCTTGTTTCCACGCTGAGTAGTGAAACAGTGACAAAGCTAGTAAGTATAAGCTACATCAAAAGAGAACTAAGCTAACACAGCTCACTAACAGGCAAAATATAAATATATGCACTCTAGAATGCACAATGGTTTAGTCACTAAGAAATTCAAATGGGATCTTGAAGAATGCAGGCATATCCAGCGTGCAGTAAAGATGAGCTGAGATGCTGTGCAACTTGTTCTAAGGGTTCCTGGCACTGTATCTCTTGGCCACTAGCTCAGTCAACATGGAAGGTTTGGCTAATGCCAAGTAGAGATGGAGAAAATGCTAAGTTGACTTGGGGGCTGTGCCTGGAACTAAAAGGAAGGAGAGTACTAAATATTGCTGAGAGCATCCACCCCAGGAAGGACTTTACCTTCCAGGAGCTCTAAACTGGCACCACCCCCAGTGCTCACATGGCTGACCTTATCCTCCATGTTCCATTTGGCACAGCAAAGTGGCAGTATCTCCACCACCTATGATGGTGATGCAGCCCCTAGAAGTGACTTTCACCACCTCATCCATGAGGGCTTTGGTTCCCTGGGCAGAGCTTCCCATTCAAATACCCCCACAGGACCATTCCACACAGTCTGCTTAGCCCGAGTGACAGCCTCAGCATACTTCTTGCTGCTTTCAGGACCACAGTCCAAGCCCATCCAGCCAGCAGGTATGCCAGAAGCCATGGTGGCTTGGCCAGTCTTGGCATTCTCATCAAACTTGTCAGCAGTGACAAAGTCAACAGGCAAGGTAATCTTCACACTATTCTTCTCAGCTTTGGACATTAGGTCTTTGACAATCTTGGGCTCCCTCTTCATAAACAGAGAAGTGCCGATCTCCATGTTGTTGAGCACCTTAAGGAAGGTAAAAGCCATTCCACCACCAATAATCATTCTCATTGACTTGTCCAGCATATTATTGATCACAGCTGGATCTTGTCTGCAACTTTAGCTCCGCCCAGGATGGCCAGGAGGGGTCGCTCTGGGCTCTCCAAGGCCTTGGCAAAGTAGTTCAGCTCCTTCTTCATCAAAAAACCACCAGCCTTCTGTGGCAGATCGACTCTACCATGGAGCTATGGGCTCTGTGAGCAGTGCCAAAAGCATCGTTAACATAGACATCCCCTAGCTTGGAAAGTGAAGCTCGGAAAGCTTCTGTTTTGTCTGGCTCAGCTTTAACCTTGTTCCCAGAAGCATCTTTTCCCTTCCCTTCTTCCTCCACGTGAAAGTGGGAGGTTCTCCAGCAGGATGACAGACCTAGCAGCTGGATTGGCACAGCCTTTCTCCACTTCTGGGCCTACACAGTCCTTCAAGAACAGAGCATCCTTGCCCAGCAGAGATTTGAGTTCCACAGCAACTGGCTCTAAGGAGTACTTGTCAGGCATAGGGACCCCATCAGGCCGGCCTAGGTGGCTCATAAGGACTACTGACTTGGCTCCATTATCTAAGCAGAATTTGATGCTTGGGACAGCAGCCTTAATCCTCTGGTTGTTTGTTATCTGGTTGTTCTTCATAGGAACATTGAAGTCGACTGTCATAATGACCCGCTTCCCTTTCACGTCCAGCTTGTCCAGCGTCAGCTTGTTAGAGGAGACATTTTGGAGATACAGCGGGGAAGAGGTGAGTGATTCAGACAGCTAGGGAGCTGGCTGCGGACGTGCGCTAGGTAGGCTTGCAGAATCTGAATTTTATTTTTTTCTCACTAAAATCATATGCATATATAGGTATTCTGTGACTGTTTGAGGAGCTAGCCAGAGTACCTACTTCTGACATTTTTGCTATTTCTTCATTTTTTATTTTAGGGAGCCCATTAGAATGAGTTCTTGCAGTTTCAAGTTGGATATAACATTGGGAGTTTTGTGAGGATAAATTTACTAAAAATGTTTATCGTCACGAGAGAGGCTTTCCTTTATAGTTGCTAACAGTTTGATGATTCTAAAGAAGTGGAAGGTGAATTTTTTTCTACAGACAATATAAGGACTCCCAGGATCTTCACTGTCTCTAGAAATAACTTCTTTTGATGTCTAGCGTCTGATTCATGGCCACTGGTCAGCTGCAGATTAAGGATTTGCATGTGCTGACATTTCTGTTTGCAGTTCTGAATTAATTGCATCTATTACCATAATAGACTGTTGACAAATGGATAACTTACTTTACTTTTTTTTTTCCCCAAAGATTCTTTCATTAAAAAGTGCATTGATGAGCAGTGCACAGTGGCTCACCCCCTGTAATTCCAGCACTTTGGGAGGCTGAGACAGGAGGATTGCCTGAGGCCAGGAACCTTGGTGACATAGTGAGACCCCCCTCTCTGGAAAAAGAAAAAAGTTAGCTGTGAGTGGTAGCATGTGCTTGTAGTCCTAGCTACTTAGGATGCTGAGGCAGGAGGATTACTTGGACCTAGGAGTTGAAGGCTCCAGTGAGCTCTGATTGTGCCACTGAACTCTAATCTAGGCAACAGAGCAAGACCCTGTTTCTTTGAGGAAAAAAATACACTGGGGCCAATGTGGTGGCTTATGTCTGTAATCCCAGCACTTTGGGAGACCAAGGTGGGCAGATCACGAGGTCAGGGGTTCAAGACCAGCCTGACCAACATGGTGAAACCCGATCTCTACTAAAAATACAAAAATTAGCCCGGTGTGGTGGTATGCGCCTGTAATCCCAGCTACTCAGGAGGCTGAGGTAGGAGAATCACTTGAAATCAGGAGGGACGTTGCAGTGAACCTCTGCACTCCAGCCTGGGCATGCCACTGCACTCCAGCCTGGACGACAGAGTGAGACGCTGTCTCAAAGAAAAAATGTACACTGATGTTCTAAAAAAGAAACCACCTAAGTTTGATAGCAGCCGTTATTTGGAATCATTATACTTGAAAACAAAATAATTAAAAACATAGTAAATTTGCTTATAGCTGTTTGTCACAAACTTTTTGTATTAGAACACTGTAGTGATTTTTTTTTTTTTTTTTGGTCAAGTAGGGTTACTATAATGTTATGCTAAACTTCTATAAAGGAATACAAAAGAAGAAACTTAAAATAGCTGATGTTACTTACCTTTAGGGGATATACGATAAATAATTAGAGACCGTATAGCGTAACAACTAATATTTATTTTCACAGTTTTCAAAGTAGTTCCTTGTGCCAGATACAGAAATTCCAAGATGAGAAAGATAATTGAGGGTTAAGGTTGTTTGAGTGGGTTTAATTTGGGTGGAGGGCAGAGGAGGTAGGATTTGAATTAGCAACTGTAGAAAGTTTAAGTGGAAAGGAAGGGGTGGGCATTACAGAGGACAGCAGCATGAGTAGGGGCACAAAGGTAGGAGTGAACATATCTCAACTGAGTGATATAGGGATTTGTAGGGATTCCTACCTGACTAGAGCAGAGACAGTTGGGGGAGCATGGGGTTGGAGGGACAGTTGATTGTGAGTCTTAGGCAGACGAAGTGATTTGGAATCCTGGGGTGCTATCTATATCAGTGAGGGTCCTGGCAGGAAATAAATGGACTAATTGTGGAGGTTTTGGGTAGGAGTAAGGAGAATAACAGGGTATTCTGATGTCCCCAAGGCCTAAGACTTTTGGGAAGCTGTTTAGTATACTTTTAAGCCTGAGGGGAAAAGAAGAGGAACACTGGAAAACTGATGAGAGCCTGGAGCAGTGGAAGCAAGCTAGTGGTCAGGACCTGTAGCCCTAGAGGAAATGGCTTTGTGAGGTAGGAAGGGCTAGAGAAATAAAAATCCCCAATTTCTTTTTTCTTCTCATCCTCCCATCTCTACCTATGTGTGGCTCTGAATGGCCCAGTGCAACTGGAAGTAAGAGAGAACTTGAGCAGTGTAATCCCAGAGATCAGCCTCAAAGGGTGCAAAGCAGAGCTTGGAAGGGTAGAGAATAGACTTGATTCGTGGAGGTTGGGGGCAAATAGAGAACGGCCTACTCCACGACCCATTTTAAATTTTTGCAAATTTATAAAGTAGGGAGTGTTACAATGAAAATGCTCTTGGAGGAAGATTGGTTTAGTGGATTTTGAGCCTTAAAAAAATCTCTCAGGCCTGGTGTGGTGGCTCACGCCTGTAATCCCCACACTTCGGGAGGCTGAGGCTGATGGATCATGAGGTCAAGAGTTCAAGACCAGCTTGGCCAACTATAGTGAAACTCCTGTCTCTACTAAAAATATAAAAATTAGCTGGGTGCAGTGGCATGTGCCCGTAATCCCAGCTACTTGGGGCACTGAGGCAAGAGAATTGCTTGAACCCGAGAGTGAGCCGAAATCACAGCACTGGCCTCCAGCCTGGGTGACAAAACAAGACTCCATCTCAGCGTTGGGGGTGGGGTGGGGCGGGGAATCTCTTTCTGGGCAGAGTTCCAACTTAAGAGAGCAGAATGTAGTTTATTATTCTTAATTATCCTTATAGCCCCCAATGTAGCTCATTTTATGATTTCTCTGTAGACTTGTTAGACAAGAATTAATTCTTCTTGCAAAAGTTCTGAGCCCTTGCAGTGAGAAAGCCGGTGCCAATGGCTCAAAGGGACAAAAGAGTAGGGGCAGAAGTACTTTAGCCTTGCAAAGCTTAAGTCTGGTTGTGGGGTGGGTGGGACAGTAGTGATGAAGACAAGTACACAAATAATAATAAACCGGGCACATATTATAAATGCGTAAGCAGAAGTATGAGAGTTAGAGGAGGAAGTGATTACATCTGTATTGGTGGCCAGGTGTGGTGGCTCACACCTGTAATCCCAGCACTTTGAGAGGCTGAGGCAGGTGGATCATGAGGTCAAGAGATCAAGACCATCCTGGCCAACATGGTGAAACCCCGTCTTTGGGGCTGGCTGTGGTGGTGCGCGCCTATAGTCCCAGCTACTTGAGAGGCTGAGGCAGGAGAATCACTTGAATTCCAGGAGGCGGAGGCTGCAGTGAGCCAAGATCGCGCCACCCTGACCACTCCAGCCTGGCGACCAAGCGAGGACTCCGTCTCAGAAAAAAAAAAATCTGTGTTGGTGAATGGGAGGTGGTGATTACAACGTGAAAAGCTTACATGGAAGGAGTAACCTTTGAGATTTAGATTTTGAAAGGAGGAGGTCACTTTGACAGGTAAAGATAATGTGGGTTAGGACTGTGAGTTGTAGGGATAAACTGAGGCATGGGGATGGGAATGTTTTGTTAAAGATTAAAAGATGTATTTAGGGGAGTTGTGAGAGTTGAGATTGGAAAGGCAAACTTGGCTGTCTCTGGATAGACTTAAATCCACAATAATATCTTTGTATTTGGTTTGATAAGTAGATAACTTATCCGTGGTTTTAATAGGTAGGTAATGATGTAATTGATTAGACTGAGCTTTAAGAAGATTAATCTGGCAGAAGTAGGTAGAAGTGCATTAGATGGGGAGTTCTCCGCAGGAAGCCATTGTAGTTTTCCCTGGGCAGGTTATAGAGGCTGGAAGCAGGATGCAGGCCAATGGGAATGTGTAAAAAGGATGGGCTATAAAGGAAAGGCCTAGAGTCAGAGAGTACAGGTTTGATCCTCAGTATCCTGAGGAGTAATTTATTAGAAGAAGCTGGTTGAGAAGCATGTAGGGGAAGCTGGAAGAGATGGCGTAATTTTAGGATGTGGTGAATTGAGGGCAGGAAGCAGTGATATAAACATTTAGAAATATGACTGGTGCTCTGGACTGGGAATGGCTGTTTGAGACCAGCCTGGGCAACATAGTGAGACCACATTTCTACCAAAAAAAGAAAAGAAAAGAAAAAATGAGCCAGGTATGTCTCTGTGCACCTGTAGTCCCAGCTACTCAGGAGGCTGAGGTAGGAGGATCACTTGAGCCTAGGAGTTTGAGGGTGCACTGAGCTGTGGTTGCACCCATGAATAGCTACTATTACATTCCAGCCTGGGCGACAGGGCGAAACACTATTTCAAGAAAAAAAAAACTTTTGTTCTGCAGAAATGCTGGTCAGAGGTGATTTGGGTGGTTTCTGTCAGTGATGATGAGTTAAGCTTTAGCAATGGGGGGCGATTTGGTTATGTTTGAAAAAATACATACTGAGAAGAGGAAGTTATAGGACACAGGGGAATGCCGGGCGCCACGTGGGCACGAGGCAGTTTGTATAAATTATTGGGTTTTGTTTGTTTTGAGACAGGGTCTTGCTCTGTTGCCCAGTTGGAGTGCGAGGTGGCATGATAATGGCTGGCTGCAGCCTTGATCTGCCAGGCTCAGGCAATCCTCCTGCCTTAGTTTCCCGAGTGGCTGGGACCCCAGAAACCACTATACATGACTGACTACTTTTATTTTTTAGTGGATATCCCTGTGTTGTCCAGGCTGGTCTTGGTTTCCTGGCCTCAAGCAGTCCTAAACCTCAGCCTCGCAAAGTGCTGGGAGTACAGGGCGTCAGCCATGGTGCCTGACCTTTTGTTTGCTTGGTGCGCGGCTTTGATGAGGTGCAATTAACATATAATAAATTCACCGTTTAAGTCAACAGGTTGATAAATGGTAATACAATTATGTAACTACCACCACAATCATGATACAGTTTATTTTTATCATACCCAGAAAGTTACCGTTTACTTCTTTGCTGTAATCTTCTCCACCTGTTCGTTAGCCATTAGCAACAACTGATAGCTTTTTATCACTATGCTTTTAAGTTTTAAAGTTAGTGTGCATAGAAGCATAGTTATGGTATGTTTGTATCTGGCTTTTTAGCATAGCATAATGCTTTTGAGATTTATCCATGTTAAGTATGAAAATAATAGAATGATAGTGCTTTTTATATTCATTATGTTTATAATGAATAAGCATTATGTTGCTCAA
Source organism: Ateles fusciceps (assembly GCA_036589455.1). Taxonomy (NCBI): domain Eukaryota; kingdom Metazoa; phylum Chordata; class Mammalia; order Primates; family Atelidae; genus Ateles; species Ateles fusciceps. The sequence continues at coordinate 1,851,254 of JAZHEH010001634.1, forward strand.
ATCAGTAGTTGATTCCTTTTTATTACTTGAGTTGCACTATGCCATTGTATACGATTTTATTATGATGTACCTATTCATTCATGAGTTGATAGACACTTGAGTTTGCAGGTTTTTCCTGGCTATTACGTATAAAGGTGCTATGATTTGCTCATGTCTAAGTCTTTATGTAATCGTGTGTTATCAATTTTTCGGTGCAAATTCCTAAGGACTAGAATTGTTGCATATGTGGTATAGTACAGTGTAAGTTTATAATAAACTGCCAAGAAGTTTCCCATGTCACATTTCTACTAGCAGTGTATGAAAGTTTTACACACTGGTGGTGACATCCTCACCAGTACTTGGTATTGTCTGTGTGTTTAAATTGAGGCATTTATTGAGTTTGTAATAGTATCTTGTTGTGGTTTTAATTTCCATTTCCCTGTTGACTAACAGCGTTGAACATCTTTTCATGTGCTTATTTGGCTGTTTATATATCTTTGGTGAAGTGTCTTTTCAGACATTTTGCTCAATTTAAAAATTGAGGTTTTCTTATTGAGTTTTTTTTTTAATATATATTTTTATTGCATTTTAGGTTTTGGGGTACATGTGAAGAACATGCAAGATTGTTGCATAGGTACACACATGGCAGTGTGATTTGCTTCCTTCCTCCCCATCACCTATATCTGGTATTTCTCCCCATGCTATCTCTCCCCAACTCCCCACCGCC